>CM039506.1:7396858-7467064 GCA_022432975.1 Begonia masoniana
TGTTCTTTTGCAAAGAGGATCAAGAGAATTTTTTATCTAAACAAAAACCTCAATTTTTAATTCAAACTTGTTTTATTAAATGAAAAATGTTTTGACATTAAATAGCTTACATGTTAAAATTAAATTAAATACTTCTAAAAAACTAAACTAGAGATAAAATAACTAATAAAATCGTGGGATAAGGTTCCTTTGCATTGATCGGATGTCATATCATGTTTAAACTTTGTTTGAACATGATTTGAATTGATTTGAGTAGATTCGGCCAGATAAGATCTTTTCTACGAGATTTGCATGCACTTGCAAATGCTTGTACATGTGACTTTTAATCTTCGTGTGAGCCTGTGTTTGGTGCATGTCCTTTTTAATTTTTATATGTGCGTGTGCATGACACTTGTTTTCTAATTCTTACATGGACATATGCGTCGCAACCTTCCTTTTTAGTTATTCAATGAATACGTGCGTTGCACCTTCTCTAAATCTTCACGTAAATCTTTATCTCTCTCCAATTCGCATGAATCTTTATCTCTTTCAAATTCCTGTTAATCTTTATGTCTCTCTTTCCAATCTTTGTGAATCTTCATGCATCTCTCTCCAAATATATTTTTGGATTCTATTTGTAGTGTTTTAATCAAAAACTCATTTTATATACTTTCAAATGCATCATCTTTATTCAATGAATCTTTACCCATGTTTAAAAAATATTTGATTGAAACTTTAATTTATGGTATTCCTTGGTTCATATCAATATTAGAGATCGATACAAATCAAAGAGGCTGCGAAAGCAATGGTCGTAAATTGGCTTTCAAGATGTGAAAGATGGACAAACACCCTATGCGTTTTCATGCCATTTGGGTAAATAAAATACCCAAATAAAAAATTAAACACCACTTAAAAAATTAAAATTAGAGGATAAATTTAACATTATCTTTTTTTTTTTTTTTTATCGACTCAGACGGTAGCACAAACACACCTAAAATCGAGTTTTCTATGATGTGATAGCAGACAAACACTGATAAGTAAATAAAATAATGTGTAATTATTTTATTTGAATCATGTACTATGCACTGTATTTCAGTTAGTCCCCTGTACTAAAAAGCCTGGCAAACTGAACCTTGTACTTTGATTATGTTATCAGTTTTAACCTTCTATCAACAATTTCATTAAACTCTCATTTAAAAAATTACCAAATAATATTGGATTCAGTTGAAATTTTTATCACATGTGCACTACTTAATGAGAAGATAATCTGAAAATTGTCGTGATTTTTTAACATATATACGATTTATTGTAATTTTATTTTAGTATTTTATAAAAATATTATAATAAATCATACAAATTTTAAAAAATCACGAAAATGTTTCTATTATCTACTCATGATGTGGTGAATATGTGAAAAAAGTTTCAAATAAATCTAATATTGTTTGATATTTTTTAAAAAAATAATTTATAAAGTAAAGAAGAAACTGAGATTAATTTAAACAAATGTAAAAAGATATTGGATTTATTTGAAACTTTTTCCACATGTCCACCACATTATGGGTAGATAATAAAATTTTTTTCGTAATTTTCTAAAACTTGTATGATTTATTATAATATTTTTATAAAATACTAAAATAAAATTACAATAAATTGTACATGTGTTAAAAAATAACAAAAATTTTTAAGTTATCTTTCGTGGTGAAAATTTCAAGTGAATCAAATATTGTTTGATAATTTTTTAAATGAGGATTTAATGAAATTGTTGATAAAAGATCAAAACTAATAACAGAATCAAAATACAGGGTTCGATTTGCCGATTTTTTTAGTATAGGGGACTAACTGAAATACAGTGCATAGTACAAAATTCAAATCGATAATTACCCTAAAATAATAAATCTTGAGCAAATCTCCATAATTGTTAAGCAAATATATTGATAATTGTCGAGCAAATTCGCTTAATTTCCCATCTCCATGTTGGCAAAGAAAAGTTAAGCAACGAAGATACACAATTGCCAAGTAGATGTAAACATAAACAAACAAGCTCTTGCTTTATACCCACCTCACTTTTGGTAGAACGATGAACTGATGAAAATAGTTCACTTTTTTGATGAACTGAAACCTCCAAATCCCATCATGGCAGCAACATCAGGATCTACTTCAGTTTCGTCCTCTGCAGCCTTCTCCTTCTGAACAAAACCAAACAGTCTTTTACAATGATTCTTTCTAAATACGAAAAAGCTGGTTAGTTTATTTTCAACTATTTACTATTTTCACTTTTGAAAAACAGAACATTTCCCAACGAAAATGATAATCCGTAAGTGCCGAGCATAGCCGGGCAGAAGGAAACTACTTGCTTCTCATTTCAACAATGGTTAAACAGGTTTTACTCATGACCTTGATGTAATCATTTTCTTCTGCATTTTAGCCAGAAAGCAATAAGCATATTGATTAAGCTAACCTTCTTTTCTTTCTTCCTTTCTCTGCGCTGTCGCTTCCTTTCCTCCTCTTCTTGCTGTTGTTTTAAGATCCTTTCATCAAGATCTAAAAAACAATAAAATAAGTTGCTCTCAATCTCGGATTCCTACAATCAACAAAAAACTTCAAAAGGTTCTTTCTCCTTTTACATCAACTTATAAGCCTCACCTTGCTCTGTAAAGCTGCCAGGTATTTTTCTCTTCTTAAGATTTTCAAACCGCTTTTGTACCTGAATGCCACGAAAAAATGCCATAAAAACCATTTGTCTAGGACGTACCTCAATGATCACTAATCTGCACATCTCAGGCCAAAACAAACACTTTGTTAAGGTGTGTAGAAGTGAACCTGCTGAAGAGATGCTCGTTCTACTCGCATAGACATACCCAGTGCTCTTTGATCTATAAAATAAATTATAGACAGACGACTTCATGAAAGTCAAAACACTAAAGATAATAAATCTATGATTAGTTACACCAATAAATGACACATACGTTTCTTTCCATTGATATGGTCCAAGTAGTTTGCTGAATCCTTTACAACGCATTCACAAACTGAACAAAAATATCCTGCCTGCAGAATAACCAATTACTCACACAATATGACATTAACAATATATACAAAAGACTAAAATCATAATTGGCTAACTCAAAATTCATTCTCACTCTTAATTTAAATTATAGCAAAAGAATTGATCTTTATCATAGCGTCATAAAATAATGAATAGCCATGACTTCCAAAAGAAAATAATCACAATAAATTGAGACCTTCAGCTAGACAAGCACGAATAAAAGCATATGAAGGGAAATAAGACACAAAAACATGTTTGAGGGTAAAACCTGTTGGCTTAGAGGCGCTACTGGAGTAACAACCTGCAAAACACAAATTCTTAATTAGAATAAAAAAATGGCTAAGCAAGGAAAAAAATAAATACAAGTCACATGCAACCAAAATCATCACACATGAACAATATAAGAATGTCAAATATAAGGCTCAAAATAATCCCAACAAAAATGAAACTACTTTTCTATTCTACTCATTCTAATTCCCCTCATTTCAACCTTGTCTCCTAAACAGAGTAAGGGACAAACAGTCATTATAAACTTAAAATTCAATTACAGACTATCTAAGATTTTTCTCTTCTTTACTTACCCTTATGATTATGACAACCCAAGTTTTTATACTGTCATCTTTAGAAAAACAAAGGATAAATACTCATTGAGAACACTGTCAAGGATTCAAAATCAAGTCAAGTACATTCCCACTGCTTCAATTTCCTCCAATTATATGATTGAGAGTTTCATATTTCTGGTTTAATACTATTCAGTGTGCAAGTGTTAGATACCTTTAAAGATAGTTTCTTTAACTAAGAAAGGTTTACTAAATGTTAAATATAGGATATCAATCATTCAATCTGGACCACAATATACTCACTCACTTGTAATTAGTTCCTGTCATGACAGTCAACTAATCTATAAATTACAGTGTCATATAGTGCAAATCCAGTTTTTATAATATACTTTCCACATGCTTCTTACGATTTAAGTCACTCTGAATTATTGAAACGCTCCAAACTCTCCAAGGTATCCATCACCAACAATAACTACACTGCAGGATTTAGATCACAATTTTGCCAAAAAAAGGCTTGAGCTGCTCAAAGATAAAGCACATACCTGAGTTTTCCCCAGGCGTGATTGAAGGTCTACTTCATAATCCCTGTGTTTCAAAGGTTTCCTCTGAACTGGTGGACCTTTTGCTAGAATCAACCAAAGTTCAAAAGGTTCAGGTTCTTTTAACCCACGTACAATCGCGGAACAAAGGAGGCAGAACATCTAATTGAAATAAATCAGTATAACTTACATTTGGATTTAGACCGTCCTTCAGACTCCTGAATTAAGCACATATAACACAAGGATTACATATGAAGAACCAGATAAGCTTGACAATACAAAATATAAAGTTTCAGGCTTCCAAACCTGCTTTTCGCGTTCGCGAGCACGTTCTAGATACTCCTCTCGATCGAATTTCCTCCTAAATGTGTTATCAACTCCAATAACCTTAAAAAAAACAGAGGCATTCTCGTAACACTCACGAGAAGGAAAAATGATTCCACCTATTGAAACATAAGATTACAAAGGAAGAATAATCTTTCGGCTTACATTGTCGCCACTCTGAGCCATTTTTTCACAAGAGGCAACAGTGTGTACCAAGATTGAGATTCGACGATGCAGAATAAGGTCCGGAAGAAGATAATCAGCAAACCCTAATTCAATATTCAACAAAATTTCACGGTGGGGCTCTATGTCAATGCTAAAAGCAATGGAATTTGAAGTCCGTCTGGTTGGAGCAGAAGCAAGATTTCATCAATTGCCAATTTCTTCATTCTGCACACTTAGAATACATATATGGAATAAAATTATCGCATAATTGTTTTTTTAATTAAAATTGGTGACCAAAATAGATTTGAGAATCTTAATAGAAAAGCAAAAAACTGTAATGACCAAATTAAAACGATCCTTGAAATACAATGACTAGGAAAATATTTACTCAAAAACTCATATCAGGGGTGGGAATCGGTACGGTTAAAACTGAAAACTTAATCGAAAATCTCGATTTGGTTCGATTTTAAAGAACTGAAAACCGAGTTTTGAACCGAACCGAATCGAGAATTTTTAGTTCGGTCTCGGTTTCTTCTTTTAAAACTAAACCGAATCAAACCAAACTAAATTTATAATATTTATATAATTGTTAAAATTTTTATATTGAAAATTACAAATTATAAACAAAAACAGGTTAAAACCGGCCCAAACCAAACAAAGACGACACAAAAACTAAATTTAAATCGAAAAAACTCAGAACCGAAACCGAACCGAGGAGAACTGAAAACCAATTGAAAACCGAGGTTCTCCTCGGTTCGATTACGTTTTCTTTTATCCAAAACCGGGCAAACTTGGTTTAGTTCTAATTCCCCCCAAAATCGAATCGAACCGAACCGATTCCTCCCATAACTTATATACATCGTAGTTTAATACTTATTTCAATTTAACCATCGTCATCTAAATTTTCTTGCAAAGTTGTTAGTTTGTAATAATCATTATGTAGTATTCATTAAAATAAACTAAGTGCAACATATATTTAATCCACGAAATAATCTTAAAATGTAGTTTCTAATACTTATTATTGAATTTGAAACTAGTAGTTGTGATATTCTATATCAAAATAATTTATTCGGAGAAAATTCTAGCTCTCTATATTCTCTTTGTAACACCCGGCATTTTGACCGTGTAATAATCTGTTGAATTATTGTATGGATTTAAATTGCCATAAATACGATAACAATTTCATTGTAAAATGTTGGGGCATTTAGTGTGGGGAGAACCTAACTAAACACTAAGTTTAGAATGCATGGAAGGGCAAATTGGGGAGAAATTATGGTTGGTGAGAGATAGCCAATGGATAGCTGACATCTGACAACTTGTTGAAGAAGCTAAGTTCTTCCTCCTGCGTGAAACCCTCTTCATTTCACTTCTCTGCTCTCTCTCCATTCTCTTCTCGGCATTCTCTCTTCCAGTTGACAATCAGCCATCGAAGCTACCTCGATCTCCTCGGCTCCTTTCTGTTTTTCTACTAGGGTAAGCATCTTTTAAATGCTAACAAGTTTGGACAAGTTTAAAGTGAGTTTTGGTGGGAGTGAAGGATTGTGATACTTTGGTAAAACTCACTGTTTTTGGATGAAAACACACCGATTTGTTTTCTAAGGGTTTGAATGAGTTTGGAACAAATTCTTCTAACTTATTTCTTAGCATTTGCAGCATGTTTATTTTCTGAACGTGCATGTACAGGTTCGAGCATTTCCGAGACGTTCAGGACTATCAACTCTGCAGCAACAGGTAAGTTCATATCCGTAGGTTGGCCCTTAAGGCCCTATATCTCGGAGGTACTAGGTTTTCTGTTCTGTCGGGTTGCTTTGGGTAGAAAAGTTAGAGTTATGTCCTGAGATGTCTGTATTTTTCTGTTGTTTGTTGTATTATTTTTGTTATCTACCAGTTTAAGTTCAGACACCGTTCATGCATACACGTTTTCCCGAAAGTTCATGCAAAACTGTTTTCTGTACACGGTTTAAAGCTAAACAAGATAAAATCTGACTGAAATGTACTGGTTAAGTGCGGGACGGGGATTGGCCTCCAGATCTGTTTCTGTTCTGTTCTGTATTTCTGTTTGTGCCTGATAGTGCACCCACTGTTCGCCAGTTCCCCTATAAGCCCCACTTATACCTCTCTGCCACTGAAACGTAATGTTCTGTACTGTCACTGTATTTCTGAAAACCGCATGCATAGCATTTTGCATCACTGCATATCTATTATGTTCTTACTGAGCTTTAGGCTCATAGGTGAACTCCCTGATGTAGGTACTGAACCTGAAAATGAGGACTTTGTGCCTCAGTCTGACGACCAGGTGGCTGGTGGCTCGAGCTCTCGGGGGTGGTTGCTGCAGCCAGACACAAATTCTGTCTAGAGGTTTAAATTTTTAAAAGCATAGTCTATATCTGTAAAGTTTTCTGAAAATTCTGGCTTTGTTGTAAAAACTCTGTAAAAACTTCCGTTTTGGGAAAGTCTGCAAATATATGTTAGGTTCTGTACTGATCCTCAGATTTTAAAACAATGTACAGATTTTGATGTCTAAGTTTTTAAAACTACTGTATTTGACAGTTGAATTCATGTTCTGAATATTCTAGAATTGTTTGGGATATTATCTGTTAGCTTGTGCATGGATGACTTCTGGTTTTAGAGTTATCCATGCAGTTTGTTTTCTTGAAAATCCTGTCGTGTTCCTTTAAACATGTGTTAAAGTTATGTTTTTTTTAAAACAGTCTCTGAAGTTTGAAGTTTTTATGCCTTCTGTTGTGCTCGAGAACCATGTTTTAAATTGGTTTGAGAATCTGAGTCTTTCATGTTTTCTGATTTTCTGCTCTCTGTTGGTAAGTCTTCTTGTTAAAAGCTGTCAAACTTTGTCTTTAAAACTATGTCTTCCGATCACATCTACCGGTAGGAATTTTACCTACATCTACCGTTTGACGTCATCTATTCTGTCTTATTACACCCACCGGTGAACTCAATCTTGTTTGTAGTTCACATCCACCGGTTATCACTGTTCATCTTTTGTCGTATCTGCATCTACCGCCAAACAGTAATTCTGTTTTAGGTTTTGCTCCTGCCGATTTCGTTTATTGCCTGCATCTTCCGGTGACGTCATCCATCTTCCGGCTGACGTCATCATCCTCTGCCGATTACGTTTACTGACTGTATCTGCCGATGACGTCATCACATCTTCCGATGACGTCATCACACATTCCGATTCTATCTGCTGCCTACATCTTCCGATGACGTCATCCACATCATCCGGCCACGTCATCTGCTTAAATCTTCCGGTATCATTTCTGCTTGCATCCACCGATTCCACTTAAGGCCTGCTTATTCCGTCAACGCATCCTGCCAGTTTATTTACTTTTGTTTTCATCACTTCCTGCTTTTCTTCTATCATCCATATTGCGTTCCGATTCTGTTAACTGTTTTTTTTTTCGTTTGATTTCGAATCCAGAGAACTTTCTCTCCCTCGGTAAATGTTTTAAAAGCATAATGTTCTATTCCCTGTTCAAAAAAAAAAATAATAGTCTCATTTTCTGTAAAATGTCCGGAGTGATGGCTCTTCGGACTCCAATCGGGTCGGGGGCTGTCACACTCTTAGCTCACAAAGAATGAGATAACACATAAATAATCGCTCGCTTGATCTAGGAATCACAATTTTAAATATATAAGTTAGGAAAATTATCGATTTGAACCCTGTATTATACACATTTTTTCAATTCGGCCCTTGTACTAAAAAAATGGCAAACTGAACCCTGTACTTTGATTCTGTTATCAGTTTTGACATTCTATCAACAATTTCATTAAACTCCCATTGAAAAAACTACTAAACGATCGTAGATTCAGTTGAAATGTTTACCACATGTTCATTACTTAATGAGAAGATAATCTGGAAATTTTCGTGATTTTTTAACACATCTACGATTTATTATAATTTTATTTTAGTATTTTTTACAAATATTATAATAAATCATACAAGTTTTAACAAATTACGCAAAGTTTTCTATTATCTACCCATAATATGGTGAATATCTGGAAAAAGTTTCAAATAAATCCAATATCTTTTGATATTTTTTTAAATTAATCTCAGTTTCTTTTTTACTTTATAAATTAATTTTTAAAAAAATATCAAAAAATATTTGATTTATTTGAAAATTTTTTTACATGTTCAACTTATCATGTGTAGATAATAGAAAAAGTTCCGTGATTTTCTAAGATTTGTATGATTTATTATAATATGTTTATAAAATACTAAAATAAAATTTCAATAAATCGTACATGTGTTAAAAAATTACAAAAATTTTCGAATTATCTTCTCATTAAGTAGTAAACATGTGGTAAAAATTTCAACTGAATCCAAGATCGTTTGTTAGTTTTTTCAATGAGGGTTTAATAAAATTGTTGATAGAAGGTCAAAACTGATAACAAAATCAAAGTACAGGGTTCGGTTTGCCAATTTTTTTAGTACAGGGGCCGAATTGAAAAAATGTGTATAGTACAGGGTTCAAATCGATAATTATCCTATAAGTTATGAGCCATGCTTAAGCTCGACCGTTGATCTTCATAATTTTTTTTTATTGTCTAAAGTCTATTAATCTTTGATCGTATTTGATCACTTTAGCATGATTGACTTTTGTTAGCTTAAAGTGATTTAAGTTTTAAAATATTTTGATGATGAGCGGTTAAAGTATTTTGATGAAAAGTAATTATAAATGTAATCTATTTAAGTTGTTTATTGATTTATTATGCTCTTGAAATACTCTTGATAAGAGGTATTTGGTTAATCCAACAAGTTTGTTTAAGTATTTTTAGTCAACAATAAAACACATAGAACTTAGATGGATAAGTAAGCAAAAATCAATTTGAAGTTCTTTCTAGTTAAAAGTATCGATCGCCTAGAAGAAAGTGTCGACCGCATGACCAAATTCGAGAATCACAGAGAGTTCAAATGTGTTGATCACCAGAAGACATTGTCGATCGCACAACATTTTGTCAAAATCACAAAGCTAAAAGTGTCAACCGTTAAAAGAAAGTGTAAACTGTGCGTGTCATGACCCGGGGCGGGCCGGAGAAGAAATACCGAGTCGGGCGACACGATTCCAAGGAAAGGAATCTGATCACCAAACTCAACGCTAGATTTGACAACACAAATCTTTAAGATAGATATATAGTCAAACTAGTGAAATCTCAAAGCAAATCGTACAATAAAAATACATACTTAACATCATTCAATCGTGCGGGAAAGTAAAAAAATCCAATCCATCAATTAGGGATACAGTTATAAATTAAACCACCAAATCCATACCAAGGAAATACAAACGAAGTTCTAACAAGAAATGAAATAACTAGCAGTCTCTTCTAGATCTCTACTGAGCTATCTTGATGAGAACTAAAAGTATATCAAACTTGAGATCTTTCAACAATGTGGAATAGAAACTCAGGAACGCCTTTAAAATCAAGTATAAGGAACTTGACCTCAATCGAACCTTGTCGACAGAATCAAAGTTATGAAACAAGGAGTTTGACCCGTAACCGAACTTGTAGTTAGAACCAAAGCTATCAAGTTGATCTTTCAAATTTTGACTTGAATAAGATTTAGCTGCGCGTGCCAAGACCCAGCAGCTTGCATGCCCAACCCGCATGTGCCAATGACAACAAAAGAACAAGTTGCAACCTCGAGGAGATGGTCTCTTCCAAGTGTTGGAATACATCAATGACAATGCTTACAAGATTGATTTACCTAGTGAATATGGTAAAGTAAGTACTACTTTTAATGTTAGTGACTTACCTTTATATGATGTAGAGGATTTAAGGAAGGTGCAACTAACTTCAAGTCTAAAGTTAAAGATTCATGTCAAGATATTGGAGCCCAATGACAAGATCAAGAACCAAGAAAATGCATGAAGTTTTACATGAATTGATTCTAGAAATCCAAGAGAGATTCTTTTCAACAAGAGGTAAAATTAATAAATTTACTAAATATTGAAGATGATGCTTTTGAAACAAAAGAGGACAAAATTATTTGAGTATTTAGAAGATATTTTTGTGACAAGAAAACATGCAAAAACAAAATCCATGCAGAGTTTCTTTTTCTCAATCAAATTGGCAAGCACTTATTTCCTAATTTTTTTTCGTTTGGTTACTTTATTTTCCTTTGTTTTAATCTAGTTTCTTTTTATTAATTTATTAAGTTTTCTAATATTTAGATATTTCTTAATTACTTTCTTATTAGCTTAGGATATTTTGATTACTTTTGTAGCCTATATAAAGGCATAAACCATACGACAATTTACAATATACACGATTTTGAGTTACTCTTTATGATATTTTTCTCTTTAGTTCTTTATGAAGAACTATATCTTCTTCAAGTCAAAACTTGAAAGATCAACTTGATAGCTTTGGTTCTAACCACACGTTCAGTTACGGGTCAAGTTCCTTGTTTGATAACTTTGGTTCTGTCAGCAAGATTCGATTGGGGTAAAGTTTCTTATACTTGATTTCAAAAGCGTTCCTGAGTTTCTATTCCGCATTGTTGAACGGTCTCAGGTTTGATATACTTGTTGTAACACCCAGCATTTTTGGTCACGTAATTGTCCCTAATTTTAATTGAATGGAATTAGTCCGTTATTAATGTAATAAATATTTTTACTGGAATTAGGACGTAAATTTTAAGGGTTTAAGAAAAATGGAACGAATGGAGAAAGTCAACCCGCCTCAATTTCGGTATTTCGTTTATTAGGGCTGATTTCGTAAATAAGTAAATTTAAGGCCGTTTCGCGAGCGGGAAGTTTCATTAGAACCCTAGAATTTAATTAGGATATTTTGTGGAAGAAGGGAAGGTCGAGAATTTAAACGGAATTCCGAATCGTAACCCGAGCGTTATATATATTTATATATATTTATATATATATATATATATATATATATATATATATATATCTCTCTCTCTCTCTCTCTGCGCGCCAGATCACCCCCCCTCCCTTTTTCTTTTTCTTCTTTTTCTTCCTCCTTCTTCTTTTCCTCTTCCCTCCCTCCCACGTGCCTTCCCTTCTCCCTCTCTTTTCTTTTCTTCTCCTCCCCTCCCTTTCTTTTCATTTTCTCCCTCCCTCTCTGTTTCTTTTCTCTCCAGACGACGCCGAGGGCGATTCTCACGCGACGAACGCCGACGAGCCGCTCCTCTCCTCCGATTTTCTTCCACTTCTTCGTTTAAGGTAATCCTTTACCCTAGATATCAAGTTTAGGGTAGTTATTAGTTAGTTTCGTTGAAGTTTAGGGTTAGGGTTTTTGGGGAAAACCTGTCAATTTTATACGAAATCATGCTAGGATGTTATTTAGAGGTTTGAATGGATAAATTAAAGAATAACGAAGCCCGTTCGATGAAAAACGAAAATTCGATCGAAAATCGGCTCGGTTTAGGGCAGCCTACGAATTTCAATTTATGCTATCGTTTCGGACTTCCTTTTTATAAATTAACGATTCTATGATAAACTAGATGTAATGAGGTTTCTGATGGCTGTTAAATCATCGAAAACGGATAAGAATCGAGGAAGTTACGACCGTCCAAAAATTTGACCAAGAGCGGTTGTGAAATCCGGTTTTCGGTTTGTGTTCATCGAGTTTTCCTAACGCAAAATAGGTTTAAGCCATTTGAATGGATTATGAATTATGTTTTACTTAATTCGTTAGTTAACACCTACGTAATGTGAATAACGGCTCGGATGTGCATAATATAGGTTCGTGAGACACCGAGGAAAAACGTTCAAGGTTTGCAAACTCTACGGATGCCAGGTAAGTTCATACGTATAGGTTTGGCCCTTAAGGCTCTACAATACGGAGGTACTAGGTTTTATGTTGTCGGGATTTCTGTTGGGTAGTTAAGCCAAGGTTATGTTCTAGGTTAAGTGTGTTCTGTTTTATATTCTGCTTATTATTCTGTTGCCTGTCTATGAATGTTCATGCATACACGTTTTCTCTGAAAGTCATGAAAATGTTTTCTGTACACGGTTTGAAGTTAAGTAAGATAAAACCTGTAATGAAATGTATGGTTAAGTGTGGATGAGGACTGACATCCTGTCATGTACTCCTGTTATGTCCTGTTGTGGCATGTACTCCTGTTGCACCAGCTCCTCTTCCCACTTATACCTTCCTGTCCAGTGAAATGTAATGTAATGTAATGTTCATGTATTTGAAAATGTTCATGCATAGCATATGCACACTGCATTCTAGTATGTTCTTATTGAGCTCTAGGCTCATAGATGAACTCCCTGTTGTAGGTACGGATCCTCCAGATGAGGAGCTTGAGCCTCAAACTGATGAGTTGATGTAGTTGGCGGGAGGAGCTCATGGGATGGTTGCTGCAGTCAGACAAATGTCATTTCTGTGAGAATGTGTTTTATGTAAAGTTATGTCAAGTTTTGTACAAGTTGTTTTGGGGTTTTTAAAACGTTTGAAGTGTATATCAAGTTCTGTAAAATTTTTTGGGATCTTCAAAACGAGGTATAAAATCTGTGTTGATGTTTTTCTTTGAAACTTCTGTCTGACAGTTGAATGTATATTTTGAAATATTCTGGAACTGCCTTGAGTTTTCTCTGTTAGTGTGTGCATGAATTGTCTCGAGTTTTAGAGCTATCCATGTAGCTTGTTTTCTCGAATCTCTGTCATGTTGTCAAATATGTTGTTTTAAAACTATGTTTTGAAATCGAGTTTTAATAAATTTTGAAGTTTTATGCCTTCTGTTGTTATGTCTTCTGTCGACCTGTTAAATGTTGTCAATTCAGTCATCCGCCCAGTCAAAGTCAATTTAGTCATCCGCTCCAGTCAAAGTCAATTCAGTCATCCGCCCAGTTTAAAACCCCGTCTTCCGGTTGACGTCACCCAAGTCTTCCGCTCAGTGTAAATATGTCTTTTGGCTGACGTCATCCCAGTTTTCCGCCAGTATAATGCTTATATCTTCCGGCTGACGTCATCCATCTTCCGGCTGACGTCATCCATCTTCCGGCTGACGTCATCTCCTCATCCGATCTCAGTTACCGTCTGTGTCTTCCGCTTGACGTCACTCGTCTTCCGGTTGACGTCACCACCTCTTCTGCCCAGTTTTATCCAGTCCCTTCCGCTGAACCCTGTTCACATTTTTGATCCACCGGTCACTGTTCAATTTTGTCTTATTTGAATTCACCGCTGCCCCTCTTAAACTAAGTCTTCCGCCAGTTTATTTATTTCTGCTTCCTGCTTTATCCTGAAATTCCGTCATTTATTTCTGAAGCCCGTCTCTCCCTTCCTCTGAAAAGATTAAAAGTTTACTTTAAAAGCTCGGTCTGTTATGTTAAAAAAAAAATATGTGCCCGTTTTTCGTTAAATGACCCGGTGTGACGGCTCTCGAACCCCGATCGGGTTTGGCTGTGACGACCCCAAAACAACTTGTACAAAACTTGACATAACTTTACATAAAACACATTCTCACAGAAATGACATTTGTCTGACTGCAGCAACCATCCCATGAGCTCCTCCCGCCAACTACATCAACTCATCAGTTTGAGGCTCAAGCTCCTCATCTGGAGGATCCGTACCTACAACAGGGAGTTCATCTATGAGCCTAGAGCTCAGTAAGAACATACAATGCAGAGTGATGAACGTGCTATGCATGAATCTCTTTCAAATACATGAACATTACATTACATTTCACTGGACAGGAAGGTATAAGTGGGAAGAGGAGCTGGCGCAACAGGAGTACATGCCACAACAGGACATAACGGGAGTACATGACAGGATGCCAGTCCTCGTCCACACTTAACCATACATTACATTACGGGTTTTATCTTACTTACTTCAAACCGTGTGCAGAAAACCTTTTCATGACTTTCAGAGAAAAACGTGTATGCATGAACATTTATAGACAGGCAACAGAATAATAAGCAGAATATAAAACAGAACACACTTAACCTAGAACATAACCTTGGCTTAACTACCCAACAGAAATCCCGACAACATAAAACCTAGTACCTCCGTATTGTAGAGCCTTAAGGGCCAAACCTATACGTATGAACTTACCTGTTTGCTGTCGCGTTGACGTTCCGAATGTCGCGAAAATGCTCAGATCTGTAGTATGCATGTAAAAGAATTAAACAAGCTGCAAATGCTAACAAATAACTTGTTGGTTAAGCAGCAAGCTCATTTCAACTCTTTAGAAAACACACTAACGTGTTTTCATCCAAAACAGTGAGTTTTCACAGAAATAATAGCCCTAACCTCAATGAAAACTCGCATTAAACTTCTCTAAATTTATAGCATAAGCAGATGTTTACCTTTGCTGAAGGAAATAGAAGAAAAGAGGAGAGATGAAGTCTTTTAGAAAGGTTTGAATCGCCAGAAAGAGAGGAAACAGAGAAAGAAATGGAAAGAGCAGAGAAGAGAAAGTGAGGGTTTCACGTAGGAGGGGAGAGAAAAGAGTATGGCTTCTTCAACAAGTTGCCACTTGGCACTCATCCCTTGGTTTGCTTCCACCTACCTTAATTACTTCCACATTTACCCTTCCATTAGCTTTTAACCTAATTGTCTTGTTTTGATTACACTTAGGTTGGTTTTCCCTTAAACATTCCATCATTTCAACTAAAACATACATTGTATTAATATAATATTAATCGCGATTAAATGACCCGGGAAAACTATCACATGGCAAAAATGTCGGGTGTTACATTCCACCTGAAAGTCATGAAAATGTTTTCTGTACACGGTTTGAAGTTAAGTAAGATAAAACCTGTAATGAAATGTATGGTTAAGTGTGGATGAGGACTGACATCCTGTCATGTACTCCTGTTATGTCCTGTTGCGGCATGTACTCCTGTTGCGCCAGCTCCTCTTCCCACTTATACCTTCCTGTCCAGTGAAATGTAATGTAATGTAATGTTCATGTATTTGAAAATGTTCATGCATAGCATATGCACACTGCATTCTAGTATGTTCTTATTGAGCTCTAGGCTCATAGATGAACTCCCTGTTGTAGGTACGGATCCCGTGGATGAGGACTTGGTGCCTCAGGCCGATGTATAGGTTGCTGTTGGCGGATCAAGCTCTCGGGGGTGGTTGCTGCAGCTAGACATATTTCTGTCCTGAGGTTTAAGTTTCCTTTTTTTTGTATAGCTCCTGTCTGTAAAATCCTCTGGAATTCTGCTGTTTTGTTTTAAAACTCTGTTGGGATTCTGTTAGAAATCTGGATAATGTATAGGTTCTGATGTTTAAGTTTTTAAACCTCTGTATTTGACAGTTGTATGTATGCTATGAAATATTCTGGAACTGCCTGTGTTTCCTCCTTTTTAGGTTATACATGGATAGTCTCGAATTTTAGAGCTATCCATGCAGTTTGTTTTCTTGAAATCTGTCTTCTGTAATGAAGGTTTGAAACCCTTATGCTTTCTGTTTTTAAGCTCTCTGTCTATGTCTTTCTGTCAAAAGTTGAAATTTCTGCCTTTAAAACTATGTTTTCCGATTACATCTACCGGTAGGCATTTTGCCTACATCTACTGTCAAATAATGTTTTCCTTATGTTTTCACTCCTACCGATGCTTGTTACCCTTTTTAAGTCTATGTCTAAACTTCATCTACCGGTAGATACTATACATGTTTTGTCTTATTCACATTCACCGCCAAACTATGAATTTGCCATAGGTTTTCCTCCTGCCGATTCCGTTTATTGCCTGTTCCTTCCGGTTGACGTCATCCATCTTCCGGCTGACGTCATCACCTCCTGCCGATTCCGTTCATTGTCTGTTTCTTCTGATGATGTCATCACATCTTCCGATGATGTCATCACACATTCCGATTTCCATCTGTTGCCTATATCTGCCGATGACGTCATCACATCTTCCGATGACGTCATCTGTTTTGTCTTATTCGACATCCACCGCCCAGTTTAGTTCACATCCACCGCTGCCCGCTGCCCTTAAAATTTAATCTTCCGCCTAACAGTATTTTTATTTGTTTTAGTTAAGTCTTCCGCCAGCTTTATGCTTATTTTGCTTCCCACTCCAGAGAACTCTCTCTCCCTGCAAACGTTCCCTACTATTCACTGTAGTTTTTCCCTCTCCCTCTGTCAACATTTAAAAGAGTTATGTTTACAAAAAAAATAGTCACCGTTTTCCGTTAAATGTCCGGAGTGATGGTTCCGATCCCGGACTCCGATCGGGTTCGGTTTCGGGCTGTCACACTTGTGGTTCTCATCATTTCGTTTTAGAGCTTTGGCTCCTAGATTCAAGTCTCTATCTTTATTTTCTTCTTCTTGAATTTATTCCTTTAAAATTTGTGGAAAAAAAAATTGTAAAAGAAAAAAAAAATTCAAAAATTTGAAAATTTTTTCCTAAACTTTCATAATATAGGTGAGGATAATGTCAACATACTTGATGAAGGAAACAAATAAAAGATACAGTTGAAGAAGTGCTCCCATGGTCTAGGTTGCAGCGTTGTTTGTGCGAGATTGACCACTGAGTTATGGCTCAAGAATGATGTTTTTACAAAAAATGGTTTTGAATTTAATTGGTATTTTGTTAAGTTTGATTTTAATTAAGAATGTTTTTATTAAGTGTTTTGTTCATTGAATGACAATAAAAGCCATATGCCCATTTCATATTAATGTTTAATATTGATTTTTTTAAAAATTCTTTTGGTGTTTATTTTTCAAAGGCATGATTTTGTTTTTAACAAATAAGTAAAGTAATGAAAGGGAAATGTTTACGTGATGAGACATTATATGAAGAGCAATTTAGCCTCGAGATATGTTGGCACTTTCCAGATTATTGAGCAAGTTGGTTCAGTGGCTTATCAGTTGGGATTGTTGCAATAGTTGAGCTACGTACATAATGTTTTCCATATCTCATGCTAAGAAGGTATGTTTCTAATCCATCTTATGTTATCTCTTGGAGTGATGTACCTATCCAATAGAATATTTCTTATGGTGAGGAATCTAAGAGAACACAAGACCGTGAGACGAAAGTTCTTCATGGTAAAATAGTCTTGGT
Organism: Begonia masoniana; assembly: GCA_022432975.1. Lineage (NCBI taxonomy): Eukaryota > Viridiplantae > Streptophyta > Magnoliopsida > Cucurbitales > Begoniaceae > Begonia > Begonia masoniana. Next base: position 7,414,461 of record CM039506.1, read on the forward strand.
TCGAGTTTCGTGAAAGAACAATAGCAAAAGAGAAACTACTTAGGATGTCGAGTCAGAAATAATGGTTAAGTACCCCCATTTGTTCGAAGATGCTCTTGAGGTTGTTTTAAATTTTGAGGATGAGCTAAGAGAGTGAAAATATATTAACTGGCAGAGAGTATAAAACTTTGAACTTGGTCTAAACAAGCATACTAACTAATGGATGCATATTATGACAAATTCTAATTCTTGACGCAACATTTGGAGTTCTTTAAGTTTTTGGATACTTGATATTGGTTCTGGTAGGCCTTTAGAGGCCGCATTTAATTTTGTGTACAATATTGTATAGTTTTCTTAAAACCATATTTTGAGACTCGCTCTCATATAAAATGACGTGGTCATTTCATGGCTCGTCAGTTTTCATATTATTTATATGTATTTTCACAATACATATTTTTATTGAGCATGCACATTAATACATGAATCAACTTGATTTTTGTAATTGAGTCTAAGCTTAGTTTGATTGATCTATATGAGAATCCTGTTTTTATTATGCACATTCAACTATTAGAGGATGTGTTTGTCTGCTGTTAACTAAAGCAATGAAACAGTTGAATGAAGTGTCCCTAGACACTAAACCTGATAAAGGTCGTTGTGATGGTTGCGATTGCCTAAGTATTGGTGTTAGTTATTTATGTTATGACATTGGTATGATATGTCTGAAGTTCGTGAATGACTCTGTTTTTACTAAAATTTGTAAAAACTTATTTCATGGATGTACCACACTATTGTGTAGTGTTTTAACACTCGTCATATTGTATAATTTCCAACTAGGTTTTTTTAATAAAATATTTTTATATTGACATGCTCATACATTGCCTTAAATTAAAAGATGAATATAAAACTCTATGACAATTGAGTTTAGTCAACTCATCTCAAATGATTTTTTATTTTTAAAATTTAAATCAGAGTGATTCCTAGTTGTGAAGAGTAGACTTGGGGACTTTTCTCTTAGGAGATTTTATTTTTCTTTGAGACAGTTTATTTTATTTTATTTTCAGGGAAATTAGCATACTATTTTCACTTTCATTTTTGTTTTAATTTTCCGCACAACTATTGAATATTTTTACTTCGTACTATCTTAAATATAACTATTGAATTTTTAATTTGAGCTTGACTTTTATTTTAAATTTAAGACTTCCGTCTCTATTCAAGAATTTAAAGATTAGAGTTGGATGACTCGGTTCTTTTTAAACTAGTCTTTTCTCATTCTGTCTCAGGTCTCTCACTGGCCGTGACATTATTATTTCAACTTATTGTTGGTCATACGTTTGAAGAGTTGTTTGTATCGTGGTTTTAGAGAAGAATAATTTTTAAGTTAGAATATTTTTCTCGATTTTATTTCATGGCATGGTACCAGAGCCTAAGAGCTCTCGATTCCCACATTTTTTCCTACTGCGTGTAACACCGAGTTACAAGTCAAATTTCTTTGTTTGTTTTCTAAAAAATTGAAATTCGTTCGTGGATTTCTGACGCAGCAGAAATTGCAAAAAAATTATCGGAACTCACAAAAGCTGTTGAACCGCGCACGATTACCAGCAGTTGTCTTCTAAAATCTATTGAATCGCGCACGATTACCAGATTAAAGGCATCAATCTCAAACCCTAGAGAGAGTAGAAACTGGAAAAGAGGCAAACTTTCATTCAATTCAAAAACTCCCTCAACCCTAAAGAAAAGAAACTATTTATATCGTCTTAAGAAAATTAAATAAATAACATAATTAAAAGAAATAAAAATAATTGCAAAAACAACGATAAAAGTTATGGGCTCCGAAAGTCAGGCCTTCACAAAGCTCGATCTTGTTGCTCCAAAAAAATCCAATGCGATTTGATCCACATCATTCTCCCCAGCTGAAAAGAAATTTGTCCTCAAATTTGTTGGAGCGACATCTTCAGGGAGGCAAATCAATGAGGAGGTCCGCCTGGTTGCCGAAGAAAATGAAGACAACTCCAGTTTGCACGATCTCTACATCGAACGCTCCAAACATAAAGCTGTAGTCATTGGTGTATTCATCATGGCTCGAGCGACGGTCGTATTGTCATGTTCGATAGAGGAATAATGAGCAAACATCTATACCTACCACGTCACACATAACTTGGTCCCTGTAAATGAATCCAATGGAAAAACTTACCAATGCTCGTTGAGAAACCGTGACGTTCAATCCAGTTTGTAGTAATGACAACTTGTATGGCTTCGGGTGCTTCTCATGTGTGAAGCCCAATTTAGTGGTCACTTCTTCAGCAACGACGTTCTCACAACTTCCGGAGTCAATGATAAATTTGCACTCTTTGCCACCAATGGCACCGGTTGACTGAAAAATATTATTCTGCAACCATGTTTCTTCGTGAAGTTGTGGAGTTAGCAGAGCGTGACCCACCACCAAACATTGGGTTGTGTCGCCGTTAATAAATTCTAAGTCCACACCCTCAGGATCAGGATCTTCGGCGCTGTCGTAAATCGGGTCGCCCAAATCTTTAAACTCCAAGATTTCTTTCTCGGTGTTGTCGTAAATCAAGTCGCCCCATTCTTTAAACTCTAAGATTTCTTCAACTTGAAGACTTCCATGGAATTCAAGAATTTCAGTACGCATTCCCGATTCCCATCGCCTCCTATCATCCTCGACTGAAGTTCTCTGTCTCCTTTGACGGCATTAGAAAAGATCATCCTCGCGGTCGGAATCTGAAAAAACAGCCTCTTCGAGCCTCGCTTCTCGACCCCCTCCTCTGTTTCGCCGATTTCGGTTGACGAGTAACGCATCCATCCTGGTCGCTAATTGATCCATAATCAATTCAACTCGTTGTTCAATCATCCGTCCAAGTCGTTCTTCTAACGCAGATTTATTGGTGTGGTCATAAATCTCTTCAACTAGCTGTTGTCGCTGATTTCTTTGGCCTACCATGGAAGCAAGAATCGTTGGTCTCTGATACCAACTGACGCAGCGGAAATTGTAAAAAAATTATCGGAACTCACAAAAGCTGTTGAACCGCGCACGATTACCAGCAGTTGTCTTCTAAAATCTGTTGAATCGCGCACGATTACCAGATTAAAAGGGAATAATGCCTTTGATCTTAGACCCAACACGGAATACGGAATTCAAAGGGAATAATGCCTTTTTTGATTCGAAAGAATAAGAAGAAGGAACTTGACCCCAATCGATAGATAGCGATGGAACCAAAGTTATCAGAAAAGTAGCTAGACCCGAACCAAACTCGTTGGTTAAACCTAAGCTATCAAGTTCGATCTTTTCAAGAATACACTTGAAGAAGATCAAGTTCTAATCCAAGAACTCAAGAAGAGAATTATAAGGATCTCACCTCAAAGCAAAAGCTTAATAAAAATCAAATTCATTCAAAAAGTGGCTAAAATCTATTACAAGCCTCCCTTAAATAGGCAAAGGGATCAAACTAATAAGGTAATAACATAATTAGAAATAATCAAAATATTCTAATTAGACAATAGAAAAGTTTCCAAAAATAAGAGAAGGAAAATTGGAAAGTGGTGCAAGTGGATGGTGGCCGCGGAACTTAGGTTTAAGTAACGTGAGTCTCGAGTTTAATTCAGATTGTGGGCCTAGCCCAATTGGTTGGCACTTGTAAGAACTTTGAAGTTAAAAACTCTTGGGCTAAAGTAGTGCCATGTTGGGTGACCATGTGGGAAGTCTTTATTTTTTTAGACTTCGTTTTGGGCTTCTTTTCCAGTCCTTGCTTCTTCATCAACACTTAGTAATATTATTGCTCATTGCACATTTTGTGATGATTCCTTTTCTTGGATGTCTTTGATTAAAATTTGTAGTCTTTTGTTTATTTTCTTCGTTCTTGATCTTGTCATTGGTCCTCCTATATTCATCAATGGATCTTGGCTCCCTATTGCTTCTTGATTGTCCTTAGTTGCTCCTTTGACTACATCATTCCCTCCCTCTTCGAAAAGATTCGTCCTCGAATCTGCATCAAACAAAGATAAGTCACTAACATTAAAAGTAGCGCTTACATTACCATATTCGCTCGGTAAGTCAATCTTATAAGCATTGTCATTGATGCGTTCCAACACTTGGAAGGGACCGTCTCCTCGCGGTTGTAATTTATTCTTTCTCTACTCCACAAATCTCTTCTTTCGTAGATGCACCCAAACCCAATCTCCGGGTTCAAAAATGATTTTTTTTCTACTCTTGTTGGCTTGTCGCGCATAGTGCTCGTTCTTTTGTATAATGTTTTCTCGAACCTTCGAGTGTAATTCTTTTACGAATTCAGCCTTTCTTTTTCCATTTAAATCAACCAATTCATTAGAAGGTAACGGTAATAGATCAAGCGGTGTAAGAGGGTTAAAGCCATACACAATTTCAAATGGTGAGTAAGAAGTAGTAGAATGAACAACTCTATTGTAAGCGAACTCAACATGTGGCAAGCAATTTTCCCATTGTTTTAAATTCTTAGAAATTATTGCTCTCAACAAAGTAGATAAAGTTCGATTCACTACCTCGGTTTGTCCATCCGTTTGGGGGTGTGCCACGGTGGAAAACAACAATTTTGTACCTAGCTTATTCCATAAGGTTCACCAAAAGTGACTTAGAAACTTCACATCCCTATCACTAACAATTGTTCTAGGTAATCCATGTAAACGCACAATTTCTTTAAAAAATAAATCCGCTATATGTGTAGCATCATTAGTTTTAGAACATGCTATAAAATGTGTCATTTTACTAAATCGATCCACAACCACAAAAAATACTATCCTTACCTCCTTGTGTTCTTGGTAAACCTAACACAAAGTCCATGGAAATATCCGTCCAAGGGTGCTCGGGCACGAGTAAAGGACTATACAATCCATATGGTTTGATCTTTGACTTTGTCTTCCTACATTCAATGCATCTTTCACAAATAGTTATAACATCATGCTTCATTTTTGGCCAAAAGAAATGTTCTATCAAGACATTAAAAGTTTTGTCAATTCCAAAGTGTCCCATTAATCCTCCACCATGTGTGTTTCTCTAACAAGCAATTCACGTAATGAGCATTTAGGTATACAAAGTTTATCCTTTCGAAATAAATACCCATCATGTCTATAATAATCAGCACATGCAATTTTCTCACAATCTCTCCATACATGACAAAAATCTATATCCGATTCATACAAATCCTTAATAAATTCAAATCCTAACAATTTAGATTGTAGAGAAGTGATTAAAACGTACCTCCTTGACAACGCATCAGTGACTACGTTGTCTTTACCTTTTTTGTAATGGATGACATATGGAAAGGTCTCGATGAATTCCGTCCACTTGGCGTGCCTCTTGTGCAATTTACCTTGTGACTTTAGGTGCTTCAAACTCTCGTGATCAGAATGAATAATAAACTCCTTGGGCCACAAGTAGTGTTGCCATGTTTGTAACGTCCTTACCAAAGCGTAGAGTTCCTTGTTGTATGTTGGATAATTTAATACCGCTCCACTAAGTTTTTCACTGAAGTAAGCAATCGGCTTCATTTCCTGCATCAAAACACCTCCAATTCCCTTTCCCGACGCGTCACATTCGATTTCAAATGTTTTATCAAAATTTGGTAAAACTAGAAGGGGAGCATTAGTTAGTTTCTCTTTTAACAAATTAAACGCTTTGTCATGTACTTCGGTCCAGTTAAACACAATATTCTTTTTAACTAATTCATTCATAGGTGCCGCAATAGTGCTAAAGTCTCTTACAAATCTCCTATAAAAGCTAGCCAAGCCGTGAAAGCTACGTACCTCATTTGCATTCTTTGGTGTGGGCCATTCCTTGATTGCTCTTACTTTTTCCTCATCCACAGATACTCCCTTTGAGCTGACTACAAAACCGAGGAAAACTACCGATTCCATGCAAAAGGTACACTTTTTAAGATTAGCATACAATAGATTCGATTTTAACACACTAAATACGGATCTTAAATGCTTAACATGTTCGTCAAGTGACTTACTATATACCAAAATATCATCAAAGTAGACCACAACAAATTTTCCAAGAAATTGCCTTAAAACATGATTCATCAATCTCATAAACGTGCTTGGTGCATTAGATAGTCCAAACGGCATAACCAACCATTCATAAAGACCATATTTTGTTTTAAAAGCTGTTTTCCATTCATCTCCTTGTTTCATGCGAATTTGATAATATCCGTTCTTTAAATCAATTTTGGAAAACATACATGCACCATACAGTTCATCAAGCATATCATCAAGACGAGGAATAGGGTGTCGATACTTTACCGTAATTTTATTTACCGCTCGACAATCGATGCACATTCTCCAAGTGCCGTCCTTTTTTAGAACCAAAATAACCGGAACCGAGCATGGGCTAAGACTCTCCTTCACTAGGCCTTTCTCTACCAACTCATCTACTTGCCTTTGAATTTCCTTGGTTTCCTCTGGATTTACTCGGTACGCTGGTCGGTTTGGGATCATCGCTTCGGGGATGAAATCGATTTGATGCTCGATTCCCCTAAGTGGGGGAACTCCTTTAGGTAATTCCTCTGGAAATATGTCCTCAAATTCCTGCAAAAGAGAGGTAACACTTATGGGAAGAGAATTTGTTAGTTCGTTAGTGGAAAAATAAACATCTTTGTAGAGTAACAAAATCATCTCCTCACCTTTCCTCACAAGTCCACTCTTTTTTCTCTCTTCTCCCTCGTTTCTTTTCCCTTCCTCCAATTTCTTTTCTTCCTCTTTGTCTTTTTTGCTCTCTTTATTTATGACTTTTCTCTCATCAGCTTTTTTGTCTCCTCTTTCTTTTTCGCCTTTTTTCTTCTCTTCTTTCATGCTTGAATTTTCGACTACGCCATTTTTGTCATTTTGGATCTCTTTGGCAATCCTTTCTCGATCCAAGCTTGCTTCCCACGGTGGTAATGGTTTTAGTATTACCAACCTCCCATTTTGAGTAAGCGAATACTCATTTTTGTAGCCGTTATGCTTAACCGTTCTATCATATTGCCATGGTCTCCCCAATAGGATGTGAGTTGCTTGCATTGGCACTACGTCACACAAAATCTCATCTTTGTACTTTCCGATTGATAATGTGATGTTTACTTGTCTTGTTACCTTAATTTCGCCACAATCGCTCAACCATTGCAATTTGTACGGCTTTGGGTGTCGCTTGGTTTGCAAATTTAACTTTTGTACCAATAATGTACTAGCCACGTTTGTGCAACTTCCGCTATCGATGATCATGCTACATACCTTGTTGTTGACATGACACCTAGTATGAAAGATGTTTTCCCTTTGGGCTTTGTCGTCATCCTCCTTAATTTGTACACTTAAGGCTCTCCTTGTGACTAATAAATCTCCTTTGACCGGTTCCTCCACGTCTACATCACTACAATCTTCGAGTGATGGCATCTCGTTATCGCTTGAACTCACACTTTCTATATCACCATTCTCTAAGAAGACCATTGCACGCTTATTGGGACAATTTGATGCAATGTGCCCAATTCCTTGGCATCGATAACACTTGACTTCTCTAGTCCGAGTTAGTGTTGGAACCTCGCTCTTTCCTTTAGGTGGGTTGAAGTTATTAGCGACGATTTTTCCTTTGTAGTCCTCCCTCGGGTTTGGCTTCTCTCCTTTCCAATTTGGTTTCCACGAACTATTTGACGCTATGTTTACCTTTGCACTTTTCTTGGCATTTAGTTGTCGTTCGATTTTGATCGCCTTGTGTAGTAATTCCTCCATGTCCAAATAGTGTTGTAAATCTACTATGTCGGCAATCTCTCGATTAAGTCCTCCCACAAACCTTGCCATTGTGGCTTCTCCATCCTCGTTAACATCGGCTTTTATCATGGCCATCACCATTTCTTTATAATACTCCTCCACACTTTTATATCCTTGAGTAAGGCCTTGAAGTTTCCGACACAAATCCCTATAGTAATATGACGGGACGTACCTTTTTCTCATGATTGTTTTCACACTTTCCCATGTGCGGATTGGGGTTTCTCCGTTTCGTCTCCGAGTTTTGACTAGTTGATCCCACCAAATGCTGGCATAATCGGTGAACTCCATTGTGACCAACCTAACCTTTTTTTCCTCCGTGTAGTTTCGATACTCGAGTAAAGAATCGACTTTCCTTTCCCATTCCAAATAGGCTTCGGGATCACTTTTCCCTTGAAAGGCTGGGATGTTAACCTTGATATCACTAAGATCTCCATCTTCTCGATCGTTCCTATCGTATCTTTCTTTTCGGTTTGGTTTTTCATCGTGGTCATAGTAGTCGTCAAACTTTTTTCCACGAGGATTGGTAGGTGACGGTATCTCCAAACGTTCCATCCTTCGATTAAGAGCCTCGTATTGATTGTGTATGGCCCTCATGAACATTTTTATATCAATCTCATTCTCCTCTCCGCTCATGATTCTGAATTTTTCTTTTCTTCTTCTTCTTTTTTAATAAATAATGCAAAAGGTAAATTGCGAAATAAAAATCTAAATAACTGAATTGAAATGCGGAAATTTAAATGACTGAATTGAAATGCGGAAATTTAAATGACTGAATTGAAATACAGAAATTTAAATAACTGAATTGAAATGCAGAAATTTAAATGGACCTCACCTCTCCCTCACGTGTTTACACTCGTTCAATGTCACTTCACTCGTGTTTCGCTCGAAATTTTGACTTTTATAAGATAATCTCACACTCTTTTCTTTTACCACTCAATCTCTTCTTTAGGTTCTTAAAGTTAGAACCCAATCAAGATGTAATCCAACAAGTATAACGTGAAAATTTCAAATTTTCAAACTTAAAATCCAACTTTCGAGAATAGATTAAAGTCAAACCACTAAAGATGTTTGCTAGAATCGATCTCTGGATATAACGTTTTGAGAAGCTTGAATAGTTTCCGGTTGTGAATCCTCGATACTAATGAGGTATTCTCACGAATTTTTTTGAAACCCGGCAAACTTGCAGAAATAGAAATCCGACTTGAGATTCGGATGCTAGGGTTCGAGACAAGCAAAGATATGTCTTTCTCGATTGGCAGTACAAAAGAAGTTTCTCGTTATTAACAAACGAGAGCTCTACACTTTTTTTTTTTTTGAATTTTCAGAATTTTTTTTTCGAATTTTTTTTTTTTTTTAACTGAAACGAAAAATAGAATAATCGAAAGGTTTTGTGGAGAAGAAAAGAAGAATAACAAGAATGATAAAGATAGCTTCTTTTTATTTCTTTTAATTCTGTTATTTATTTAATTTTCTTAAGACGATATAAATAGTTTCTTTTCTTTAGGGTTGTGGGAGTTTTTTGGATTGAATGAAAGTTTGCCTCTTTTCCAATTTCTACTCTCTCTAGGGTTTGAGATTGATGCCTTTAATCTGGTAATCGTGCGCGATTCAACAGATTTTAGAAGACAACTGCTGGTAATCGTGCGCGGTTCAACAGCTTTTGTGAGTTCCGATAATTTTCTGCAATTTTCGCTGCTTCAGTTGATATCAGAGACAAAACCGATTCTTGCATCCATGGCGGGTAAAAGAAATCAGAATCAGAGAGAACAATGGGTTGAAGAAATTTATGATCGCACTAACGAGGTGGGGTTGGATGAACGAATCGCCCAGATCGTCGATCAGCGATTGGATCAGGTTATGGATCAATTAACAGCGAGGATGACTGCGCTATTCGAAAACCAGAACCATCGAAATAGAGGAGTGCGCCAAGAGGGGAGGCGCGAGGAGGCTGATTTCACGGATTCCGAGCCTGACGAAGATATTTCCCAAGTTCTTCAAAGGAGACAGAGGATTCCAGTCGAGGATGATAGGAGACGATGGGAATCGGGATTGTGTACTGAAATTCCTGAATTCCATGGAAGTCTTCAAGTTGAAGAAATCTTAGAGTTTAAAGATTGGGGCGACTTGATTTAGGACAACACCGAGGAAGAAATCTTGGAGTTTAAAGATTTGGGAGACCCGATTTACGACAGCGCCGAAGATCCTGATCCTGAGGGTGTGGACTTAGAATTTATTAACGGCGAAACAACCCAATGTTTGGTGGTGGGTCACGCTCTGCTAACTCCACAACTTCACGAAGAAACATGGTTGCAGAATAACATTTTTCAGTCGACCGGTGCCATTGGTGGCAAAGAGTGCAAATTTATCATTGACTCCGGAAGTTGTGAGAACGTCGTTGCTGAAGAAGTGACCACTAGATTGGGCTTCACACATGAGAAGCACCCGAAGCCATACAAGTTGTCATTACTACAAACTGGATTGAATGTCACGGTTTCTCAACGAGCATTGGTAAGTTTTTCCATTGGATCCATTTACAGGGACCAAGTTATGTGTGACGTGGTAGGTATAGATGTTTGCTCATTATTCCTCTATCGAACATGGCAATACGACCGTCGCTCGAGCCATGATGGATACACCAACGACTACAGCTTTATGTTTGGAGCGTTCGATGTAGAGATCGTGCAAACTGGAGTTGTCTTCATTTTCTTCGGCAACCAGGCGGACCTCCTCATTGATTTGCCTCCCTGACGATGTCGCTCCAACAAATTTGAGGACAAATTTCTTTTCAGCTGGGGAGAATGATGTGGATCAAATCGCATTGGATTTTTTTGGAGCAACAAGATCGAGCTTTGTGAAGGCCTGACTTTCGGAGCCCATAACTTTTATCGTTGTTTTTGCAATTATTTTTATTTCTTTTAATTCTGTTATTTATTTAATTTTCTTAAGACGATATAAATAGTTTCTTTTCTTTAGGGTTGAGGGAGTTTTTTGGATTGAATGAAAGTTTGCCTCTTTTCCAATTTCTACTCTCTCTAGGGTTTGAGATTGATGCCTTTAATCTGGTAATCGTACGCGATTCAACAGATTTTAGAAGACAACTGCTGGTAATCGTGCGCGGTTCAACAGCTTTTGTGAGTTCCGATAATATTCTGCAAATTTCGCTGCATCAATTTCTGTCAAACTCCATCAGCCTTAATTGTTGAATCGCTCGTGGTTTGAGGGATTTCAAAGTCGGAGTCGTGTGTACAATGACTTTCACAGCCTTTATCGTTGTTTTTTTTCTTCTCAAGATCAAAGTTTCTTTTTTTTCATCCTCATTTGGCTTCATAACTGATCGACCTTGGAATGGAAGGGTAAGTGCGGTGGTCCGGCGGTGGCATTTGTTCGTTGTTCATCATCAACCACTTGAAGTTTATTCTAGTCGATCGTTTCTGTTCGTGAACGAGAGCACGAGGACGTGCGTTTCTCAGTGAAGTTCGTTCCTCGTGGTTCATCGTCACCCAACCTTAATTGCTAGATTCTTCTTCATGTTCGTAAATCACATCACCTAGTCGTAGTTTTCCGTTGAAAAGAAAACACTGTTGCCAAGCTGCTATTGGTTCTGTCCATCGAGGGGATTCTAGTGTAATTTTCTTTTTATTTATTTTGGTGAATTTTATTGACCCGATTGTCTCCCTATTTCTGCAATATTTTATTGAATAACTAGTCGTTAAATTGTCAAAGAATATGGAAGATAATATTCGTCCTTGATCTAGGGATTTACAGAACATACAACCAGCATATAAATTGGATGAAAAAAATTACCTCAAATAGTCTCAAATTGTTCACATCATTCTGAAAGGAAAAGGCAAAAGTAGCCACCTTTTGATGACAAGATCAAAACTTGGAGAAGTTTTTTGAAACATGGGATGAGTAAGATGCCATGATTATGGCATGAAAGTGGAATTCCATGGTTCCCAAAATCAATGACACCAGAAGGAAGTAGACACATTGAAATTTATGTTAAAAATCGTTACAAAAAAAATTTATGGGTAAAAAAGAAATTCATTATTCAATGTACAACTGAATTTTCAAAATAAAAAAAAATATAAATAGTAATGTGAAAAACCCTAACATTGAATATAAGTCATACCAAACCGAACTCTAATATAGGACATAAGACACATTACATTTTAATAACTTATTTAATTTTGTAATTAGAAAATTTTTAAGTTGTATTTATTTTTATAATTCTGTGTAGTTTATTTGCTAGGTTGACATTTTATTGAGACCAATTCAATATCTATGAGCTTTCTTTAACAATGTGTCTATCTAAATTTACAAGTTGTCACTCAATAAATATTGTAAATGCAAAGATATTGCATATATGTTGACATTGATTTTTTGGCAATATTTATATATATTTTATGGCGGTAATATATTTTTCTAAATTGATAATTTATTTCTTGGTGATCAAGAAATAATACATTCTGATTATTGGATGGCGTCCTATTAATAATCATGAAGATTCTGTGAAAGAGAAAAATATAGAAACAAGAATATTAGGAAAGTTATTGAAAAAGCTATGGGCACTTGCTTTTTGAAAAACTTTTATTTGGTAAGTCGTTTTGATGGAAATTCAGCCAGATCTGCTGGGCTTCGAGTTCCCATGATTAATGAGATGATTTCCTAATTTTTTGGGCGAATATCTGATTTGTTGGAGATGCTTTCCTAAAGTGTCACACGATGTGTCACACAACCGAATTTGTTAAGATTTTTTTTCCTTAATTCTTGCGGCGTCATATCCAATTTGGTAACTGTTCTGAATCGATGATATAGAAGTTACCAAGGTTATTTAAAGCTTTCGTTTTTTGTGAAAGCCGATTGTCGACGGAGTTTTGATTTTCGCGTGAGAAGGTTTCTTCATTTTTTCGAGCTGTCGCTTTTCTTTCACTCCCTACGTTTCTGCGTATGGGTTTGTGATTGTTTTACACACTCGACCTAATCTGTGGATTTCATTGTTTTATTGAGTGTGTTGATTATTGCATCCGAAGACTTCGATCTGGTGTTCCAGGAGGTGTCCCAGGAGGCAATATTCTTTGTTCTTCATTGAAACTTAGTCTCGGGAGGAGTTCTATTTTTTAGACAATGGGAGCTTGTCGTTCTTGATCGTAGGCGAGGGGATCTTGCTATAACACGGGTTCTGGGAGGAATCAACAACGAGGGGATCTTGTTGTTATCTAGATCTCGGGAGAGGTCATTCTAAAGTCGAGGGGATCTCGCAAAAACAGTTTCCTTGGGGAAGTTAGCTAGAGGCGGTGACAAAGATAAGAGAGAGTCTTTATTTGTATAAATCCAATTGTCTTGTAACTTTGTGAACTCAAAGAAATATTTTTATATCTGGGCGTGGCCCTGCAGACGTAGGCTGGTTGCCGAACTGCGTTAACAAATTCCTGTCTCATTTATTTATGCATATTTATATTGTTCGTCATTGCATTCATTATCGGTGTCACACGTAACACCCTGTGTGACACCGCATAACTAATCGTAATCTTTCAATTGGTATCAGAGTTGGTCGCTTCTATTTCTTAAGCGGGATCAGCAGGACAAGATTATAGTTCGTGTGCGATGGACTCTAAGAAAGAAGAAGGTTCTACAATGCGTCCACCATTGTTGGATGGAAGTAATTATGCTTATTGAAAAACAAGGATGAGGGCATTCATTAGAGCTATTGACGAGAAGGCATGGAGATCGATTTTAACAAGTTGGAATCACCCTGTGAACACCGATGCAGAAGGTAATATATCTCCAAAACCCAAAGAGAATTGGAACGTAAATGAAGATGCTTTGGCTCTTAGCAATTCAAAGGCTCTAAATGCTATTTTTAATGGTGTGAATCCAATTCAGTTCAGACTCATCTCCACATGCGAATCTGCAAAAAGGGCATGGGATATTCTTCAAACCATCTATGAAGGAAAATCTACGGTAAAGTTGTCCAAAATGCAAATGTTAACCACTCGATTTGAGAATCTAAGGATGCAGGAAGATGAGACTATTGGCGAGTTCAACGCCAAACTATGTGACATAGCAAATGAAGCGTTTGCTCTCGGTGAGATGATTTCCGAAGAAAAACTTGTGCAAAAAACTCTACGGTCTTTGCCACAAAGATTTGCCTATAAAGTAACTGTCATTGAAGAAGCCAAAGATGTGTCTAAAATGAAGCTAGAAAAGTTGATGGGATCTCTCAGAACTTTCGAAATGAATCTTGGAGGAGAGACCGAAATTAAGAAGGCAAAGAGAGTTGCTTTTAAAACGGAGGTAAAGAATTACAACGAGCTTGATGAAGATGACTTGGAGGAATCACTAGCCCTACTTTCGAAGAATTTTAGCAGAGTTATGAAGAGATTTGGAAGAAATACTCGCGGTGTTAAGCAGGGTGTCACAAATTTCAAAAATGGTTCTTCAAGCAATAAGAAGCACAGAGAAGAAACTTATGTGTCTGATCAACCATTAAAGAATGAAGGCATTCAGTGCAGAGAATATGAAGGATTTGGACATATACAAGCAGAATGTGCTAACACCTTGAAGAAAAGGAAGAATTCTCTGAATGCAACCTAGAGTGAGGATGAGTCAGAGAAGGAAGATGAGTTTCAGAGCAATCATGTGGCGCTCGTTGGAAAGGCAGAATGTGAAGAAAAAGGCAGTGTTATATGCGGTGTCACAGACGGTTTTTCTAATAGTAGTGATGAAGACGAAGAACCAGTCACAGAAGAAGATCTTATTGGAGAATATAAGTTTCTGCATGCAAAATGGACCGAACTTGTTAAAGTAAATCAGCTTCTACACACTCAGATTAGAAATTTGAAGGATGAGAAGAATAATCTTCAAAATGTTATTGATGATTTAGAGACAAAGCTGAAAGCAAGTAAGGATGAAGCTAATAATCTAACCAATGAGATAAGCCTCATGAAGAATGTCAGAATGCTGAATTCAAGTTCGTTTAATCTAGATGATATTTTAAATGTCGGCAAATCAAGCGTAAATCGGTTTGGACTTGGATTCAAAGGTGAAAGTTCAGGTTCAAAGACTGTAGCAGTAAAGGAAAGTCGTTCTGTGATGAAATTCGTAAGAGAAAGTCCGATGTCACAGTCGGTGTCAGACAAGGGGTTTGATTATATAGGAAAAGCAAGTTCCAATCGGAATGCCGAGAATTGACAGAAAATCAAATTCCTATAACTACTATCATGTTGCAAGCAGAAAAGGTAACATTTATAGTTCTGTGTGTCACTATTGCCAACGCCGTGGTCATATTCGCCCTAAATGCTTTACTTATCTTGCTGACTTAAGATTGGGTACTGTTAGAAATGTCACTTCCTATAGATTTCCTTATCAGAAATGGGTGAAGAAATCAAATTTAAAGTGCAATGTTACACATCTTTCACTAAAAGCGATCGGAACCAATGCATGCTATTT
This sequence comes from Begonia masoniana, assembly GCA_022432975.1. Classification (NCBI taxonomy): domain Eukaryota; kingdom Viridiplantae; phylum Streptophyta; class Magnoliopsida; order Cucurbitales; family Begoniaceae; genus Begonia; species Begonia masoniana. The sequence continues at coordinate 7,429,680 of CM039506.1, forward strand.
TGATAGCGGATGTTCTAGACATATGACAGATGAAGAAAGATATTTGAAGGATATTATATCTGAATCCGTGGGAAAAGTAACATTCGGCAACGGTGTCTCATCGAATGTCATTGGCAGGGGAACGTTGAATGTTCCTGGTTTACCAGAGTTGGGTAATGTTTTATTGGTCAATGGTTTGAAGTCCAACCTAATCAGTATTAGCCAGCTCTGTGATCAAGATCTGAATGTGCAATTTACGAGAGAAAAATGTGTTGTGTCCAATCAAAATAAAAATTGTGTCATTGAAGGAGTTAGATCATCAGACAATTGTTATCTTATTCATTCTTCGTCTAACTGCTTTCGGTCGAGTATGGAAGACACTATCCTATGGCATAGAAAGTTGGGACAAGTTAATTTCAAAATGATGGAGAAGTTTATTTCGAAAGGTGCTGTCCGAGGAATTCTTGGATTAAAGTTTGATGAAGAGAAATTATGTGGACCATGTCAAATCGGAAAGCAAACCAAGGTGTCACACCCGATGTCACAGTCATCTTCAACTACTCGGGTACTTGAATTACTTTACATGGATCTAATGGGGCCAATGCCGGTTGAAAGTATTGGAGGAAAACGGTATGTCTTTGTTACTGTTGATGATTGCTCACGCTACACATGGGTGGAATTTCTTAGAGAAAAGTCTGACACTTTTCGAGCCTTCAAGTCAATGTGTACTCGTCTCCAACGTGAAAAAGATTGTGTTATCTTGAAGATTATTCGCATCGTCAGTGACCATGGAAGAGAGTTTGAAAATTCTGATTTCTCAGATTTTTGTAAACATCTAGGGATTGCTCATGAATTTTCGGCTCCTAAAACTCCTCAACAAAATGGGATTATTGAAAGGAAGAACATTACATTGGCCGAAATGACTCGAGTTATGCTACATGAAAGGGATGTACCTCAAAAGTTCTGGGCTGAAGCTATGAGCACTGCTTGTTATGCCATAAATCGGGTGTATCTCCGCAGCAAAACCTCTATGACACCCTATGAAATATGGAAAGGTAAAACTCCAAATCTTCATTATTTTCACTCGTTTGGTAGCATCTGCTTTGTATTGAATGACAGGGAACACAGGGGGAAACTAGATCCTAAGAGTGATGAGGCTATCTTTCTCAGTTGTGCTACAAATAGCCGTGCTTATCGAGTTTACAACAAACGAACTCAAACCGTTATCGAATCTGCAAATGTTCAAGTAGACGACTCTCTGGACACAGCATTTAATCCGAAAGACGATGCAAATCAGATTCTAAACAATGAAGGTCCTAGTGTTCCATCCGGTGTCCTAGAAGGTGTCACAGGCAGTGTCACAGATCAAACAGAGATAGTTGATGAATTAGAAGTATCTACCTTACACAACAGGCCACCATCTATACGTGTTCAGAAGAATCATCCTGCAGATGAGGTTATTGGAGGTCTGAATGATGGTATACGAACTAGAGATAAGCCGCGTGTTAATTATCGTGAAATGATTCAAATGGCATGTTTTACATCAACAATTGAGCCCAAGAATGTGAAAGAAGCATTACTAGATGAATACTGGATAGAAGCTATGCAAGAAGAACTCAGTCAATTCTCCTGAAATCAAGTTTGGGACTTAGTACCCTACCCTCCCGATGTGAACGTTATTGGTACTAAGTGGATTTACAAAAACAAGACCGATGAGCATGGTAACATTACTCGCAACAAAGCTTAGCTAGTTGCTCAAGGGTATTCTCAGATTGAAGGTATTGATTTTGATGAAACATTCGCTCCGGTTGCTCGTCTTGAATCTATTCGGCTTTTATTATCTCTCGCTTGTGTTATGCGGTTCAATCTATATCAAATGGATGTGAAGAGCGCTTTCCTCAATGCGTTTCTCAATGAAGAAGTTTATGTTTCTCAACCAAAGGGTTTTGAAGACCCTCATCATCCCGAGTATGTGTATAAGTTGAAGAAGGCATTATATAGGCTCAAACAAGCCCCTCGTGCATGGTATGAACGCCTCACGCAATATCTATTAACCAAGGGATATGAGTGAGGGGGAGTAGATAAAACCCTATTCGTTCGCCGTGACAAAGGTCAGTTCCTCCTTGCTCAAATTTATGTTGATGATATAGTATTTGGCTCGTGTCACAGGTTATGGTGGATGAATTTGTAGCTCAAATGACCGGCGAATTTGAGATGAGTATGGTTGGAGAACTAAATTATTTTCTTGGCCTTCAAATACAACAAGAGAAGAATGATATTTTTATCTCTCAAGCTAAATATGCCAAGAATTTACTGAAAAAATTCAAGCTTGAGAATGCAAGCCCGAGTAGAACACTCCTTGGGACACATGAGAAATTTTCTAAAGGTGAAAAGGGAATTGCAGTTGATCAGCGATTGTATAGAAGTATGATTGGAAGTCTCTTATATCTAACTGCCAGCCGACCAAATATTTGTTATAGCATAGGTGTATGCGCTAGATTTCAAGCACATCCGAAGGAGTCTCACTTAGTGTCAGTTAAACGAATTCTAAAATATGTTAGTGGAACAACTGAATATGGCATCTGGTATTCTTTTGAGTCTAATGCGAATCTGGTAGGTTATTGTGATGCTGACTGGGCAGGTAGTTCCGATGATCGAAAAAGCACTTCGGGTGGATTTTTTTATGTGGGACACAACTTAGTGTCATGGTTCAGCAAGAAGCAGAATTCTATTTCTCTATCTACGGCTGAGGCAGAGTATATAGCAGCAGGTAGCAGCTGTACGCAGCTTCTTTGGATGAAACAAATGATGAAAGACTATGGTGTCGCACAAGGTGTCTGACCCTCTATTGTGATAATTTGAGCGTTATCAATATCTCTAAAAATCCTGTTCAGCATTCACGGACAAAGCATATTGACATATGACATCGTTTTATTCGATCTTTAGTAGAGGACAAAATTATTAATTTAGAGCACATGGTAACCGAAAAACAAATTGCTGATATTTTCACCAAAGCATTGGATGGTGCTAGATTTGAAAAGTTGAGGTCTGCCTTAGGCCTCTATGTTATGTAAGTTGGTTATTGCTCTCGTATTTATTTAAAAAAAAAATGTGGCAATCTACTGTGTTGTTACTCACCTCCTGCAGCAAGTGATCATTTTTTTTATGGAGTAACACCGTGTGTGACATGCAAAACTTGGATATTCTTATGAAAATCAGATGATTATCCTCAGAGAAGATTGGAGCAGTATTATTTTATTGAACTTATTTCCTAACTTATGGTGGTTTGAATTATTCTTCAAAGATTCATTCCACTGATTTATGGAAACTTGATGGATTTTCGGATTTACTTTCCGAAATATTTACTAAATCTGGGATTTTCTTTTATTTCTATGATTTGATTGGTATTTATGGAAAGTGGGTGATTTAATTCAAACCAAAAATAGTTCTAGAACACTCTTCTCTTGCTTCATCTCGATCTTCAAACTACGATTAGGGTTTTTCTGTCATTCCTCTCACAATGGTGATTATCGAAGAAATGTCTGATGTGCAGTTCTTAGGCAGTGTCTCAATGCCTGTTCCGGAGAAGACGCCGTGCTCTGATTCGGCCATCGTGATATATTCACCAGCTTCACCGACTGTAAATCCCTGTATTACCGAAAGGGATTCTTCAAAATTTACCAAAGCTACCCCATTACGACAAGTTGACTCTTCTAGTGTGCAACGAAATTTTCAAAAAACAAGTGGCGACAAGTTCAAGACAAGTTCAGTGCCGCCCAAGGCACCAAAAAATTCAAAAGTTTCTTTGACCTCAAAGGGTAAAAGGCCAAGAACTTAAAAAGAATCCTCTTCTGATAGTTCATGGCTGCAAGAAGCCATCCTGGAAATCAATACCGATGATGAGGAAGTCTTCTCTGAAAAATCTCCAGAAACACCTATTCGAAAATTGTCCAGAATAGCTGCTCCAAAGCTTTCAAAGACTTCTGCTCCGAAACGGTCAAAATCTACTGTTCCTAAGATCACAAAAACTGTTACTCCGAAAGCTTCCAAAACAACTGTACCAAAGCCCTCTAAGCCCTTGGTAGAGAAAGTTCAAAAGACATCCACAGCAAAACCACCAAAGACAAGTCAGACTATTGCTCCAAAATCCAAAAGACTGAAGGTCAATGAAGGTCCTGCTACTAAAAGCCCTGTAAAATCTAAATCTACACAGAAGGGTGAGTCAAGTAAAAATTCAAGTAAGCCCTTATTTAAAGTTTCGAATGATGATTTTTAGTCCAGATTGCATGCTAGTAGATGGCTGAATTTTGGCCAAAGAAATATTTGGCCTCAACGAAAAATTCATGAAGGAGATTTTTCTCAATATCAAGCAGTTGTGTATCATTTACTTAGTCTGGGACTAGAAAAAACTTTTAGAAGTCTCTATACTTTTTGTTGGAAGATTGTACAAGAATTTTACTGTAATCTTGACTCGAATGTGAAAGACTCTGGTCATCCTGATTTTGGCCAAGTATTTGTGAGAGGACATATCTTCAACTTTACCCCGACGATCATAAATGAATAACTGGGTTTAAAGACCACTGCTTCTCCCCTGTTTATACCCGATTTCAGCAAAATTATCTTCGATGTCACAGGGGGTGCAGAAAAATATGGCCCCATGGGAAAGATTTTCCTGCTGCTCAATTATCAGTTAAGTACAACATTCTTCATAAAATTGCTATGCGAAACTGGCTTCCTACATCCCATGGTACAGGGGTGAACAAAACTATGGTAGCATTGCTTTTTCAAATCGGAAATTCAATACCAATGGATTTTGGAAAGTTCTTCTTTGACCAAATAATGAAGCATGTGGACAATAACAATTCACGGTTAGCACTACCTTTTCCATTTCTTATATTTGGTATATTATCCTCCCAACAGTCCATTATTAGAGAACATGAAGTTTTGTATGATGAAAAAGAGGAAATTCGAATTAGCTACAAGCTGAGAATGGGGGAGCACAAGAATGACTTGGAAGGTTTTGTGAAGGGAATGCCAATTTCTGAGTCAAGCACCGACTCAGCATTGTTGGCCCGCTCTGTAAAATTTTTGTTGAATATGTCACAATCTCTCAGCATCCAAATATCTGAGCTGGAAAAACAGAGATCAACAATTTATGCTTTATTAAATGATATTTACAAGAAAAATCCGCACATGGCAGACTCAAATTCACAAGCTAGGGCCATGGACGAAGCTAGTCCATCCAGTGTTCTAGAGGATGTTCCAATGGGTGTGCCAGATAATGATTAACATTGAACTATTTTAGAAATGTGTTTGTTCTCTGAATATTTTATTTGATACTTATGGTACCCATATAACTCCTTTCCTGCATCTGGATATGATATTTTCTGACAATATTGGATCCTTGGATATATTTTTTGGTGGATACTATACTTTTTCTATGGTTATTATATACTTACCCTGGTGCGTTTATGCATGGTTATGTTGTTGATGTTGATTATTTCCTATGGTACGGATTGTATGTCTGGTACTTATCTGGTGATGTTGCTGAGTTTGTGGTACGTGCTATTCTCTTAAATGTATATTTGTCTTTTTATGGCAAAAATGAGGAGTAATTTGGTGATTGGTGATATGTATGTGTGATATGCACTGCTCTCTGATACAATATGATAAGTGATAGCTGTATGATTGTTTGAAGTCACAATTCAGGGGGAGTTACAATTCAGGGGGAGTTATTGAAACTCTATGTTAAATTGATTTTGCCAAAAAAATGCCAAAGGGGGAGATTGTAAATGCAAAGATATTGCATATATGTTTGACATTGATTTTTTGGCAATATTTATATATATTTTATGGCGATAATATATTTTTCCAAATTGATAATTTATTTCTTGGTGATCAAGAAATAATACATTCTGATTATTGGATGACGTCCTATTAACAATCATGAAGATTCGGTGAAAGAGAAAAATAAGAAAACAAGAATATTAGGAAAGTTATTGAAAAAGCTATAGGCACTTGCTTTTTGGAAAACTTTTATTTGGTAAGTCGTTTTGATAGAAATTCAGCCAGATCTGTTGGGCTTCGAGTTCTCATTATTAATGAGATGATTTTCTAATTTTTTGGGCGAATATCTGATTTGTTGGAGATACTTTCCTGAAGTGTCACACGGTGTGTCACACAACCGAATTTATTAAGATTTTTTTTCCTTAATTCTTGCGGCGTCATATCCAATTTGGTAACTATTCTGAATCGATGATATGGAAGTTATCAAGGTTATTTAAAGCTTTCATTTTCTGTGAAAGACAATTGTCGACAGAGTTTTGATTTTCGCGTGAGAAGGTTTCTTCGTTTTTCCGAGCCGTCGCTTTTCTTTCACTCCCTACGTTTCTGCATATGGGTTTGTGATTGTTTTACACACTCGACCTAATCTGTGGATTTCATCGTTTTATTGAGTGTGTTGATTATTGCATCCGAAGACTTCGATCTGGTGTTCCATGAGGTGTCCCAGGAGGCAATATTCTTTGTTCTTCATTGAAGCTCAGTCTCGGGAGGAGACTGCATCCGAACTCGGGAGGAGTTTTATTTTTTAGAAAAGGGGAGCTTGTCGTTCTTGATCGTGGGCGAGGGGATTTTGCCATAACATGGGTTCCGGGATGAATCAACAACTACGGGATCTTGTTGTTATCTAGATCTCGGGAGAGGTCAATCTAAAGTCGAGGGGATCTCGCAAAAACAATTTTCTTGGGGAAGTTAGCTAGAGGCGGCGACAAAGATAAGATAGAGTCTTTATTTGTATAAGTCCGATTGTCTTATAACTTTGTGAACTCAAAGAAATGTTTTTATATCTGGGCGTGGCCCCGCAGACGTAGGCTGGTTGCCGAACTGTGTTAACAACCTCCTGTCTCATTTATTTCTACATATTTATATTGTTCGTCATTGCATTCATTATCGGTGTCACACGTAACACCCTGTGTGACACTGCATAACTAATCGTAATCTTTCAAATATATTACGGATTCGTGCAAGTACGAAGATCCATCATAATTAATTATCCATACTTAACATAAAGTCTTACGTGCAACTCAATAATTATGGGTTATGAAATATAATTGATAATTTTATATTTCATATAAGACAAAAAACTTAGGACATCTTAACTACTATCATCCTTGCATTACTCCTTACATGAAAAAAAAAAAAATACAACAATATCTCCCAACTCTTTGTTGTGCACATGACATGTTGTATGAAATATATGTTCATGTTGTACTTTGTCTTTATCCTCCTTAGATTACACATTCAATATTCGTCTTGTCACTATAAAAGATCTCCTTTTAATGGTTCCTCCAACTCAACGTCACTACAATTCTCAATTGGTGGCATCTCACCACCACTCGAATTCACACTCTCTACATCGCTATTGTCCCTCAAAATTATAGCTCTTTTATTTTGACAATTTAAAGCTATGTGTCTAAACCCTTGGCATCGAAAGCACTTAATCTCTCGGGTTTTAATTGGATTTGAAGTCTCGACCTTAGCTTTTTGTGTTAACACTTGATTAGTTACCACGATTTTTCCCTTAGAATCCTCTCTCAGTTTTGGCTTCTCATTTTTTCAATTTTTTTGCCAAGTTGCAATTGATGTTGTACCAACCCTAGTACTTCTCTTAGCCTTTATTTGCCGCTCATTTTTATTGACTTGTGTAGCAACTTCTCTATGTCGATGTAGTGCTGTAGATCCATCACATCTACAATTTCTCGATTCAATCCCTCAATAAACCGAGATATGGTAGCTTCCTTATCTTCTTTCATATTGGCCCTTAAAATGACTACCTTCATCTCTTTGTGATATTCATCTACACTTTTGAAATCTGTGTCAAATTTTGGAGCTTTCGACACACGTTTCTATAGTAGTATGATGGAACATACCTCTTTTTCATGTTGACCTTCAAGTCTTCCCATGTGCGGATTTGTGTTTCACCATTCCTCCTTCGATTCTTAACTAATTGATTCCACCAAGTACTAGCGTAGTCCGCGAACTCCATGATGATAAATTTAACCTTCTTATCCTTTGAATAATTTTGAAACTTAAATACCAAGTCTACTTTTCGTTCCCAATCAAAATATCCCTCGAGGTCGTTCTTTCCTTAGAAAGGTGAAATATTTACCTTGATATTTCGTAAATCATTGTCATCTCGGTTTGTCCCCTTATTCCTTTCTTTTAGGTAATAATCACTATACTCTTCGAATTCTCCACCAAAATCTCTCTTTTGTCGTGCATGGCTAGGGGTGGTCGGAGTTTCCAATCATTCCATTCTTCGAGCAAGAGCCGTGTATTGTTCTTGCATAACTTTCATGAACAGTTTTAAATCAACGTCGTTTTGCCCCTCACTCATTGTTTTCGGCCAGAAGAATCAAACAAAGAAAAATGTTAGTAATCAACAAATAAATCAACTTTACGGACTTCACACTCTCCTTCACGTGTTTACACTCTATGGATGTCACTTTACTCGTGTTTTACTCAAAATATGGTTTTTATAGGATAATCTCTCACTCTTGTCTTTTACCTCTTGATCTCCCTTTTAGTTCTTTACGTGAGAACTTGATTGGTGGTAAAAATTAAACAAGCCAAACCAAAAAAATTACACCTTCAGGCTCAAAGTTCAAACCTTTAAGAATGGTTAAATCAAATGTAGAATTTTAAATCAATTTCGAGAAGGCAACAACTCAAAGACTTGAATAGGATGATCTAAATCGATGACGAATAATTTCCGAATGCTAAGAAAAGATAAAGATTTTAGAAAAGAAAATTTTTCCTTCCTCTTTTTTTTTGACCTTTGCGACTTTCAAGCCAAAAAAACAGATTTTTTTTTTCACTTGCAAATTTTCAAGAAGACAAAATCAAAGGAGTAGAAAGATTGATAAAAAATCAAATATTGAATGTTTGGCTAGAGGAGAAATTACAAATTTTTTTTTTTTTTTTACTTTTTACAAATCGTTTTTTTTATAGGAATGAAAAAACGAGAAGAAAGACAACAAAATGATAAAGATAGCTTCTTGAATCAAGGAGCCAAAACCTAAATATTATGAGATCTGAGACCTTTCAACAAGTGAAATAGTTCAAATGAAGGTCTTTTCGATTTAAGAATAAAGTAAAAAACTAAGACATCAATCAAAAAATTCATTGGAAGCGTAGTTATCAAAACAAGAGTTTGACCCTAGTCACATCTATTGGCTAAACCGAAGCTATCAAAATAGGAACTTTACCTAGACAAAACTCGTTAGTAAGCACCAAAACTATCAAGTGAGATTCTTCGATTGGGGTCAAGCTAAAGATTTTAGAATAATTTTAGAATGCTAAGAAAAGATAAAGATTTCAGAAAAGAAAAATTTTCCTTCTTTTTTTTTTTACCTTTGCAAATTTTCAAGAAGACGAAATCACAGGAGTAGAAAGATTGATAAAAAATCAAATCTTGAATGTTTGTGTAACGCCCCAAAAACCCACCCAGGCACCCGATGCGCACATGGACTGCTCTGATACCATAACTGTAACGCCCCGAGTCACCGCGACCCGGTTCACTACAAGAACTACTCTGAGCTAAACAACTCCCTTTGACTACTATCTCATCCACTTAACTACTAACGCAAGGAATCCATTTTAGCTAAACGGACGAAGCGGAATTAGAAACTAACCTCCCGAAATTCTCTTATGTCTTACCTAGCTGCCTAGACTCATTAATTTCCTTTATTCCTAACCGTTAAGTACCACGGCGTCCTCCCCGAAAATTTCGGTAGAGTAACGCCTAAAAATGGCGCACCCAAAATGCTAAGTACCTACATACAAATCAATCCTCAACCAATCCAGAATATTCCTACTCATCTAACCAACATACGAAATCTCCAGACAATCCTCATATCAGCAAGAAAGACTGAACTTGTAATACCCAGTTATACGGACTCATATATTATATTATTATTATATTATTAGATGACATTTTTATATTTATGTCGAATCAGGTCCGTTTTACAAAAAGAAAGCGTCATTACGATCCTATCGATTAATAGGAATTTTAAGAAAATTATGGGAATTTTCGGAGATTAAACGCTATATTCCGAGTAATTACATTTCTCGTAACATAAAGAATGTTTTAATAAAAATAGTAAACGAGGTCCGAATTGCGAACGGACAGTTTCAATAAATCCCAAATAATGAATAGGAGTTATTGACGAAATATGGAAAGTTGGAAAAGTCGAGTCGTTGGCCAATTAACGAAACGAAGGACGAAATATATATATATATATATAACTAAGGAAGGTGTATTTTAGTAATTTGTCAAACCAAAATTATAAAATCAACACAAATCTCTCTCTCCCTCATTTTCTTCTTCTTCCCTGTTTTCACAAAACGCCAGAGGCGATTTTGTTCCTTCTCCCTCACGGCCGCTTCATTTCCGAACTCCGATTTGAGCGCCGATCGTTTCGTTTTCTTCGTGATTTCTCCTCCAATCGACGTTCTAGGTATGAACCTACAATCTTAGAGCTTTTATTTTGAGTTTTTCAGAGTTTAATTAATTAGGGTTTCGTTTAGGGTTTCGATAAAAATGTCGATTTAGGGTCCGAAATTAATAGTTTGATTATGATTAACGATATAAATGATGTACTGAACGTTATAGGACGAAATTGGAACGATTCGTAAAAAATGTTAGAAATCGTAAAATTCGGGATTTTTGGATAAACTCGTAATTTGGATTTTTCAGGTGCCAAGCGTAGATTTCTCAGTAAAATAGTGCAACGAATCGAATTATAGCTTTAGGAAATTCTTTAGTTAAGGTTTTGTTGATTTGGACGTTTAGAAGTTTAAACTCGTTTTAATGATAAACGTTGTGAATTGCTTAGGTAAAACAGTGCTCGTGGACGGAGTTTGAGCCGCTTTGGACACGAGGTAAGTTCTCGTGATCTTCTCTGGCCGATTGGCCTACACCGTACGTCGAATGTCGTCTCGAGGAATTTTGGAGATGCATATGTTTATTTGTTTTGGTTGGGTAGACAGGTTTAGTTGTTTTATCGGTTATAGGTTGTGTGTTTTATAGTCCTGATGGTATATATGTTATTGTTTACCTTATGGCATATTGAACTGTTCACGCATCACGTGCATTGTTTTAAAGATAACGTAAAGAATAAATTAGGCCGTAAGACATACAGTTTAAAATCGGCCGTAAGGCTTACAGTTCACCGGCCGCAAGGCTTACAGTTCACCGGCCGAAAGGCTTACAGGCCGAAAGGCATACAGTTATAGGTCACGCGAGGTGGGGCTCAGGCACGGCTGTACGTGTTGTAAGCGTGTACCCCCCTCCTCTAACTGGAAAGAGTAGTCCGCCCGCTGGATGAGCTCTCTCCGGTTAGGGGGATAGGATCTCGGTGACACCTACAGAGCATAGCATAGCATAGCACAGCATAGCATGGCATAGCACAGCATAGTATTTGCATTTACGAGTCTTACTGAGATTTTATCTCATAGTGTATATTGTATGGTGTAGGTGACATAGACTTCAAGGTACCAGGTGAGGACGATGTCCCTCCACCTGAGGCATGATTCCGTTGACAGAGGATGGTTGCGGTGGTGTGCTGGCACAGTCGAGGCGCGTTTTGACCCGTGGGGATGTATGTACAGATTTTGGGATTCTTTCGGGAAGTCGGGTTAAGGTTAATTTGTATAGAACATATTAGGTTGCTTGGTCTGGTTAGTGGATAGGTTTACTTTTGAAGTTTTAAACGTATTGGAAAAACCTGTTTTGTAAACTGTTTTGTAAAATCTTATTGGAACTGCTTGGGATTGTCGATTTTTAAACATATCCATGCCGTTTGTTTTTGCGAAAGATTGACGTGTATTAGATCATATAATTTGGGTGGTTTTACAAGTAAAGATGTACGTGCGTTTAGAGTTAAATGTGGGAGAAATTGGGAATCTGTTAGAATTGATATGTGCATGGGGGATCGATGTTTGGATGAAGTTGCTCTCTGGAAATTCTGATTTCCAGAGAGCGTATAGGAAATAATTGTAAGGCAAAGAGCAAGGAAGAGATCGCTGCCTCCTGGGTTGGAGCCAGCGATCGCTGGCAGCGATCACTGCCAGCGATCAGTCGCTGGGCAGTGGCTGCCAGCGATCAGCATAGGCGATCGATCAAGAGATCGATCGCCCATCTGGGTTGTAGCTAGCGATCGCTAGCAGCGATCACTGCCAGCGATCAGTCGCTGGGCAGTGGCTGCCAGCGATCAGCATAGGTGATCGATCTCTGGATCGATCGCCCCTCCTTCAATTCGTCGGATTGACGAATTTGCCCTCCCCTTTTATTTTAATTTAAATTAGTTTTAATATAGTTTTATTTAATTGTTTTAAATGATTTGAAAGTTAGATTTCAATTCCGATTTCGATTCTGGTTTCGATTTCGGTTTAGGTTCCGCCTAGAGTTTAGTTAAAGATATTAGGATAAAAAAAAATAGTACGGGAAATACGGGTACAGTTTTAGGGTCGTGACAATTTATGGTATCAGAGCCCCCGGGTTTTAAAATCGGTTCTGTAGACTGCTCGACTGCACAGCCACTACGCGGACATTCTTCATCAACTGTAAGTATGTTTATAGTTTTATTTGATTTCTATTTTCTTAGAATATTTGTTTTAACTTTTATATAGGAGTTTTATAATTATGGTGCGTCCACGGAACGACCGAGATGACAGAGACGATACGATTGACACGCTCAAGGATTTTATTGCCCAGCAGTCTCAGCATATGGAGAGACAGGCTCAGCAGATGGAGAGACAGTTTCAACAGCTGGGTACCTTGATAGACCGAGAGGGCGTTAGAGCTCGAGAGACGGCTGGTTCGGGTAACCGGGGGATGGAGAGGTTTCAGAAGCTTCAGCCCCCTATATTCAGTGGACAGTCTACGGATCCCTCTTCAGCCGAGGAGTGGGTTCGCACTATGGAGGACATGCTGGCATATGCTAGCATAGAGGATGGAGAGAAGGTTGCATTGGTGACCTACCATTTGGCGTTGGACGCCCGGTTTTGGTGGGATTCCATGAAGACGACCACGGACGTTACGATTATGGGATGGGAGAGATTCCGAGAGTTGTTCTACGATAAATATTTCAGCCATACCGTTCGCGAGGCGAAGATGGTCGAGTTTATGCAGTTGCGGCAGACTGCTTCTATTGCCGAGTACGTTAGAAGATTTGAGGCACTTTCTCGATTTGCGCCACGCCAGGTCAGCATTAACGAGGATAAGGTACGCCGATTCCTACAGGGCCTTAGCCAGGAATTCCGAATGCGTCTCACTATATCTGGGGTACGGAATGTATCCTACGACGAGATAGTGGCCAGGGCGCTCGATATTGAAGCAGTTGATCAGAGTTCTACCAAACCGAGGGAGCCATCTGAAGGCTTCTTCCGAGAGATTCACCCTCAGATCAGGGATAAGGGTTGGCAGCCTACAGCACAGCCCCAGCAGCAACAGAAAGGTGTTAAAAGACTTCTTGAGGGAGGTAGTGATCGAGGCAAAGGGAAGCAGGTACAGGGGGATCCTCAGATACCTATTTGCCCTAAATGTCAGAGAGGACACGGTGGACCGTGCAGATTAGGTATGAACGTGTGCTATTGGTGTGGAGAACAAGGTCATTTTATTAAAGACTGCCCGAAGCAGGGTCGAGGTCAGTCTGGCGGTGATCAGAGGAGAGTCATGCCCAGGATTTTCACATTTATTGAGCCTGGTGACGTCGACAACGGGACACCGCCACCTCTTATTACAGGTACTGTCCTAATTGCCTGTATGACAATATATTTATGTTAAATAGATAACAATGATAATGATGATAATGATAGGCTTGAAGATAGAAAAGTAAGAAACTAGAAGGTGGGTAAGAGGGATTAGTAGGTGAACCTCAGAGAGAAATCAGTAGACTACATATAGGACAATAAAGACCAAATAGAAATAGAATTATACATTAGTAAGATTTTTTTGATTTAATCAATGGAATTTCCGCACTTAAGGTTTAGAAAGAATTAGAGGAATACGCCCTATAAAAAAAAAATAATATGGTTTTTAAGTAGGTAGGGATTCTGTCTAATTGACAACCCCCATGGAAGTATAAAAATACGACTAATCAAGAAAGATGAAGGTTAGATATAAATCTATTAAGGGATACCCTAGATTGTTGTAATATCTGGAGTGTGATTAAATAGATCAAGTACCTTAGAAAGAATTCAAGAGTTAAACTTAGAATGATTGTCGAGTAGAGTAGTTGGAACTTGACTAAAAGGAGCGAGCAAAAATAGACTAGTCGGCAAACTCGAGGTAGCCTTGAGGAATTTAAGAATTTAGTGAAAGGTGAAGTAGATCGTTGGAATAAATGAGAGGTTAGGTTAGAAGCGTAGATTGACGTTTAAAGGCCTGCAAATTAAGAAATTTGCGATTTATAGAATAAAGAGAGTGAGAATTATCACCGAAACTATCTAAGTAAGCTTAGAAGTAAGGTTAAGTTAGCAAATTTCTAGAGATCGACTCGTGTTTGGCAAGTCAAGGCAAAGTAATGCATAAATGGTTTAAGTTAGAATGACTAGTTTAGAGCGCATCAATGAGGAGATTTTGAGACTTGATGATGCTCGGAGTTGATGGAGACTTAAGTTAAGACAAAGGACTATAGTAGAAGTAGTATGAGTAGATTAGTAAAGGCGTAACAACAGAGTTCACTGAGGTAGTCTAGGACATATAATGTTTACAATATCTTAGTTACAAGGAAACCTGAATCGATCCTAAGCAGGTAGTAACTTTAGCCCAGGATTAACTCGTCGAGACCTCGGAATGATATCAACGAGATGGTTTGTGAGAGTTAGAGATTTGAGTTCTAGTGAAGAATGTTATCAGGACTAGGTGCTCGAGGATGTGTACATTTTATAGTAAACCCAAATGACGTCGACATTTTAGGAGAGACCAATTGATAAAGTAGTGAGTTTAACGCTTTGGTGACTAATTGAAAGTTTAGAGATTTGGTAAGATTTGTTGCGTAAACTGAAAAATGAAGACTATGATTTGAAAGTTAATGTAGAAACTCGGTTGGTGTGTATTCCGATCGTGGGTAGGATCGAGGGAATTGCGTAGAGGTATGAGTTACAGCCCAGAAATTGGATGAAATAGTAGGCATTCAATTGGACTGGCGTTAGAAAGCTTATGTATAGTTCTGACCTAAAGGGACAGCGGAGGAAAGACAATGATGAAAGAGAACTTTGAAGCTAGTATTAATAAGAAGTTTAGTAAGTGAGTTATTAATTGAAGGTTGAAAGTTGAAGCGTGCACAAATATTAAGGTAGCAGATAGGACGCAAGGTTGATTGATTTGAGATTTACAGATTTAATTGTGCCCAACACTTTAGAAAGAAAGTATATGATCGAGTCGAAAGAAGTGAATACAAATTAAGGCTGATGTCGGAGAGTATAGTGGAGGGTTTTGGTTTAGAATCACGAGATATGACCGCAAGTACAAATGATAAATCGAAGTATAAGGCTGCATGACATGGGACGTTAATGTCAAGGACTATAAGCCAGAGCAAATTTTGAGGACAAAATTCTGAATAAGGAGGGTGGAATGTAATACCCAGTTATACGGACTCATATATTATATTATTATTATATTATTGGATGACATTTTTATATTTATGTCGAATCAGGTCCGTTTCACGAAAAAAAACGTCATTACGATCCTATCGATTAATAGGAATTTTAAGAAAATTATGGGAATTTTCGGAGATTAAACGCTATATTCCGAGTAATTACATTTCTCGTAACATAAAGAATGTTTTAATAAAAATAGTAAACGAGGTCCGAATTGCGAACGGACAGTTTCAATAAATCCCAAATAATGAATAGGAGTTATTGGCGAAATATGGAAAGTTGGAAAAGTCGAGTCGTTGGCCGATTAACGAAACGAAGGACGAAATATATATATATAACTAAGGAAGGGGCATTTTAGTAATTTATCAAACCAAAATTATTAAATCAACACAAATCTCTCTCTCCCTCATTTTCTTCTTCTTCCCTGTTTTCACAAAACGCCAGAGGCGATTTTGTTCCTTCTCCCTCACGGCCGCTTCATTTCCGAACTCCGATTTGAGCGCCGATCGTTTCGTTTTCTTCGTGATTTCTCCTCCAATCGACGTTCTAGGTATGAACCTACAATCTTAGAGCTTTTATTTTGAGTTTTTCGGAGTTTAATTAATTAGGGTTTCGTTTAGGGTTTCGATAAAAATGTCGATTTATGGTCCGAAATTAATAGTTTGATTATGATTAACGATATAAATGACGTATTGAACGTTATAGGACGAAGTTGGAACGACTCGTAAAAAATGTTAGAAATTGTAAAATTCGGGATTTTTGGATAAACTCGTAATTTGGATTTTTCAGGTGCCAAGCGTAGATTGCTCAGTAAAATAGTGCAACGAATCGAATTATAGCTTTAGGAAATTCTTTAGTTAAGGTTTTGTTGATTTGGACGTTTAGAAGTTTAAACTCGTTTTAACGATAAACGTTGTGAATTGCTTAGGTAAAACAGTGCTCGTGGACGGAGTTTGAGCCGCTTTGGACACGAGGTAAGTTCTCGTGATCTTCTCTGGCCGATTGGCCTACACCGTACGTCGAATGTCGTCTCGAGGAATTTTGGAGATGCGTATGTTTATTTGTTTTGGTTGGGTAGACAGGTTTAGTTGTTTTATCGGTTATAGGTTGTGTGTTTTATAGTCCTGATGGTATATGTTATTGTTTACCTTATGGCATATTGAACTGTTCACGCATCACGTGCATTGTTTTAAAGATAACGTAAAGAATAAATTGGGCCGTAAGGCATACAGTTTAAAATCGGCCGTAAGGCTTACAGTTCACCGGCCGCAAGGCTTACAGTTCACCGGCCGTAAGGCTTACAGTTCACCGGCCGCAAGGCTTACAGTTCACCGGCCGAAAGGCTTACAGGCCGAAAGGCATACAGTTATAGGTCACGCGATGTGGGGCTCAGGCACGGCTGTACGTGTTGTAAGCGTGTACCCCCCTCCTCTAACTGGAAAGAGTAGTCCGCCCGCTGGATGAGCTCTCTCCGGTTAGGGGGATAGGATCTCTGTGACACCTACAGAGCATAGCATGGCATAGCACAGCATAGCATGGCATAGCACAGCATAGCATAACATGGCATAGTATTTGCATTTACGAGTCTTACTGAGATTTTATCTCATAGTGTATATTGTATGGTGTAGGTGACATAGACTTCGAGGTACCAGGTGAGGACGATGTCCCTCCACCTGAGGCATGATTCCGTTGACAGAGGATGGCTGCGGTGGTGTGCTGGCGCAGTCGAGGCGCGTTTTGACCCGTGGGGATGTATGTACAGATTTTGGGATTCTTTCGGGAAGTCGGGTTAAGGTTAATTTGTATAGAACATATTAGGATGCTTGGTCTGGTTAGTGGATAGGTTTACTTTTGAAGTTTTAAACGTATTGGAAAAACCTGTTTTGTAAACTGTTTTGTAAAATCTTATTGGAACTGCTTGGGATTGTCGATTTTTAAATATATCCATGCCGTTTGTTTTTGCGAAAGATTGACGTGTATTAGATCATATAATTTGGGTGGTTTTACAAGTAAAGATGTACGTGCGTTTAGAGTTAAATGTGGGAGAAATTGGGAATCTGTTAGAATTGATATGTGCATGGGGGATCGATGTTTGGATGAAGTTGCTCTCTGGAAATTCTGATTTCCAGAGAGCGTATAGGAAATAATTGTAAGGCAAAGAGCAAAGAAGAGATCGCTGCCTCCTGGGTTGGAGCTAGCGATCGCTAGCAGCGATCACTGCCAGCGATCAGTCGCTGGGCAGTGGCTGCCAGCGATCAGCATAGGCGATCGATCAAGAGATCGATCGCCCATCTGGGTTGTAGCCAGCGATCGCTGGCAGCGATCACTGCCAGCGATCAGTCGCTGGGCAGTGGCTGCCAACGATCAGCATAGGTGATCGATCTCTGGATCGATCGCCCCTCCTTCAATTCGTTGGATTGACGAATTTGCCCTCCCCTTTTATTTTAATTTAAATTAGTTTTAATATAGTTTTATTTAATTGTTTTAAATGATTTGAAAGTTAGATTTCAATTCCGATTTCGATTCTGGTTTCGATTTCGGTTTAGGTTCTGCCTAGAGTTTAGTTAAAGATATTAGGATAAAAAAAATAGTACGGGAAATACGGGTACAGTTTTAGGGTCGTGACAGAACTACCGACTAAAATGAAGAAAATTCACAGTATAGGGTGATACATCACTCTTAACTATGACTATATACAACAACTACACAATACTCCCACAACAACAAAAGAACAAAAAAAAAAAAGTTCTACTCCTTATCAACACCGTGCCACGGCTCCATGGGTTGGGTCGCCCTAACACTGCCATTAACCGGCCCTAGTCGCACGTCACCAACTGCCACCTACTTCGGGTCAGGCTCACGATATTCACCCTCCTCCCCAGTAATACCTAGACCATAGAACACCCTATAAGCTCAAAACTTAGTAAGTAGCGTGCTGAAATATAAACGTGAAGCATGAAAACTGGTTATGCAATCCTAACACATGCACGCCACCTCCTGCCCGAGTCCAACCGAGATTCGCGGAGCACGTCACCTTTGGCCCGAGTCTAACCAGGGATTCGCGGAGCCACGTCACCTCCGGCCCGAGTCCAACCTAGGATTCGAGGAGCACGTCACCTCCGGCCTGAGTCCAACCCGGTATTCGCGGAGCATGTCACCTCCGGCCCGAGTCCAACCCAGGATTCGCGAAGCCATATCACCTCCGGCCCGAGTCCAACCCAGGATTCGCGCAGCACGTCACCTCCTGCCCGAGTCCAACCCGGGATTCGAGGAGCCTCGTCACCTCCAGCTCGAGTCCAACCCGAGATTCGTGAGCACGCCTTGCACAAGACTCCCAACGTACGTACAACTGACCCACAACCTGCACAAGACTCACAACATACGTACAACTGACCCACAACCTGCACAAGACTCCTGACATACGTACAACTGACCACAACCTGCACAAGACTCACAACATATGTACAACTGACCACAACCTAACTCAACCTGCACAAGACTCACAACCTACATACAACTAACCCACAACTTGCACAAGACTCCTAACATATGTACAACTGACCCACAACCTGCACAAGACTCACAACCTACATACAACTAACCCACAACTTGCACAAGACTCCCAACATACGTACAACTGATCCACAACCTGCACAAGATTCCCAACATACGTACAACTGACCCACAACTTGCACAAGACTCCCAACATACGTACAACTGACCCACAACCTGCACAAGACTCCCGACATACGTACAACTGACCCACAACCTGCACAAGACTCACAACATATGTACAACTGACCCACAACCTGCACAAGACTCCTAACATATGTACAACTGACCCACAACCTGCACAAGACTCACAACCTACATACAACTAACCCACAACTTGCACAAGACTCCCAACATATGTACAACTGACCCACACCTGCACAAGACTCACAACCTACATACAACTGACCCACAACTTGCACAAGACTCCCAACATATGTACAACTGACCCACTGCACAAGACCCACAGCTTGCACAAGACTCACAACCTACATACAACTGACCCACAACTTGCACAAGACTTCCAACATACGTACAACTGACCCACAACCTGCACAAGATTCCCAACATATATACAACTGACCCACAATCTGCACAAGACTCATAACCTACATACAATTGACCCACAACCTACACAAGACTCATAATATACGTATAACTGACCCACAACCTACACAAGACTCCCAACATATGTACAACTGACCCACAACCTGCACAAGACTCACAACATATGTACAACTGACCCACAACTTGCACAAGACTCCCAACATACGTACAACTGACCCACAACCTGCACAAGACTCCCAACATATGTACAACTGACCCACAACCTGAACAAGACTCACAACCTATATACAACTGACCCACAACTTGCACAAGACTCCCAACATATGTACAACTGACCCACAACCTGCACAAGACTCCCAACATACGTACAACTGACCCACAACCTGCACAAGACTCCCAACATATGTACAACTGACCCACAACCTGCACAAGACTCCCAACATACATACAACTGACCCACAACCTACACAAGACTCCCAACATATGTACAACTGACCCACAACTTGCACAAGACTCCCAACATATGTACAACTGACCCACAACTTGCACAAGACTCCCAACATATGTACAACTGACCCACAACCTGCACAAGACTCCCAACATATGTACAACTGACCCACAACCTGCACAAGACTCCCAACATATGTACAACTGACCCACAACCTACACAAGACCCCCAATATATGTACAACTGACCCACAACATGCACAAGACTTCTAACATACGTACAACTGACCCACAACCTACACAAGACCCCCAATATATGTACAACTAACCTACAACCTACACAAGACTCACAATATATGTACAACTGACCCACAACTTGCACAAGACTCCCAACATATGTACAACTGACCCACAACCTGCACAAGACTCCCAACATATGTACAACTGACCCACAACTTGCACAAGACTCCCAACATATGTACAACTGACCCACAACCTACACAAGACTCCCAACATATGTACAACTGACCCACAACCTACACAAGACTCCCAACATATGTACAACTGACCCACAACCTACACAAGACTCCCAACATATGTACAACTGACCCACAACCTACACAAGACTCCCAACATATGTACAACTGACCCACAACCTACACAAGACTCCCAACATATGTACAACTGACCCACAACCTACACAAGACTCCCAACATATGTACAACTGACCCACAACTTGCACAAGACTCCCAACATATGTACAACTGACCCACAACCTACACAAGACTCCCAACATATGTACAACTGACCCACAACCTACACAAGACTCCCAACATATGTACAACTGACCCACAACCTACACAAGACTCCCAACATATGTACAACTGACCCACAACCTACACAAGACTCCCAACATATGTACAACTGACCCACAACCTACACAAGACTCCCAACATATGTACAACTGACCCACAACCTACACAAGACTCCCAACATATGTACAACTGACCCACAACCTACACAAGACTCCCAACATATGTACAACTGACCCACAACCTACACAAGACTCCCAACATATGTACAACTGACCCACAACCTACACAAGACTCCCAACATATGTACAACTGACCCACAACCTACACAAGACTCCCAACATATGTACAACTGACCCACAACCTACACAAGACTCCCAACATATGTACAACTGACCCACAACCTACACAAGACTCCCAACATATGTACAACTGACCCACAACCTACACAAGACTCCCAACATATGTACAACTGACCCACAACTTGCACAAGACTCCCAACATATGTACAACTGACCCACAACCTACACAAGACTCCCAACATATGTACAACTGACCCACAACCTACACAAGACTCCCAACATATGTACAACTGACCCACAACCTACACAAGACTCCCAACATATGTACAACTGACCCACAACCTACACAAGACTCCCAACATATGTACAACTGACCCACAACTTGCACAAGACTCCCAACATATGTACAACTGACCCACAACCTACACAAGACTCCCAACATATGTACAACTGACCCACAACCTACACAAGACTCCCAACATATGTACAACTGACCCACAACCTACACAAGACTCCCAACATATGTACAACTGACCCACAACCTACACAAGACTCCCAACATATGTACAACTGACCCACAACCTACACAAGACTCCCAACATATGTACAACTGACCCACAACCTACACAAGACTCCCAACATATGTACAACTGACCCACAACCTACACAAGACTTTTCGTTGGTAACGGAATCGAACGATTCCACGCGGCCACGTAATCCTCGAATAAAAAAAAAAAACTAGTTTAACCTACCAAAAGAAAATTTAAAACAAATAACCGTAGCTAGGTCAAAAGCCCCAAAAACAGAACCGGGCCTTAAGGTTCAAAATTCCCTCTTTCGGTTTTTCGTTGATTCTCAATCGTTTCCTCACCAATCAACAACATTTACCCTTAATTAGCATAATCTAACCAAAATCCCAAGGTTTCACACAGTAAAAATCGAAATGCCCGAACCGGGCTTGTTGCTTTTCCCCCAAACAAGGCTCTTCATGGCCAGGCGACCATAGCCAATCCAAGGGTCGGCGAACCCACGTCAAAAGCAGCCAATTTCAGCCGGTGATCGGAGCTCAAACCAGCTCGTCACTCACGGCCTCGAACAAAACTAAAAACAGGGCAAAAACCCAAGTCTTACCGATCGGTTTGTGGTCAAAAGAGGCCGGAAACGTCAGCCTTTGGTTTGTTGCCATCGTCTGACTGGAAAATGCCGAACTCGCAGGTGGTTTTGATCGACGATCATCGTTTTCCTTCCCCCTCTCCCCTGTTCTACTCTTGGCCGCGAAGAACACTGAATGACTTCGATAGCCATTTAGTTGTTTTAAAAGAAAACATAAAATGTTTTCTTTTAAAACAAAATAATAATAATAAAATAACATTTACCGTTTTGCCCTTTCATACATTCAGACCCTTCGAAACCTCGTTAAATTTCGTTCTTAAATTATATATTTTCATAAATTGACCCTCACCCTGTACCCGGCTTAAGTTCTCCACTGGGAATACCCGAACATAAACTAATTAACCGATTAGTTAACATAAATTTATTAACTTAAATCTCTATTTTTTTTTCCGGTGTATTACAGTTTGACTAAAAGAGAAATCACGAAAAATACTTTTTTTTTTTACTTTTGACAACTCATTTTTTTTATAAGGAAAAATCAAGAAGAAAGACAACAAAACGATAAAGATAGCTTCTTGAATCAAGGAGTCAAAACTCTGATACCAATTAATGCGAAACCTGAATATTATGAGATCCGAGACCCTTCAACAAGTAGAATAGTTCAACAGAATGCATTTTCTATTCAAGAATAAAGTAAAAAATTAAGACCTCAATCGAAAAATTCGTTGGAAGCATAATTATCAAAACAAGAGCTTGACCCAGATAAAACTCATTGATAAGAACCAAAGCTATCAAGCGAGATTCTTCAAGCGTGACTTGAAGAAGATCAATGTTATTCGCAAAGAACCAAAGAGAAATCCTCTTTGTAAAAAAACTTAATTTTTAATTCAAACTTATTCTTTTAAAATAGAATGGTACTTTGTCATTAAATAGGCTACACGTTAAAATTAAATTAAATACTAAAAAAATAAAAATAAAGATAAAATAACTAATAAAATCGTGGAATAAGGATTCTTTGCATGATCAGATGTTATCTTATGTTTAAACTCTGTTTGAACATGATTTGAATTGATTTGAGTAAATTCGGCCGGATAAGATCTTTTCTAAAAGATTTGCATGATTTGCATGCACTTGTGCATGTGACTTTTTAATCTTCGTATGAGCATGTGCTTGGCGCATGTCTTTTTAATTCTTACATGTGCATGTGTATGACATGTGTCTTTTAATTTTTGCATATGCATGTGCATCTCATCCTCCCTTTTAATTATTACGTGTGCATGTTCGTCACATCTTTCCTCCTCATGATCTTTGTAATATCTTGCTCTAATCATTGGGCCGTCATATCTTTAATTGAATATTTGCTTTTAGGCTTTGACTTGGCCTCAACTTGGATTACATCATTAACCAACTAATGTGTATCTTTACTTCTTTCCAACCCACGTGAATCTTTATCTCTTTCTAGTTTGAGTGGATCTTTACTCTTCTCTCTCTAATCCATGGGCATTTGTGGAGTCTAATTTCACGTCTTATAGCTCTTCTTTTGCCAATTTCATGGGGCCCAATTCCATTCTACGAAGCTCTTCATTTTCATAGTCTTTTATTCATGATGTGATGAATATTTTTCTTTGGTTTCCACGACTAAACCATGTAAAGTTTTGTTCGTTGAACCTTCTTTATCTTCTAATAGATCATGGTTTTTTTACTTTGAAATTTATCATTTTTCGGTTCACATCTGTATAACCCTTCGGCCCAAGTCCAACCCGGGATCCACGGAGTTTTAACCCAGCACGTCATCCTCCAGCCCAAGTCTAACCTGGGATTCGCAGAGCACTGGGTAGTAGCTCAAGTAATACCATCACTTGTAGCCCATGGATTATAGCTTGGAGGTCCTGGGTTCGAGTGGTAGGGAATGCAAAAACTCTCTTTCCAGGGGGGAGAAGTTCATGAGTGAACCACCTAGTGCTCCGCGAATCCCAGGATGGACTTGGGCCGGAGGATGATGTGCTGAGTTAAAACTTCGCGGATCCTGGGTTGGACTTGGGCCGGAGGGTCTTACAACATCAGTGATGGGCGACCATTATTGCAGCGCCAAAGAAATCTTCCAACTTCGGAGACTTGAGGCTAGTGAGAGCTTCCATTATACATAGAGATCCATCAGAATTAAGAGGCATCAAAGACAAAGGAGAGTAGAAGCCTCCAATTTTCACAGGAAACCGATCCATTACAGAAAGTGTTATAGTTGAGTTGTGATGGAGAAAGGAATAGTTTTGAAGGAGGAAGAAAGACAGATTGTAACGCCCCCGAACCCACCCAGGCTCGGTGCGTCACTTTGCTAAGCTATCCCGCGTTTAAAACGACGTTTAAAATTTTTTTTTGATAAATTAATGACTCGTTTTCGGGTTTGTCGAACCCTCAAAATTTGTTAGGAAACGTGCCCAAAATACATTTAAAATACGTCGAAAAATGTCGAGTTAAAATAATTTGGAAATAGGAAAATTTTAAAAAAAATTAAAAGTCTCGGGGTTACTGTTCATGCGCGCGCACCGTGCGCCCACAGTGCGCGCCCCGCGCGCCCACAGCGCCCCATTTCGACCCTTCTCTCTTTTCATCAAATTTTTTTTTCCGAGCCAAACTTCTTCAAAAATCCCGAGATTTTTGCCATACACTCCCAACACCCAAAACTTCATGTCTCGTAAAAATCTCGAAAAAAATGACTTAAAATAGTCATTGAAAACGTATAGCAAAACGAACCCGACGTTATTGACTTTTTAACAAAAACAGACAATATAACGGCTAAAAGTTTATAGTCCAAAAACCTGAAAAACAAACTAAAAGTTTATAATCTAAAAACCTGAAAAACAAACACATTTAAAACCACAATTCAACCCCAAGTCTCACCAGAATCAAACACTCCTATATACACACATCAATTCTAACAAAACAACCACACATATCCAACCACAAACAAACCAAGCACCCCTTCTATATACACCCATCAATTATAACCCAAAACTAACCAAAATATATTCAACTATAAAACAAATCTCACAAAACTAACCATCGCATATACAATCCCACACCAACCAAACACCCCAAAGAATCAGGTCGAAGCGCCCCGACAATGGCCTGCACTGGCGAGCTCCGTGTATCTCCGGCTGCCCTAGTCCTGATCATCACTCACAAGCTCACCTGTCAACACTCCGTCACCTACACCATAGAACACAAAACGTAAGCCTAATGCTTAGCAAGTAGGGAATACAAATGCGACAACACACAATGCAATCAACCTAACACATGCAGTTTCTAACACTCAGTTGTGCTTATTAGTTGTTCGTTGCTTTAATCTTTCATAAGCCGTGTGGAACGAGTTAGCACACATCCCATAACCGTCTAGGATGGCCACACTCCGAACCACCAGAGCAAGACCAGATAGCACACATCCCATAACCGTCTAGGATGGCTATACATGACCTCCCTCGTCGATCGTAGAATCCTATAACCGTCTAGGAATTCATACTCACAACCTTTACGTATTTTAACCAATCATCCTTCATAGAGGTCCCCTCGGGGTGCTACACACCAGCACCTCATCTCGACAAGACACACTATTCAGGATTTCGTGTTTTAGCCGGTCATCTCTCATAGAGTTCTCTTCGGGGTGCTACACACCAGCACCTCATCCCGACAAGGCACACTATTCGAGATGCATTTTACAATTCACTTTATCTGATTATGTTCATGCTCACAACCAAACCATGCAAGAAATTCACATTTTCGTTTAACTGAAAACCATGATGCATGTCAACGAATATGCAACCAAATACAACACGAAATAAATAACCCTACCGTTCTATGGTGTAGGCTCGAAGGCGAAGGAATAGCTACCACTACTTACTTGATTGCTCAGCTTTCACTAGCTCACTTCTATCGATCAATTCCTTCGTTCGACGACCTAAAATAACGAAAACTTAGGTTGATAAGTTACCAATACATTCTAAGGAATTCTTAAACCTAAAACTAACCAACAATTAAAACAATTTCACACTTAAACACTTAAACCCGATTTTTACCCAAATTTGACCGTCAAACTTCAAACGGTCATAACTCTCTCGTTTTTCAACGGATTTTGACGCGCCACCCCAATCCGCGAACCTCTACACGTCTACTATCCATTGAAACACTTAAATTATCCAAAAAACTCACTTAGCCAATTCGAAAATCAGGAAACAGAATCGGGTACACTTTTGCATAAAAACCAGTTTTGTATAATTAAATTCCAATCCATAATCTAATCACTCAATTAACCTAAACTAACATATCCAAGTGTTAAATGATCAAAAGAGGAAGAAAATACAGTCAAGGAATCAAAAATTCGGACCTCACATTCTAGGGTTTCCAAACCCTCACTAAATTCACTCAAAACACACTAAAACTACCAAAAACCTTCACCTATTTGCATAAAAACCAAAACCCATGCATTCTTACCTTGAAATTTCTTGCAAAATTGAAGAAAAGGGAAAGAGGGGGGGCGGCTATGGAGGAGAAGAAGAAAGGCCGATGAAGAGTGAGGAAGAAAATGAAAAAAATAAAATTTAAACCAAACTTTCTTTCCCCTTGTAATTTCCCTCCTCACAACTTTTAAAAATTAAAATTTTAACCCTCCCCTTTTCACTTAAATTTCCAACGTGAATTCCTTGTCTTCCAACAAGTTTTAATCCCTTTTTCTTTTTATTTTGTTTGATCCATTTACAAGTATTTTGATTGGTTTATGACTTTGACTTTTCAACTCTAGAATTTTTTTTCAACCATTCACTTTTATTTTAACGTGTCAACATTCATTTCTTCTCCTTGCATTATTTCTAATTCCCTTCTCCTGTAACAATAACTATCCTAATCCAGGGCATACATGCGTTACAGAAAATTTCTGGGTGTTACACAGATGAGGACGAAGAAGAAGAAGAGTGGATTTGTTGATTTTTAAGGAGATTTGAAGAAGAGGAAGAAGAAAAAAAGGATGAAATAGAGAATCCTACTTCGCACTCCGTATATTTGGTGGCATTACCGAACCTCAACCGAACTCGAACCAAATTTCTTCTCGGTTTTCATACCCGTTCAGTTTTGGTTCGGTTTTGATTTTACAGAAACTGAACTGACCCAAAAATTTTCACCCCTACTCAAAGGTTACAAACATTATGTTTAAATAGAATACAAATAAACTTTAAAAATAATAGTAAATAACCTAAAATATTCCTAAAATATAATAAACCTTAATAAGTGTCAAAACATAAAATATGGAAGTCTTAAAAAGTCAAAAAGTTGAAAATAATCGAATTTTGGAAAGTTTGTGCGGATAGCCATGCAGCGTGAGCCTAGCCGTGTGTGCGCTGCTCTAGTCACGCGAGCCTAGCTCTTGTTTGAGTGCCCCCGGCGCTCCCAATGCCTTGTTGCGTGCACCATTCATGTTTTTCACTTGGTTAGCAAACAAGGTGCACTCCAAACATCTTTTTGTCTTCTACTATTTGACTAAAAAAATATTTCTTTTATGTTTTTAAATGCATCACTTTTTTTTGATAAATCTTTAACCATGTTTAGAAAATCTTTGATTACAATTTTAATTACTTGTCTTCCTTGATTCATATCAATTTTCTTTTTATAACTTGCTTGTATGTGTGGCAGAAATGACAAACGAGTTAGTCGAGTCGAACTCAGTCTAAAAAAGTCTAACTCGCTGACCCTAACTGGTTAACTAAGTCTGAAAAAGTGATAGGAAGTTGCTTGTACGTGCGGATTAGAAAGACTGGTGGCCCCCGTGGCAGATTAAGGCTATAATCATTGAAGTTGCAGGCATTAGATACTGAGAATACAGAGCACAATGATTTAGACCCACGACTGAACAGGAAGATAGAATATTATATATTATTGGTTCTCATAACTTGGTCTACTTTTGGAACACTAAACATATATTAACCAAACTAATTCCCTTCTGATCCTACGGCCATGATCAATTGGTCGGTGAATCATACAGCTTTTTTAATTGGTTAATTTAAGAAAGAGATAATGTCGACAACTTCAACAACAATGGTTGGTTGTGATCTCGTAAAGTTGTTCTCTTCATGTGATATGAGGTTATTATAAAATAAAATATGGCTGGATGAGACATCCATGTTAGAGATGTTTAAGAAATCAGATTGTAACTGTGGAATATATACAAGAAATGTTGGATTTATTTGATAATTATTTAGAGGATTTATATATTTACTTATAATTATACCATTAAAGTGTAAGAATTTTTCTTGGTATATATATTTGATAATTTATTAGTTGTTGGGTATAAGTTTGATGATAAGTTTGACGATAAATTTAGGGTTATTTACAGTTCTCTCGAACTCTTGTTCACTAATAAAATAATGAGATTAAGGTTAACCATTTCTCTGGAGAAAACGAATATCAAAGCCACCGGTCATCAACTCTTACAACAACCTACGAAAATTAATAACAAAGGTGATTTTATGGATTGAGTTATGTTATACAACTACTTCGTCTGGCAGGTGACCCAAATGATTTTGGCTTTTATGAAATTAGGTTTAAAGAATAAGTGTAACGAGAAATTGTTGATCGGAAAGTAATAATATTATTTTGATGGGAGGGAATAAATGAAATGTATAAAGGAAGATGATGTTCATTTAACAAATTTTTTGCATCGCTGGACATGTCTCGGAAATCGCATTCACAAAATAAGCGTGAGATTGGTCTTGGTTTTGGATTTTATCGTTTAAGCAACGCCAGAGTCATAGATTTGAGACGACTGTTTCTTTATTTGTGATGCACATATATATGAGATTCCGGGAGGGGGTTCTGTGTGTGAAGACGAAAGCTGTCTGAGGAAGAGAGTTTGAGTTTTCAACATCCATCCTTCCTTCTGGTGTGTTTTTAGATTTGGGTTTTCATGGAGACGCTTCTGAACTCAAACGGCAAGGAGTTGATGAGGATGGCCATCTTAAAACACGAAGAGATGTTCAAACAACAGGTATTGATAAAAGTCACGAACCCTCTTTCTTTGATTAGAGATCTAATATCGAGATTTCATTTAGGCATTGGTACACTGTGCAGGTTTATGAACTTCATCGTCTATATCAGACCCAGAAGATGTTAATGGAAAACAGCAGGCACCGTAGTAGAATGGTTGAAGAGAGGGTTTTAGATTCGCGTCGTAATGAAGCTGTAGGAAAGGAGAGTGAAGAATTAGAAGGCGATAATGGAGTTTTAGACTCCATTAACGAGAGCGAGATTGAATTAACATTGGGTCCTTCATGCTATAATCAGACACAGAAGAAGAAAATGGAGAGAGGAGGAAGCTTCAGATATAGTCCGCCATGTGTCTCTCTTCTTCTTCTTCATCCACAGGCTACAAAATGATGATGATGACAGCAGAGGAGATTGTTTTACAGCGACGTGGACTTTCTGTTGAAAACATCAAATTTTGGAGACGATATCAGAAACCTTATTTTTTTGGATGATTCTTATCGACTGTTCTTCCATGTAAAGTTTAAGACTTCACTAAAAGAAACCAACTTTTTAATCCAGCAGAGTCAAAAATTTGGGAATTTGTTGTGTTTGATTTGATACTTTTTAAATCCATTCTACTTTAAGTCATACTTTGATCTGAATTTTGCGAAACATAGGTATATTGCAAGAATCCAGAGCCCCCGATCGATCAGGTTTCCAACAGAATAGGAAGCACGATCCATAACTCTCCGGTTAACTAATCGGAACTCCAGCGTAGTAGTCTCGAAAGTCCCCCCGAGTCTCTGATTGCTTATACGGAAGGATTATAATCGCTGCTCTTTTTCTCCACCTCCACAGATCTCATCGTGCATTTCTGACAAGGGAAACATCACCGTCATCGGACAGATTGAGACTCTACTGAGCTGCCAGAAAGCTTTGAAAGCAACGATGACTTGGTCGGAGTCTCATCAGTGCCTTTTATTCCAGAACGACAATTCGTTCTTTCTAGCTTTGTGGACCATTAAAATGGCAGAAGTTCTCGTGTGTGTTCAAGCATGTGTAGTGCATATACGCAGACTCCTTCCCTCTTATCAGTTCCTCGAGAAGCTTCAATGAGGTTAATCATGGTGGGTATGTTTCTAACGGTGTAGAAACAGGCTAAAAATCCTCGGTTGAGTGTTCGACTCTTTTCAGGCGATTGTTCTGATCTTGTATTCCGCCTTACTTGCCTTTTTTCGCCGGCTTATAAACCGCCATCACTATCGGAGTGGTCATGAAGATTGGGGAAAGCGGACGCAAAAGGTAAAATGTCTGTTGCCAAAGTACCCAAATATGAAGTTCCAAATTAAAACTTAACAAGGCCCAATTGAAAATATCGTTTTTTTTTCGAGTTTAGTTTTGATATTTACTCAAAAATTTTAGAATAATCATTGTTTTTAATCCTGTACTATGCACTTTATTTCCGTTAGCTCCCTGTACTAACAACACCGGCAAATCAAATTCTGTATTTTGATTCTGTTTATCAGTTTTGACCTTCTATTAACAATTTCGTTAGACATTCATTTGAAAAATTATCAAATGATATTGGATTCACTTGAAATTCTTACCACATATTCACTACTTAATGAGAAAAGAATCTGAAAATTTTCATGATTTTTTAACACATGTAAGATTTATTGTAATTTTATTTTAGTAATTTATAAAACTATTATCATAAATTATACAAATTTTAGAAAATCACGAATATTTTTCTATTATCTACCCATGATAGGGTGAATATGTGAAAATATTTTTAAATACATCCAATATCGTTTGGTATTTGTTTAAAAATTAATTTATAAAGTAAAGAAGAAACTGAGATTAATTTTAAATAAATACCAAAAGATATTGGATTTATTTGAAAATTTTTCACATATTCACCACATTATGGGTAGATAATAGAAAAATTTTCGAGATTGTCTAAAACTTGTATGATTTATTATAATATTTTTATAAAATACTAAAATAAAATTACAATAAATCGTACATGTGTTAAAAAATCACAAAAATTTTCAGATTATCTTCTCATTAAGTAGTGAACATGTGGTAAGAATTTCAAGTAAATCTAATATCGTTTGATAATTTTTTTAAATGAGTGTTTAACGAAATTGTTAATGGAATGTCAAAACTGATAACAGAATCAAAATACAAAATTTGGTTTGTCGGTCTTTTTAGTACAGGGGACTAACAGAAATAAAGTATATAGTACAGGATTAAAATCAATAATTACCCAAAATTTTATAAATGTATTATTATTTATTCTACTTTTTTAAAAGATAGATGGGTTAATAAAGTACTAAGCCCTCAAGTGTAGTTTAGTTTTTTTTTTTTTTTTATCAATTTTTTAATTAAATTGTTCTAATTGTCAATGAAATAATCTAGAATAATCCAAGTCCTAATTTCGCCCACCAAAATGTTTGGGGAAAAAAGAAAGGATTGGCCCGACAATGGGAAAGTGGGTCCCAGTTCAGCAGGAGTGATCTCGGTCCACCCAAATTTTGGGTGGGCCCAGGCAATCCCCAATTGGTCCACCCCAGGGCCCTTTTAATCAGGCCTCGCTCGCCACTTGGGCTGCATGCAATCGGGCTTGGCCTGGTCTTATGATGAGTCTGCAATCACCATATTGAAGTTATTCATTGTCTTTTATTTGCAATTGGATTATAAACCTATGGATTTTTCGTCTGATATAGTTAATATGATTGCTGATTCGGTATCTTCAAACATTAATTTCATTTTGCTATTACATAACCAAATATTGTTTATTAAATGGACTTAGAAAAATGAGTATTATGATCATGAAGGGCGTGATTTTAGACCCTTTCAGGGAAACTATATCTGACCATTGTGATGTCATAAAGTTCCAGAAGGAATTAGAACAAGATTTTAGAAAAAAACAAAAAAAGGTTGAAACAAGTATTCTTTCGGTTAATCAAGGCTTCAGTCGTACCCTACCGTTTGTCGAACCACTTTACCTTAGCATGCCTAAAGCATTAAAGGAAGAAGAAACAAGTATTGCATAGGTAAAGTGGTTCGACAAACGGTAGGGTACGACTGAAGCAATCTGATGGCTATTGTACATGTACGTGGGGTTGCAAGAGAGCAAAGGAGCAAAGGAAGGCGGCATGTCAAAGGCTTCAAGAAAGAGAGTAAGAAAACTTGATTGAACCGAAGGCCATAACATAAGGCCGGCAGAGCAAAGAGATTCGGGGAAAGAGAAAAGAGAAAGAGATCTCATCCCTAGAAATATATGTCATAGTGACCAAGAATTCGATACAGTACCATCCTATCCAGGAATTCGATACAGTACCATCCTATCGAGACTTGACCTTCCCTTCTATTTGATTAAAAAAACCGGTGTCGCTACCCATATTGAATCACAATAACCACCTGTCACGTTTTTTAGAACTCGCTTAAGCAAGGGTTCCTTGTACCGTTGGACCGGCATTAAGGAAATTTTGCTAACTTCTATGAAGCAATGGCTTTCTCTTCTATTAAGTATAGCTGTCATACCTATTGTGATTCAAACTCTGGTAAAAACCAGAGAACGACTCTTATTCTTGATCTTTCTCTTCTATAGACTCTTTGATAATAGAATATAGAATAGACAGTGTACACCAACCCAATCTCGATGATGGAAAGAGCCAACTTGGACGACTCTCAAGGGGAACATACTTGACTCTGGGCAATGAGGTATACTTTTATGGAACAACAACTCAATCTCAACATAAAGATATTAGTCTAAAAGGTACAACTTTATGAGGTATACTTTTATAGAACAACAACTCAATCTCAGCATAAAGATATTATTAGTCTAAAGGGTTCGACAAAATGAGGTATACTTCTGACTAAGTTATAAAGATAAAAAGAACATGAGAGAGTACATTATGGCACAAAAATCACAGCTATCAGATGACTTGGTCGTGCTTTTATTTTGATCTCACTTCCTGCACACTATTAAGTCAATTTAAGGTCATTTATAACTGTTAGAACCAGAAATGGAAACAATCAATGAGCATTTATATTGGCCACATTTACATAAAGATGTACATAAGGTGCTGAAGAAATGCACAGTTTGCAAAAAGACTAAGAGTCGGATGCTACCTCAAGGACTCTACTTGTCTTTACTGATTTCAAGTAATCATTGGGAGAAAGTAAGTATGAATTTTGTTTTGGGACTTCCTCGCGCTATTGGAGCAAAAGAAAGATCATGGTGGTGGTGGATCGATTCTAAAATATGGCACATTTTATAGCTTGTTTGAAAACATATGATTTTCTCATCATAGCTGAGTTATTTTTCAAAGAAGTGGTCTGTATGCACAGAATTCCCAAATCCACTGTATAGAATAGGGACACAAAATTTTTGAGTTTATTATGGAAGAAGCTAGGCACTAAATTACTATTTAGCACCTAATTTCACCCCCAAATCAATGGCCAAACAGAGGTGGTGAATAGAATTTTGGGAGTCTTGTTGAGGAGCATAGTAGGCAAGTGGCTCACCGGTGTAAATGTCGTTAATAATACAAAGTCAAGAGATAAACCATCAATACTTTATATCTTGGTCATAAAGTCTCCGACGGTCTTAACTACCTAAATAGGAAAACAAGTGGACACACCCGCAAGGGTTTAAATGCTTTAAACCTTTCATTTAGTATTTACATTCCCGTCTCTTAGCTTGAGTAAAGTCAAGCAAGATTCAAGGCAAGGTAATTGAGGGCATTCTGACTTTAGGAAGATAGTTAGGAGTTTCCTTGAATCTAGCACAATTCCATAGCACTAACTGTTGTAATAAAACCAATAGCTACATAGGGACCATACTGACTCCTTAATATATTAGTGGTAAATGCTCATATGGCAGTTCCATTCTTGTGATGTTTCAAACAACACGGTTGAGACATTCAACTTCCTTACATTGAGTTTGCGTATAATAGGAGCATACACAATTCAACCAAAAAACTCCTTTTGAGGTAGTGTACAACTTTAACCCACTAACACCACTAGATATTATTCCTTTGCTTTTAAAAGAATTGGCAAATCTTAGTGAAGCAAACAAGGTGGAGCAAGTGAAGCCAAGGCCATGCATGAAACCGTTCGAAAGACTCTACATAGGAAGAATGAGACTTATGCCAAGCATGCCAACTGCGGAAGAAAGGAAATCATCTTCAAGAAGAGGGATCTAATTTGGCTCCATTTGAGGAAGGAAAGGTTTCTTAAGCAAAGAAAGTCCAAAATTTTTCCTCAAGCCGATGGTCCATTCAATATATTGGAAAGGATTAACAACAATGCCTATAAACTTGAACTACCGAGGGAATATGAAGTATCAACTATTTTCAACGTTCAAGACCTATCTCCTTATCTTGGCACGAGAGAGAGAAGAAAGAAGACAACTATTTGAATTTGAGGTCAAATCTTCAATCACCCAACTAGAATGATGTGCCAAGAGGAGCAACTACCTTGTGACAGCCCCAAACCCGATCGGGGCCGAGGAGCCATCAATCCGGACATTTAACAGAAAACGGGACATATATTTTTTTTTTGAGTAATTATCGATTTGAACCCTGTACTATACACGTTTTTTCAATTCGGCCCCTGTACTAAAAAAACCGACAAACCGAACCCTGTACTTTGATTCTGTTATCAATTTTGACCTTCTATCAATAATTTCATTAAACCTTCATTGAAAAAACTAACAAAAGATCTTAGATTCAGTTGAAATTTTTATCACATGTTCACTACTTAATGAGAAGATAATCTAAAAATTTTCGTAATTTTTTAACATATGTACGATTTATTAAAATTTTATTTTATTATTTTATAAAAATATTATAATAAATCATACAAATTTTAGAAAATCACGAACTATTTCTATTATCTACCCATGATAGGTTGAATATGTGAAAATTTTTTCAAATAAATCAAATATTATTTGGTATTTGTTTAAAAATTAATTTATAAAGTAAAGAAGAAAATGAGATTAATTTAAACAAATACCAAACGATATTGGATTTATTTGAAACTTTTTCTAGATGTTTCCCATATTATGGGTAGATAATAGAAAAATTTGCGTAATGTTTTAAAACTTATATGATTTATTATAATATTTTTAAACAATAATAAAATAAAATTATAATAAATCGTAGATGTGTTAAAAAATCACGAAAATTTTCAGATTATCTTCTCATTAAGTAATAAACATGTGGTAAAAATTTCAATTGAATCTAAGATTGTTTGGTAGTTTTTTTAATGAGAGTTTTATGAAATTATTGATAGAAGGTCAAAACTGATAACAGAATTAAAGTACAGGGTTTGGTTTGCCGGTTTTTTTAGTACAGGGGCTGAATTGAAAAAACGTGTATAGTACAGGGTTCAAATCGATAATTTCCCTTTTTTTTTAACTTTAAAACTTTACACAGAGAAAACCTTCTCTGGATTTTAGATGAGAAAGACAGGATGAGCAGGAATAAACAACAGAAGAAAACGGGGACGAAAAGGAATATAAAAACATAAACTGAAAAATAATAATCTGGAAGGCATACTGGGAGGAGGGCTATAGTGAATGACATGATCGGGTGATGCAGGGCGGAGGAAGTAAGGCGGAAAATGCAGATAAACCGGGGCATAAGAGGTAGACTGGGTGACAGGGGCGAATAACGTAAATAAACCGGGACGGAAGAATTAGGCAGATGACGTCAGGCGGAAGATGTGGATGACGTCAAGCAGAAGATGTAAATAAACTGGGCAGAGGATATGGGCAGATGACGTCAGGCGGAAGATGTGGATGACGTCAAGCGGAAGACGTAAATAAACTGGGCGGAGGATATGGGCAGATGACGTCAGGCGGAAGATGTAATTTTAAAGGCAGCGGTGGATACAGGTAGAAATGCACTGTTCACCGGTGGAAGTGAACTACAGACAGAAATGAACTGTTCACCGGTGGATGTGAACTACAGACAGAAATGAACTGTTCACCGGTAGATGGGAACTACAGACAGAAATGCACTATTCACCGGTGGATGGGAACTACAGACAGAAATGCACTGTTCACCGGTGGAAGCAAATTTAAAGGCAGTGGTAGATGTGCTTTAAAAGGGCAACGGTGGATGTGATTTTAAAAGCAGCGGTGGATGTGCTTTACAAGGGCAACGGTGGATGTAATTTAAAAGGGTAACAGTGGATGTAATCGGAAGATGTAGTTTTAAAGGCAGAATTTGAAAACTTTTGATAGGAAGACGTATAAACAGGGAACATAAAACAGAAGGCATAAAAGTTTCAGACATTCAAAACCCGATTCAAAACAAGTTGTAAAACATGCTTTACAAATGACAGATTTAAGAAAAACAAACTGCCTATATAAAAAAAAAAAAAAAAAAAAAAAACGAAGTAGAAACGCCGTGGACAATGAAGACTGAAGGCTTCATGGACGTTTAAACCAAAGCTTCGTGACGACGAAGTCAGAAGGGCTCATGGACGACGAGTCAGCGTCATGGTCAACAATGCCCGTTTCAACCCACGACTTATTTAAGCCTTATCATCCGAAACCAACGTGTTCCACTGACTTCCTTAACTCACAGACATGTTTACCGATCAAAAGTACTGGGGCGACGCTATCGTCCACGGGCTTATTTGTCCATAATTGTCTACATAACCATGTAACGAATGACTTTCTTAAATATTATATTAACTAATACTTATCGTCCAAAACTTCCACGTGCCATTGTCCACAGGACTTAGTCTTCCCACGTTACTATGGCGATACTTTCTCACAGAACACTTAACTAATACAACCTCCTGAACCCCGAAATTCAGAGCGTTTTGCTGTCGCTCTTTCCTTTTATTTATCCATGCACACTTATACCTCCAGTTTATTCACCTATCACCAACAAATTCTAACTACACACAACCATCC
>CM039506.1:7467164-7601762 GCA_022432975.1 Begonia masoniana
GGTTTTTTTTTTATTCCACTTTTACCTTTGATTTTGTTTTGATTTTCAGAAAAAAAAAAATCTGAGATTAGATTTGACTTTGAAAGAATTTTGGAAATTTTGAATTTAAATTTCAAGTCCTAAACTGTTACACCTAGAGAGAACAAAAAATGAGCGGAAACTAACTATTCAAGGGCGAGCCCGCCGTATAACATTATTTGGAGAGCGGGTTATTAGCTTAAATGCGTTTAAGTTTTAAGTAATTATATTTTTGATGATTATATTTAATCTGGATAAATATGATTAACATGATACTGGTGGACTGTTGATTAAGTTTAATTAGAAATATTTTATCTGATTAGTATGAATAATATGAAATTTACGAACTAGATAATTGGTTTATTATGTTTATTGCATTTATCTGGAAATACCCTTTGAAAAGGGTATTATGTTTTCTGACGATTTTTTGGCTAAGTGTTAATAGTTAGTCTGAATCAATCGTCCACGGTCAAGATAGAATCAATCGTCCACGTGAAAGAAAACACAAATAAACATAGTCTGTGGAAATCAATCGTCCAAAGTATCACGCGAAAGTCATGTGACTTCAGTCAAAATCAATTGTCCACGGCCACGATAAATAGTAAAGACGCAGTCGTCCACGATGAATAATAAAGACGCAGTCGTCCACGTTCAAAGGAAAGACGTTGTCGTCCACGCTTAAAGGAAAGACGCTGTCGTCCAAAGTAATTGTCCACAGCATCATTGTCCGAAGTACTTGTCTACAGCTTCATCATCCAAAGTATTCAAACCGAAGCAAAGCTCAATCGTCCAAAGTCTCAATGCCAGACTTTAAAGACCGCGAGCAATAGTGACACCAGAATTCAAACGGCTATTTTTCTACGTACGGACTACTCACAATGGTCACATTTTTTAAAGCAGATTACAGACGCGAAGCCGAATATAGACAGAGTATAAATAGAAGAACAAAGCTTAGGAGCACAACTTTTGCCGAAATTCTCTCTGAACCCTAATACGCAAAAGCTTTGTAATACTCTGTTATTTTTCCTTCACCCCTCTGCTCTTAAACTTGAGATTTATATCTTTGACAGAGTGTAGTCGTGTGCAAACTGTATTCATCTTGTAAAAGTTGTAAGGCCGTGATTGACGCCCGTGAAGATCAATCAAAGTGTAAAAGGCAGTAGATCGACGCCCGTGAAGTTCGATCTAGTTTTCTCTTCAGGAGGAGAAAGAAATCTTCAAGGAGGAGGCTTGCAGCATGGACGTAGGCAAGTTTGGCCGAACCACGTTAAAAACTACGGTGTCAATTTCTCTCTATCTCTTACTGTAGCTTGCTTGTTTATTTATTATAAACTTAGGGATTGCATACAAAAAGAGAAAATAATTAGGTTAAGAAATTAATTTAAAAAATCTAATTCACCCCCCCTCTTAGAAAATAATGGTTCTACATGGGTTCCCGCATGAACAAATTTTAATAGAAATATGGACAACAATGATTGTTTTCTCAATGAAGCATAATTTTAAGGGTGAAATTGTCAATGAATATAGTCAAAGAATAAGTTTATTAATGAACTCGTTATTTATTTATTTATTTTTTTAATTAACCAAATAAAAAGGAAAATAAGGAGTTTTCATTGGGTGGGGGTGAGGGTGGCACCTGATCCCCAAATGTCTGCCATTGACGAGAGAGGGAGGGAGGGAGCGAGAGTTAAAGCAGTTTCTCTTGGGAGTTTCTCAGCGACATGTTCTCCGAAATCTCTTCAATCCACCAACTCTCTATAAATATTTAGTTCGACATTTCTACTAACGCTTTGCACCCCACCTTTTACTGTAAGCTGTTTTCCTTACTTTTATTGTATGGTTGTTCCTGAAATCTGAATGTAACGGTGTTTCCCGAGTTTGATTTCTGTGGTGTAGTGTTTTCTTGGGTTTCTTTGCTTTTTGTCGAAAAATGGATTGGGTTTATTACAAATATTTTGCACGGGGATTACTTAGAGAAATCTATTCTGTTGTGTTATTGGAAACGAAATGGAGCAATTGTTAACTTTGACATTATTTTACGTCTTTAAAATGGAGCAATTATGATGGTTAATGTGTCAATCTATGCAAGTTCGTTTCCTAATATCAGAGCTCAAGTAATAAGCGTTGCTTGTTTTGTGGAATGAAGATATGTGGTAATTGGATCTGTGTGATTGAGGATCAATTTCTGCACGATTGGCCGCGTATCCTTTGTGGTTTGATTGAATTTCTTCATCTTTAATTTGGATATTAGTAAGATCTCTTAAATTGTTTTCATCTTTTATGTTTATTTTCTGCAACTGCTTTAGAAAAAATTCAGAATTATATTGGATTCATGATTATTGATCAATCCTCTTCAGGTTCATTTTTCGTCTGCCTGTTATACAGCTTTCTTCCGTTTTCAAGCTCAAATGAGAGCAATTTCCTCGTGCTTTTCCATCTTGCAAGCTCCCAGATGCAGAATCCATGTCATAACTAATATATGGAGGGGAAATCTGGGGAGTAATTGTTATAGTATTAGGTTCAAGCTACAAGGAGGATACATTAAGAAATGGACCAGAAGAACTGTAACAGCAACAAAAGAAGGGAAAAGCAAAACCACACAAAGCAGAAAACTCATAAATAATGAAAATGAGATTTTAGATGCATCAGTTTCAAGTAGATGCTCAATAGATAAAACAAGAACAGAGAAAAGTCAATTCCAGAATCTTCAATTTTATGAAATTCAAAAGGTCAGTGAGGACAAGGAGTTAGCTAGCCTTGCAACAGTCATTGTCTTTGACTTTGAAACAACAGGGTTTGTCAGAAAAAGTGATAGGATTATAGAGATTGCGTTCCAAGTTCTTTCCGGAGGTGAAAACAGCACTTTCCAAACATTGGTAAACCCTGAGTGCAAGGTTCGGAATTCACATGTTCATCGCATCACAAGCCGCATGGTTAACAGACCTGAGATTCCAAGGTATGATTATGCTTCAATGCAAGATTCCTGCTTAAGTTTGTAGATTCTCGAATAATTCTTCGTAACCCGCCTTGACTTCTCTCCAGCTTTAACCAAACTTGTTAGTTTACTATTACTTTCATGCGGATTTCGAACCTTCTTTTCGTTTAATGATAAATCCATGAACGATCGGGTTGGTGTACTTAAAATCGAGTTGCTAGCTTCTTCTAGATTATCCGGAAATGAAGTAGATTTTGTATCGGTTTAGGTATAAATGGCAGAAGATGTTCATAATTCTGCGATAGTTCTTACATGTATATTTTTCAATTTTTAATATAGGATGAAGGAGCTCATACCAATTTTATTACAATTCATTAGAAGCCATCAGAAACCTGGTGGATACACATTACTAGTTGCTCATAATGCCCGAAATTTCGATGTGCCCTTCTTGATTGAGGAATTTAGTCGTTGCTCCGTCGAGGTTCCTTCAGATATTCGTTTCGTCGATTCGATGACTTTAGCGCGTGATGTAAAGAAGTTCTCCGGTGAGATATTCCTCTTTGTTTTTCACTTATTAGCACTTCTGCTTTGCAAATCTCATTGGTGATTCTTGCCAATAGGTTCGAAGGATTTACCGGGAATAAAGCTGGAAGATCTTCGGGAATACTACAAAATTCCGCTGGCTGGTTCGGCCCACAGAGCAATGTCGGATGTTCACTCGTTGGCGCTGATTCTCCAGCGGATGACTTTTGACTTGAAAATGCCGGTTTCTGGCCTTTTGGAAGTGTCTTTTGCAGCCTCGGATTTGAACAAAAAGAAAAAAAGCTAGTCTCAATTCACAACATTATTTGTTGTCATAAATCATTCAGTCTATTTGATTTTTCAACATTATTTGAACATGATTTTGTTTGCATAGATTGAGAAATCTAATTTCAATTACATCAAAGAATCACACATTATTGTATGTGACAGCTTCAAATAACATTGCAAAATCTCTGATCGATTGATTCAGTTACCATGTCATCCATACATCTCAAGTGACAACACTTGAGAGACAAAAAGTTGAAAAGTTGGCTGTATTTCATTTTATTGCGTGACAGATAAAAATCAGTACAAATGAAAAATCTTCTCTCCCCTACGAGAGAAAACAAGGGGAGAATCACCCAGAAAAAGCTCCCCAGAATATCAAAAGAATTATCAAATTTCAAAGATTTGGAGAATATGAAGAACATAACATCAGAAGTTACTATACAATTTCCACCCTCTTTCATTTCTACAAAAACCTACTAGTAAATGGAGAAAAAGAATGATTAGTTTCAGGGAGTGTCTGACCAGGATTCTCGAGAGTGCCGCTGATCGCTTCCCCATCTTTGCGATCGAGTGGTTCTGATGATTACAAAAAAATTTCCTTGAGGACCAGGAGAACCAACATGATGAAGCACATGATAAGAAGCACCGATGCGCACATTACCATCCCTCCTTGTTTCTGTGTTTTTTCAGCCTGCAAACCCAGTCCATTCAGAAACGAGAAAGGGAGAGGGGGGAGATAAAACCTTGCTTAAATTTATCCAGAAAGAAGTAAAAAGCACACCTTCTGCAGCTGTTTAAGGCCTTCGTCGACTGTAGTTGCAACATTTTGAATGTTATAGTCAATCCTATCAACAATAGTGCCCTGCTTGGACGAAAAATTTATTTAAAAGCCATGAATTTGAGTTCAAAAACTAAAAGTTTGTAGATTTAGGACAAGCATTTTGTTAACCTGGTCTATAACAAGAACTGAAAGATCCTTCATAATTTGAGCAAGCTCATTTACAGATTCTACAACCTAAAAATGTACAAGGAAGGTAATGTCAATAATTAAACATAACCACGAAAAGAGCACCGGGTCAGAGGAACCTAATGAAGCAGTAAATAGAGTTATTTCCCTTGCCTGTTGGATTTCTCTTTCTCTTTCTACTGTGAATGCTTCACTCTTTTTAAGCTTGGCCATCTGATGCTCGCCAAATACCTAAATAAATTTTGTACAGAAAATTTAGAACTCTACTGGCGAGAAGAAATTATCCGGGTGAATCCATACAGGGATAAGGAGAAAAGTTATAACCAAAAGCTTTATAGACTCCAGATGAGAATGGATTTCCCCATCTAGGTAATCAATTCTTAAATAAGTGTCAGGAATAAATAGTAAAAACTAGTCGAAACTAGAAATGATTTAATCGTTTTCATCAGAAAACTTAAATTTGAGAATGGGTATGGCGTGAAGAAGGTAAAAACAGTTGCCCACCATGTTATCCAAGTCATCATCCTCCGTAGTAGATCTACTTCCATTCAGATTCATCTCCAAGTCAATCCCATCTTGACCCTATTTCACAAAGTAACATAATCAGGAAGATTTGACCAAATGTTCAAGGGTCCCTTTCAAAACTGTAACTATTAATGACAAAAAATAATAATAACCAATGAGCAGCACCATATCACTGATCCCGGTATGTTAGAGTTGAACGCCAAAAACATAAGTTGTTTCTATACCTCCTTTTGCTGCCTGAGCCTATTGAGGTAACTTGATTGTTTTTTCCGAAGCTCCATTGAAAGATTTTGAAGGTCTGTAGCAAGAGAACGCTGACAAAAAATGCATACAAGGTGAGCTCAACATTTGAGGAATATACTCCCATAATCCCACAACACAGAATCAACACAATCACCACAAAGTTCAGACGCATAGCCAGAGCATGAGAAAAAGAAAGATGAAACTTTGAAAGATTCGTGAGAAAGAAGTAACATCTGGCAAGTCAGAAAAGCTAAATAATCTGTGATGTTGTACCTTCGAAAGATTCAGGCATGAGAAAAAATTTAAAGTAATAAGAATAAAGTGTTGTAGGGCAGAAATAACAATAAGCAATGTAACAATATCATAAAGGGATAGAAAAGGCGTGCTAGGTTTTAAATGAAGTTGACAATTCCTTAAAAGGCGAAGTCACAACATCATGTGATTCAGAAAATCTAAATAATCTGTGAATTTCTACCTGGACATTTTTTCTGACATTGGAATCTTCAGAAGGTCCTGCTGCAGAAAGTCTTTGAAGCCTCTTCTCAGATTTCTTAATCAGACCTGTAATCTCTTGAGTAAGAGCTTCAATTAATCTTTGATCTTCTTTACCATCTCCAAATGAAGGCATTAATGCCTTTGCATGTGCCTTGGATAACTCAGCCATTTTTACACGTGCACGCTGAACATTTGTTGATATTTCTTCAGAAACATCCACCCAAGCTGGAGGTAGACCAACTGTAAGAGCACCCCTACTGTAGCAATCAAGACACCTATAACTCTTCTTGTATTTTAAATTGCAGCCAGATTCTTTTTGTCTTTTTCAAAGGTTATTAGTGAAATGTTTGAACATGGCTAAAAGCTAGCAAATGAAATGAGAAGATAACTTTTAAACATGAATTTGCTCTATTTATCAGCAATTTCAGTTCCATTCTTTCAATTTTCAAAAAACTTTGCATTTATTTTTTTACATCCAAAGATATACCGACTTGTATCAATTGATAGCTCCTTCACAAACAAAACTCTTTCGCTCTCTCTTTCATAGCATCCTTATATAATACTGAAAGTTTTCAAGTTTTAGAATGTAAGTGACATTGAAAATCAAATCAGATATCAAGTACAAAATCCAGGATCAGCACCTGCATTGCTGCTACTACCTCTATCCTTAGAAACATTAGCAAAGTTGCATAGACTTTATTTCTTAGTTGGACTCACTATCTTATGAAGAGGCATTTTATAATTACTGATCAACAAAGTGCAACGGCGAAGAGAAGAACTTAACTCTATTACAAAACTCTCCTTTACCGGAGCAGGGCCCTAAAAGAAAATTTATCATCGGCGTCCATGTGCAGACTATGGCTACAGAACTATAGAAAAAATCTAATAAACATACAAATTCAGATAAATTGTTTCATAAATTTCAACATATACATAGGCAAAAGAAAAAAGAGAGACGGAGAGAAGAAAAACCTTGAATAACCCGGATCCTCAGTACTAAGCGGAGCATAAGAACCATTTGGATGCAGGATCGAGGTGCTGACCAATTCGATAACCGGACCACCACCTCCGCCAGAACTCGTCGACGGTGAACCCGACGCAAGCAAAGAGCTCGCCGGAACTCTAACGCTCTTCAAAGCATCCCTATATTTTCTAAAGAGCAAAGTTCTATTCCTCGTCGCCATGTACAAGAAAAGGTTGAATT
The DNA here is from genome assembly GCA_022432975.1 of Begonia masoniana. NCBI lineage: Eukaryota > Viridiplantae > Streptophyta > Magnoliopsida > Cucurbitales > Begoniaceae > Begonia > Begonia masoniana. The sequence goes on from CM039506.1 coordinate 7,474,362, forward strand.
CTCCCTTTAAGAAAAATACCTGCCCGCCTGAGACTCCCTCCGATCTACTACCAATTATGAATCGTGGAAGGCAATGTTCCAATGTAATAGGAAGCGCGAGAGAGTGAAGGAAAATGAGGGCAATTGGGGATCGAAAAACGTTAAAAGTGATCGGAGCGGCGGAATGGAGCGGCCGGTGAGCGTCGGAGTTGGAAATTGGTAGGAGAGAGAGGCTTATTATGAGGCCGTCGTACTCTCCGTTTGCTAGAACTACGAGTAGCTTCAGCAATCAGCTGCCTTTTATTTTTCGTGTAGGCTCCATTCATTAAACTTGTGGGCCCACATTACGTTAAACTAGCTGATAAATTTAACAGAAGTGATGATCTACGGTCTGATTTTGGTTTAGCGACTAACTCCTGAGATCACACGGCTCAGCAACTGTTAGAAAATTCAACTCTGTCACAACTACGTGTCGACGAGTCTTTGGTCAGCTACTTGTCGCACTATTCTCAAAAGAAACGACATGTTTCTTCGTTATTTCAATAATCAAGCCATTATGGTTGGATAGGACTAGACCGTGGATCGAAAACCGGACTGGACTGTCGATTTTGGTCCCACATAGCAGAACCACGGTCTGGTCTGGTCCTCGGTCCAAAACATATTTTCCCACCGATTTTTTATCTGGTTTTCGGTCCGGTCCTCGGACCATGGTCCAAATTTTCGAAAAATCGAGATTTAACTGAAGGTTAAAAAAAAAAGTCTTCTTCCCTCGGCTTTTTCAATTCAGTTGAGTTCACTTCCAGTTCCACTCTTCCAGGCAGCAAACCAATACAAAATATTTTTTTAACACTATCTCAGGATCACCAATCAGTTTGCGGTCTGCGACTTGTAAATTTGTTTCGCTAATAAAGTTCGGTTGGGCCATGACCTATATTTCCATAGACAAGTCACCGGGGGTCTTATCTAGAGGCCGACACGAAGACTTGGTTTTAAAATCTTTATTAGTGCTGAAGAGAACCAAAAATAGGACTACCCCCACAAGTGGCATGAGGTCCAAGGCTTGAAAGTCCGACCTCAAACTGCCTAAATTTGGGTGGTCCACCCCTAGGTCAGTCGGTTTCGACCAAAGCCTAGTTTTGGCTGGAGGAGCCAAGGTTGAATTGTATCCCCTTGTTGGTTATGACAATCTAAACATTAACCAAAATAATTCAAATAAAGCAACACACTACCAAAAAAAAAAAAAAACCAAAATAGTTTGAATGCCTCAAACTAAAGTAGCAACTCCCAAAAACAGAAATAAGGCAAATGAATTAGCACTCCTTGAAATGAAGTTCAGGTGTGAAATTGTCTTCTCTGCTACTGTTGAGCTATGGAGCTTACTCTAGCATTGGAAGTATTTTGGTCATATTTACTTTGTTATTTTGTAGCCCTAATTCGTCTATTATATAAAAACGTATTTAAGTTATTGAACAGAGAGAGTGAGAAGTAAAATTATTGTAACTCGTTTTTTGTTCTTAGTGAAATCTGTCAGCGACTAGTGGACGTAGCTTTCACAACGACAGTGAACCACTATAAATCTGTGTATTTTTCTTTTTATTATTTTCTCGATCATTCTTTGTGAGTTGGATCAGGGCAGGGGACATCATCAAACTATTGATTAAAATGTTCATATTAATTAATCTCTGTGAAGGAAGAAAATGGTCTATGATTTCCGAAGCAATGAGTTGAGTCGTGTATGTATAAAAAAAAAAAACAGAGCAAGGAAATCACAACAGAGTGATTCACGACAGAGCCAAGAACGAAAAAATCAAAAGCAAGAGGCTCAACGCGTTCCTCTTGGCTAGGGCACAAATGAGGTTCGAGCCTCTTCTGCGAAGAAGTGTGCGAAGAAGGACTCAGCTCTTTCTTAGTGCCATGTGCACCAATTTTTTAACCGACATTTTAACGGGGGATTGTCTGATATTTAACCAATTATATATCCCACTTAATCTTCTCTCATCGGAAAGCACTGTCTCCGGTGTGCTCTCTGACGAAGGGTAAGCCGGAGCTTGTAAATAATTGAATTTAATGGTGGAAAAGGTAGGCTCGGCTTTGATGTGCACGAGAATGCCTTTTTCAAAACCGCGTCTTACTTTTGGTCTTTGGACCTCTCTCTCTCTCTCTCTCTCTCTCTCTCTCTCTCTCTCTCTATATATATATATATTATAACAAAGACGAAGAGAAAGGAAGTCCTCTGCTTGTGTGGAAGTCTTCTGTGGCGAAATTAATTTGAACTTTCATCGTCATCGTTGGCTCCGTCGTAATTCTTCTCCCTTACGCTCTCAGACCGCAAAATCTGTTCAGTTTTCAGGGTACCATTTTGGAATCGATCCGGGGTTCTCTTGGAGCTTAGATCAGAGACAATAAATTGGTTTCAGCTCCATCGAGTTGAAGCTGCGACCCCCTTTTCGTGTCTTTAGTGAGATAGAGCTATGGATGCTGATTCCTGGAGCGCTCGCCTTTCTTCGGCTTCTAAACGATATCAGTCCGCTCTTCCATCGCGATCTGGTTCAGCTGCATAACCCAATTTTCTTTAAAAGTTTCGATCCATTTTTGATTATTTTTTCCTGATCTTGATTGGTTGTCTAATAAATGTCGGAAACTGTTTCTATGTGTGGTCGACTTTCGAGATTTTAGTTTGAGAATTTAAAAAAGTAAAATAAAAACTATGCTTATGAAGAAAAGGTAGCATCAGTGGTATCGACAAATTAAATTTCGAATCTCTCCTCTGAATTTCTTCCATGCTACCTCAACCTCTCTATCCCTAGGTTTTGATGCGATTGACTGGGATTTTGAATGATTTGGCTAATCAATTGTTGACAAAAAAATGATTCAGTGTGGCATGGGAATTGAGCTTATCTTCTTAATTTTTAATCATACGCTAAACTAAGAAACTAAAACTAAATTAATTTTTTGGCTGCATTGAGCAATTGCATTCGTTTGCCCTCGTTCTCCTTTTCAGTGGATGGTAAGGAAATGTAAGGAGAAATTAGTGACATTATTTCGTTCAATATGTTATCTAATACTTAAGTTTTCAGTGAATTACAGTGAGTTGAGGATTATTGATTGTTTTACTTGATTTGATTATGAATCCTGATGGTACTACTTGAATTATTGAATATCATTAAGCTTATGATGCATATGACCTTCATTTTAGTCCTTTTACATTCTCTTTGGTAGTATCTTCAGTAACACATGTATTTTTTTACAAAGTTTTGTGAAGTTCACTCTTATTGTTATGATTAATAAAGATTAAATTCAATCTTATACTTGTAATTGATGTAGAATTTTGAAATGCAGAAATGTTCATGGGATTTGAGGAGATGGATGGGATGATGAAATAAGGGAAGAGTTTCCATGCCCTTTCTGTTCAGAATATTATGATATCATTGGATTATGCTGCCATATTGACGAAGTGCATCCTGTAGAGGCAAAGAATGGGGTACGATTTCCATGTCCGTCTATGACTATTTTTCATTTGTTATAGATTTTGGCAAACAAATCATTTCCACTGGAGATAGGAAAGTGTGTTTTCCTTGAAAACCCATTCTTGAAAAGTTTGAACTCTTAATTTGAAGATGGTTGAAGTTGCATTGGAAAGGGTTTGATGTAGTAGATCTTTCATTGGTCTCGAGTCATAAATATTTTTTGATTTTGCTACTTAACCTGATTTCTCAATGTAATCTCTCTCTATATATGTTTGTGGCCGCTCTTGTGTGTGGCACATACAAACACTGATATATACTATATATGTTGATTGTGTGGCTGATAATAGTTATTGCAATGTTTTACAACTGTCCTTAGCTTCGTATATCTCTCTCATTTAGATCCTTTTGCCTATTGTGATCATGTGACAATAATACTCTTGATTTCTTTTATTTTCGACATGTTTCTGCATTATTGGCGATGAAGTCATTTTGCATCGTGTTATTTTCTTTTCATTATCTGTTAAGCTTGTAGTGTTACATCCAGTAATTTGTGGTAGTCATTTTGTGCTATTAGTATTAAACTTTTATTTTCTTGAATGCAAGATGAGTTCTTTATCACCTTTTACGAAAACTTGTTTCTGCTTTTAACTTCAAGGACTCCACTAAAGTCTATGGATACATATTTACCATACATGTCGAACAGTTTCTTCTCTTTGTTTCAATCTTGTTTTTTTTTTTCCTCATATGGTTTATTATAAATTATGAAATGAAATGTTCTATCCTTGTTCAAATTGAGCATTTCATTCTATGCCTCTGCTGACTTCCTTAACTAGTAGCTACATTCAGCGCAAGAGAAAATCGAGGAAAAGTGGATCACAAACAACATTATCTTTGTTAAGGAAAGAGTTACGAGAAGGAAATTTTCAGTCTCTGTTTGGGTGTTCCTCTCGAACAGTTTCTTCATCTAATACAGGCACCTGATCCATTACTCACATCGTTTATCATGCCTATGGCTGAAGATCATGTCAGTGTACAACCTATTTTGGCCAGGTCAAGCTCTCCCCAGAAAAGTTCTAGTGACATTTCATTTGAACGGTATGCTATTGCATCTTCATCTGTTTCTTACACATCCCATTCATCTCCCCCCTCCCATTTTGCTTGCATTATGCCAATAGTCTACGTTTTATATCCACATGAAAAAAAGGCCAAAGAAACGTAGACTATATTTTAGTGAAGGATATGAGAGATGATTTGAGCTGTGGATTCTCTCTTGAAAACTCGTGACTATAAACTTACCTTCATAGTTGTAGATCTTTTAGTTTTCATAAAGTCATCCATGCTGATTGCATTCCTTACTTCAAAACATTAGCTAATTTGGGAACTCCTTACCTTTGGGCTGACCTTAAAAGTAAAATTCTTTCAGTCACTCCTCGAATCAAAAGAAAATTGTGGTGAAAGTTGGAGAACCAAAAAGACATGTAGATTCTCTTTTTGGTCAAAGTTTAAGTAGTAGGAATTGTTTTGTAGCTGATTTAGTCTATCAAAGGAAAATTTGGGGCCTGTTTGCATCTCTGAGCAGTCCTCTTCTACTGAAAGCTCAGAATGGTATACCCTTGTTGGATTTTAATTTTCTAACAATTGCATTCAAAGCCTTTTTTTCTTTTAACAATTCCCAAAACCAACTTGATTGTAGAAATAAACAGTATTATTCTCTCACTTGTGCTATCCTTTATTATTGGAGAAATAAACGGTGCATTATCACCAGTACTGTCCACTGTTATTACATACCTGATGCTTTCTATTTTATGTTACAGAACAAGTGTTCAGTCGTCTGCTCTGTCAAGAAAAGATGTGGAAGAGAAAGCGAAAAGATGCGAGTTTGTGCAGGGGCTTTTGTTATCCTCCATTTTTACCGAAAACTTTTGAGGAGTGCTCGTTGATAATGGCACCAGTTGGAACTGAGGCATGTGTAATAATAAGGTTTAGAAATGAATGTTATCCGGTAATTTATGCTGTTTGTGAACTCCATTTATAATTTTATGTAATGAAAAGAAGAAGATAGAACTGAGTAATTGAGAGGTTGGTGAACTCTCTCCACAAGAAGAAACCTCCAACCTAATTACCATGTAGCCACCACCAACAGTCTTGCCTGCTAAAGACTTAAATGTGCAGGAGTAAAAAAATTAGGTAGACAAGGTCATTGATCTCAAGATAAATCTCTCACCCTTTGTCTCCTTCACCTAGTCTATTCAAAATTCCATGGAAATTAAAGTAGAATGGTTGAAATGTGCTCTTAATACAATATTGTGCGTTTTGTGTTAGAATTTGCTCCGATTTATTTTTAGGTTAGTTTAAAATATGTTATACTAGATAAAAAGGAGAACGATACTTATAAATCATGCATGTTGTCTTAGATATTCTTATACAAGATTGTCTTAGTCTTCACGGTGGGAGTTGTCACAGTGGTAGGCTAATAATATTCTTATTTATTCTATAAATTTAGGCATTTAAATTCAATAAATCAAGAATACCAAAAACTGAACTTAACTAATCCTCAAATATAGACTAACCTACATTACTAAGTATAGTCTAATTAATAAAAGTATTAAATTAAAAAATTTACATATTTCACAAAACAACTAATGAAATAAACTCAGTAAATAAATTTGTAATTGTAATGAATTAATGAGACTAATAATAAATCGAAGAATGCGTTTAATTTAATACATACTATTGACTCTCTTGACCCAGTAGGTTACCCAACAACCCTTCTAGAGATCTCATTAACTTTAAAGAAACTACAACAATTTCATCTTCAGAGAGAAAGTTTATTGTGTATGGGTAGATTCTCATGATCGATTCTCACAACACAATACTACAAGAGTTTTTGAGATTCAGCGAGCTATTTGCTATTACCAACAAAGGAATGACTCGATAGCTACATATTATACTATGTTTAAAAGTCTAATGGGATGAGCTGGAAATTTACAACACTCATTAAGCTTGTACTTGCGGTGCCATTTGTTTCTCTCAATCACCTTCAAGAACATGATTGTCTCATTCAATTTCTGATGGGGCTTATACCTTCATTTACGAAGTCAAGTTTTTATGATGCATTGTCACGACCTAAGGATGGGTCGGAGCAGAAATGTCAGGTCTGACGACTCGATTCTTGGGAATGGAACCCAATCACTCAACCTAAGATTAGATTTGACAGCGGAAGTCTTAAGATAATTACAGCCAAGCCCATATAGTGCAATTGCAAGCAGATAGTATAATAAAGATAAAATCTAATAATTAACCAACCGTGCATGAAAGTAAAGGAAATTCAATTCACAAGTTAGGTTTACAATGTCATATCAAATCACTAAGTTCATATTGAGAATTACTATAAAGTTCTAACAGAAAATAAAGACTAGCAACCTCCTCCGATCTTTACGAAGCTAGCCATTCTTCTCTTTACCTGGATTGAGAGAGCATCATTGGGGTGAGTAACTAATATAGTAGGAACGTTATACATAATCCATCTTGTTTCAAAAACGAGTTTTCTATCTTTATTTTAAAACCTTTATTGTACTTTGAACTATGCATAAATTATAAAACAGTTAAGGAAACCTCTTTTCTTCTTTTAGTCGGCTCCACGAGTCCTCAGTGTGGTAGTTATAAAAACATGTCACGTATATAAATGGCTATACACTGAAAATATCTGTAACGGCCCGAATTATATAAACCCGGTTCACTACTCATACTACTGAACCACACTATGACACTCCGAGAAAATTTCAAAATTTCCCTCAACGGTCAAAGCTTGACCCTTAAAACGTTAAAATTTGCAGCGGAAATTCATTTGTATAAACAACATTTATTAATTAATTAAAATATTAAAGTCAATCGGTTGAAAGAAAACAAAACAAAACAGAACATGTCTACCGCTGAACAGTTCCAATGATAGAAATAGAAACAAAGGCATCCACCGCTAAAGAAACAAAAGGCATCTACTGCTAAACAGTGACAGTTGAAAGACACGTCAACTACCCACATCCACCGCTCACGTCCACCGATCGAAGCCTTCGAACGACAGTAACCTTTAGCATCCACCGATCACAAAACGACAAAATCTATTACTCACATCTACCGATAGACTACATCCACCGATAGACTACATCCACCGATGAACATTAACACTCTAAACAAACAGACAACTCTACCTACTAAAAGAACTTATAAATTTTAACAGCAGCTATTCGAAACAACATAAATCCACAACTTTAAAATCAAGAATAACAATCTACAACTAAAACCAAATCGTATTTTCATAATCAGAAAAGCTCCAAAATTATAAAAAAAAAACATTAAACTCCTGCTGTCATTAACATTCTCAGCATACTAAAACTGTACCATTGTCAACTAGACTTTCACACCTACTGACATTAGTTAAACTGCCCCATCAGATTGCCAAGTCGTGGCATAGGTGTGCTCCATCAACTGCTCTTAATCTTCAGTAATTTCAGAGAATTCTCCAGTAGTTACCTCAGCACCTACATCACAAAACTCATCTATTAGCCTAATGCTAAATAAGTAGAGCAATAATAAAATGATAAGCTGAAACATAAATCCTAGTCATGCAGTTTCTACTTTCACATCTCAGTTGCATTCACGTTCTTTCTCTGATCTGATCCCTCGGTTCCATTGGGAGTTGGATCAATTTTCTCAAAATCATACATCCTCTTCATCTATTAAGGGGCGGATTAGTTCATTTAACAGCTGATCTGATCCTATATTCCATTGGGAAGCAGATCAATTTCCCAAAGTCATACATCCTCTTCATCGATTAAGGGGCGGATTAGTTCCCTTAACAACTGATCTGATCCTATATTTCATTGGGAAGCGGATCAATTTCCCAAAGTCATACATCCTCTTCATCGATTAAGGGGCGGATTAATTCCCTTAACCGTTGGTCTATTACAATCTGTTCATGCCTTACCATGTCATTATATGTAAATTTATTTTCGTGTTCTTTCCAAAAACATGATACATGACATACAGAAAACATTCAAACAAGCATAAACCTACTGTTTTATGATGTAGACCCGAAGGCACACACATACTCTACTTACTTGGTTTCCTAAAAATTTGGTTAAAATCTACCTCGGGAGTTTGCTCAAACCTAAAACCATAAACCGAGCATTAATTAAATCTTCACTAAACTTCATTCTAACCATCCAAAAATCTAAGGAAACTAATTTGGGAGCTCTGTTCATTGTGCAATCCCGATTTGCCCCAAACCCGAACTAACTCTCACTTACAGCATTCTCAAAACTCACATTTAAAATCCCCTCTAACATCGATAGTCACAATGTAACAAGAAATCGAAGTAGTCTCACCTAGCTTGAAGAAAATGGGAGAGAAAATCGCCGAGAGAGAAAAGAAAGTGTGAAACAGTGCCGACTAAACCTTCATTAAACCCTCCATTTATAACACTGCTTCACAATTACTCAAATGCCCTTGGCTAACCAACTTTAACCTATTTAACCAACCAATCAAATTCACTAAATTTCATAAAAATAAAAGTTACAAAATGACGTTATTAATTATAAATAAGGTGGGCAATACCAGTTGTTACAATCTACCCTCGCTGTTTTCTACAGAAAACATCTTCAGAGAAAATAAAGTGTCACTAAAAGACTACTCTGGCACACTATCACAGAAAGACGGTGATCCGAAGACCCAACAACGTCTCATGTGACCAAAGGAAACTATGACGGTGATATAAAAATATAGCCAATCACTTGAGCGACCGGCCATCAAGAGTTAGCCACGACATCATCTTGAACTATAATCACCCTGATCAGTTTTAAGTATTTGAAACTCAAGTAGTGCGTCATCATTGTCTTACTGCTGGCTTTCTGTACGTGCAAACAATATCATCTTTACGTAATATAAGGTGTACGGGATAGCCTCGTGATGCTTTGACGTCGAGACTGCTCAAAGTATCAAGAGGATACATTCTCTTAACATATCACAATAAAACCCAAATCATGTAATGCTGAAAGTCAACGTCAGAAAATCCCTTTATAGGTGCAACCCACCAAAATAAGGTTTTTCGAAAACATATAATGCAATGCAGAAAGTATAAAATCCTTACTTTGATGATGACTACTCCTCTTCTTTACAAGAGCGGCAACCTTAGGAATTGACTAAAAGTCAAGGAACTCCCCCGAGCCTTCGAAATGGCTTCACAAAAGTTGCTCCAAGTCGACGGTGAATGCGATTCGTGCCTCCTCTCGCGATGATTTGCACGTCCAAGAACCGCCTCTCCTTCTCCCCCTCTCCCTCTCTTGCGGCACCAAAGGGAAAATGGGAAAATGGGCAGCTAGGGTTTCCTAAATCCTTTTATAAAATTTATACCTTTGCCCCAACTATTTAGTTAATTCCTTTTTTGTCCCATTTAATTCTTCACCACTTTGAATGTTGAATCCAAATATTTCACAAGGAAATTCCTAATTACGCGATGTTAATTTCCCTGAAATTAACTACACGATAATTTATCTAATTACTAATTTGACCTATATTTCAAAAAATTTCAACATGGCTAAAAAAGACGAAATGAATCAACCCATAACACATCAGTCAAACACGCAAAAACTAATACATGGAAATTTAATTAACATAAAAATAACAGGTTTTACATCATCCCCTCTTAAGGAATTTCGTCCCAAAATTCATTACAATCTCAAAGACAACATCAAATAAATCGGGGTACTTCTAGAACATTTCACTTAGAACATACAATAGAATGTTAATTATAGTTAATTAATCTCTCTTCCTCGTCCCAGTTTTGGTCACGACTTAAATTATAGTTAATCCCACTTCTAGTTGTCATCCTTTTGGCTCTACTTAATCCTAAAGTTTTAAGAGGTGTTAGCAATAACTTTGCTAAAAATATGATTAACACAAACTAAAATATCAATAGAAATAAATAATCTTCTCAGACAAACACTCAAAACCGATTAGCAAAAAGTTAGCAATTCCAAGTTATATGAAGTAAGTAAACAAATCACTTAGAACATACAATGGAATATTAATTAAATTTGCTGAACACGTGATTAATGCAAGTTCACAAAACTTAAAAAGCTTTAGATTTAAACAACTTACTCGGTTTAACAACAAGATCCGATTAGCAACAATTTGAGCAATCCAAAATGATATGAAATAAACATGCAAAAACACTTAATAACACACAATGGAAGCACTCTTTGCTATGATACCAAATAACACGGTTTGGCCATGCAAAAACAAGATTAATGTAAAGACAAACACTAAGGGTCGGCGCTCTCAACTCAATCTGAGAACACCCCAAAGACAGCAAACACAAAATAGGTAAATGATCTCCAAATACTATGAAATTTTAAGGGGCTTGTACCTGCCAAGTGAAGGATAGGACCCTAAAATTTGAAGTTAAAATAAGCTAAAACAAAAGAGATATGCATGAACTCTCGTGGATGGTCTGATAGGTAACTTATGGCACCTTCGGTTAATGCAATCTTCCAAGAAAGAATGCAACAGCTTAAGAGCTTGATTTCCCACCTTTCTTCTACTTTCTAGCCCTTAGAAGAAGTGAAGAGAAATGTGTCAATAAGGGCCTCCAGGTAACCACGGACTTAGAGGACAATGGAGGTTAACTCCACTCGGATATTACTCACCGTGGCTTACCTTGAAGGAGCCGATGCTCTTCTGGTTTTGAGAGGAAAATCCATTTTTCTATTAATAAAAAACTGAATGTTACAAATGCAGAAAATGAAGCTTAAATATGACTTAGGGTGGTTAGGATTTTGGGCACCAAATTAAGCTAGTCGTTGGATGGGCAACGGCCACGCGCGCAGGTGAATGAAGGGTGTTTCAGCCATCCTACGTGGACGTCCTTGCATGAGCCAACGTCTTGCAACTAAGCTGGAATAGGGCTGAGCTAGAGGAATTCAAAAAATGGAGGAAAGATCTAGATCATCTCGGCAATCTTTTGGTTTAGAGCGCATCCATATGCGTTGATCGGTGGCCGCGGCACTGGACAAGTCAGCGATCTAGGTGTGCGCCACTCAGCAGTTCCCGTACAGTCTGTGTCATCTCTTCGTGCACGGGCTCCTCGGCATCTCCGTACATGCCGCATCAGCTATATGTGCCCCGTACATGTCAAGTCTCCTTGTGTGCCGCTACCAGCAAGCCTTCTTTTTGTGCGCACGTCATTCGGTTCTTCACTCCTAGGCCACGACTACCTCTCCCGCACGCCACCCATGTCCATGTATACCGAACCTTGGCCACCCATGCTATCCTAAACCTAACATGCATGCATGCATACAAATAACAAGGCTAATGTTTGTTAAAAAAATACATGAAGGCCAATGTTTGCCAAAATTAAAACAAATACAAAGTGCTTGGTTACATGGAGTTGATTATAGGAAGACAAATTCCCTCTTGAGCGTGTGGTGATCTGCCAAGCAGCTCCCATGTGAGAACATGCATCGGCTTGTCCATGTCTAGAGAATTTTGCTCTCATTCCAAGCAATCAAAGAGGTCTTCACCTGCAAAAATAGTACACATGTTAGTAAAAAGGATAGATGGTGATTATGCCTTGGTTTGGCATCGAGTCAACGGCCTATAAGGCACATCAAGCTCACAAGTCGCTTCCTGCTCGATGTGGTTCCTCCACAATACCCAAACTAATGGAATCTCCTTGCAAAGAAGGATTCGTACCTCTCTTCCAAGGATTTTCTCTAACGCTTCTTCATAGGAAATATCCTTATGGATAGGAACGTCAGTTCAGAAGACAACATGTGAAGAATCCAGTGTGTACCTCCTCAACAAGGATATGTGAAACATGTTATGAACATACCTGAGATGGGGAGGTAAATCAAGGTTGTACGCCATGTTACCAATCTGATTGACAATCTGGAACAGACCAATGTACCTCGGGGCTAATTTCCCTTTAACCCCAAACTGACTAACACAATGCCTTGGCCCGACCTTGAGGAAAACGAAGTCACCCACCTCAAACTCAACAGCTTGCCTCTTGAGATCGGCATAACACTTCTGCCTACTCTTCACTGTCTTAAGCCTCTCTCAGATCAATTGTATCTTCTTCGTGGTTTCTTGAATCAACTTGGGCCCAAGAGTAACCCTCTCCTCCGACTCGTCCCAACACAAGGGCAAGAGACAAGGCCTGCCACACAACGCCTCAAAAGGAGATACTCCAACACGTGCCTGATAAGTGTTGTTATAAACAAACTCAACCAACGACAGATGGTTAATCTAGTTATCTCCAAAATACTGAATACAGGCTCTCAACATATCCTTCAAAGTCTAGATGGTATGCTCAGACTGTCCATCTATCTGAGGATGATGTGTTGTACTAATGTTCAATTCCATTCCAAGTACTTTCTACAAAGCTCTTCAAAACTTGGAAGTGAATCTAGGGTCACAATCAGAAACAATACTCAAGGAGACACTGTGAAGACGAACAATATTCTCAATATAAAATTGACTCAACTTTGACTAGGGAAAATCCATTCGAATCAAAATAAAGTGAGTAGATTTGGTCAAGCGGTTCACAATGACCCAAACCGCATCAAGTTTCTGAGGAGTCCTCGAAAGTCCTGTGACAAAATCCATAGTATTTCTAACCCATTTTCATTTTGGAATAAGCAATGGCTGCAACAAACCAACTGGCTTATGATGTTTAGCCTTAACCTGTTGACACGTCAAATATCAAACCATAAACTCTGCCACTTCATGCTTCATACCCACCCACCAGTACTGTTGCTTTAGATCATGGTACATCTTCTTATTACCTGGGAGGATAGAAAATCTAGATCTGTGAGCTTCTACAAGTATGACTTGCCTCAACTTCTGACAACTATGGAATGCCAAGCAGCTCTTGAAGAACACATTATCTTCAGTGTTGACTCCCAAACTGTCAAGCTGTTCACCATTTTGTAGTTGACTAACTTACTCTGCCAACTCATCGTCCTGTCCTTTGCATCTGCTTTGCCCTTGGAAGCGAAGTAGGAGTAGTGACAACATTATAAGAAAAAGTTATCCTACCCTCCTCCTAAAACTACCGATCAAATTCTCCAATGGTAACCGAATGTTTCCATTCATTGAGAACAAGATATGCAAGAGATCCTTGAGGATTTTGACTCAGAGCATTGACAGCCACATTTGCCTTACTAGGGTGATACTCCAAGTTAAAGTCATAGTCCTCTATGTACTCCATCCATCTTCGCTACTTTAGATTCAGATCTCATTGAGTGAAAAGATACTTCAAACTCTTGTGATCAGAGAATATTTGAAACTTAGCTCCATACAAGTAGCTTCTCCAAATCTTCAAAGCAAAGATTATAGCAGCCAACTCCAAGTCATGAGTAGGGTAATTCTGTTTGTGAAGCTTCAACTACCAAGATACGTATGCAACCACATTGTCTTGTTGCAGCAACACTCACCCAAGTCCAACACCCGATGCATCAGTGATTGGTGCACGAGATTACGTGATCGAGCACCAGGGCACTCATCTGGCCGAGGCCTGTTGCAGCGCACATGCGCGATCGAGACACCAAAGCCCTAATGGCTAGTCTAACAACTAGTTTTTCGTACGACCAATTTCTCCAACAACTTTTTCTTCCTTCTAAAGCCAGAACTCTGAGCATCCTTCAGTGCCTATTAAAACCCATTTTTGTGCTATTGTAAGGAACTTTTGATAAACCAAATATAGTGAAGTTTTTTTCCAAAATTCGAAGTGTTCTTTGAACGTGTTCTCTCGATTCTCGTCGGTGTGTGATATTCGATTAGGTTATTACCATTGTCTGCCAAGTTTTGGGTTTCTTGATGGCTCTTATTTGCCATCCTTCTCTCCAATCAATCAAGGGATTGGAAACCAGAAGAGGAAAACCTCACTTGGTTGCTGGAGTAGCCCTTCGTTTTCGGAGGACTCATTACCCGAAGGTGTTGTTATTGCCTCTTGGGCAAGCAAGTAAGTCTTCTCACCTAGTTTTTGACTCATCTGGACCTAGTTTCTAAAAGATATAATCCTGGAATTTGGGGTGTTTTCGGTTAAACCTGAGAGCACTGAACCTTTGTGCATTGTTTTGGATTTGCTTATCATTTGAAGGTCAATTTTTGTGTCATTTGGTATCAGAGAACAGAGTGCTTCAATTGTGTGTTATTCATGTTTTAACGTCCAAATTTCATCTTCTTGTTAACTCCTAATCAACTAAATCATTTTGTGTTTTTACTTGACCAAAAATTAGAAAATTAGTGTCGGCCTTGGAATGCATCTATTGTATGGTTAATTGTTATTGCTTTGTTGTTTGTTTTCATTTGCGTATGTGATTTGTTGGAGATATTAAGCATGAAATTGGTTTATCACAAATTAGACTAGTTCTCGACCAAAAGGGTAAATTATGTTTCCTCTGATTAGTTGTTGTTTGTGAGTTGCATCCATTTGTTCTCCAACTTAAACATATCGTTTTATGAAGTTTAATTGCTCTATTGTCCTGCTTTATTATTCAGGGTATTATCTTGCATGTTGTTTGCTGTGTTATGGGTGATTATGTTGCTGAAAATATAGTCTCTTTCGGCCAAGAAATTAGTATAAATTGTTTGTTAGTTTGTGTTGTTTTTGCTTAAAAGTTTTAAGACCATATATTGTGTTCTTGTGTTATCTCTGCTGTGATATTTGGCCTATATTTTGGATTAGTTCATTGAACTTTAACCTATCTAAGCCTGTGAAGTAATTGGAAATATTGTGTGCGGTCGAGAACCATTTTTGTATGTTGTGTCAACCTTTGAAATTTGTGGTAGAAATTTTGTGTTTTAAAGCACTGGAGCTAGGTTAGATTAATAAGATGACAACAAGAAGTAGAGCCTCATATAACCGAAATAGGTACTCAAAGGTTCAACCAACCGAGACACCTAAACGGGTTGCTGGTGAGTCTAGTTAGCAAAGACAAATAGTTGAGCTTAACGACAAGCTTGAGGATATACCTCAATGGCTCATGGAAATGAGAAGTGAGTGTTTAAGAGAACCTCAAGAAACTTTGCGGAGGAGAAGAGCCAAACCCCCAAGTAGAAAGGCCAAAGACTTTGGGGGTAGTGAAAGAGGTGATACCGGTGATGAAAGACCGAACTGAAGAGCTCCCAATAGCCACCTTGACATTGTGAGTCCTAATGATATATCAATGCCTTGTTTTAGTGGTCATTCAAAAGGCTTTCATGATTGGTTGGATAGGGTAGAGGGGTTGTTTAGACATCATTGTTTTTCAGAGAAAGGAAAAATCAAACTAGCCTCTTTGAACCTCACCGGGTACGCTAGTTTATGCTGGAAGAATCTTAAAAGAAGAAGAAGATTGATGACAAGGTTGAAGTTTGTACATGAAAATTAATGAAGTATAATGGAAAAAGAGTTTACTTCAAGTCATCACGAGGAAGGGCATGACTCTCGAAAATCTTCAAAGTCACCAAATACATTTGAACCACCATCTCCCCTAGCACAAACTCAAGTTGAACTTATTGAAGAAACCTTAAGTGAGAAGAAGGATGAATTCTTAGAAGAAGAAATCTTCTACTCCGAGGAAGGTCCACTATTAGCGATTGAAGAACAAGTAATTAAGGAAGAGGATGAGCAAGTAGGAGGAATTAATGAATGAAACGATGGAAAAGAATTCGAGCTTGAAGAAGTAAGTGTCAATTTCCAAGAGTTGTCTTTTTCTTGTAATTTTAACAATTCTCCTAGTGTGTCTCTAGTTAGCTTAACCTTAGATGATCTCTCTCATAGTTTGGAGCATAACACCCCGAAGGTTGAAGAGGAAACTCTTTCTCAAGGCTTAACACTTATGGTCTTAGGAGAGACACACATAATGAGGGATGAAAAACCCTCCACCTTTCCTTACCAAAATTTATTGTATCAAGAAAAAGAGGTTTGCATATTAGAGCTAGAGGATGAAATTTTTGCCACAATCCTTAAAGAAGAAGCTAAAATTGTAGGGTTGGTGAGCACTCACGAAGAGTCATCTTCCACCATGGTTCATAGATCCAACCCACGACCAAGAAAAGGATAAAGGTGGGAAAGAGATTGTGGCTCATACTCTCACATATTTGGTGAAGAGGTTTTCTTGGGTAAACTTTATAGTCATGGACTTTGGAAGAGAAGGAATCAGAACTGGAGTTACGGATGGAAATTTCCTGTTGCTGTCATTAATACAAGTTGGGCACATGGGGTTGAGGAAAATGGTGCCAAGCACAAGATGATTGGAGTTGGAATGTACACCTCAGTTTGTACAACCCTATAGTATTTTCATGTTTTCTTTTGCAGAAGGGTTTTCATGGAGGTGATGTGAGCAAGGCTTTAGATTTGAGGTCAAATCGTCAATTCACCCGAGATGATGATGTGTCACAGCATGAACTAAATAGACCTCGGCCAGGTCCATGGCTAAATTTTCCAATTAATAAGTTTGTTCATTTTGTAGATACTCATCTTGGAAAACCAAAAGTAGCACTCATCCAAGGCAAAGGAGTACAAGGAAGCACCGCTCTGGATTTGAGGACAAATCTTCATTCACTCGCAGAGAATGATATGCCTCGGAGTCCAGTGACGCAATCTCAAACTAAGATACGTCAACTATCCAATCTTTTCTTTTACAGTTTGTTAATTTTGCAGGTGAAGATCTTCTTAATAGCTTGGAGTTACAGCCGGATTCTCCAAGATGATGATAATCCTACGCATGCCCTTTCTTGGATGGCACTATCAAGATCTTTCAACATTGAAGGGGGAATTTGTCTTCCCTAAGACTTAATTGTAGCCAAACATTTTCCTTTATTTTGTGGCAAAACATTTGCCTTTCTTTGTTATTAGTTTTGGGCCAAATAGTTGCCTTTTTTTGTATATGGCATGCATGCATGCATAGTTGTTAGGACCAAGGGTTGATCGGGTATTAGAGCACTCACGGATAGGGAGTTGGCACACACAGAAAGGGGCACCACCGAGTAACAGCATGGCACACGTAGGAAGACGTGGATGGGCGCGAAGATCACTAGTGCGTGTGCAAGCAAGAGGAACTGACTGAGTGGTGCGCATGCAGAAGAAAACCCAGTCGAGCACAGCTTCGTGGTTGGCGCACAGGATTACGTGACCGAGCACTAGGGCGCGCATTTGGCGAGGTCCATTGCAGTGCGTGCGCGACTAAGATACCAAAGCCCCAACGGCTAGTTTTTCGTACGGCCATTTTCTCCAACAACTTTTTCTTCTTTTTAAAGCCAGAACTCAGAGAATTCTTCAGTTCCTATTAAAATCCATTTTGGTGGTATTGTAAGGAACTTTTGATAAACCAAATATAGTGAAGTTTTCTTCCAAAATTCAAAGTGATCTTCGAACATGTTCTCTTAATTTCTCGTTTGTTTTTCATATCCGATCGGGTTATCGCCATTGTCTGCCAAGTTCTGGGTTTCTTGGTGGCTCTTATTCGCCATCCTTCTCTCTAATCATTCAAGGGATTGGAAATCGGAAGAAGGGTGTATTGGTTGCTGAAGTAGCCCTTCATTTTAAGAGGACTCATTACCCAAAGGTGCTGTTGTTGCCTCTCGGTCCAACAAATAAGTCTTCTCACCTAGTTTTCAACTCATCTGGACCTAGTTTCTAAGAGATATAATTCTGAAATTTGGGGTGTTTTCGGTTAAACCCGAGAGCACCGAACCTTTGCATATTATTCTGGATTTACTTATCATTTGCAGGTCAATTTTTTGCGTCACATTCTGATGGCTACGACTATTGTACTGACTCCGAAAAACCTCAGTAAAGTCTTTCCACTCCATAGCTTGAACATTAAATTAGCTTGAACCATGTTATACCAACCTAGTGCTAACGTCTTTAGATAGTGGGAAACAATCCCCACTTGATACTCTTCCAGAGCTTACAAAGTCTCAAAGTTCTTTTTCATCTCCTGGAGCTAATTCTCTGCTTCCTTTGGGTTCACACCATCCTCAAATACAAGTGGATTCAAGCTAGCGAACTCACGGAAATAGGTCATCCGAGTCATACTAGGGTTCTGAGCCATGCTCTAGAAAGATTTCGCAGTGCCTCTATCATGGCTCTGATAACATCCATACTGTTGTCTTAGGTAGAGTTACGAGGATTCCTTCTCGGAGACATTCTTATCTGAAAGTAACACGATCACCCAGCCCAAAGCTAGATTTGACAGTGGAAGTTTTAAAGATAATTTCAATCAAACCCACATAGTAAAATCCCAAACAGATAGTATAATAAAGATAAAACTTAACAATTAACCAACCGTACATAAAGGTAAAGGAAATTTAATCCACAAATTAGGTTTACAGTTCCAAATCAAATCACTAAGTTCTTATTGAGAATTACAATAAAGTTTTAAAATAAAATAACAACTAGCAGTCTCCTCATATCTCCAAAAAGCTAGTCACTCTTCTCTTTATCTGTATTGGGATCATTGGGGTGCGTGACTAACTTAGTAGGAATGTTATACCTAATCCATTTTATTTCAAAAATGGGTTTTCTATCTTTATTTTAAAACCATTATCCTTATTCAAACGATGCATGAGTTATAAAACAGTTAAGGAAACTTTTTTCCTTCTTTTTGAAAAAATTAGCACCACGAGCCGTCAATGGGGTAGTCATAAAAACATGCTATGTACATAGGTGACTATTGTAGCACCCGGTTTCAATAAATCAAAATAAGTTATTAAACGGTGGTATATAATTTTTATGGTTAAAATTTAGTGAAATGTTGATTAGGTTGTAAATGACTAGGCAGGGGTAAGATGGTAATTGCGAATTTATATTGTGGATAAGGTATTTAAGGAAAGGTTTAGTGAGGTTTAGCCGCTACTGTTTTATTACTCTTACCTCTCAGCTCAAGCAGACTACCTCTGGGCGATTTCCCCTCCGGTTTTCCCCAACCAAGGTGAGTTTTGAATCAACTACTTGCCGTTCTAGTGCTAGGGTAGCTGAAGGATTGCAATGTATGTATCTTCGATAAGCTGCGGGTGAGAGATTTGGGTTTTGGGGTTTAGTGATGTATCGGGAATGCTTAATCAGTAGAGCCCCAGACTGGCTTCCTTAGACTTCAGTAGTTAGATAAAGTTTAGTGGAGATCTAATCCATAATCTGTCAATGGTTTTAGGTGAGCAGATTTTTGGAGTAGCATATAGCCGAGCGATTTCCAGGAGCCAGGTAAGTAAAGTAATGTGTGAGCCTTCGGGCCTACATCACAAAACAGTAGGTTTATGCATGTTTGAGTGTTTCTTTTCTTTATGTCATGCATTAAGTTTTTGAAGAATTACGAAAATGAATTTATGTGCAAGGTTATGATGAGTATGAATTGAATGAAACAGAGTAGCTGTTAAGGGAAGTAATCCGCCCCTTAACTGAGTAGAGGATTTATTACATTGGGAGAACCGATCCCACTCCCAAGGGAATTAAGGGATCTGTATTAGCTGTTAAGGGAAGTAATCCGCCCCTTAACTGAGTAGAGGATTTATTACATTGGGAGAACCGATCCCACTCCCAAGGGAACTTAGGGATCAGACCAGTTTATGAACGATGCACAACTGAGTTGAGAAAATTAGAAACTGCATGATCAGGGTTTATGTTTCAGCATACATTTCATTAATGCTTTACTTGCTTAGTATTAGGCTAATAGATGAGTTTTGTGATGTAGGTGTTGAGGATACAGCAGGTGATTTCCCTGAGAGCATAACCGAGTAGATGAGGTTGGTGGAGCACGGCTGTGCAACGGTCAGGCATCTGATGGGGCGGTTTGACTGGTGTCATTGACTAACAAAGATTAATTGACAGTATTTCAAATTTATTATACTGAGCTTTCATGACAGTAGAAATTTTAATGTTTTGGAATTCGCTTTTGAGTTTCTTTTCTGATAACGATATTCTGTTGGGATTTCAAGATAGTACTTATGAGTTTCTAGTGACACAAAGGTTTGGATTGTCTCTGGTTAGTTTTAGCAAGAATGAGTTACTTGAAGTTTTCAAAAGTATTCTTAGTTTTCTCTGAATTTAGTATTCTGTTGGTTTATTACTGGATTTGCAAGTAAAGCGATTAGAGTTGTTGTTTTGCTCTCTATCGACAGATGATATCTGTCGGTAGATGTTGAGTAAATTTTAAATTCTATCGGAAGATGTCTTCAGAAAAGCCATCGGAAGATGTAAATTTTAAAGTCTATCAGTAGATGCTTTAAGGAGTTACGTGAGTAGCACGTGTCGGCAGATGTAGTCCATTCCATCGGAAGAGGGAGAAACCCGTTTGTCGTTTAGCGAATCGGAAGGTGTAGAGTAACCCGTTTGTCGTTTAGCGAATCGGAAGGCGTGGAGTCATATTGTTGTTATCGGAAGATGACGTGTGTTTGTCTATTGAGAGATGAAATTGCGCTGACTTCATCGGCAGATGAAGTTATGTTAACTTCATCGACAGATGAAGTGGTGTGTGAAGTTACCATGATTTCATCGGCAGATGAAGTTGTGGGTGAAGTTGTGTAGACGTCATCGGCAGAAGCCTTTGGTTTTCTGCTTCTGCTCCTTCCATTGACTAGTCGTCGGCAGACGAGTTCAACTCGTGACGTCATCGGCAGGAACCTCGTTCCGTTTCCTTCCGTTGACTTTGTCGTCGGCAGATGAATTCGACTTTTGTAATTCCTTGAGTAGTCCATCATTTAAAACCTTATTTTCTCTTGACCGAATACTTTAAACATTTCCATTAATCTTTCCAACAATATTTTCACAGCTAGTTAAATCCCCATTGTAGTTTTAAATAATTTTCCGCTGCAAAGTTTTCAAATGTTTTGAACGTTTAGAAAATGTCAAATTTTGAATGTCGAATGAAGTTTTAAATTTATTCGAAATTTCTTAGTTATGATCAAGTAATGAGTAGCGAACCGGGTTCAGATAACTCGGGGCGTTACAGTATGGTATCAGAGGCATTCAGTTAAACTGTTCAAAAGATTACTCATCAGTGCCAATCGTTGCATGGAAGTACTCCAACAACTGTAAGTGTTTATGTTAGCTTTAGTTATAAAATGTTTATGAGAGTAGTTAACCCTGTGCAGGAAATTAGTAAAATGGCTAGGCGCCCAGGAAGACCAAGAATACCAAGAGAGATACCAAGTCCTAGACGTGAGGAGGACTCTAGTGTAATTAGGCAGCTGACAGAATTAATGCGTCAGTAGACTGATATTGTGCGTCAACACAATATACACTGAAAATATCCCTCACTATTTTTCACATAAAACATCCTCAGTGAAAATTGAGTATCACACAAGGATCACTCCGACACACTAGAATAGAAAGACGGTGATCTGAACACCGAACAATATCTTATGAGACCGAAGGAAACCGCGACGGCGATATGAAGATCCAAGCCATTGATAACTCTTGAAAGAGAGTTATTTTGAGTTAATATTGTTTGTAAAAATTGCTTGAATCGAGTGAGTTATAAATTATTTAGGTCAAAATTATGAGAATTGCCACATATTGCTACAACATCTACTTTGAAGAGTAATGAATTTTATTTAAATTTTTGTGAAATATTGGACTTTTAGCACTACAAGGATTTGTGCTGTAATTTTGGTGCAGATGATGCCAACTGGGTTGTACAGATTATGAAAATTAAAGAAATAAAGCAAAAGGGTTTGATGGTAGATTTGAAATTGATAACAAAAAAGGGAAAATTTCAAGAAATAAGGAATTGCAAGAAGGAAGAAAGTAATTTGGCTAGTAATAAAAATGAAAGCTTTTGGAGATAACAGATGCAGGAGATGTTGGGAAGAAAAAGAAAACTTTGAGAAGAGTAAAAAAAAATGAAGGCATAAAAATCCATTCATATGCGAAAAAGTTGTTGTCTTCTACTCTCAACCCATTTTCTATAGATTTCTTCACTTTTATTATTTGATGATTTTCGCTATGTGTAACGCCCCGAAAACCCACCCGGATTCACGGTTCGCCACAGGGACTACTCTGAGCTAAACGACTCGCTAATTTTCCTTAATCCTAACCAATAAACATCACGACGTCCTCCCCGAAAATTTCGGCAGAGTAACGCCTGAAAATGGCGCCTCCAAAATGCTAAGTGCCTGCAAAGGAATAAGTCCCAAACAATCCAGAATACTCCTACACGACTATCTAGTCTACGAAATCTCCAAACAATCATCATAACAGGACGAAAAATGCTATCAACCAAAATGAAGAAAGTCCACAGTATAGGGTGACATATCACCCTTAACTATGACTATATACAACATATACAAATACCCCCACAAAAAAGGACAAAAAGTCCTACTCCCCAACAACACCATGCTACGGCTCATCCTGAGTCGGGTCGCCCTAACACTGTCATCAACCGGGGCCCTGGTCGCACGCCACCAACTGCCACCTACACCTAGTCAGATTCTCAGTACACACCCACCAGCTCAGCAGTACCTACACCACAGAACACACCGTAAGCTCAAAGCTTAGCAAGTATAGTGCTGAAAAATAAACGTGAAGCATGAAAACTGGCTATGCAATCCTAACACATGCAGGTCTCTACACACGTTGTCATCACCTCACCGCATCGCATCAACTAACTACGACTCCACATACGCATCACGTCACAAACGTGCCTACAACCCACAACGTGCACAAAACTCACAACTGGCGTACAAACCCACTGCCTGCACATGACTCATAATATACTTGCCACTAACCGTCAACCAGTACGAGACATACACACAACTAGCCCACGACCTACGCAAGATTCACAACCTACACAAAACTATCCCACAACCTACATAAGACGCACAACCTACACAACATGCCCAACTAACGACAACTTCTTGTCCACATTCGTCTCACAACCCTCACGAGGCTCACTACCTACGTACAACCGTCTCACAACCCTCACGAGGCTCACCATCTACGTACAACCGTCTCACAACCCTCACGAGGCTCACCATCTACGTACAACCGTCTCACACCCTCACGAGGCTCACTACCTACGTACAACCGTCTCACAACCCTCACGAGGCTCACTACCTACGTACAACCGTCTCACAACCCTCACGAGGCTCACCATCTACGTACAACCGTCTCACAACCCTCACGAGGCTCACCATCTACGTACAACCGTCTCACAACCCTCACAAGGCTCACCATCTACGTACAACCGTCCCACAACCCTCACGAGGCTCACTACCTACGTACAACCGTCCCACAACCCTCACGAGGCTCACTACCTACGTACAACCGTCTCACAACCCTCACGAGGCTCACCATCTACATACAACCGTCCACAACTGCCTCACCAGTTCACCATATTACGTAGAAAAAAAAAAAAAAAAAAAAAAAAAAACGTACACCGTCTCACAACCCTCACGAGGCTCACCATCTACGTACAACCGTCCCACAACACTCACGAGGCTCACTACCTACGTACAACAGTCTCACAACCCTCACGAGACTCACTACCTACGTACAACCGTCTCACAACCGTCACAAGGCTCACCATCTACGTACAACCGTCCCACAACACTCACGAGGCTCACTACCTACGTACAATAGTCTCACAACCCTCACGAGCCTCACTACCTACGTACAACAGTCTCACAATCCTCACAAGGCTCACCATCTACGTACAACTGTCCCACAACCCTCACAAGGCTCACCATCTACGTACAACCGTCTCACAACCCTCACGAGGCTCACCATCTACGTACAACCGTCCCACAACCCTCACGAGGCTCACTACCTACGTACAACAGTCTCACAACCCTCACGAGGCTCACTACCTACTCCCACAACCCTCACAAAGCTCACTGCCTACATACTGACCAACTACCGACGACTTCCCATCACATACGTATCTACGACCCTTAACCTGCTTACCTTCTCCGGCCCGAGTCTCACTCGAAATTCGCAGAGCATATCACCTCCGGCCCGAGTCCCACTCGGAATTCGCGGAGACCTCACTCCGGCCCGAGTCCCACTCGGAATTCGCAGAGCACATCACCTCCGGCCCGAGTCCCACTCGAAATTTGCGGAGCACCTCACTCCGGCCCGAGTCCCACTCGGAATTCGCGGAGCACCTCACTCCGGCCCGAGTCCCACTCGGAATTCGCGGAGTACATCACCTCCGACCAGAGTCCCACTCGAAATTCGCGGAGCACCTCACTCCGGCCCGAGTCCCACTCGAAATTCGCGGAGCACGTCACCTCCGGCCCGAGTTCCACTCGGAATTCGCAGAGCACATCACATTCAGACTACTCAAAGCATGCTTACGACTCACAACATGCAAACAACGGTGGTGTACCATGACCAACTGACGACTACTCCACATTCCCATCACTTCACACGCATACCTACGACTCACAACCTGCATACAACTAACCCACACCCTGCACGAGTCACATAACATACCACTAATGACGACTACACCTACACGTCACATACAGACTACTCATGACATACTCACGACATACACACGACTCACAACCTGCGAACAACTGTGGTGTAGGCCCTTATGGGCGACTCTCAGACATTTACACCCACACTACTACTTACCTGGCGTCCTAGCTTGCTGAGGATGTTCGGTTTCTTGTCCACCTACGGCTCGACCTACGACAAAAATTTAAACTTCATCAAAATCAACTTACATTCACCAATTACTCTCAAAGTACTATTTCGAGTCTAATCTAACTAAAATCTAACTAAACGGCCACTAATTTGGGTTCGGTAACAACCGACCCAAAACTTCAAACGTGCATAACTATCGCGTCGGATATCGGAATCGAACGATTCCAGCGGCCACGTACTCCTCTAATAACCTATTTTAACCTGCCAAAAGGAATTTGAAAACAAACGACCCTAGCTAGGTCAATTATCAGAAAACCCGAACTGCCCTTCACCCGAAAAATTTCCCCATTTTGGTTTTCCATCAAATTCCACCCAATTCCTCACCAAACAATCTCTCACATACCCAATTAGCATAAACTAACCCAAAATCCCGAGCTACACACACAAAACCCGAATTCCCCAAATTGGAGCCCTTGGTTTTTCACTCAATCCGAGCTTACCATTGCTCGGCAACCTTTGCCAGCACCGAGCTCGGTAATTTGACGCCGAGAGCAACCAAAAAGGGCCGGCGATCGGAGCTCTAGCAACTCGGCGATCCACGACCTCGAACAGGGAGGAAAACAGGGGAAAAATCCCGCTTACCGGTTGGTGCGCGCGCGGAGGCGGCCGGAACCCCCTCGCCGGAGTCGTCTGGCCGGAGAGCATCAGACAACGCCGTCGATTTTGGTCGGAGGACGTCGCCTCCCGTCGCTCCCCCTCTCCCCTGCTTCACGGCCCTCGGCGCTCGGGCATTCGACGAACAACAGAGTTCCATTCTGTTGTTTTTTTATGTTTTGTTTTGTTTTTAATAATAATAATAATAATAATAATAATAATAATAAAACTAACCATTAATTAATCCTCATTTACCGTTTCGCCCTCCCGTGTTTCCGACCATTTCGACTTTCGTTAAATCTCGTTCTTAATTATAACCCCGACTTAATTTCATTGGGAATACCTAAACCTAAATTAAGAAACCATTCACTTTTCTTTTAAATTAATTAAAACAACCTATTTTATTATTCTTTTATTTTTGTCAACTAATTTGGGTTAAAATCTCTCGCGAAATCCTAACAAAACTTTTAATTTATTCAATAAAATTTCTGGGTTATTACACTATGGATATCTTTGACATAAATTTTTTGATGAATTTTATGATTATGGGCTAAGAATTTGTTTTGATTAGGAGAGAGAGTATTTTTTACAAGAGTTTTATTACTTGCTACGATTGTTTATTTTTGTTCGAATAAATTATTATGAGGCTTACGTTAAATTTGATTTATGTCGATGGAAAAAATTGATTACATATATTCTTATCGTATTGAGAAATAGATAGAAATTATTAGATGCATAATAATTTATACGGATTAAATTTTACGTAGTTGTTATCATTCAATTTGTATGACTTTTAGAATAGGTCGTTAATGAAGTTTTGAATATTTTTCCTCTGTCTATAAATTGAACAGAAGAATAAAACGAAACACCAGGTAGTTTGAGAGAATCTTGGTTGTTGCATAATTCTTGTTGTTCGAATAAATGTTGCAGCAATCTATAGCTTAGTAGTAAAATTTACATAACAAAGAAATCAACCTTGATAAATATTCGTAATATCAATACCAATCCATTTTGATTCAATCTATTACTTTTTTATTTCATATTAAAAATCATGTATTTTATTTTACAGTACTTATTCTTTATTACTTTGTTAGTGACACGTGTATTTGCATTAAATTGTGATTTTTCACTAAATTTTTTTTGACATCGTTGTCAAGGATAATTTTATCAAAATTTTTATCTTTGTGAAACATTTCAAAAAAATTGATACTTCTCTTTATTTCTTTTTCAGGTACCTCATTGTAAACAAAAATCACGTACAACAATTATCAATGGTCATTCGAAAGAGTGAATTCAAGTCAACAAGTTGATAGTTGTCGTGAACTTGATGCAATGATGAGGGACTTGATAGTTTGAGTTTGATCACTTACCAATGGGACTAATTCAAATAACATGAGATATGGACAGAGGACACCAAGTTTTTCATGCACATTTTATAGAGGAGCACATTGATATGAACACTGTCCATCAAATCCATAATCAGTTTATTATGAGGATTTCAAGTGGAACCCAGAACAATTCTTTTCACAACACACAAGTTCAACGATAATAAAAGTTTCATGCATTTTTTGTGAAGAACATGATGATTATAACTTGTGTCCTACTAATCCAGAGTTAGTGAATTATGTAGGTTATAACATAAACAATAACCTCTACTCCAACACTTATAATCCTAGTTGGAAACAACATTCAAATATCCAATGGAACTCACAGCTACAGGATGCTATATCACAAGGTAAACCTACAGTAAATTATCTTACAAGTTTCTCACAACCAGCACACAACATAGTGCCTCAAAATAAGCCAGATAACTTTGCTAGAGAGTACGCATCAAAAACATACGTCATCCTACAAAATTTAGCCTTTTTTATTGAAAATTTGGAGAATCAAGTGCGTCAAATTGCTCAAACAATAAATACAAAGAATTTGAAACAATTACCTTGTGATACAGAAGTGCCATAAAAATCAGTGAAAGAGCATTGTCAGGCTATTGTTTTGATAAAATGGAAGAGAACTTGAAATTCCAGACAAACAAAAGAAGATGGAAGAGATTCTAGGAAAGTAAGTTGAGCTAGAAGAGCAAGGTGACTTGACTAAAATAGAAAAAAAAGGAAAAAGCTGCTGATGCTATAACTAAGCCGCAACATTAAAATGAATAATAGAAGAATGAGAAACCTCTGCCTGTAACACCCGGTTCTATTAAACAAATTTCTATTCCATTATTTAATAGTAAGCATATTGTGGAGAAAATTGAGGGAAATATTAATTAGGTTAATGAGCGACTATGTAAGGGCATAGTGGTAAATTGAGAGCTATAATGGATAACCTATTTAAGGAAAGAGGCTTTGTGATTAATACACTAAAGCCACCACTATTCAGCTTACCATTTCTCTTTCAGCCTTCAGCTCTGCAGCAGAACCCTCTAGGCGATTCTCTCGCTCAATTTTCCTTCAACCTAGGTACGTTTTCCTCATTTTCTTATGTCTTAGTAGTTAGATGACCGAGGAAGTGCAATGTGAGGATTTCTAGGATGTTGCGAGTGAGAGTAGGTGTGGGTTATTGGTGATAAATGGGAATGCACAAGTAGCAGAGTTTCAAACTAGTTTCCTTAAATTTCTGGTTGATTTCTGGTGGAGCTTAGTGAGAGTTTGATTGATGCTCTGTTGTGACTCTAGGTGTGTGAGCTTCTAAGGCAACTTACAGCCGAGCGATTTCCCGGAGACCAGGTAAGTAGAGTATGCTTGTGCCTTCGGGCCTACATCACAAAACAGTAGGATTGTGCATGCTCGAATGTGTTTGTATGTCATGCATCATATTTTGAAAATTATGCAAAAATGAATTTACATGAAATGACATGGTAAAGAATGAACAGACTGTAACAGTTGTTAAGGAACTAATCTGCCCCTTAACCAAGAGAGAGGATGTATGACTTTGGGGAAAGTGATCCAAACCCCAATTTCACAGGAGGATCTGAACAGTTGTTAAGGGAACTAATCTGCCCCTTAATCAAGAGAGAGGATGTAAGACTTTGGGAGAAGTGATCCAACTCCCAATTTCACAGGGGGATCAGATCTGTGTACGTATGGTACGATGGCTGCACGAACCGGAACCCAGATGGCGGTACGTCCGCGCAGGCGAACTGGAAGGTGACAGGTCGTAAAAAAGGGGTCGTCACAATCCCACATCGCTTGGGAAAGTATGTGGAAATGAAACATATGTAAAGAGGCCCTCTCAACATAGCAAGACGTGTTTTGGAGCACAATTGACAACGGATCCCATAAGAACTCCAAAGTTAAAAGTGCTTCGACGAGAGCAATTCCAAGTTGAGTGACTTTCCGGGAAGTTCTCGCCAAACAAAGCCGTGAGGGGAGGATATTGGGCTGCGGCCCAATCCCCAGAGCGGATAATATCTTGCTGGGAAACGGGGTCGTTACAAATAGTATTAGAGCTTGTACCCAACCAGAAATGTTGCCAACGAGGACGTTGGGCCCCCGAGAGGGGGTGATTGTGATGACCCGAATGTGCACGTATGGTACGATGGCTGCACGAACCGGAACCCGGATGGCGGTACGTCTGCGCGGGCGAACCGGAAGGTGACAGGTCGTAAAAAGGGGGTCATCACAATCCCACATCACTTAGGGAAGTATGTGGAAATGAAACATATGGAAAGAGACCCTCTCAACATAGCAAGACGCGTTTTGGAGCACAATTGGCAACGGATCCCATAAGAACTCCGAAGTTAAAAGTGCTTCGGCGAGAGCAATTCCAGGTTGGGTGACCTTCAGGGAAGTTCTCGCCAAAAAAAGCCGTGAGGGGAGGATATTGGGTTGCTGCCCAATCCCCAGAGCGGACAATATCTTGCTGGGAAAAGGGGTCGTTACAAGAAACGAATGCATATGCAACTGAGATGAGAAAGTAGAAACTGCATGTTTAGAAATTTATGTTTCAGCATTCCATTTCATTATTGCTTTACCTACTTAGCATTAGGCTAATAGATGAGTTTTGTGATGTAGGTGAAGAGGCAACAGAAGGTGTGTTCTCTGAACATGTTGAGGATTAGGCTGTTGGGGGAGCACTTCAATGCCACAGATTGGTGATTCTGATGAGGCGGTTTAACTGGTGTCAGTAGATGAGAAGGTTTAGTGAACCATGATACAATTTATATATATTAAGAGTTTTAGTGACAACAGTAGTTTTGGATGTTTTGGATACAATATGAGTCTTTTTCTAATAATGATACTCTGTTGGTTCTTTTAAAGTGGCCTTTACCAAATTTCGGAGTAATACACGGATTTAAGTATTTTGGATGATTTTTGTAAAATGCTCAGGTTCCTTGGTAGTCGGAGTTTCACTGTGTTTAGAGTGAAATTTGCTGTTTTGCTGAGTTGTTGTTTCTGTTGTCTGTCGGAAGACGTTGTCTACCGGTAGATGTAGTTGGATAAATCGTCCGGCTGACGTCATCAGATGATGTCTTCAGTAAAAGTCATCGGATGATGTCTTCAGTAAAAGCCATCAGATGATGTCTTCAGTAAAAGCCATCGGATGATGTCTTCAGTAAAAGCCATCGGTGGATGTGTATAATAAGTTTTGTCGTTTAGTGATCGGTGGATGTCGTGTATTAGACCTATCGGAAGATGTAGTAGAAGTGTTGTCGTTTAGTGACCAGATGATGAGCTCTGTTTTGTTTATGATTAGAAGACTTCCTTTTGTCGTTTAGTGACCAGACAACGTGATCAGTTTTCTCTTTCTCTTTCAACCAACTGCCTTGAATATTTTAATTTTTTTTTGTTTGATGATTTTTCCGCTGCAAGTTTTAACGTTTTAAGAGTCAAAATCTTGACCATTGAATGAAATTTTAAATTTTCTCAAAAGTCATAGTTCGGTTCAGTAGTATGTGTAACAAACCGGGTTTATATAATTCGGGGCGTTACACTGCCACCCTTTCCCAAAATGTTACAAAAACATAATCAAGACAAACAACTTAGAAGATTTCTTGATGTCCTTAAACAACTCCACATCAATTTACCTTTAGCTAGCCGATCAATCATTGATTCAACCCCAAGGAAAGATAGAAGATGTCTTTGTTAAGGTTGATAAATTTATCTTTCTAGCAAATTTTATTATCCTGGACTATGAGGCAGACTGTGAAGTACCCATCATATTGGGAAAACCATTTCTAGCTACAGGAAGGACACTGATTGATGTTCAAAAAGAAGAGCTCACAATGAGAGTAAATGACCCAAAAATTACCTTAATGTATTAAAGGCGATGAAATGTCATATGATGAAGAAGACTGCTTTTCAATAACATAAGGGGTAGCAAAGACAAAAAATTCTAAATTAGTAAAAGACAAAGAAGAATTAAAGTAAATTTATCGAAGCATTGGAAAGATCAGAAAAACAAGTTGAAATTTTAAAATCATCTATCAAGGAAGCACCAGTGTAGGAGTTAAAACAATTGCCAACACATCTTAAATATGCATATCTTGCGCACAATGAGACTTTACCTGTTGTCATTGCAACTGCTCTATCTTCCATGCAAGAAGAAGAGTTATTGCAAGTACTAAAGAATTTTAATGAAGCGATAACATGGACAATTAGAGACATTAAGGAAATTAGCTTTAGTATTTTTGTAATATATTTACGAAGCTAAGATTTTAGGATAGCGTTATATATATATTTTTTTTTGTATTTTAGTGTTTCTAATTCCCTAGCGAGGACTTATCTACATTTGGTCTGTATAAGATTAACTGATTGGATTGTTAGACCTTATTGGACTACTTTTACATTATCACACTATTATACTTGTAGTCACTGTGAATATTGGCTTTTGATTTAATGTTCAAAGTCTTCTGCTACAAACCAAACCTTGGGCTGGATGGTATTATTCTCTTTGAGGACAGAGTGGCCCTACCTGGTGTTATGTTGGCCGCTTCCAGGTCATGACATGGAGCTGTTCATAAAGATAGTTGCATCCACACACCCAAAAATATGGTGTAGTTGAGTGAAAACACATGCACCTATTAAACATAGCTCGAGCTCTTCGATTTCAATCTTTGGGTCGTGACATGGAACTGTTAATGAAGACAGTTACATCCACACACCCCAAAAAAATAGTGTAGTTGAACAAAAACACAGACACATTAAACATGGCTCAAGGTCTTCAATTTCAATTAGGTTTACCTTCTAAACTTTGGGGTGAATGCATACTTGCTTCATATCTAGTTAATAGAACCCTAACTCACTTCAAAATAAAGTTGTTCCACAATAAGACACATGTTTCGATGCATCTTCATGCCTTTGGTTGTTTATGCTTTAAACGCAATGTTTATATTAAACGTAAGCCTAATCAACGAGCATCTTCTGGAATTTTTATTGGTTGTCCATTTTGTCAAAAGGGTTACAAAATTTTTTATTTCCACACACAAAAAAATTATGTGAGTCGTGATGTTACTTTTTATGAACATATTTTTCTTTGTTTGTCCAAGGTAGATCAAGCTTCTTAGATCACTCTTCCTCTTCCAGTAAACAATAGTATCACTATGGATTCTACTTCACTCTCATTCATTCCAACGCCTACTACAAAAGAAAATCCACTCACTGTCGCACCATCCACAGCTCATTCCCTACCCAAAACAAACAATAATGATACTACATCTTCCATCCACTTAAAACCACCCAAACGAAACATTCAACCACACTAAAAATATAAAGACTATTTTTTCTCTCAAACTCAAATTTTGTCGCCATTTGCAACTCCAGGTATGAAGTATCCTCTTGAACGTTTCCTTTCTTATGATAGATGTACATATTCTCATCATGCATTTTTTACAACTTTATCTTCTAATGTTGAACCGACCAATATTAAAGTTCTTACATGGAGGCAGGCCATAGAATCCAAACATTGTGCTTTGGAAGAGACTAAAAATTAGTACGTCATTCTACTCCCTCCTCATAAAAAAGGGATAAGTTGTAAATGGGTCTTCAAAATCAAAAGACGACCACATGGTAGCATTCAACGATGTAAAGTCTGTTCGATCGCTAAAGGCTTTACTCAAGTTGAGGGAATCAATTACCGCGACACTTTTGCTCCTGTAACAAAATTGGTATCAGTCAAAGTACTCTTGGCTATTGCTGCTATTATTGTTAGTGATTTTCTACACCCTAACGCAAGTGCACGTGTCGCTAACAAAGTAATAAAGTAAGTAAAAGTCGAACCCACGGGGATATTTTTAATCAAATTAATCTTACTATAAATTTCTATAAAATAAAGATGAAAATATTGAAATTAAATGAATAATAAGAAATGATGAACTAAAATTTCTCAAAATTAAATAAGACTAAAAATGGAAATGATTTAAAAAGATAATTATGGGAAAAGCCTTGGTTAATGTTGATTTCCTCTTTACATGCAATTATAACTGATGCTACAGCATTAATCACAGCACAGCAAGAATTCATAATATTTCTAGGGTTCTGTCGAATTGCCTAGATAAATTCGTTTCAGAATTGTTTTTTCGACTTTGAAAAGACAAAAACTTAATCCGATTTTTTGTGTAAACCTATTCTTAACGCCAAATAAATTAATGTTAGCTACTTTGCAACAATTTTAATTTATTTAATTACTCATGCATCTTAAATTCTTATTTACCTATCGATACAATAGGAACATGTGAATTTAAATTTGCCTATCGACACAATTTAATTTACACAATAAAAACCATGAGCAATTGTGCAATGAAAAATACGTAGTATTCATAGATCAGAATAAAAACATATAAATAGTACTCTATTGCCTAACCAAGATAAGAAAAACTAGCCTAAAATCATAATAATAGAAAAACTAAAAATGATAAAAAAAATAAAAAAAGTAGAAGAGAAGAAGAAGAAGAATGTCGTCGTTCTCTCTGCCGCAGACCAGTCTCCCCCCAAAATAATAAAAATCCTCTCTTTTATAATCCCTTCTTGTAACGTCCCGAGTTATTTGAACCCGGTTCGCTACTTAAGGCTCGATCATGACTAAGAAATCTCTTTTTTTTTTTTTTTAAACTTCCTTCGACAGTCAAAATTTGACATTCTCTAAAAGCTCAAAACATTTAAAACTTGTAGCGGAAATTCATTTAAACAAAATCATAAAAATGTTTGGATAATCGGATGAGTTGTCAGAAGTAATCGACCAAGAGAAAATAAAAGTTTAAATCGCGAATTTACTTTAAAGGTGGCGAAGGTCCGCATCCGCCGCTGAACCGAGTCAACGGGAGAGGCTAAAAACAGAAAACCGAAGACATCATCCGGTCATAAAACGACAAAATATTCTCTCCATCTTCCGGTGGTTTTACTCACGGCATCCACTGGTGACTAAACGACAAAAATACTCTCTACAACTTCCGATGACGTCAGCCAGGTGATTTCCTTCATCTGATAGATTTAAACCTACATCTTCCGGTGGATTAACACACGACATCCACCGGCCATTAAACGACAAAAGGCTTTCTACATCATCCGGTGGATTTACACACGACATCCACCGGTTACTAAATGACAAAAGAGCTTTTACATCATCCGATGGCTTATCCGAAGACATCTTCTGATAGAATTAAACGTACATCATCCGATGGCTTTTCTGAAGACATATTCCGATGACGTCAGCCGGATGATTCGTTCATCCGATCGACTTAACCATGCATCCACCGGTGAGGCAAACTACACATACCGATAGATGACAGATTAACAACTCAACATCTGTCGATAGATTTCATCTACCGATAGAGAGCAGAACAACAATTCTAACTACGGGAAGGAAATTTTCTCACTTCACTTAAACATTTCAGACCATTGCATTACTAAAGTTCAGTATGAACCAACATTTAAAATCTTACAGAAATATTATCATCAGAAAATCTCAAAACAGATTCAAAACATTAAAAACCATTCTATCGTGAAAACTTAACATATTCAGACTTAACCACTATCAAATAAACCTCAACATCCGCTGGCACCAGTTAACCCGCCTCATCAGCTTACCAAGTCGAGACATGGATGTACTCCTCCAACCACAACTAATCATCTGTGCACACAGGAATTTCACCTGCAGTAATCTCTTCACCTACATCACAAAACTCATCTATTAGCCTAATGCTAAGCAAGTAAAGCAAGAAATGAAATGTGTACTGAAATGTAAATCCTAAATATGCAGTCTCTACTTTCATTCCTCAGTTATGCTGCATTCGTTCACTGGTCTGATGATCCCTGATACAATGGGAGGTGGATCAGTTTTCCTAGGGTATGAACCCATATACTCAATTAAGGGGCGGATTAATTCCCTTAACAACTGATTTGATCCCTGATACAATGGGAGATGGATCAGTTTTCCCAGGGTATGAATCCATATGTACGATTTAAGGGGCGGATTAATTCCCTTAAAAGTATACTGTCACAATCTGTTCGCATCTCACCATGCTACTTCATGTAAATTCGTTTTTGTTTTCTTTCAAAATATGATGCATGGCAACTGAAAAGAAACATACATTCATGCACACACAAATCCTACTGTTTTGTGATGTAGGCCCGAAGGCACATGCAAACTCTACTTACCTGGTCTCTTGGAGAAAGCTTGGTTGCAAACTACTTCGGGTATTAACCAAACCAAAATCGGAGGAAATCGCTGGAGGAAGTCGAAGGGAGTCTCCTATCGCGCTCTGCTAAGATGAGGAGCTGAGAATGGGGAGGAAATGAAATCAACAGTGGCGGCTACTTCATTAATAGTTTCCTTAAATACGTTATCCACCTTTCAATTTCTAATTACCCTTATGCCCCTGCCTAGTCATCCACTAACCCTACATATTATATTGCCATATAAATTGTGCCATTAGTTTAAAAGGAATAGAGAAACGGTTTGATAGAACCGGGTATTACAATCTACCCTCCTTAAAAGAATTTTGTCCTCAAAATTCAGTACCTGAATAATTCTAGATGTTGGTCCATCATGTCTTGCTGGCGCTCCCAAGTTGTCTCCTCTATGTTCTGATTGTGCCATAAGACTTTCACAAGTGGAACTTCCTTGTTGTGCAATACCTTCACTGCATAGTCCAAGATCCTTACAGGTTTCTCCTCATATGCAAGAGTAGGAAGAACCTCGATGTCCTGCTGTTCCACAATCTGATATGGATGTCGAACACACTTCTTAAGCATGGAGATATGAAACACATCATGGATTCCTTCCATAGAGGTTGGTAGCTGTAACTGGTAGGCTGTCTTCCCAATCCTTTTCAAGATCGAGAATGGTCCAATGTATCTGGGTTCAGCTTTCCTCTCTTCCCAAATCTCACAACTCCTTTGAATGCTGACACCTTAAGAAAAACTTCATCACCTACTTCAAACTCTAATTCTCTCCGTCTTTTCTCAGCATAACTCTTCTAGCGGCTTTGAGCTGTCAGAATTCTCTGTCGGATGAGGGCAACCTTCTCAACGGTTTGTTGCACCATGTTGGGACCAAGCAACTGTGCTTCTCCAACTTCGTCCCAATATAAAGGAGATCTGCATTCTTAACCACTATCAAATAAACCTCAACATCCGCTGACACCAGTTAAACCACCTCATCAGCTTACCAAGTCGAGACATGGATGTACTCCTCCAACCACAACTAATCATCTGTGCACACAAGAATTTCACCTGCAGTAATCTCTTCACCTACATCACAAAACTCATCTATTAGCCTAATGCTAAGCAAGTAAAGAAAGAAATGAAATGTGTACTGAAATGTAAATCCTAAATATGCAGTCTCTACTTTCATTCCTCAGTTATGTTGCATTCGTTCACTGGTCTGATGATCCCTGATACAATGGGAGGTGGATCAGTTTTCCCAGGGTATGAATCCATATACTCAATTAAGGGGCGGATTAATTCCCTTAACAACTGATTTGATCCCTGATACAATGGGAGGTGGATCAGTTTTCCCAGGGTATGAATCCATATACTCAATTAAGGGGCGGATTAATTCCCTTAACAACTGATTTGATCCCTGATACAATGGGAGGTGGATCAGTTTTCCCAGGGTATGAATCCGTATGTACGATTTAAGGGGTGGATTAATTCCCTTAAAAGTATACTGTCACAATCTGTTCGCATCTCACCATGCTACTTCATGTAAATTCGTTTTCGTTTTCTTTCAAAATATGATGCATGGCAACTGAAAAGAAACATACATTCATGCACACACAAATCCTACTGTTTTGTGATGTAGGCCCGAAGGCACATGCAAACTCTACTTACCTGGTCTCCTAGAGAAAGCGTGGTTGCAAACTACTTCGGGTATTAACCAAACCAAGTTCGGAGGAAATCGCTGGAGGAAGTCGAAGGGAGTCTCCTATCGCGCTCTGCTAAGCTGAGGAGCTGAGAATGGGGAGGAAATGAAATCAACAGTGGCGGCTACTTCATTAATAGTTTCCTTAAATACGTTATCCACCTTTCAATTTCTAATTACTCTTATGCCCCTGCCTAGTCATCCACTAACCCTACATATTATATTGCCATATAAATTGTGCCATTAGTTTAAAAGGAATAGAGAAACAGTTTGATAGAACTGGGTATTACACTTCTTCTCCTCGTTCTGCGTGTCATCCTTTTTTTTTTCTCTCTAGTCTGCTTCTTTCTTTTCTCCTTCTAATCCGCTGATTCCCTTGATCAACAGCTTATAATTATGATAAAATCTTCTTGATTTTCTCTCTTTTGTCCACCGTTCTCTGTCATCCGTTCTCTGTCTTCCGATTCTATCTACCGTTTCTGCCATCCGATTCTATCTACCATTTTTGTCATCCGATTTTATCTATCATTGATGTCATCCGATTGTATTTTATGCTGCTTTGTCATCTGATTGCTGTTCTGTCATCCGTTTTCTGTTATCCCTTCTTCTATTTGTCGACTGCCATCTGATTACTGCTCTGTCATCCGATTGTCATTTGTCATCTGTGACATCGTTTGCATTTTCGACCAAGTGTCCCCGTTCCATAGCACTATTCTTTTCTTTTAAACCTCTCCGTGATTTTTGCCTCCTCTCTCTCTCTTCATAATCTTCTCAAAATATTCCAGCCATGGTTCCTTGATTTGATTCCTTTATTTTTTGTGACCATCATCTCATTGATTTGCTATCTCTCTTGATAATCTTCAGCCTTTAAATTTGATTTTTTCCGCTATTAACTTTGCATTCAAATAAGAAAATATAAAATTCGAATTAATGTTACAAATCTGCTTTAAATTGAAAATATGCATGGAGTATATTAAATTTAATTAATGCCTTGATACTACAGCATTATGTAGCAATTGTAGTAAATTTCACTAATTTCTTCTAAAATTCACTCAAATCATACAAGTTAAATTATCTAAAAATAGTATAAAATAACTCTAAATTTAGAGTTATCTAATACCCCCTAACTTAAACCATTACTCGTTCTCTAGTGATGCAAAACAAAATTAAAATAAAATAAATTCCAAGCCACCATTTATAAATTCCATGCAATTTTCAAAGTGTTCCAATGTAACACCCGGTTCTATCGGATTAATTCTCTATTCTTTTAATTAATGATACACTTTAAATGGCAACAATAAATGTAGGGTTAGTGGATGACTAGGCAAGGGCATAAGAGTAATTGGAAATTTAAAAGTGGATAACGTATTTAAGGAAAGAAGTTTGGGTTTAATGCACTGTAGCCGCCACTATTCCCTATTT
Organism: Begonia masoniana; assembly: GCA_022432975.1. Lineage (NCBI taxonomy): Eukaryota > Viridiplantae > Streptophyta > Magnoliopsida > Cucurbitales > Begoniaceae > Begonia > Begonia masoniana. The sequence goes on from CM039506.1 coordinate 7,512,816, forward strand.
TCTCTCTTTCGGTCTTCAGCTCAAGCAACAGAGCTCTCTAGGCGATTCTTCTACTGGAATCATCTCCGAACTAGGTTAGCCCTATTTTGATTTCTTCCTGTACTGGTAGCTATCGATGATTGGAGAGAGTATAAATGTGAGTTTTGTGAATGCTGTATGGGTAAGCTAGTCCGGATTTTGTGGTAAATCGGGAATGTTCTATGAACTAAACTTCCAAACTAGTTTCCCTAGATTTCTGGATAGATTAGAATGAGGCTTAGTAGAAATATGATTAATATTCTGTTTATGACTTAGGTGAACAAAACTTATGAAGTAGTTTGAAACCGGGCATTTCCAGGAGAGCCAGGTAAGTGAAGTATGCTTGTGTCTTCGGGCCTACATCACAAAAAAGTAGGATTGTGTATGCTTGATTGTGTTTGTATGTCATGCATCATATTTTGAAAGTATATGAAAATGAATTTACATGAAACGGTATGGTAAGGAATGAACAGACTGTAACAGTTGTTAAGGGAACTAATCTGCCCCTTAATCAAGAGAGAAGATGTATGACTTTGGAGAAGTGATCCAAACCCCAATTTCACAGGGGGATCTGAACAGTTTGTTAAGGGAACTAGTCCTCCCCTTAATCGAGAGAGAGGACGTATGACTTTGGGAGAAGTGATTCAACTCCCAATTTCACAGGGAGATCAGATTAGAAACGAATGCATATGCAACTGAGATGAGAAAGTAAAAATTTCCATGTTTAGGAATTTATGTTCAGCATTTCATTCATTACTACTTTACTTACTTAGTATTAAGCTAATAGATGAGTTTTGTGATGTAGGTGCTGAGCATTCAACAGGTGAATTCCCTGAGTTTACTGAGGAATAGGTGAAGTTGGAGGAGCACTTCTGTAACACCCGGCATTTTGCCATGTAATAGTTTTCCTGGATCATTTAAACGGGATTAATATTATATTAATACAAAGGAGTGTTTTGGTGGAACTGTTGGAAATAATTGTGGTGAACCAAACCAATTTGTAACTAAACTAACACTAAGTTTAAAATGCATGGAAGGGTAAATTGGAGAGAAATTAAGGTTAGTGGGAGATAGCCAATGGTTGAGTGACACTTGGTAACTTGTTGAAGAAGTTAAGTTCTTCCTCCTACGTGAAACCCTCTTCATTTCACTTCTCTGCTCTCTCTCTCCATTCTCTTCTCGGCACTCTCTCATCCTGTTGACAAACAACAATCGAAGTTACTTCGATCTCCTCAGATTTCCTTCTTGATCCTCTGCTAAAGTAAACATCTTCTAATGCTAGCACATTTGGACAAGCAAAAGCTATGGGTTTTTGTTGAAATTTTAGGTTAAGTTAGTTGGGAGAAAACTCTCGGTTTTTGTATGGAAACACATTCGTTGTTTTCTACAAGTCTGAATGGAGTTTTCTGCTTAAGCTTCCAAGTTATTTGTTAGCATTTGCAGTTTGTTTAATTTCTCTACATTTCAGCAACAGATCCGAGCGTTCCAGGGACATTCGAGCATTCTACACTGCAGCAAACAGGTAAGTTCATATCCGTAGGTTGGCCCTTAAGGCCCTACATCACGGAGGTACTAGGAATTTCTTCTGTCGGGTGTTTTCGGGTAGAAAGTTAGAGTTAAGTTCTGAATTATCTGTTTTCTCTCTAGATTATGTTGTATTATTCTGTTAACTGCTGTTTCAAGTTATGCACTGTGAAAGTTCATGCATACACGTTTTCATTGAAAGTTCATGCAAAACCAATTTCTATACACTGTTTGAAACTAAACAAGATAAAATCTGACTGAAATGTACTGGTTAGGTGTGGGACGAGGACTGGCCCTCTGGTTTTATCTCTCCCTGGGAATCTGAAAATTTATTGTCCCTAGCAAGGACCCTCTGGTTTTATCCCTCCCTGGGATTCTGAAAACTGCTGTGCCTGATAGTGCACCCTCTGTTTGCCAGTTCCCCTATAAGCCCCACTTATACCCCTCTGCCACTGTAACGTAAAGTTCTGTTCTGCCACTGTATTCTGAAAACTGCATGCATGGCATTTTGCATCACTGCATCTGTATTATGTTCTTACTGAGTTTTAGACTCATAGGTGAACTCTCTGATGTAGGTACTGGACCCGAAAATGAGGACTTTGTACCTCAGTCTGATCATTAGGTGGTTGGTGATTCGAGCTCTCGGGGTGGTTGCTGCAGCCAGACATGTTTCTGATCTGAGGTTTGAAGTTTTCTGAATTGTTTATATCTGTAAAGTCTTCTAGAAGTCCTGGTTTGGTTGTAAAACTCTTCTTTTGAAGAAATTCTGCAAATATCTGTTAAGTCCTGTACTGCCCCTCAGATTTTGAAACGATGTGCAAGTTATGATGTCTCAGTTTTAGAAACCACTGTATTTGACAGTTAAGTTATATTCTAAATGTTTCTGGAATTGTTTGGGGACATTTCCTGTTAGTTTGTTTGTGCATGGATGACTTCTGGTCTTAGAACTACCCATGCAGTCTGCTTCATTGAATCTGTAGATTGAAAAATGTGTTTTATAATCTTGTTTAGAATCGGGTTCTGAAAGCCTGAAATTTCCATGCATTCTGTTAGTACTGTATTTGACAGTTGTATATACATTCTGAAATATTTTGGAACTGTTTTGGAAATCCGTCTTTCAGGGTTATGCATGGATGGTCTCGAGTTTTTGAGTCATCCATGCAGGTTGTTTCTTGAACCCTGTCACTTGTAGAGCATAATACAAAACTTTGTTTTAGTATCGTTTCTTTGAAGACTTGAAACCTTTGTGCCTTCTGTTTCGAAGTTTTCTGTTTGTATGTCTTCCTGCTAAAAGTTGTAAATTCTGTCTTTTAAACCATATCTTCCCATTTCGCCTTCCGGTAAGAATATTGCCTGCATCTACCGTCTGACGTCATTTCCTCTTCCGATGACGTCACCCACTGCTTTCTTCTCCTGCCGATTACGTTTACTACCTGTATCTGCCGATGACGTCATCACATCTTCTGATGATGTCATCACACATTCCGACTTCATCTGCTGCCTTCACCTTTCGATGACGTCATCCACATCTGCCGGCTGACGTCATCTATTTTGTCTTACTACATCCACCGGTGAACTCAATTCTGTTTGTAGTTCACATCCACCGGTTATCACTGTTCAACTGTTGTCATATCTGCATCTACCGCCAAATAGTAATTCTGTTTTATGTTTCATTTCTGCCGATTCCGTTTACTGCCTGCATCTTCCGGTGACGTCATCCATCTTCCGGCTGACGTCATCACACATTCCGACTCTGTTAACTGTTTTTCCCATTTGAAGTAGCATCTACCGATTGACGTCATCCTTACTTCTGTCTTTGCATATGCATCTTCCGTCTGACGTCAGCTCACATCTTCCGCCAATCTTCCGATAGTCTTCCGCTATTGCTCTGCCATTAATGTAGACTGATTCTCGCTGCCTAAGTCTTCTGATTTTATATTCTGTTTTCTGCCCTTACCACCTTCTTCCATTACTTGTTCTTCCTTCCGATTATAAATCTGTTCACGGTGTTTTTCCCGTTTTGCTTCCGAACACAGGGTATGTTTTTCCCTTCTTCCGAAAAGTTTATGAGTCACTTTAAAAGCTCATCCCGTTTAGGGGTGAGCAAAAACCGGTCCGGTCCGGTTTTAAGGAATATTGGAACTGAAATAATAAAATTCGGTTTTTATTTTTTAGGACCGGGACTGTTTTTATTTTTTTAAGGACCAGACTAGAACCGGATCCGAATTTCGGTTCCGGTTCTAATCCGGTTCCGGTTTTCCCACTTTTTTTTAAACAAAAAATACTTATTCTTTTTTGTTTTTAAATCTGAAAAATAAACCATGAACATTCCTCTTGAGATGTAAAACATAAAACTGCTCAAATAAGATTGTGGCAAAAGGTAAGTCCTCAAAGTGAGAGTTTTCTGATAACAACACCAACCAATGAGTGTTACATACTCAGACCATACTTCCGTTAGATTTTATAATGCTTTGACTTTAAAGTAATTTATGTTGAACACTTGATACCTTTTCAAACAAGCTGCCACAGACATCTGCGTGGGCTACTTCAACAGTCTGTTGAGGTAAGCAAAGCATAACACGTAACTTCAACAAAGCAGCAACATCATCGTCATTCAGCTCCCCATCAATGCAAGCAAGCCCTCATAAATATTCAAATTCTTAACTGTTTGGATAATCATAACAAAATCTAAAAACAGAAAATGAACTCTCAAGAATGAAAGGCATCTCAAATAACAAAGAGAAGCTAAAATCCAAATTTAAAATCCAAATTTGAGAAACAAAAACATGTTCAACAAACATTCTAAATTGAAGCATAACACATTCTATCACATGCTAGACAACAAGACACTACGGTTCAGAAACAGAAAAAAAGCATAACAGAGACAACAAACAACAAAAGATGCTGACTCAAATGACTAAACAGAGAACACTAAACAAACATGCTGATGGGTGAAACACAAATGGGCATGTGACTACAAAACAGAACAGCAATGACCAAAAACAAAAACAAAGAACAATCAGAAAAATTAAACACACATCAGCTGATCCTCACGATTTAAAAACAAAAGCAACACTAACAAGAACAGCAAACAGAAATCGTAAGCAGAAACCAGACAACAGAACAGAATAACAACACAGAACTAGAGAAGAAACAAACAGAAAAACATTCTGAAAAATTTTAAAATTAGGTGTCGGCCCTCGGGGATGGGAAGAATCACACCAAAACTTCAAAGCTCTCTCCTGTCTCTCGAGTTCTCTAAACCAGAGAATTCTTACCACTAACTTATTATCCAAAACAGAGACTGAGTGGTTCGGCGTCGACGACGGCGACGGCGACAGCGACAGCGAACTGCAACTGCGCGAGCAGCGAGAGACAGAGTCGAGCGATCTGATTTCTGAAGAGCTTGGGAGCGACGATCTGAGCAATGAGCGAGCGAAGTGAGAGTGTGAGACTGAGAGGAAGGAGCAGAGCCTTAGGGCTTCGGGTAATAAATCCGGTTCTGGGATTAATTCGATTTTGCATCAGTAATTCCGAAAACCGAACCAGATTTTTCGGTTCTACTTAAAAAAACCAAATTTTTATTATTTGATTGCAAAACAGACCAGAACTGGACCAATTTTTCGATTCCAGTCCGGTTCTTCGGTTCAATTCGTTTTTTGCTCACCCCTAATCCCGTTTATGTTAAAAAAAAAATAGTCACCGTTTTCCGTTGACTGTCCCAGAGTGACGGCTTGGTCCTCGGGTTCCGATCGGGATCCGGTTCCGGGCTGTCACAACTTCTCTGCTACGGTTAGGTGCTCTGATGAGGCGGTTTAACTTTTGTCTGAATGAGAGTTTTCAGTAGTTAGGTATTCTGATGAAGTGTTCTGAGAATTTTAAATGATAGTAGAAGTTTGATACTGCATTTAACGCTTCTGTGAACTTCTTTTCTGAATTTAGAAATATGATTTGATTTCGATTGTAGCTTGCTATTCTGAATTTCTAAGAATTGTGGATTTGCGTTGATCAGAAGGATTTCAGTAAAATGTACAAAAGTCGTTTACCAGTCGGGTTTGCTCATTATTAGAGTCTCTTTTGGTCTTTCGGTAGAAGTTGGGTGTTTTGTCCGCCGACAGATGTTGGAGGATTGAATCATCCGACTGACGTCATCAAAAGAATGTCTTCAGTAGAGGCCATCGGATGGTGTCTTCAATAAAAGCCATCGGAAGATGTAGGCAGTAAATTTGTCGTTTAGTGATCGGTGTGAGTTAGATGAGTGAATCATCCGGCTTACGTCATCTGTAGAAGTGTATAATAAGTTTGTCGTTTTGTGATCGGTGTGAGTTAGATAAGTGAATCATCTGGCTTACGTCATCGGTAGAAGTGTATAATAAGTTTGTCGTTTTGTGATCGGTGTGAGTTAGATGAGTGAATCATCTGGCTTACGTCATCGGTAGAAGTGTATAATAAGTTTGTCGTTTTGTGATCGGTGTGAGTTAGATGAGTGAATCATCCGGCTTACGTCATCGGTAGAAGTGTATAATAAGTTTGTCGTTTTGTGATCGGTGTGAGTTAGAAGAGTGAATCATCCGGCTTACGTCATCGGTAGAAGTGTATAATAAGTTTTGTCGTTTTGTGATCGGTGGAAGCCTTCAGTTTCTGTTTCCGCCCCTTTTTGTTGACTTTGCTTATCGGCAGATGTGTTTGACTCTTACGATTTTCAAGTTTTCACGCTTAAGTCTTGATCTCTTCTGGCCGAATTATTTCTCAATATTTTAACCGATTATTCAAACATTGTTTCGTAGCTCTGCTTAATTCTGTTTTGCTCAAAAGAATTTCCGCTGCAAGATTTTAAATGTTTTGAGACTTTAGAAAAATGTCAAATTTTGACTTTCGAGCGAAGTTTTAAATTTGGTCCAAAGTTTCTCAGTTATGTTCAGATTATGTGTAACGAACTGGGTTCAGAGGACTCGGGGCATTACATCCAACTTGTAAATTCTTGAAAAATTCCACTATCACAATTAAGATCTATCAACAAAGAATTATTTCCCATGAACTAAATTATTTAAGTGTGTGTGCGCTCAAACTTCAATTGAATTGCTAAGTTCAACAATCCAAACTAAAATCACAATACATATCATAGGATGTCAACTCTTTAATGTCCTTCCTAAATCCATTAGTTTTCAAAGGATCTTCTTCTTTCTTTTATTTATTTATTTTTAAATAAGTGAGGGGGATATATAAATTTTTATTTTTTATTTTTTTACATTGACTTTATCTATAAGTCACACTACCTTTTTACGCGATTGACAACATTGGTGATGAAGTCCTCCGGTTACTCAGTAGTGTCACCTCAAGATATATACTCATATCAAATAGAAAAGTATAGCCAATAAATATGCAACGGAGTTCCTCCCAAAATTTCTCTAATTTATTTTTATCCATCGAGTATTCAAAAGGCTCACACGAAATTGAAAGTAAATTAGAAAATTGCATTTATTCTCTTATATATATATATATATATATATAACCTCCAAACTTATTATTTAATATATGTTTTTATTTTATATATATATTTTTTAGAAGAAGTCTTTTATTGCTAATTTCTTTCATCAAACACTAAATTATTGACACCTAGATATAATTGTAATGTCTAGAATGGATAATATTCCTAAGCAACTAAAAGGAGTTTGTGTGCTAGGAAAAATTTAGCTCAAGGGAATAAGTCTTAATTAATTCTAATAATATGTGACAGTAACATTATTCAATAACTTACTCAATTATGAAACACTTGAAAATTTTACTATTATTCATTTGATATTTGTCACAGCCAACAACCAATTTCAACCAATTTTTCTACCCATTTCCTCACCCCAAAACTCAAACTTGACAGTGTCCCCACTGTCGAACAAATAAGAATTCAAAATTTAAACAAAATAAAGCAAAACTATGGGGTAAGTACTTTCCTGGAGTCTCATTCGTCGTTCCATTAGATGCAGGGTTTTGTGTTGCTGTGCCATTTTATTTTGCAGAAATAGCTAATCTTCCATGATTTATTGTTGAAAGATGATGCTCTCGGCTAATGCTACAGCTCCACGTACAACATTTGAATTTGTGATGACTTTCTTTTTGGTGCTTCTTCTTCCCTTGATTTGTGCAGACTTGAAATATATATATATATATATATATATATATATATATATATATATATATATATATATATATATATATATATATATATATATATATATATATATATATATATATATATATATATATATATATATATATATTTTATTGCTATAGCAAACATTGCAGCATCAACAGTATTTTTAGCAAACACTAACAAAAATAGACAAAAACCAACACAAAAGGATACCGAAAATTGGATTGTCTCCCAATAAGCGCTTGATTTTTAAGTCTTCGGCCTAACTTTCCCATACTTCACGTTTCGATGCTTTGTGGCCCTTGCTTTGTGGATGATATGCTATGGTCACTTTATGTTTGAGGTGAGAGGGCAGGTGTTCAAGCTCCACTGTTGGTGAGTCTTTAACAGATAGCTTGAAAACTTCTAGGTTATATTTCGTTCGAACTAATGTCTCACACTTTTTCCTGTGGCTCCTAGAAAATTGCTTCGTGTCTTCAATTTTCATCTCTTCATATATGTTGAAGCAATCTTCTTCATCGTTCGGGCACTTCATAGCTTTCAAAACGTTGAAGGTGACATGTTGATCATTCCCGTAGCCAGAAAAGATCGTCCCAAAATAATGGGTACTTTATGGTCTGCTTCGTAATCCAAAATAATGAAGTCGACTGGGAAAATGAACTTGTCTACCTTCACGAGCACGTCTTCTATCTTCCCTTGAGGATAAGCCAATGAGCGATCAGCAAGTTGCAAAGTTACAGTGATGGGTCGAGCCTCTCCTATTCCCAGTTTCTTGAAAATCGACGTGGGCATGAGGTTGATACTTGCTCCTAGGTCGCATAGAGCTTTTCCAAAATAATTGTTGCCAATCGTATATGGAATGGTGAAGCTACCTGGGTCCTTCAGCTTGGGTGAAATCTTGTTCTGTAAGATGTAGCTCGTCTCTTCTGTCATGGCCACCAGTTCATATTCTCCTAGTTTTCTCTTTTTTGACAGAACATCTTTCATGAATTTTGCATAGTTTGGCATTTATTCAAGTGCTTCCACCAAGGGCACATTGATATGTAGCTGCTTAAAAACATCAAGGAACCTTTTAAATTGTTTGTCCTGGTTGTGCTTCTGTAATCGCTGAGGAAATGGAGGAGGTGGCTTCTGTATTCTTAACTCATCATGCTAATGCTGTGGTGATGCTGCAGCGTTAGTCGATGGATTTCCTTTTTCAGTTTCTTCTGATTCTTCTTGTTCACCCACCTTGTTTTGATTTCTCAAATTTTTTGTTTTTTGTTGCTTTTCTGGAATCTCTAGTTCCTTTCCATTTCTCAAAACTATGGCCTTGCAATGCTCTTTACCTGTTCTCTGTGGAACTTCAGTACCACTCGGTAGTTGCCCTGTATTTCTTGTGCTTAAAGACTGAGCCAGCTGTCCCATTTGATTATCCATGTTTTTCATTGACGCCGCCAAGTACTGCAAGATCACGTCTGTCTTAGCAGCATATTCTCTAGCGAAGCTATCCGATTGCTCTTGATGCATTGAATTATGAATTGGCTGTGAAAAACTTTGCTTGTAATTCTCTACAGGTCTGTTTAATGCTGCAGGATTCTGCTGCTGCGAATTCCATTGAAAATTTAGATGTTGTTTCCAACAAGGATTGTATAATTGAGAGTATGGATTGTCATTCATATTGTATCCAACATAATTTGCAGATTCTGGATTAGCGGGACATGAATTTTCATCGTGGTTCTCTCCACAAAACATGCATGAAACCTCTCTTACTGACGGCTTAGGTGGTCTATTCATCTCCTTGATCGTATTTTCTAGCATAGCAATATTTGCATTTAAGGCCGACACCTCATCCAGATCGTAAACTCCAGGTGTCCACTTCGTAGGGTTAAATCTTTCTGAAGGCCATTGGTAGCTGTTCACTGCCATCCTTTCCAATAAATCATACGCTTCGTTGAAGAATTTTGATAAGAGGGTTCCATTTGTTGCAGCATCAATGATAGATCTTGTCTGCCCATGTAATCTATTGTAAAATGTCTGCAGCTGAATCCAGTGTGGTATTCCATGGTTGGGGCAATGTCTGAGTAGTTCCTTGAATCTGTCCCAAGCTTCATAAAGCGATTCACCATCCCTCTGCAGAAAGCTGGTGATTTCGTTCCTCATTCTTGCGTTCCTCATTGACGGATGGTATATCATGATAAACTTCTTGGCTAAATCTCCCCATGTAGTGATAGTATTTGACGGGATGCTGTGCAACCACTCTCGTGCTCGGTCTTTTAAAGAATACAGGAAAAGCTTGAGCCTAAATGCCTCAGCTGAAACTCCAGGAAAGTGAAATGAGTCGCTCACTTCTCCAAATGCTTTAAGATGACGATGAGAATTGTCTGTGACCATTCCACTAAATTGTCCAATGGTTTGAAGCATCTGAAACATGACCGGTTTAAGCTCGAATCGGGTAGCATTTAATTCTGGTTTCACAATATCGGGATTCAGATAATCGAGCGTGGGAATGGTGAAATCCTGAATAGGTCGATCTTGGTCATCAATTATTTGATTCAGAATTATTCTTCTTTCTTCCTGGTTATCCATATTAGCTTCCTCAATCGTCAAGCATAAAACGAACCTAAAAAAAATAAACAAAAGCAAATATAAAAAATTATAGCAAAATAAAATAATTAAGAAATATCCACGTCAACGGCGCCAAAAACTTGTTAGTGATTTTCTACACCCTAACGCAAGTGTACGTGTCGCTAACGAAATAATAAAGTAAGTAAAAGTCGATCCCACGAGGATATTTTTAATCAAATTAATCTAGCTATAAATTTTTATAAAATAAAGATGAAAATATTGAAATTAAATGAATAATAAGGAATGATGAACTAAAATTACTAAAAAATAAATAAGACTAAAAATGGAAATGATTTAAAAAGATAATTATGGGAAAAGTCTTGGTTAAGGTTGATTTCCTCTTTACATGCAATTATAACTGATGCTACATCAATGCTACAGCATTAATCACAGCACAGCAAGAATTCATAATATTTCTAGAGTTCTGTCGAATTGCCTAGATAAATTCGTTTCAGAATTTTCTTTTCGACTTTGAAAAAACAAAAACTTAATTCGATTTTTTGTGTAAACATATTCTTAACGCCAAATAAATTAATATTAGCTGCTTTGCTACAATTTTAATTTATTTAATTACTCATGCATCTTAAATTCCTATTTACCTATCGATACAATAGGAACATGTGAATTTAAATTTGCCTATCGACACAATTTAATTTACACAATAAAAACCATGAGTAATTGTGCAATGAAAAATGCGTAGCATTCATAGATCAGCATAAAAATATATAAAGAGTACTCTATTGCCTAACCAAGATAAGAAAAACTAGCCTAAAATCATAATAATAGAAAAACTAAAAATGATAAAAAAATAAAAAAAGTAGAAGAGAAGAAGAAAAAGAATGTCGTCGTTCTCTCTGTCGCAGACCAGTTTCCCCCCAAAATAATAAAAATCCTCTCTTTTATAATTGCTTCTTCTCCTCGTTCTACGTGTCATCCTTTTTTTTCTCTCCAGTCTGCTCCTTTCTTTTCTCCTTCTAATCCGCTGATTCCCTTGATCAACGGCTTATAATTATGATAAAATCTTCTTGATTTCCTCTCTTTTGTCCACTGTTCTCTGTCATCCGTTCTCTGTCTTCCAATTCTATCTACCGTTTCTGTCATCCGATTCTATCTACCGTTTCTGTCATCCGATTTTATCTATCGTTTATGTCATCCGATTGTATTTTATGCTGCTTTGTCATCTGATTGTTGTTCTGTCATTCGTTTTCTGTTATCCCTTCTTCTATTTGTCGACTACCATCTGATTACTGCTCTGTCATCCGTGTCATCGTTTGCATTTTCGACCAAGTGTCCCCGTTCCATAACAACCAACATCTCATCAGTGAAGTAAAGGGTTTTCTTTTTGGTAGTTTCTGTATCAAAGATTTGCGCTCTCTTAAATATTTTATTGGTATTGAAATTGCTCGCTCACGAAGTGGAATCTACTTGAGTCATTGTCAATATGTTCTTGACTTACTTTTTGATGTTGGACTTACAATTGCCTGCACTATCGATACTCCAATGGAACTCAACATCAAACTTTCAGACTATGATTGCCCTTTACTAGAGGATGTTTTTGCTTATCGTCGATTGGTGGGTAGGCTTATTTATCTTACTTTCACAAGATTTGATATAGCTTTTTCGTTCAATGTTCTTAGTCAATTCATGCATGCACCTCAAAAACCACATTTAAATGTTGTTCATCATCTCCTTCGATATCTCAAGAAAACACCATGACAAGGCACTTTTTATCTTCTTCTAGTTCCCTTTCACTCAATGCATGCGTATTGTGATTCTGATTGGGCAAGTTGTCGTATAGCAGTCATTCTTATATCATAAATTACAATGTTTGTGTCTGTATATATATTAAGACATTATCAATGAGAAAGATCCTACTTTTCATCCAAATCCTCTAGTATGGGCATCGTGTGTGTTGTTAGGGTATCTTTGGTTTGTCTTTTATTTTTTTCTCTTAATTTTGCCTCTAAACCTATTAATCGATATAATTAATAACTTATTTTAATTATTTATAATTTATTATATTATATTCACTAATTAATTAGTATCAGGTCATGAGATAAATAATAAAGAAGAGATGAAAAATTATCAAAATAAGAGAAGATTCGAGCCAAGGTTATATCGCTCTTTCTCACTTTTTTTAATTGATTGAACTTCATATTATTTCTCTAGTTTTCTATTAATTGGGTTATTTAAGAAGAAATAGAAAATTTTGCTAGTGCATTAATCTAAAAATAATACTACGTTTACTCTCTTATTTCATTCTCTAAACATACTTGATTACATGTCAAACAATTATTAGTAAAATAAATAAATTACAAATTGTTAATTTATTTAATTAAGCACACTTTAATTGCTGTAATCATTGTAGTAGAATAAGAGAGTAAACGTAATATTATTCTTAATCTAAACAAATTTCATTTAGCAACGCTTTTGATAATTCTCCATTTGAATTTATTGAATACGATTCAGAATAATTAATGGGGATTTTAGAGAATCAGTAAACATTTCCAATTTTAATTCAAGAAAATATCAAGGTTTTGATTTATTTATCAAAATTTCAAGATGTCACATTTGGAGAGGCAGCTTCTTAGAAGCTTCTACTAGGAGGGAAGAGAAAGCTAAGATGAAAACCAACCTAGAAAATTCTAAATTCTAAAAAAAACCTACTCATTCCAGCAACAAAAGTTTTGTTATGGCGAAGCGAGCCCAAACTCTCTTAAGGCCAAATCATTTATTGATCCAAATTTATTCGGGCCCAAAACCTCTAAGGCCCAGGAGACACAATTAGTAAACCAAAAAGAGGACGTGTTTGAGAAGGACTCAACCTGGTGATGCAAACCAAAGTTTGATTTTCACCAATCAAATTTAGAAAAAGGGAACCCGCATTTATCTTCGGTGTGCTTCTTGAAGGAAAGAGTAGTCAGGTTTATGGTTCATGGACAAAATTTTGGACCAAGTAGTACATGGAATTAAACTACCATGGGTTGCAATTTTGTGTGACGGGAAACCATAAGAGTATCCAATTCATCGACATGAAGTTGCAAGAGGGCATAGTCTTGTGAATTGGGATGGAATGGAAAAGAAAAAGAGGAGGAAATGTGTCAATCACTGACTTCATAGAAATATTTTCAATTCAAGAGAAGTTGTTGTAGAAGGCACCATATATTTTTAGATTTTAGAGATCATGATCAAATAATGACCACAACAACAAGATTATTAGAAGGAATAAACGGTTGGAGTAGATATGGATCCCCATCTGGTTGGAGGTTGGAATCTCCATGGTCGGGGTTACGTGAGGAAACTACGAAGTTCTTCGAACATGATTGCTACATGGATTGGATACCATGACTTTGAAGTTCTTCAAGTGGTGCGAATAAAAAGTAGACAAGTAGATACTCAATCCCCGAGCTTCCTTGAAGATACAATGTTTCAAAAACAAAATCCAAATGACAAGGTTTAGTGCAAATCAGTTGGTGGATAATTTTCACAGTTTCGGGGCTTACAAAAATGGAGTCCAAAAACGAGAGAGAAAGAAAGATATAAAACGAATGGCGGAAGTTGTTGTGGAATCAGATTTGGTATTTGGCAGTTTATAGGGATGATTTCCAGATGGATAAAAAATGGTCAAATAAATGAATTTTGGCGTGCTCTTTGGATTCGAGAACAGAGGACGAATGATGAAAGTACCTTCAATTTTTGGTGGTAAAAGTCATAGGAGAAAAGGAGATATGGCCAAAGAAATGCAAGCTGATTAGAAAAGTGCCTATACTTTGAGCATTCTTGGTCGAGCACGCTGCCCACTTGAACCATCAACAGTTCCTTTAAAGGGTAGGCCATTCTGGGTCGTTTATGGCTGGTTCTAGGATTGGCTGGGTAAGTTGGTGCCCTTCTTTTGTGCACGGAATTTTCTAAATAACACGACATTGATCCATGGAGTCAAATAATTTGAGCTTCTCCATCATGCTTCCATTCTACTTAGTTTATTGAATCCATTGTCCATCTCCTAGGCTGTCATTTTGTTACAAGCATAAGTGGCCTTGATAACAAATTGGATATTGTTCAATTGAGCCCAAAATCTGCACGAATTTGGTTTTAGAAGTAAGCCAAATACATTGCACTAGTTAGAGAATAGAACTATCATAATAAATCATTCATTTTTCACTCTCTCAAACAATGTAAAATTATGCACTCCACTGGTATGAACATGACTCTTACAATCAATAAAATCTTAGATCGTTAAGAGGGTGTTCGGCCACAAGTACAGCCTAGGAGAATCAAGTTTAAGAAAAAACAACAATATCACAACCAACCTAGCAATTAATGCAAGTTTGTTCTCCCATGCTTTCTAATCAAAATTTTGCTTCGGGATCCACTAGTGCGTAGTTTCTGCTAATGTATCGAAAACCTTTCATCCCCCCATTAGCCATCTCCCTCACATTACTTTTCCTTACTATTTCATATGCATTCTCTCTCTTTCCTGTTATTAATTTTATTTTGCATACATGTAGAATATTTGAATTCTGTCATTATATTCAAAATTAAAAAATCAACATTTGGGATGTCGGATGTACTTCAAATTCGGTTCTGCAAGCTCAACCACTGTCCGGTTTCACTAGGCCTTGAAGCTTCCACCCACCAAGCCCTGCTGAAGAAAATGCCTAAAAATGCCAAACCAAGTTAAAAGGACAGGAACAAACACGGTATAGCAGAAAAGAAAGCAATTTATTTCCTCCACGTACTTGACAGTGACCAAATTTAATCGTGTTATATTTCTTATCTATAAGAATTGATTTTTATAAGCTTTTTCCTGCATTTCGATGGCATACATACCAAGGTATGGTGTAAAAAGTCAGGAATTATATATGAGATATGCCATGATATATAATATGATCAATGATTAATATCGAGTTATTGCACTAGAATATACGCCTTCACGAAGTGATGGGCATATGGATTAGGATCTAGCTGGCTCTTTTGAAAACACTGGACTCTTGTGTCAAATGCAATGTGACCAACCATGAAAGTTGTCCACAAGGCATTAAACTCCAGGCTTTCCTTTAACATATAGTGATCTATGATCCCATTAAATTACTTAATCTTGGCATTTAGGATTTTTTTAATAATTTGATTCCTAGGAAACAGGAGTCTGAAAGAATCAAAAAATAGATTTTAAATTTAAGTAAAGCCACTCCCTTAAAAAGGAAAAGCTAACCTCATCCCAGGATTTTCCAGCAGCTTCCAGCAAAGCAGCATTGCATGTCTTTAATTCAATGGCATATCCAACAAACATTGAGGCTGCCTCCTCCCAACCGCGGTTATGTCCCATGCACCTGTCCAATGACTCCAGTTAAATTCGAATTCCTCTCTCGTAGCTCAATCACTAAATTAAAAAATTTGCACATATTAAGTAGCAACATATGAAAAGTATATACCAAAGTAGAATCTTGTCCCACATAAATTCCAGTATTCATAATTCATGCAAGCGTTTTAGATAAAGAGCATTGAACCATCACCATCGATTTAAGAAACAAAAGTAAAATCATCAAAAATGTTTCCGTGCAGTTGCTCCGGGAAATTTTCAAAATGATGCGCAAAAACATCATAAAAATGTAATCAGCCTATGATTATGTTTCTTTAAAAACCCAAAGGAGCACAATGTTTTTTTCCATAGTTCACAATGCCTAAATAATCCTTCTCTAGCTCCACAATGGAGCCATTGATTAAGAGTGCTATTGAAAAGTACTGATTAAAATGTCAACTAAGGTTGTTTAATTTAAATTTGGAATGTTACTACTATTAATTTTATGATAAAACACTTTAGAACGTAGTGCTTGATTTTCGATAGTTTCTTGGATTTGAGTTTTTCCAACAGTCTATTTTTAATTTTCATTCTTTTGATTCCGATACATAATAATTGGTTTGGTTTGTGTGATTACTTTGCTTGGTTTGGATTGCATAATTTTTTACCAATGTGATTAGTTTGGTTTGAAAAAGTATTCACCATTGAACCAATCTGTCCGATGAACAACCTTAGATTTATCGGATGAATTCACAAAAGTGGCAATTGAAGATAGTGCAACCGAAGAGTGCCTACTAATAACTTAGAAATAGTATAAAAAACTAAAGCTAATAGAGTTAACCTAGCTCACATGACAGTCAATATCTCTTCCCTGGAATAATTAATAATAGCCCGTTGAAGGTGCTCAGCAGTTTGGCCGTCCATGGCTGCAATGGAATAAAAGCTTGAAATGAAATGCACCTCTGCTTCCAAAAATCCTCGAACTTGTTCCTGCATAATCTTGAGCGTTTCTCTGGTTCTCTTTGCATCACTGTACAATAACAATTACTCAAAAATAGACTTCAACGCTGGAAATCAATGTCATTAGATACGAATGACGAATAACGTCACCAAGTCGTCACCTGGATAAGATAAGTTGAGGAATCCAACCTAACTTTTGAAGCTTATAAGAAACTTCAGCAGCATCTTCTCGTCCATCTTTACTCAGCGGTCTATCATGATCTAGTATTTTAAAATTCATCAAAAACAAGTGAAAAATATACAAAAAAAAGGGGGAAGAACGCCAGTTGAGAGGTTCACCACGCATCGAAAGGTCTTGCCAGGAACTCTCAGCATGGCGTAGCAGAATGAGGCGACGAGAAATCAATTTCTCCGATACAGAGGAAAATGTTTCTTCAGATTCAATTTTGGCCTTCACCGGCCCAGGGTTTCGGGAACAGGGAGAGGAACTTAGAAACGGAGTTTTGGAAGGGGTTGGTTGCAGTATGTGCATGAAACGGCAAGAAGAGAAGGCAGCATTCATTCTCGTGGCTCTGAAAACTGTTTTGAGTTGCAGCAAGTGAGCTCCGCAGAGAGACGGAAGCACCATGAGAGGTAATGAGCTTCTAATCCTCCTACTCTAGGCCGGGCAACTAGGCCAGAACTCCAGGCCCATAAATGAGCCCACCTATGATGAATCTCGACTCTCGAGGATGAAACAAAGTATTCCAAGGGCTAGAATTCTAACGTTATATCGAGACTTATTGATCAACTTTGATCAGAAATAACCATTTGAGGTATGCAAAGGTGAAATTCATGGCTAAATTTTAGCTTTACATTGGAGCCTAACATCAACCCTAATACTAGTGCTATTAGGACAAAACCCTTTTACGAACTCTTACTTGAGATAAAACCCTAATGTTATTTCATTCAATTTAACCACACAGTATTTTTTCAATTTTTGAATTTACCCAAAAATTTTAAAAATCCAAAATGGCAATTAAAAGATAATCGAGTCAACCCATGATACGTCGTTAATCAAAAACTAAAAATTTGACACGTAAAATTTAATAAATCATAAAATATCAAGTTTTACAGATATATTGTGAAAATATATTCAGAAGTGGACCTTAAGGTATCAAGACAGCTAGCATAGTTAGCATCAACATATCCGGAGATATTTTCCTTCTTTGTGCTACTTGATCAATATTCTATGTACATGTTCAAAGTATTAGCGTCATACCTCATTAGCAACTTTAAAGCATGCCAATGGCATTTGTCGGGATCAACCATAAATTTGATGATGATACTCATCGAGAAATTTAAATTTGGCCAAGTACCAACCATAGGATACATGATGTTACCAACGACATTTGCATATTGACGTGCTTCAAATTATGGATCAAATGGAAACAAAAAACTTAACAAAAATCTACTTTTTAGATTTTCCAATTAGATCTCAGATTAACAGAATCTGATCCGAAAATTACTCAACTTCCAAAAATCGTAACTTTCAATTGGCTAAAATTTTAAATGGAGCTTACTCAGAGTGTGGAAGAAATATCCTCTAAAGTTCATGGCCTAACTTGCTGGGAATCAAAAGTTACGGCCGAAATACAGAAAGTCGCTAGAACTCGGTCTGCTGCTCTGGCCGAGAACAGATCAACAACTTCGGGAAAATGTAACTATCTCGTCTAAAAATGAAACACGTGATTCTTGTGGCAGATTAATGTTGTAGATGTGAGGATGGTTGTGTGTAAAAATCAGAAGTTAGTTCGCTTAGATGACAGAGTTATGGATGAAACACCGATGGAACTCCTCTATTGAGAAGCGCTCCAACAAGATAAATGTGAGAGTTCGTACACCCTTGTGTGGATGACTATCTTCAACTAAGATGGTAGAAAATGGTACACTAATAAGAATTTTCATGGCACTCACAGGATAAAAATAATTTGACGACAATTCACTCGGACGAATGAAATAGTCGTGCAAAGGCTAGAAAGCTCTCGACTTTGGGAAGAAGAATTCTTCTATATTTTCAATATAAACTCAGCTGCTGAAACAAGGATTCTTTTAAGTTTTAATAAACAAAACTAGATTAAACTAATAAGCATGAAAATAGGGAAAGATAAGATCTATTCGGTCGCAGTCCTCTTGTGCGCGCGCGTGGCTGATGCCCTAATTGGTGATCTTCCAATTATGTTCTTCCACTTGGATGCAACCGTGCAGCACTTATTTTAAAGTAAACTCGTAAGTAAATTTAAGAAAAACAAAACAAACTAAGAAAAATTACATCATTTGTTTAAAGGAAAACAAATTCATTTTTCAATATTTGGTGTGAGAATGAGGCTCTCTGTAATTGGCCTTGTTGACCAAGAAAATGATGTCCAAATTACTCGATCCAACTCATTTTGAAAAAACCTTGAAATGTTAGCTATATTCTTTATGAAGAACACTTGTTGTAATTAGGTTGGCAAGACTGTCGAAAATACCAAATACCCCTTAGAGGTTAGTTTAACGGCAGTTTTGTTGGAAGGTCCAATAATCCTTGAACGTGTGTTTGATCTTCCATTTATGTCTCACCTTGAAGAATTTAATAACTTTAAAGCATGATCCTCCACGAAAACCTACAAAACAAACACTTGAAAATATGTTAGAAAAACTTCATCGAGTGTCCGAGAAGTGGCGGATCCGTGACACTGTCACATATGAGATTTTCTTCCTAAAATTCCTTTTGTATTCTATGTTTGGTTTTTGTTTCTTGGACAACTTAAAATGACTTCCAAAGGGTGTGGTTTAAGGTTTCTCAACTCAAATACGTGAAGCACTTTGCTGAGATAATTTCTTTGAGATAATTGAAGAGTTCTAGCTTCCATGTTCCTCAAAATATAAATACCCAGAATATGTTTAACTGCCCTTGAGTCTTTCATGTCAAATACTTTTCCAAACTAAAATTTCAAATCTGTAATCTCAGACTCGCTTTTTTCAGCAATAAGACTATCATCTACGTACAAAAGAACAAACAATCTATTTTCTTAATTTCACTTCATCATATATCATATTTGCATTTATAAAAACCAATTGCTGTAATGAAATTATCTAGATTAGATTGTTCACTGTCTTCTTCTGTTCCATGCTCCCACCTCAATCTAAAACCTTCTCAACTGATTTCTTTATTGCTTCCTCTTCTTTTCTTTTAAAACGAAAATTCTTTTCATTGAAGGGTACATCACGGTTGATAATAATTCTTTGTTGATTTTCTTCAATATAACACAATCTATAACCCATAACCCCTTCAGAGTATCCTAGAATCACATATTTCTTTGCCCGTGGTTGGAGCTTTCCCTGTTTAACATATGAATATGCAGCACATTGGAGACCTTCAGATCTGCATAATTTGTAGGATACTCATATCACATTTCAAATGGAGTTTTGAACTCCAATGCAGTAGAAGGACACAGATTAATCAGATAGCAAGCTATTTTGACTGTCTCTGCCAAGAAGGATCTTGGAAGCCCAACGATAAAAGCATGCAACAAACTCTTTCCATAATAGTCTCATTCATCCTCTCTGCAAGCTCATTCTGTTGAAGCTCATTCCGAATCCCTCTTATTTATAGAAATTTTCAAATTTGGCATAACAAAATTCCATATTATTATCGGTTATAAGTTTTTTTTTATCTTTCGATTAGTTTGATTCTCGATTGTTTTCTTCCAATTCTTGAAAATCTCAAACACTTGATCTTTGGCTTTTATGCAGTAGGCCAAAACTCTATCAGTGAAATCATCTATGAATGTTACAAAATAATTGTTCCACCCTTTGAGGGAATTTTCTCCGGCCCCCACACATCGGAGTGTATGTAATCAAGCATGCCCTGAGACGAGTGAGTTGCTCTAGCAAATTTTACCACCTGCTCTTACCTAGCATACAATCTTCACAAAATTTCAGACTTGAACTTCCTTACAAAAACGTTCTCCTTCAATTTGGCAGAATTTATTGTTTCCCAAAAGTACCTTTCCCTCCACTATCTTATGAAAGTTTTGTAATAATTCTTTCATCGGTATCATGTGAAAGTAACATCCAGAATCCAATATCCATTGCTCCCCAGATTCAATTTTTGAAGCCACGGAGATCATCTGATGACTCGTAACCATGAGTAGCAGCATAGACATGCTCCATTTTTAGTTTTCTTTTCTACAAGCTTTCTTTTTCGCTAAAAACATTCCTTTTTGTAGTGGCCTTCGTCCATCTGAATTTTATTTTTCATCGTATCTTTTTTTAAGTTCTTTAGGAATTTAATGATGCTTTCACTTCAGCCATTGTTGGAGTTTTCTTACCATACAACATAGTGTCAACAAAATGTTCATATACCCTTGGTAGAGAGCTCAGAATGGTGATAGCCTAATCTTCTTCAACAATTTTTACTTCTATGTTGTTGAATAGGAACTCCAAACCCTAGAGTTCCACGCTCACCGCACCAATTATAGAATCAAAAGCAAAAGAACAATGCAAGATATGTAAAAAGCGATGAGATGACAAATGAAATTAAAACCAACAACACAAAGACAAGCCTGCTCCTTTCCTTCCAACTTTATTTGGCCACAAACATTCCAGCTGGTAGAGAGACCCACTCACTCTAAAGTATTAGTTGAACCTATGATGGGTCCCCCCACCAACTCACATGGCCACCTCAGGCAATGGTTTCGTTTTGTGCAAAGAAAGAAACAACCATTGTCAACCAAAACAACCCTCCTCTTGACTTTTTCATCTCTTTAATTTTGGGTTAATGCTACGAATTAATTAAGTAAAATATAATCTTTGACTTTTGATTTTGGTGATTAATGATGAGATTTAGTTCCCTAATCAGTATTTAAACTCTCCTTTGTTTATTCCAACTATCTTATAAAGTCAACCAGGCATGGTCAACTGCTACATCCCTTTGATGTACAAAGACAAGAAATTGAACACCCATTATGATTTACTAAGTTCAACCCATATCTATGAACAATGCAATACTCATGCTAGAACATTGAAATTTTCTTATCGATCTTGTGTTAATGCACATAAAAATAATGTTATGTTTCATCTCTTATTCTACTCTCTAAACATATTTATTGACGTATCAAACAATTATTATTGCAATTAAATCATTGTTTGATAAATCAACGAGTGTGTCTATAAAATAGAATAAAAGAGTAAACTTAGTATCACTCAAGCATGTAATTTCTTTGAAATTCTAAAATTGCTAAATAACCAAAAGGAGAAACATGGCACAGCATTAGGGTTTTTGGTGATTAATGATGAGATTTAGTTCCCTAATCAGTATTTAAACTCTCCTTTGTTTATTCCAACTATCTTATAAAGTCAACCAGGCATGGTCAACTGCTACATCCCTTTGATGTACAAAGACAAGAAATTGAACACCCATTATGATTTACTAAGTTCAACCCATATCTATGAACAATGCAATACTCATGCTAGAACATTGAAATTTTCTTATCGATCTTGTGTTAATGCACATAAAAATAATGTTATGTTTCATCTCTTATTCTACTCTCTAAACATATTTATTGACGTATCAAACAATTATTATTGCAATTAAATCATTGTTTGATAAATCAACGAGTGTGTCTATAGAATAGAATAAAAGAGTAAACTTAGTATCACTCAAGCATGTAATTTCTTTGAAATTCTAAAATTGCTAAATAACCAAAAGGAGAAACATGGCACAGCATTAGGGTTTTTGGTGATTAATGATGAGATTTAGTTCCCTAATCAGTATTTAAACTCTCCTTTGTTTATTCCAACTATCTTATAAAGTCAACCAGGCATGGTCAACTGCTACATCCCTTTGATGTACAAAGACAAGAAATTGAACACCCATTAGATTTTACTATTCAATCAACGAGTGTGTCTATAGAATAAGATAAAAGAGTAACTTAGTATCAACTCAAGCATGTAATTTCTTTGAAATTCTAAAATTGCTAAATAACCAAAAGGAGAAACATGGCACAGCATTAGGGTTTTTGGTGATTTAATCGAATGTGCACGTACAAAGGTTATTCGATTTTGTAAGCGTGACATATCTTATTATTTGCAAACTTTTCGAGTCGAGTACTAATCAAAGCATAAATCAGATAAATTAGCAATGATATTTGTTTTTCCCGATTTTGAGAGTCTCATCTAAAGAGACTTTTTCAATGCACTAAAATGTGTTACTCATTTTCCTAATAATTTATAAAATCTCATTTTTTTACAAAATTATTGAATATTCAATAATTTATTGAATATATAAACCCATAAATATTTAATTTTATTATTTATACTTCCTACTGGAATCGACACATCTGGTCAAGCCTATGAAGCTGAACTTTTACGCAACACATTGGCTAATATTTAATTTTATTATTTATCAATTTTTTTCTAGCGCAAATCACTCAAATACATGACTCAAAATTTAATATAACAATAATCATAAAATAATAATAACTACAATATTTCATTGCATTCACATCCAAAATCAAATTTTGTTAACTTTGTGAAACAAATAATGTCACATATGAAGTTCCCTTCAATAAAACATTATACATAAAAATAATATTACGACTTTCTTATTATAATCTCTAAACATATTTGTTAACGTGATAAATTATTCTCATTATACACTTTATAATTTAATATATTAATTACACAAATCATTGTTTGACACTTTAACAAGTATGTTTAGAAAGTATAATAGAGAGTAAATGCAACAATACTCTTATATATAAATACAACATAAAATTTCTTCTTAAGTTACACAAACTTTTTCGGTTCATGAAATATAATTTGACTTGGAAAATAAAATTCATAAATTGTTTCATGAAACTTTATTTTTCGTCGGAATTCTTTGATTCTACATGTTCATAATGTCATATAATACATTCACTAAAATTTTTGAAATATTTCGAAGATTTGATAAACTTAGGTGTGTGCAAAGTCTTGATCATCATATCAGAAGAATTATCATGAGTACTAATTTTGCTCACTGCAAAATCACCACGAGCAATCACATCACGAACAAAATGATAACGCACATCAATGTGCTTAGTCTTCTCGTGAAACATCTGATCCTTTGTCAGAAAAATAGCACTCTGACTATCACAAAAGACTGTAGTAATCTCTAAGTCTTCAGTGAGTTCACCAAACAGGCCCTTCAACCAAATCGCTTCTTTGCAGGCTTCTGTAATCGCCATGTACTCAGCCTCGGTA
Source organism: Begonia masoniana (assembly GCA_022432975.1). Lineage (NCBI taxonomy): Eukaryota > Viridiplantae > Streptophyta > Magnoliopsida > Cucurbitales > Begoniaceae > Begonia > Begonia masoniana. Next base: position 7,536,641 of record CM039506.1, read on the forward strand.
GTCGACAATGCAACTGTATCTTGCAACGTAGCCTTCCAACTAATAGCACAACCACCAATACTAAAGATGTACCCAGTAAGAGATCTTCTCTTATCAAGATCTCCAGCGAAGTCAGAATCAACATAGCCATCAACTCCATCTCTAGTCCTTCCAAAATGTAAGCAAACATCAGTAGAACCATGTAAGTATCTGAGAATCCACTAAACTGCTTTCCAATGTTCCTTACCAGGGTTTGCCATATATCTGCTAACAGCACTAACAACATATGCTAAATCAGGACGTGAACAAACCATGACATACATAAGAGAACCAATAACACTGGAGTATGGAACTCGTGACATGTAATCAACATCGATATCTGATTGTGGTGATAAAGCAGATGAAAGTTTAAAATGAGCAGCTAATGGAGTACTAACTGGCTTGGCACTTTGCATATTAAATCTGTTGAGTACTTTCTCAATGTACCCTTTCTGACTTAGATATAATTTACCTACCGATCGATCTCTAAAAATCTCCATCCTAAGTATCTTCTTTGCTACACCTAAATCTTTCATCTCGAACTCGATACTCAGCTGTGCTTTTACCTTTCTGATCTCTGTCTGATTCTTGGCTGCAATCAACATATCGTCGACGTACAAGAGAAGATAAACAAATGACCTATCACCACTCACTCTGAAGTAGACACAACTGTCATAACTGCACCTCTTGAAATTATGAGTGGTCATAAATGCATCAAATCTCTTATACCACTGTCTCGGTGACTGTTTCAAACCGTAAAGGGACTTTTTCAGCTGACAAACGTAGTTCTCCTTTCCTAAGGCTACAAAACTCTCTGGTTGCTGCATGTAGATGTCTTCATCGAGTTCTCCATGTAAAAATGCAGTCTTCACATCTAACTGCTCAAGCTCAAGATCGTGCAATGCCATGATACCAAGTAAAGCACGGATAGAACTGTGCTTCACTACTGGAGAAAATACATCAGTAAAATCAACACCTGGAGTTTGACTATAGTCTTTAACAACAAGTCTGGCCTTATACCTTGCTCCTTAAACTCCCGGAGTACCTTCTTTTCTCTTGTACACCCATTTGCAGCGAACAATTTTCTTGTCCTCTGGTAGCTTCACTAGGTTCCACATACCATTCTTGTGAAGCGATTCCATTTCTTCCTGCATAGCAATCATCCACTTACCAGAGTTATCGCAGCTAACTGCTTCTGAATACATCGCAGGTTCTTCTTTGGAATCAATTTCTTTAGCCACATTTAAAGCATAAACAACTAAATCAGCCTTTTCATATCTCTAAGGACGTCTAGTATCTCTCCGAGGCCTATCTTTCGCAATGGAATATTGTGGAGGTGCTTCTGAGGAGCTAGCACCATCCACCGAATCTGATATAGGTTCCAGAGTAGGCTCTAGTGTAGATCTCGACCCAATCTCAATCTCCACCTGTGTGCTTGTCTTTTGCTTATCTCCCTCAGAAATAATTCTAGACGGAGACCACTGAAGCATACCAGTTTCATCAAAAACAACATCTCTGCTGATGACGAATTTTCCGGTTTCTGGATACTAAAGTTTGTATCCCTTCACTCCTTGTTTAAAACTGATAAATACACACTTCACCGAACGAGACTCCAACTTCCCATTATCAACATGAGCATACACAGGAAATCCAAAAATTTTCAAATCAGAATAAATAGAAGGAGTGCCAGACCATACCACTTGTGGAGTTTTCTTGTCAATAGCAGTCGACGGAGAGCGATTAATGAGATAACAAGCATACGCAGCAGTTTCGGCTCAAAAATTTTTGGTAACCTAGCATTAAGGAGCATACAACTCATCTTCTCCATCAAGGTCCTATTCATCCTTTCTGCCACACCATTCTGTTGAGGATTTCGCGGAACTATATGATGTCTCACAATACCTTCATCTCTGCATAAGGCATTAAACTCATCAGAACAAAACTCCAAACCATTATTAGTTTGGAGACGCTTCACTTGTCTCCCTGTTTGCTTCTCAATCATGATCTTCCACTCCTTAAAGGTAGAAAATGCGTCACTCTTCTGTTTCAAAAAGAATGCCCAAACCTTCCTAGAAAAATCATCAATAATCGTCAACATATAGAATGCACCACCTTTAGATGGTACCCTAGAAGGACTCCACAAATCAAAATGTATGTAGTCAAGTGTCCCCTTTATGTTGTTAATACCTGCCGAGAACTTAACTCTTTTAAGCTTGCAAAAAACATAATGCTCGTAGAATTTTAGCTTCGTAATACTCTGTCCATCAAGAAGTCCTCTTTTACTCAATTCGATCATGCTATTCTCACTCATGTGACCCAGGCGCATATGCCAAAGCGTTGTAATATCAGAATCAGACATAGATGAACTAGCGACAGCGGCATCATCTGTAACTGTAGAGCCCTGCAGAATATATAAACTAGCAGTTTTTCTAAGCCTCTTCATCACGACAAGAGAACCTTTGCTGACCTTCACAACTCCACCTTCACCAGTGTACTTGTACCCTTTAGAATCAAGAGTACTCAAAGAGATCAGATTTCTCTTCATGTCAGGGACATGCTTCACATCGCCAAGTGTCCGAATGGCTCCATCGAACATCTTAATCCTGACCGTACCAATGCCAGCAATTCTACAAGATGTGTTATTTTCCATCAACACGGCACCTCTAGAAACCGCTTCATATGTTGAAAACCAGTCCCAATTGGGACACATATGAAACGTGCAGCCAGAATCAAGAATCCACTCCTCGCTCTTTTTCGAATCAATATCATACGCAACGAGGAGTTCACCATCACTGTGATTTTCAGCAACATCAGCTTCGCCAGACTTCTTTGGTTGTTTTCTCTTTTGATTGTCACCAGTTTTCTTGTTCTTATTCTACAGTTTATAACACTCAGCAATAATATGACCCTTCTTCTTGTAGTACTTACATGTCTTATCCTTGTTATTCTTGGATTTCGATCTGCTTCGATTATCCCCAGTAGTATTCCTCTCATGCGGTCTTCCCCGTGCAACAAGGCCCTCACCCTTGGCCTTTGAGCCACTAACAAGCTTATCCATCTTCTCCTTAGAGAATAAAGCATCATAAACCTCATCCAGAGTTAAAGAATCACGACTGTATAAAATAGTATCTCTAAAAATAGCATACGAAGTAGGCAGTGAACACAACAAAATCAAACCTAAATCCTCTTCGTCGTACTTAACTTCCATGGATTCCAAATCAGAGACAATTTCCTTAAAAACAGTTAAGTGATCATCTAGAGACGTACCGTCTGCCATACGATGAGAATATAGACTGTAACGACCCCAGTAGGGCCGAGACATAATTCATGACTCTTTTAGTACTGACTACATATCCTTACATTCCTCTGTTCTTTTTTTTTTTTTTTTTTTTCATTTAAATCATAACTTAGTTCAAGACATCACACGTGATTCATTAGGCGTCGCCTGATCACTAATGACAAAACATTACTCATATCATCCGGTGAAGAGAATACCTACATCGCCCGGTCACTAAACGACAAAACATTACTTATATCATCCGGTAAAGAAAAACACCTACATCGCCCGGTCACTAAACGACAAAACGTTATTTAAACATCCGGTAAGGAGAACACCTACATCACCCGGTCACTAAACGACAAAACATTACTTACATCATTCGGTAAAGAAAACACCTACATCGCCCGGTCACTAAACAACAAAACATTATTTAAACATCCGGTAAGGAGAACACCTACATCACCCGGTGACGTCAGCCGGAAGACTCAAACATTCAACTTCTATCATTCGACATCCGCGGATGACGTCAGCCGGATAATACACTCATCCGACTCCTATTACTCAGCAGTAAAACACGACAATCATCAAGCAACTTCAACCAACAGAAAAACACCCCGACTCTCATAGATTTCAACTTGGTAGGCATAAACTTTAAACGAATAGAATCATAGACTCATTCAGGATACGTGAAGCAGAAGACTTAGTTAAAATAACTCTTTCCATATTTTATAATCATTCCTAGACTCAGTAGTTGAACCAGACAATTTCAAAAAGCTCAATGTTAAAATATATTCTCATCCTACTTATACTTCCATATTCGTAATCATCACTAAATTCATAAGAACATTAACCCGGGGGGGGGGGGGGGTCTTGTTCGCCATCCAGCCACAGAATTGCTCCCTGAACACCTTCCAGCAACCAAACTCAGACATCTTCATTAACTTTGAGATCCTCACCTGAAAACTCGTCACCTACATCATGAGGTTTAAACTATAAGCCTAATGCTTAGTAAGGAATGCAAACTAACATGTATTCATGCATGTACAGATTGAGAGAAAACATGTTCATGATCATTCATCATTCTTGTTTCTGTTCGTCGTTTTCATCATATGGATTAAGGGAGGATTTGTGCCGTAAAAGGGGGGGGGGGGGTTTGACAGTGATTTTGATCATATTTCCTTTCGGGTCGTATTCATGGTCCCTCTTTGGACTGTGGCATGCGTCAACCCACCCCCAACCCTCACTTAATTATCTTGTTTAAATCGTTTTCATATTCATTCTCATATCTTGTTCATGGAAAAACATGCTCATAAATCATTTTCATATGCTTGAGGAGTAAATCATGATGCATGACATGAATGCTCTTAAATCATTAGACTATGAAAATTATCATACTAGACAGTTAACTTCATAGACTTTAACAGAACATTACATAACCTAGTTCTCAAACATCCGTAAATCATCCAAATACAAACCATCTTACTAACTTAAAACAAACACCAACGTAAGTAACAGACAATAGCTTAAATAACTTCTAACCATCGTATTAGTTTCTACCTAGCATCCTTTTGATGTAGGGCCCTATTGGCCGAGAATTCTACACATTCACTTACCTGGTTTCCTTAGCAACTTGAACTCCTTTTCTTCAGGCTTCTTCACCTAAAACATTTACATTGCAGTAGTTAAAATGAAAATCCTAATAATCATAATCACAAGTCATCATAGAATTTAATAGCTAAAGTCATTCTCGAATTCCCTTAGTTTAGTTTTTCTGTGAGCAGTCTGAAATCCCAAAACCAAAACAGCTAGGTTCGACTAACGATTAATCAGGGTCGGTCATATTAAATGTCCAAAATCGATTCGGAAATGACATTACTAAATCCAGATTATAAATGTTACTAACATTACTCGGCCATTGGAGAAAGCAACTCCAACACCAAGCTGAAAAACAGAGCTTATCGACTAACTGATAACTACATTGTCTATCCCATACCTCGAGCGTAGAGTATCCGAGAAATAGCAAGGGAGCTGGTCGTCAAAGGGAGGGTTACTGGCAGGCAGAGAGCGAGAGCTCGGGAGAGAAAATCGCTGAAAAGAGGAAGTGTCGGCTACTGTGGCGTTGGTGGGGTTTAAAAATTTTCCATTTCCTTTATATATCGGCCACAACCCACCCTTATTACAATTTTGCCACTCAACCTAGTTTGACACCACATGAAATTAAATAAGCTTTGGCATAAAATTCCGAAGCGAAAATATCTAATAAACATGACCGTTAAAACGGTTAAGAAAGTCACTTGGTCAAACTCGTCGAGTGTTACATAGACGTTGTTTCAGGTGTAGTTTGCTAGTCAGGGATTTCGTCATACACAACTGCTCCAATCTTAACCAAAGTGCCGTAGCGGATTTTTCCTTCAAATAATCTTGAAGAATCTGATTTGACAGATGCAAATGAATCTGAGATAGAGCTTTTCGATCCTTATGTTGTTTCTCCTCAGCAGTCCATGATGACGGTATCATTGCAATGCCCAACAATGCATCATCTAAATCCATTTGTGCCAGAATTGCCCGCATCTTAACCTGCCATAATGAAAATCTGGTATTTTGATCCAGCAGCGGAATGTCATATTTTAACTATGTCATCTCTCAAAATTCAGAATATTTCTCCAACGATATCTCAACCAGATAATTATAAGAAAAAAAAAAAAATTCTCGGTGATGAACAGTACTCGCCGCCGATGAACGAAACCGTGGCGGCGTGGACAGTACCGGCGTGAACAGTACTCCGTCGACGATGAACAGTACTCGGCCGCGATGAACAGTAACCCAGCATGATGAACAGTAAATTCGCCCCCGACAATGAACAGTACTCGCCGGTGATAAATAGTACCCGTCGCCGATTAATGAAATTTTCAAACCCAAAATTACAAACTCCGAATCGTTAATACCTTCAAAAAATCTAGCCCTGATTTTCGAAAACCTTCAACTCGCTCTGATACCAATTGTTGAAAAACCGAAAACGAAATGAAATTGAAAAACAAGAAAATAGTGGACACCAAGATTTATGTGGAAAACCCTAAACGGGAAAAAATCACGAAGAGAAGAGAAATCACTAAAATCAAGGGTACAATGAGTTTTGCGACTCAAACATATATTTATACGTAGACAAAAAACCCTAGTCATAATGAGATTCACAACGTGGGCCAAACCGGCCTGGCCCAAACAGAAATCAGATCACACCGATTATAACAATTAATTTAAATGAAAACCCAGTCCAAACGATGGGATTTCAGTGTGAGAAATGATGTCTGGCGTTGGAGAAGAAGATACTGAATCGTGGGTCAAGAAGATTAAGCTGCAACACAGATGACTTGGCTAATATCAAGATTTAGTGCATGCATTCTTTAACCATGGAAGGGTTGCAGCATAGCGCATGTGAGTCACAGTGCGGGTGGTTTGGCGACGGAGGAGCTACTGCTTGGGACGGTTGGGTGCGACTCAGGGGGTTATTTTGAGCCCAATTTTAGTTTTCGACCTAATCATTCTTTGGTCGTTTTGGGCCTAAAAATATGATATTTTAATGTGAAAATTCTAGGCTAATAGTAATACTAATATGATGATTAGGTACTAAAACTTGAACATAATTCTTGGGCTTTCTTTGATCTTGATATTGGACTTTGACATGGTACACCCAGTTCAAGATAGAAGTTTATTTTTATGTACAAACAGTGCATAGATTTTCAAAGTTTTATTCTGAGACATATTCTCGTATAAAATGACTTGTTCATTTTATCAGTCATCGATTTTCATATTTTATATGTATTTTTACTGTATATATTTTATTGAGAATGCACAATATATTTTTTCATCTTGGTCGTGTGAATCGAGGTTGATTGACCCACATGGGAGTCTTATTTTTCTTATTCACATTCGGCCATTGAAAGATGTGTTTGTTTGCTGTTAATTAGAGTAATGGAAAAATTGAAGATTGTGTCCCTGAGTGAAAAATTTTAAACCTGATCTGGGCTATTGCAATCGTATGAGTATTATTGTTATTTATTTATGTTATGTCATTGACATAGTGTGTCTGGAGTCCGTGAGTGACTCCTTTTACTGAAATCTAATACAGTGAAGGTTTATTTTAAGTATGTACTACACTATACTTGAATGTGTTAACATTTGCCCTATTGTATGTTTTCTAACTAGTTCTTATAAATATTTTATAATTAGCATGCACAAACATTGTTTTAACTTAAAAGTTGAATATAAAATTTCACTCTATTGAGTTAAATCAAGATGATCCTTAGTTGTCGATGCATGAGTAATTTCAACATCATTATTCCCTTAGAAGTTTATTTTCTTTGAAGGGATTTTATTTTATTTTTTGCATAGCTATTAGACATGTATTACTATACTATCTGATGTCATGTTTTGACCTAGTTTTATCCAAGTTAACGCCCTTACCAATAGTCAATTTATAAGATTTCCACTGTCATATTAAATATATAAGGCAGTTTGGTTTGTTCTTAGGTTGGGCCTCTCTTCATTCTGCCTCGGGCCCCTCTTGATTTGTGAATAGTTTTGGTATCAGAGCTATGTTGATGTCTTGGAAGCGACATTTCTAAGATACATATTGTGATAATATAGAATATATTTGAAATTACTTTGCTCAAGGACGTTGTGTTAAAACTTGATTTGAGTTTGTAAATAATTCTCATCATATCTAGATAAACACATTGGATATGTGCATAAATGATAATTCCTAAATTAGAGTTATTTTATAGGGTAGTTATTAATTTGAACCCTGTACTATACATTTTTTTTCAATTCGCCTCCTGTACTAAAAAAACCGGCAAATCGAACCTTGTATTTGATTCTGTTATCAATTTTGACATTCTATCAACAATTTCATTAAACCATCATTTAAAAAATTACCAAAAAATCTTGGATTTAGTTGAAATGTTTACCACATATTCACTACTTAATGAGAAGATAATCTGAAAATTTTTGTGATTGTTTAACACATGTATGATTTATTATAATTTTATTTTAGTATTTTATAAAAATATTCTAATAAATCATACAAATTTTAGAAAATCACGAAAAAAATTTTATTTTCTACCCGTGATAGGTTAAACATGTTGAAATTATTTCAAATAAATCAAATATCGTTTGGTAGTTTTTTAAAAATTAATTCATAAAGTAAAGAAGAAATTGAGATTAATTTAAACAAATACCAAACGATATTTAATTTATTTGAAAAATTGTCCACATATTTACCTTATCATGGATAAATAATAGAAAAAGTGTCGTGATTTTCTAAATTTTTTATGAATTATTATAATATTTTTATAAAATACTAAAATAAAATTATAATAAATTGTACATGTGTTAAAAAATATCAAAAATTTTTAAATTATCTTCTCATTAAGTAGTAAACATGTGGTAAAAATTTTAACTGAATCCAAGATCGTTTGGTAATTTTTTAAATGAGAGTTTAATGAAATTGTTGATAGAAGGTCAAAATTGATAACAGAATCAAAGTACAGAGTTCGATTTGCCGGTTTTTTTAGTACAGGGGGCGAATTGAAAAAAAGTGTATAGTACAGAGTTCAAATCGATAATTACCATATTTTAAACTATTTTTAATTGATAGAAGTTGTATGATTTGAGTGAATGTAAAAAGAAATTTGTAGAATTTATTGAAATTGTTGCAGGATGCTGCAGCATCAAGAGATTGGTTGAATTTAGCATATTTCATGCATATTCTAAAAAAAAAAAATTATCACTAATTTGAATTTTGTATTATTTTATTTGAATGCAGATTTATTAGCGAAAAAATAAGAAAATATCGGTGTTTTAACAAGTTTTCAAATTAAAAAATATGAAGATTATGAAAATCTGGAAGAGAAAGAAAATAAATCAATAAATGAGATTATTTTTACCAAGAATCAAGGAGAGAGAGGGATTTGGCTGGAAAAATCCCTAGAATCAAGAAGAGATAGAGATTTGTCTGGAGAAATCCCTAGAATCAAGGGAGGAAAAGGATTTTAGGCGGAGAAAAATTAAAAGAAAAATAAGAAAAGAGGAATATGGAAGGATTTGCATGCTAAAAACAATGAGAAGAAAATAGAATAAAAGCATGAGATCTGGAGGAGGCAGGAGAGGTACGCCCCTGCTGGAGAGAAGGAGGACGTAACCTTAGGCAAGAAAGAAAAATTGGTGGGGGATGCAAACCTGAGACAAAGACCAGGGGAGGCAAAACCCTCACCAAATATGAAGGGGAAGACTACTGCTAGAGGACGAAAACTTATGACGAAGACGGAACTTGAAGAATGCCATCTTGGGGACGAAGACCTAGAGGGTGATTCTGCATGCTTTCAGATTTGATTTCAACTCCTCTCCTTCTACTTTTTATTTTATTTTATTTTTTATGAATATTATTAATTTAGATTTTATTATTATGATTTTAGGCTAAAGTTTTTATCTTAGTTAGGAAAGAAAGTACTCATTATATATTTTTACTTTGATCTATGGTTATTACGTATTTTTCACCGAACAATCTCCCATGATGCTGATTGCGTAATTTGAATTGTGTCGATAGGTAGATTTGATGTCAAACATTCCTATTGTATCGATAGGTAGATAGAAATTTTAAAATACACGAGTGATTAAATAAATTAAAATTGTTGCAAAGTCGCTAACATTAATTTATTTGACATTAAGAATAGGATTACAAGAAAGTTCAAATTAAGTTTTGTCTTTTCAAAGTCGAAAAGGAATTCTGAAACGAATTTAACTAGGCAATTCGATAGAACCCTATAAATTATTAATTCTTGCTGTTCTGTAGCAAATGTTGTAGCATTCCTGTAGCATCGATAGTAAATTGCATGTAATGAGAAAATCGATCCTAACCAAGGCTTTTACCATATTTATCTTCTTAATTCATTTCAAATTGAGTCTTTATTAATTCTGAGTAATTTTATTTTATCATTTCTTGTCACTCATTTATTTTCATTATTCACTTTTTTATTTTTATAGAATTTTATAGTAAATTAGATTTAACTAAGAATATCCTTGTGGGATCGACTTTTATTTACTTTATTACTTCGTTAGCGACACGTGTACTTGCGTTAGGGTATAAAAAATTACTAACAAGTTTTTGACACCGTTATGAGAGATATTTCTTAATTATTTTATTTTGCTATAATTTTTTATATTTGTTTTTGTCTATTTTCTTCAAGTACGTTTTATACTTGACGAGGACAACAAAAATCTTCTTGCACTCGACCCAGAGATTGAACGCACATTTCGAGAGAGAAGAAGACAACAACAATAACCTTTTATTGGAGGAGATAATATGACTAATTTAGAGGAAGAAAGAAACAATGCCGAACATATTATTGATGACAGAGACAGACCTATTCAAGATTTTTCCATCCCCACACTTGATGATCTGAACCCTGGTATCGTGAGACCAGATCTTCGTGCTATCAGATTCGAGTTTAAACCTGTTATATTCCAGATGCTTCAAACAATTGGCAATTAAGTGGAATGGTCACCGACAACCCGCATCGTCATCTCAAAGTCTTTGGAAAAGTGAGCGACTCATTCAACTTTCCTGGAATTTCTGTTGAAGCATTGAGGCTCAAGCTTTTCCCATACTCTTTAAGAGACATAGCAAAAAACTGGTTGAACAGCATCCCATCAGACACCATTACTACATAGAGAGATCTCGCCAAGAAGTTTATTATGAAATATCATCCACTAGTGAGGAATGCGAGAATGAGGAACAAAATTACCAGCTTTCAACAGAAGGATGGTGAATCGCTTTACGAGGCTTGGAACAGGTTTAAAGAATTATTGAGGCAATGTCATAACCATGAGATGCCACATTGGATTCAGCTAGAGACATTTTATAATGGACTAAACGGCCAGACAAGATCAATTATTGATGCTGCAGCAAACGGAACACTTCTTTCTAAGTCCTTCAATGAAGCCTATGATTTGCTAGAGAGGATGGCAGTGAACATCTATCAGTGGCCTTCTGGTAGAAACCACTCTACGAGGCGTGCATTGGGGTGTATGATTTAGATGAAGTTGCTGCTTTAAATGCAAAAATTGTTATACTGGAAAATGAAATCAAGACGATGAAGAAACCTTTTAAGCTGACAACCAGAGAAGTTTCATGGATTTTTTGTGGAGAGAATCACGATGACAACTCATGCTCTACTAATCCAGAATCTGCAAATTATGTGGGGTATAATAGAAACAATAATCTTTACTCACAAACATACAATCTTGGTTGGAAACAGCATCCAAATTTTTAATGGAATTTGCAGCAGCAGAATGCTACAGCACCAAATAGATATGCAGAAAACTACAAGTAAGGTTTCTCACAACCAACTCATACTTCAATGCATGAAGAGCATTCAGAAAACTTCGCCAGAGAATATGCTGCTAAGACAGATGTAATCTTGCAGAACTTGGCCGCATCAATGAAGAATATGGAGACATAAATGGGGCAGTTGGCTCAATCTTTAAGAACAAGAACTACAGGGCAACTACCAAGTGACACTGAAGTTCCAAAGAGACCAGGAAAGAAGCATTGCAAAGCCATAGTATTGAGGAATGGAAGGGAACTAAAAATTTCAAAAAAGCAACATAAAACAGAGAATTCAATAAATCAAAACATGGTAGTTGAACAAGAAGAATCAGATGAAACAAAAAAAAGCAATTTATTGACTGATGCTGCAACATCATCACAGCAATAGTAGGATGAGTTAAGAATCTAGAAGCCACTTCCACTATTTCCTCAAAGACTACATAAACACACTCGGGACAAATAGTTTATAAAATTTCTAGATGTTTGAAAGCAGCTACGCATTAATGTACCTTTGGTGGAAGCTCTTGAATATATGCCAAATTATACGAAATTCATGAAGTATATTCTATAAAAAAAAAGACGGTTGGGAAAATATGAGATGGTAGCCATAACTGAAGAGACAAGCTACATCCTACAGAACAAGATTCTACCTAAACTGAAAGATTCTGGCAGCTTCACCATTTCAAAGTTGTCACTAGAGAACATTGTTTTTACAAAAAACCTATAATATGTTACTTTTAACACTCCAACGGCTTAGAATCAATTAAATCATAATTATGAATTGAACTAGCTTTACATTTAAAGCGAACATTGAATATCCCACTTTAGGAATCTTAGTCACTCATTGTCTTGGGGCGTGACATGTCTAATTTGTTATTGAAAAAAAGTAATTCATAGCTATCATTAAGAATGATAGCTTCTTGACTTTATGTATGTTCTCTTTTTCTTAGGAGTGACATACAATAACTCTATTAAACTCATGTCCATTTGATGATTTTGTTTTTTAGTCTTCTAGAAACTCTAAGAGGTATACCACTAGAAGCTAAGGTCTTCTTCCTATTTCCATTCTCCAATGAACATATTTATGTTTATTGGAGAATTGAAGTGAAGATTTATTTCAAAATCATGAATAGGTATGTCCTTAAGATAAATTAAATGCATAACATACTTGAATCTTTGAAATCATTTGCGATTATAGATTCTAAATTTGTCATCGCATTTTAAACCGATGGTTTTAATTTTCTAAACCAAAATAGTTATCTCTAGAGAAAATCTTCACTCTTTTTTATTCTCTAAGTTAACTGAAGCCTGAAAAAATAGACACAACTATCTGTTTGGCCTAGAGACAATAATAATGTTCAGATAACTTATCGCTTCAGTTTGGTCCATCATCAAACTTAACCCCAAACAATCAGTGTTTATACAGTAAAGTCTCATAGATGCTTAAGGTTTAAGTACCTTGGACAATATTTAATCAAATTAATAGACTTGACTCTATGACATCTAATGTATAATTATTATTAAATATATGAACCTACTATATAATTATTAAATTAATATATCCATCCGTGACTATTTGGTTCAATAGACAAAAAAATTATCTAAATTATTTATAAATGCTACAATGCAAAACAATGACAACATTACTACCAAAGACATTTAATTTTGAATGGACAACCTAAAAATGAATAAATTAAGTTGGGTGCATATGTACACCATGATCTTGATTTGCTTACAAATTGTGCTAACGTAAAAATTATCATGAGAAGTGTTGGAGAGAGAAATAAGACACATTCTTACGTGTTGAAACTACAATAGTAACGTATTTTGTCAACCTATCATATTATAATAAGAACGGTAATTTATTACTACCTATGATAGATTTAAACATTGGTGGAACCGCACTTGTTTGGTTTGGTCCACCCTTAAATGGAACTGAGCGAATTGGTTCGGTTCCAGAACTTCGAGAACTGAAACTCAATCGACTCATTTTCAAAATCAAACGAAAACCAAGTGGAACTTTTTTAGTTTTAATAGTTTGATCAATGTTAACTTTTGTTTTTTTCTTTTACTCCTTTTTTTTTCTTGTTCACGCTTACTTATGTCCATTTGAACCTAGTTTTAGGTCGGTTCAACGCAGTTTGCGCGGGAATTGGGGTAGGTTTGGTCCGACTTAGTTTAAGTTTTTACTTGATTAAAATTTAAAAAAATTATATAACTATATGGTTTCAGTTCGGTTCGGTTTTGACAGATTATTTAAAAATAGAATCGAGAACCAAACCTAAAAAATAGATTCAAATCGGTTCATTTCCAAAATTAAAATTTTAAAAATTATTTGACCGGTTCTACTAATAGGTTAGACTCGTAAGACTCAAACAATGTGTTAAGCCAAGAATATGAAATGGGCAACATTCTTGTAAGAAATAAATATTTTTTCTGACCCGTTATGAGGGGTTGTTTAGTCATTTCAAGAAATCAATTTTCACGCTACAGCGCTATAAATAGCTTCGCCCCAAATTTCCATCCCCACAATTACGCGTCCCCCGCTCTCTCAATCGGGAGACCTTTCTGTGGCGCTCTCTCTCTGAAAAAACCCATTTTTGAGAGTTTTGTAGCATCCGATCGAGCTCACTCTTTTAGATACTATCCGGGAAATGAAGGATTTATAGAGTGCGCCTGCTTCACTGTTCAATGACCGGTCTTTTCCTTTCGATCTGTTCCTGAATCACCTATGACTTTCGTGGTTCGTCGATTTCCCTTTTTTTTTTTCTTTCTTTTTTGTTATTTGGCGACAAATTTTGTTTGATTTTGTTACGCATTTATCTTCTTGTGGGATGCTAGACTGTTGTCAAGCTGGGTGGTTTATGCAAGTTGTGTGGGCTATTGGAGATTTTTGTTCTTTTTTATCAATCAATTGTTTTGAACATTTGATATTTTGAGTATTTATCTTGTCCAGTGTAGATTTTTTTTGGCGCTGATGATGGTACCTTGTTGATTTATTGTCATGTTTGATCGGTAATTTGAAATGTGTGGGGTTTTTCCCATCCAGAATTATGGGTTAGATGCATAAAAAGTTTTCTTTTTTCCAAATTGTTTCGAACATTCATGAGCATGACCACTGTTTTACACGGTGACTTATTATTGATAACTTGTCCATCTCTTGTTTCTATCCTGCTTTATAGAAGGCTATGGGTGAGCGGTTTAGTCAATTCATTTGATTTCAGAGATGATATATATGGCATTACTCATTTGATTTTGGAACGAATAGGATTTGGGGGCTCGGAAATATGCTGAAACGTAGAGTGACATGAGCCAGATTGAAATATCTATGACAAGGGCTCCTCTTGTTCCTCTTGCGACTCTAATAGGTCGTGAGCTTAGGAAAGAAAAGGCTGAGAAACCCGTTGTAAAGTTTGGACAGGCTGCTTTGGCAAAGAAAGGAGAGGACTACTTTCTTATAAAACCCGATTGCCAGCAGTTTCCTGGCAACCCGACATCATCATTTTCTGTCTTTGCGGTATCATTTTATTCTGTTAATTTTGCTCATTGACTAGCTCAGAAGGTGGTACTAAAAAAGGATATTTAGATAATAGGAAAGTTAAAATCGTTTCAAACAGGATTCCTGTGAATGTAAAATTCAAAGGAGATTCACATCATAAGAAGTTCAAATCGTTTTAAGAGGTGTCCTATCAATATAAAATTCTAAGCGCTGTTTTTTAAATGTTTAAGAGTAATGAAGCAGCGTCCATTTGGCATTACAGGTTATAATGTTTGCTGAAATTTCATTTAAACAGATTTTTGACGGGCACAATGGAATATCAGCCGCTATCTTTACAAAAGAACATTTATTGGGAAATGTGTTGAGTGCGATTCCTCAAGGGGTGGGTCGAGAAGAGTGGCTTCAAGCTCTTCCACGGGCTTTGGTTGCAGGTTTTGTAAAAACGGATATTGAGTTTCAACAGAAAGGTAGGGACAAGATTTTCTAGCCATTAAGTTAATTCCTATCTATGGTTTTTGCAACAAGTCTTTTGGGCATTTGTGTTTAGGCGAGACTTCTGGGACTACTGTCACATTTGTTGTGGTTGATGGATGGACTATTACTGTTGCATCTGTTGGAGATTCTCGGTGCATATTGGATACACAGGGAGGTGTGGTTTCTCTGCTGACTGTAGATCACAGGCTAGAGGAGAATGAAGAGGAGAGGGAGCGTGTGACTGCCAGCGGGGGTGAGGTAGGAAGGCTCAATGTTTTTGGAGGAAATGAGGTATGATCTTGTTTTGGTAACTTCTAATTTTTGTTTCGGGAGTGGGTGCATTTGTGTTTAGCTCCTCGTAATTCACATCTGATCCCAATCTGAACATAATTCATAGGTCGGGCCTCTCCGCTGCTGGCCAGGTGGACTATGTCTTTCTAGGTCTATTGGTGACACAGATGTGGGAGAATATATTGTTCCCATTCCGCACGTTAAGCAAGTGAAGGTGGCTACACGATCCTGCTATTAGTAGTGTGTTTTGTCATCAGTTTTTAACTTTCATCTGTGTTTTGTTCACACAGCTTTCAACTGCTGGAGGACGATTGATTATAGCTTCTGATGGAATTTGGGATGCATTATCGTCTGATATGGCTGCCAAATCTTGTCGTGGTTTACCCTGCTGAGCTTGCTGCTAAGTTGGTCGTCAAGGTGAAATCTTGAGAGAGAATTCTACGATTTTGCTCATGTAATGATCTTTGGCCTCATTGTTTTATTGTCTTGATGTGTAGGACGCTCTTCGATCGAGGGGTCTGAAAGATGACACCACATGTATAGTCGTCGATATAATCCCATCAGAGCAGCCAGTGCTGCCACCAACTCCGAGTAAGAAACAGAGCATGATAACTTCACTTATTTTTGGGAAGAAATTGCAGAACTTTTCAAACAAAGCTGGGAATAAGCTCTCTGCTGTCGGAGCCGTTGAGGAATTATTTGAAGAGGGTTCTGCAATGCTTGCTGAAAGGTATGGCTGACATTTGTCTTCTCTGATAGATTACAAAGATAGTCAAAATATTCACCTATAGGCCTTGTCTTATCTCTCTGAAATGGCAGGCTGGGCAAGGATATACCTTTGGATCCAAATTCGGGATCTTTAAATGTGCAGTATGCCAAGTGAATCAATCTCCAAACGAAAATTTATCGATGAATTCGGGTCCATTTCTTTTCAACATCATCAAAGCCATGGGAGGGCCCTTTCCTCTGCACAAACTGTCGAAAAAAGAAAGATGCAATGGAAGGGAAAAGGCCTAGCAAGCCCACCATAACGTCCTAGTTATAAGTATGTCGATAAGATTTTCCTTACACTGTGTGATCATGCTTGTTTTCTTCTTCCCCTCTGGTGATTTATTAATGGAGATAAAAAGGGTGTGAGAAATGAGGTAATATACAGCTAACTGATCAAAGGTTCAGGGAATTGTTAAAAGATCATTTTGATTCTGTAGATCTAGTCTTCTGCTACAGTTTGATTACTAACACACTTGAACTAGTAAGGTACAGTAATATGTTCATTTCTGTTCCATTAGGAAATGTTGTTCATTATGTGATTTGTCGATTTTGTGTTCTTGGTGATTGAGAGATTTTATTTGGTATCAGGGAATTTTCTTTCATCTGGTTCTGAATTCTGCAAAGAGTAATGTTTGGATTTTCTAATTGTGGGCAATTTTCAAGTGTCAAAATTATGATAATTCAAAAAAGATAGATGACCAATGAAATAAAATTGACTGATAATTCAAAAAAGATAGATGACCAATGAAATAAAATTGACTGCAGGCTGTGACAGTAATGGAATCTCCCTTGAAATTACGAGACACTCCACATCTCTCCACTTATGAGACACTCCACATCTCTCCACTTAATGCAACTTTTCCAAGCATTGTGTATTAAGGGTATGTCCAGTTCTATGAAACCCGGACAGAATCGAAGCGCCGGTTTGAGAGAATCGAAGCACCGGTTTGAGAGATAAATAACTCGTTTTTCAAGTATTCTGATAAACTAACACATTCATAAGAAATTGCTCTGAATTTTAACTAATAATAAAAACACAAAAAAGCTCCCCATATGTCTAAACGGGCAAAGTGTCCTTGAAGGAGGCAAGTTGAAAAGTTATGGTATCACCCTCCCAACAACATCTTTAAGAAGCTAAAAACCTTAAAAAATGAAAACATACATTAAAAAATTAAACTGTTGAATTGGGTACTGCTAGGATCAGTCTCAGCTAAATACAAGTCCAAGCCATTGATCAGTCGTCGAAACATTTGCTATGCCTTGCCTTGTGTCTACTCTAGATCAATCCCTCTTCTGTCACAATACCAAATAATCATTAGAAAATCAAATAATTACGAGGAAATAAAGGATGAGAACTTACTCAAATCGTCAAAGGAAATGTTGCTCGTGTTTTGGCCTGACTTTATGAGTCGAACCTTCCCTGCAATTAGTGAATCGATCATGGGTGATCAAAACTTTCACAAGGGAAGGAGCTCAAGAAAATGCATTTCAATTACACCAATTAATGTTAGAACGACAAGAACAAATGATCGATTTGTATAGAAAAGACATGGCGGAATCATGCAACTCTGAAAAAATGTCCTACATAGAGGACCATATTTCAACTCCATAGTTGATTTCTTTTGCTCCTGGTCCTTTTGGGCCACGATGAAGATCATTATTGAGAGGCTTGCCAAAAGAGAGAAATCACATTCATAACATGATGACTTACCATCACGACGAACACAAATTTCTGGCACGTTCTTTACGTCACCATGAATGCTATCATTGTAAACTCTAGTTTCGATATCACCCTCAATGTAAACCGAAGCACTGAAATCAAAGCACAAATAATGAGTCAAATGGAATAAATAACTAGTTTTCCAATTATTATGTTACCATAAAAACATACTTTTTAACAAGTTGCTGAACTGCATAAGCACCAAGTGCCTCATTGTGCACAGCAATTCGATGCCACTGAGCTGGCTTAGGCAAATCTTTCCCACCCGCAATTCTTTGGTCAAACATTCCTCCTGTACCAACTGTAAAGATGGTTACAGTGCGGCCATTCCTCAATATCTTCTGCACAGGGGCTTGCCCAATCTTTCCACAAATTATCGCCTGCATATATTGCCAACAGTGTTCTAAAACCAAAAGAACTCATAACAGTTCAAATCCATCATCTGTTCGAGTCAATGGACCACCTCATACACCAGTGAAATATTGGATGATATCTTTGGAATTCTATGAGATATCTTTCTACTTTCCACCAAATATAGTAGAAAAATCACAAACCATAAGGAACAGGTTGCAATTAGTTTGAAAGTTGGACAGTAAAATTGTGAATATTTATTACACATAGGTCTAACCATAGCTAAACAAGATTAATAGCGAATACCTTATGCACGCCTCGAAATCCCCAACCCCTCCGAGGATCAACTCCTTGAGGTTGTAATTCAACATTGTTAGAAAAGATGTGGTCGTCGTCGTCCTCTCCTATCTTGTTAGAAAAGATGTGGTCGTCGTCGTCCTCTCCTATCTTGTTTTCGACAGCACCATTGTCTTCTTCCCCTTCCTTGTTCTTTAACATGTCATTTTTGTTATCAGAAGTCAAACTCGAGAATCTAGTCTTTGATCTACTTTGCATACTCAAAACTGCAATCCAAAAATAAATCCTCAAATGGTTTTAGAATACAATCCACCAGACAATATATTACTATCATTAATATCATAAGCACTCGATTACACAAAACAATGCTATTCTGGCCAGTCAAAAAAGGCAATATACGTTTAGAGTATTAAAAAAAGAAAGTAAATATCATTGCGTAATGAAGACTCGTAAATTACAGGATAAAAGAAGCATCATGGCACGTTACTGAAAACAAAGAACAGAATAAGAAAACAATGTGATCATCAAAAGCAAAATTAAGAAAATGTCGACAAGTATGGCTGACTAATCCAACCATGGAAAACCCGTTTAAACATAAACAGAATGAAACTTGTTAGAAAAATAAACAACTGTGTATTCTGGTCTATCAGCTATTAGGCGAAAATTCAGCATAGAAGTAAAATTATCAGTGGTTGGGCGAATCATTTCAGCGAATGTTACTCGATAAGCTGTCAATAAAACCAGTTAAGAAATTATCACGGCAGCGCGTATCAATTTAGCCAATGTTACTCAATAAGCCTTAAACAAAAACCATTAAAAATTTAACAATTTGCAGCTTATATTAGCGAAATTTCCAGGGGAATTAGAATTTATGCTTCCACAAGGAGAAATGTAAAAGTCTGGGATTTCACCCCAAAAAAACCAACATTTTTATAAGTAAACCTTCATCAACAAACAAAACAGAAAAAAAAAAAAAAAAAAAAAAAAAACAGAGAGAGAGAGAGAAAGATAGAGAACCAAATAATTGTGAGGGAGACTTAGGGGCAGACGCTCTCAGATATTTGGCAAATCTTACAGCTATGGAACCCATTTTCTACAAAGACACTAAACACCGATCAAAGGTCAGAGCGAGAGCGAGAGCGAGAGCGAGAGCGAGAGCGAGAGAGAGACGAACGGGGTTGAAGGAGGGTTTTTGGAGACTGGATCGATGGGTTTGTGTTAGGGTGGGCAATAACGAGTTCGGTCCGGTTTCTTGTTTAACCGAAATAAAATTGTACTCCATGATTTTTTTGAACTGTCCATGGTTTTTTTTGGAACTAGAGTCGGAATTGTAACCTAACCGAGTTTTTCACTTCCGTCTAAATCGGAGTTAATTTGCAAATGGGGCTAAGGTCATTTTAACAAGATCAGGCGATACGAAAATATAAGTAATCATTTAATTAGAAGAATATAAATCTTAATTAAGAGAAAGTAAGTTGCTAAATGTTATAAGTAACCGATGGTGGGTGTGTACTCAGCACATTATGGGCTTGCAGTATAGGATTAGATGACGCCGTGTTTGTAGATTGTTAAAGGAATGTGGACTCTTAAGCATGACAATAACTCTTAAGGAATGTGGACTCTCAACCACGACAGTAACTCGTTGTTGATTGATACATTGTGATGTGCTTCAAGGAGCAATTACTTGAGCTCAAGTTAAAGTATTAACTCGTTGTTGCTTTATACATTGTATGTTCGTTTTGTAGGAGACATTCTTGAAGACCAATTGAAGATCACACCTAGCATACAAGATAAGAAAATGTCATGTCACTTAATAAAATGGGAGCAAGCCTCGACCTGATCAATAAAAGAAGGAAATTGTTTTCTTTTTGACAAATATTGTGACCACAAAACATACCTTTATTTTCGTTTTAAAATATTTTAATATTTTGTTTGTTTATTATGTATTGGGCTTATTTATTATATGGGGGCCGAAGAAGACTACAACTTGGAGGAAAGATGGGCTGAAGACAAAGACATTTAAAAGAAAGAGAAGGAGAATACCAAGTTGGCGCAGAACAAAGGATCTCTTTGGGCTTATTTAATTATTAAAGATCGAAGTAGGTTGCACCTTGAAGAGAACTAAGGCTGCAACTAGAAAAGGATTAGGGTTGGCGTCGTTGGAGAGGAAGAAGCGCGCCTAGTGGGCGCTGCGCAAGTGGCCTCTCGGCCTTTAGGAAAGAACCGATCATTTCCTTTTTTATTTCTTTGATGTTTGATCCAATTGTGGGGTTATTTTAAACCCCACTATGACTGATGTTCAACATACGATTTTTTCTAAATAAAAAACTTTGAAGTTTTCTTCTTTAAATTTTGAAGCTCTTTGAGCCTCTTTCCAAATGTTGGAACTGGTGTTCTACTAGCTCAGATAATCGTCCTATCGCGTCATTTCTAACATCAATATTTCTCTTGACTTCTCTTACCATAATCTCTCCTAAATAGTCATAAAAAAATGATTCAATAATTAAACTTAAAAGAAAGTGTACTTTCAGTTGATGAAACATTTCCACGATGAGGCTAGTGTTGTTACACAGTCTGCACAAATGACTTTAACCAAGTTTATGCTCTGATACCATTAGTTGAAACGCCTTTTAACATACCGTTTCTACTTTTAACTTTAAATGGTTCATTTTTTTGAAAATATAAAAGGAATAAGCATCATGCTTTTAAAAACGTGAGCAACAGAAGACTTTCAAATAATCTCAATTTAAAACTTTAATAAAAAAGAAATAATTAGTTTGCATTATCGTTTAAATTTTTTTTAATAAAGCAGTTCATAATTGAAATTAAACTTAGTAAAAGGAACACTTATTAAATATTATTCTTCTTATTTATTCATTGGTCAATCTCGCACTGTAACGCCTCGAGTTATCTAAACCCGGTTTGCTACTAAACACACTGAACCGAACCATGACGACTTGATACTAAATATAAAAATATTTCACTTGACAGTCAAAATTTGACATTTTCTAAAACTCGATGTATTTTAAAACTTGCAGCGGAAATCAATCGAACATCAATGAAGTTAAATAATCTGTGAAAACATTTTAAAATAATTGTTGGGAGTGTTAAGAATAATGGGCCAAAAATATAAAGCTTTAAAAATGTGGAATACCCATGAAATTGAAGAAGTCAAACACATCTGCCGACGACAAAGTCAACACAAGGAGCAGAAATAGAAAATAGGAGGCCTCTACCGATGACAAACGACAAAACTTCGGTTATATCAACCGGTCACAAATCGACAAACACTACCTACATCTTCCGATGACGTCAGCCGGAAGATATACAAACAGGACAACTCTCGGTAGACTGCATCTACCGATAGCTAGGAGACAAAACTTGCTACTTACATCTACCGATGACGTCAGCCGGGGGATTCCTTCCTCCAGCATCTGCCGATCGCTAGACGACAATTTGCAACTTATATCTACCGATGACGTCAGCCGGATGACTCCTTCATCCAACATCTGCCGATCGCTAGACGACAAAACTTACCACTTTCATCTACCGATGACGTCAGCTGGATGACTCCTTCATCCAACATCTGCCGATCGCTAGACGACAGAACTTACCACTTTCATCTACCGATGACGTCAGCCGGATGACTCCTTCATCCAACATCTGCCGATCACTAGACGACAAGACTTACCATTTTCATCTACCGATGACGTCAGCCGGATGACTCCTTCATCCAACATCTGCCGATCGCTAGACGACAGAACTTACCACTTTCATCTACCGATGACGTCAGCCGGATGACTCCTTCATCCAACATCTGCCGATCGCTAGACGACAAGACTTACCACTTTCATCTACCGATGACGTCAGCTGGATGACTCCTTCATCCAACATCTGCCGATAGACTTCAGAACAGTAATTCTGCTGTATTCCAAGAAAGCTCTGACTATCAAAGGATTTAAGCATTTTACTAAGACCAATCAGAGACAGATCAAATCATTGCATCACTCAAATCCAGTAGAAAACAGTATTTTCAAAACCCAACAGAACACTAATATCAAAGATTCTCAGAATGTATTCAAAGTTTTGAAAACACTACTATCATAAAATTTTCAGAAAAAGAAACATCTATACTGAACTAGTTACTCCCAACTCAACACCTGCAGCCATGGATTAAACCGCCTCAACAGATGGCCAAACCGATGCCTGAAAATGCTCCTCCAACCAGCCTGGTCCTCTTATCGGTCAGTAAACACACATTCAGTAACTTCTTCACCTACATCACAAACTCATCTATTAGCCTAATGCTAAGCAAGTAGAGCAATGAATGAAATGAATTAATGAAACAGAAATTTCCCTAAACATGCATTCTCTACTTTCTCATCTCAGTTGTATTCAAATTTGTTCTCTGTGGATCCCTCTGTACGATGGGAAAGTGGATCAGTCATTCCCCAAAGCATACATCCTCTGATCTCAATTAAGGGGCGGATTAATTCCCTTAACAGTTAACTGGTCTGATCCCCCTGTAGGATTGGGAAGTGGATCACTTTTCCCAAAACCTCAATCCTCTGTTCTCAATTAAGGGGCGGATTAATCCCCCTTAACAGTTGTTCTGATCATCCTGCTCACATTTACCATGCATTTCATGTAAATTCATTTTCGTAATCTTTCAAAACATGATGCATGACAACTGGTAATAAACATACAAACATACATAAATCCTACTGTTTGTGATGTAGGCCCGAAGGCACAAACAAACTCTACTTACCTGGCTCCCTGGAAATCGCTCGGCTAAATGCTACTTCAGAAGCTCGCTCACCTAAAATCATAATAGTACATATATCAAACTTTCACTAAACTTCACAGAATCAATACAGGAGTTTGAGGAACCAAATTTGAAACCCCACAACTCGGGTATTCTCAATAGTCGCTCAGCCCGAACCTACTCTAAATCACAACATTCCTCGAAACTCCTCACATTGTACTCCCTCAGCTATCTAACTACTAAAATCGCAAGAAAACAAGGAGGGCTTACCTAGGTTGAAGGAGAATTGGGCAGGAGAATCGCCTAGAGATTTCTGCCGTTCGAGCTGAAGACCGAAAGGGAAAGAAAATGAGTAGTGGTGGCGGCTACTCTAAACTTTTTGCCTTAAATACCTTATCCACTTTCAATTTGCCAATTACCCTTATGCCCTTACTTACTCATTCTTTAACCTAACCTACATTATACTAAAATTTCATTCATCGATTATACTTAATAGATTTATCTGTTATTTTAAATTTTTAATTAAAGTCGGATGTTACACGCACTAACAACCATGTAGACTTGCCTTAGGAGCACATTTTCAACTGATCTTTCATTTGTTTTCTTCATTAGCCATGTCAATATTATCCTCACCGACATCACAAAGTTCATCTATGAACCTAACGCTCAATAAGATATGCATAAATAACATGAGTATGATATGAGATTTCGTAAAAACACGTGTTTCTTTTCGGTTTTTCTTCCTTCTTTTCTTTCACTTAACAATCTAGTCGCTGGGGGTAATTCAATTTAGCAAGAAAAGAGGGCACAGTTTGGTCCACTTCTTACGGGACATTCAACTGGATTCCCGCCCCACAATAACTATTTACGTACATTTCTTAACGAAAACAGTTTCATGAATGCATGAATATATGTAAAATTGTGCTATGCATGTCATATGAATACAATATCAGTCTACAGTCTCAATCATAGTCCATTTATTATCATGCAAGCATCACATAGTTATTATCAATAACAATTAATATCAAATTAAAAGACTATGACATATCTTCGAATAACACATCACCAATCATCAATTCCTTAAATAATAATGAAACGTCTCATAAAATATCTCAATTAACATCATCACGAACATTGAGATAAAATACATCCTCGGGTATTAATAAAACGTAAACAAATAACCTAACACTTTATGATGTAGGCCAAAAGGTCACACGCATACAAAACATATCTTACCTCGAACCCTTCACACTATAATGATTGCTTACAATGATGAAACTTTGCTTTAAATCAACCTAACCATGAAGATTCTCGCGTATTAGTATACGATAGAAGACGATATTAAAAACCTTAATCGATCTCTTCTTACTTTTATGAGTATTGATGGATTGTTGTCTACTTAATTTTGACGTGAAAGAGGCTTAACTTGACAGAGTTGGAGAGAGGCTGGGAGGCGGCTCGCGGCTCTGGGACGAATAATATGTTTTAGGATTAAGTTTATCGTATAAATATTTATTTTCCTGTGGCACCAGTTGTAATGGTTCGAGCCTTTTTTACTGTATCGGTTCAAATTTTGAATTAGAGTGACTATTTATATATGTGAACAATATGTAATTGTGGATGTACATATATAAATGTTATGTAATGATTAAGTTGAAAAAATGGTTGAAAAAAGGATGTATTAAAGAAATGATATGTTAAAAAGATAAAATTTAATTAAGATTAATTTAATTGTGATTGAATAAAAATTAATTATGGTTAAGGATAAATTAATCAAAGTATTTTAGTTATAAATCAAAAAGAGAAGGGTAAAATGGTAAAGTTTAAAGATAAGTAAGGTTTAAGAGTAATTTACCATAAAAACCTTTTTCTTAAAGTGAAAGGTGGCTTCTTTTTGTGGTTTTTACGTGGAGAGAGAGAGAGAGAGAGAGAGAGAGAGAGAGAGAGAGAGAGGAAAACAGAGAAGGAAATGTAAGATCATTATTGTTCAAGAGGGGGGTGAATTAGACTTTTTAAATTTGTTTTCTTAATCTAATTGCTTTCTCTTTTGTGCAATTACTAAATTTACAGCAAACACACAGGCAAAGATAAAGCAAGAGAAGAGAGAAAAGTGACACCATAGTTTTTAACGTGGTTCGGCCAAACTGCCTACGTCCACTCTCCAAGGCTCCCCCTTGAAGATCTTTAACTTCTCCTCAACGAGAATTCCATATCGAGCTTCACGGGCGTCGATCTACTGCCTTACAATTTTGGATTGAACTTCACGGGCGTCAATCCACTGCCTTTAAGGTTTTACAGATTTGAATAAATGAGCACAAGAGCTACACTTTCTCAAAAAGGAATCTCCAGTTTAAGAGTAGAGAAAATGTAGAAGAAAATACAGAGTATTACAAGAGTATTGTTCGTGAGGATTCAAAGATTATTTCCGCAAAAGTTGTTCTTCCGAGCTTCTTTCTCCCCTTTATACTCTATCTGTAATCGGTTTTAAATCTGGAAAGTTTCTCATCTGAATATGAAAATTTTATGACCATTGAAGAAACAACCGTACATAGACAGCTAGCCGTTGCATTCTGAAGTGGCTTTCGTTCGTCGCCATTAATGGTCTGGAGTTAAAGCTCTGGACGAGTGTCACTGTTGTTTCGCGGTATTTTGAATATCAGTGTTGGCGAAAAAAGTAAGTGAACCGCCATCGGTAGATGTATCTTTATAGGTAGATGACATTCTTTGTTATGCCGCCGAAAGATACTGTTCAGCGATGGATGTTGCCTTTGAAGTACCAGCGGTGGATGTTGACTTTGTCTTTTTGCTAGCGGTAGAAGTCTTAGGAAGACTTTGCCAGCGGTAGATGTAAACTTTGTCGTTTAGCTAGCGGTGGAAGTCTTAGGAAGACTCTGCCAGCGGTAGATGTAAACTTTGTCGTTTAGCTAGCGGTGGAAGTCTTAGGAAGACTCTGCCAGTGGTAGATGTAAACATTGTCATTTTGCTAGCGGTAGAAGTCTTCTCTTCTACTTCAGTGGATATGCAATACTTTATCAGTTTTAGCCCTGTTTTGCTATCACACCCTGAACACTTAAACAGATTTGTTAAACAACTAAAATACCCTTTTCAAAGGGCATTTCCACTTAAAAGCTAGAGAAATATATGATGAGTTTAATATTTAATTTATTAATCAACTTATTAATCTCATATGCATAATTCATTAATCTCATATATTTAACTTAATCAAATTACACTTCTTAAAATACATCATCAAAAACATCCTTAAACTTAAACATTATTTAAGTCAACAATCTCCCCCTTTTTGATGATGACAAACTATACGTATAAATTGATTAAATATCTCTCCCCCATAATCCTAGCTCCCCCACAACATGTGCATTCAATCCAATTTAATTTTCAAACAAAGTTCATCGTGTTGAGCTCAAACATACATACTATCAATGCCATATCAAATCTACTTTCGTATCAGCACAAGCAAACACATTTCATACTATCAATCGGTGTTGTCCTACTTTCTCCCCCTTTGACATTATCAAAAAAAATTACAGTAAAAAAAAAATAAACTACACAACATTTGTATATTGAAACATTTGTAAGATCAGAGTACCAAATAAAAACTGGTACAACTCGTGAATTTGTAAAAATTGTCCACCAAAAAAAAAGATCTCCTATTTAATCTAAGTCTAAAAAGTGCTTCCACAACTTCTTCCTAATTGATGGTGGCACTGCATAGTTCATATTGGCATCAGGAACTATCAGTGGTTCGAGATTGGGAGTAGAAGCAGAAGGAGCAGAAGGCTGAAAAGGACCTCGATACACCACCAAGTCCATACAAGGTGGAGGTTCTACCGGTGGATTAGCCAGAGGTGCAGCCACTGAACTTGGTAGCTCAGAGGGGGACTCGGTGACAGAGGAACCAAAAGGATAAATGAATCTAAGCTCAGCATCCTGGATATTCAAGGGCATGAAGTTTACTTCCATGTCAACCTCTAGTCGGATGATCGGAGGGAGTAAGTCGGCAGAAAAAGCCTCTGAAAAACAAAGAGGGCTGAACTGTTCTGGGTGAAGAGCTTGAATATCCGACTGCATAGACCGAAGGACCCGTGTGAGAGAGCCTTCAAGTTTATCCATCCTGGAAGCCAATCGATCTTGAACAGAGTCAAGATCCTTGCTCAAGTCCACAAATGACGCCTGCATCTGATCCTTAACTAAACTGAGAGAAGTTCCTAAACTTTCCATGCAGGCCATCAACCTAGATATTTGATCCTCACTAATGGAAAGTCTTCTCTGATAGGTTTTTGAAGTTTGAGGAGAATTTGGTGAGGAGGTTTGGATGTGAGGAGCAATAAGTGGAGGTGAAAGAGAAGTAGGAATTTCTGGAATCTCGGGAAGGGATGGTGTAGGGTGTCTTGGAACAAGAGGAGCAAGAGATAGGCAAGGAGGTTGAGAGCGTGACACCTGAGAGGATGAAGGTGAATTAACGAAGGCAGGGATTTTCGATTCATCCACTCCTTCGTGAGTTGACTCCTCCTGTAGGAGAAGTTACCTCTTCCCCAACTAGGCAAAAGGTGCCTTAGAAACCTTCGTGCGGGTCTCATCTAAGACAAACTCCCCTTTTCTTATTCTTTTTATCCCCATTCTCTTCAGAATGGAGAGTGAGTAGTAGCTTGAAGGTTGAAGACGGAAGGGGTCATCTCCTCTGGATATTCCACTTCAAACTTTTCAAAGATTTTCATGAGAAACAGATTGTATGGAAGCGAGGTAGCCTTGGATGTGACAATCTGAATCATCCTTCTCAAAACTATAAATCCCATGTTGAAGGGGGTCTGTTGGTAGAGTGCAAACAGAACAAATAATTCCATTCCACTCACTTGATCATAATGACCACCCTTAGGAATGATGTTGTACCCGATCATTTGATGAAAGAGCCGAGTCCGGATGGTGAAGTGCTTGCTCTTTAATTGATTAGGGATGTGATTCGGGTCTTGAGCAATGGTCCTAAAAAACTGATGACCCTCATGAGAGTTTAGGAGTGGGGGCTCATGCCCTGACTCAAAGAATTTGATATGGTTATCTAAATGTGTCTCCAGAAGTTCATTGATTGCTTGGGATGTTAGAACTATGTGTTTTCCATACACATAGCTCGAGATAGTTGAGAAGCCCGAAGAGTAGCCAAGATTGACATAAAACATTTTAATCGCCACAGGGTAATAGAAGGATCCTACATCAAATAACCCCAATAACCCGAGACGCTTCAAAGGTTCAACTATATCCAAGCCAGCTAAATCCTCAAAGAGTATACCTCGACTTGGAATCAGGGATTTAAGCTTAAAATCGTCATGATACCTTTCTTCGGCAGCATGACTGAGGAAGTAGAGAGACGGCCACTGAGTTGCACGAGGAAGCTCTCGTGGCTGACGAACTGAAGTTTTGGCCTTCTTCTTGGCCGGTTCCTGAACCGCACGAGATGAAGATGCCATTTAGACGGTTGAAGAACTTTCTGAGCGAAAACTCGAAAGAGAAGAAGATTTTGTAGAAGGGAACCAACAGATAGGGTAGGAGCTTTTAAAAGAGCACGAAAAAATGAAGCGTCTTAAACAAACAAGTTTGAATGCTCTAGGGTTTCGCCCGACTATAAGAATATAGACTTGAAAATAGGATATCGCCAGATGGTGATACGTGTCACCAGATAGATGCATATATCTTCCGATGCATAGTGGACAGTGCACATCTTCCGATGGTAAGTAGATGACGCATATCTTCCGATGCCAATGAAAAGAGAACCTCAGTTTTTCTCAATCCGAATGAGGCCTAACCTTATTTTAATATTATTGAACGTCTTTTCATCCAAAGGCTTGGTAAAGATATCTGCTAATTGATCAGCAGAATTGACAAATTCTAATGCAATATCACCTTTTTGAACATGATCTCTAATAAAATGGTATCTAACCTCGATGTGCTTTGTTCTAGAATGTTGGATTGGATTCTTTGAAATGTTAATGGCACTAGTGTTGTCACACCGAATAGGAATCCTATCATAGAAAAGATTATAATCTTCATGAGTTTGCTTCATCCAAAGCATTTGAGCACAGCAACTACCAGCAGCAATATATTCACTCTCGACAGTTGAAAGTGCTACAGAATTCTGTTTCTTTGAATACCAGGATAATAGAGATTCTCCTAAGAATTGACAAGTTCCACTTGTACTTTTCCTATCTACCAGACTCTCAGCATAATCAGAATTTGAGTATCCTATCAGATCAAAACAAGTACCCTTCGGGTACCATAAACCTAAGTCATATGTCCCACTTAAATATTTGAAAATTCGTTTGACAGCAGTTAAGTGAGATTCCTTAGGGGCAGCTTGAAACCTAGCACAGAGACAGACACTAAAGAGAATATCTGGCCTACTAGCTGTCAGGTATAACAGAGATCCAATCATACCACGATATTTTTTAATATAAACACTTGTTCCATTTTCATCCTTGTCCAATTTGGTAGTGGTGCTGATGGGAGTTCTAGAAGACTTAGAGGATTCTAATCCAAATCTTTTTAAGAGATCTTTAATGTATTTTTCTTGACGGAAGAAAATACCATCTGATTTTTGGCTAATTTGGAATCCTAAGAAGAATTTTAGCTCTCCCATCATACTCATTTCAAACTCACTTTGCATATCAGAGGCAAATTCATCAAAGAGTGAAACATTTGTAGACCCGAATATGATATCATCAACATAGATTTGAACAAGGAGAATATCATTGTCATTTTGCAAGGTAAAAAGGGTTGAATCGGTATTACCATTTTTGAACTTCATTTTCTCAAGGAAATTCTTCAACCTATCATACCAAGCTCTAGGAGTCTGTTTAAGTTTATAGAGAGCTTTCCTAAGTTTGTAAACATGGTTAGGTTTTTCATAGTTTTCAAATCCTAAGGGCTACTCTACATAAACTTCTTTCATGATATAACCATTTAAAAAAGCATTATTTACATCCATTTGAAAGAGTGTGAAGTTTTTGTAGCAAGCATATGCTAAGAGCATCCTAATAGACTCTAATCTAGCTACGGGTCCAAAAGTTTCCTAAAAATCTATTCATTCTTCTTGGTTGTACCCTTTAGCAACTAATCTAGCTTTGTTTCTAATAACTAAGCCACTTTCATTCATTTTGTTTTTAAACACCCATTTTGTTCCTATAATTGGATGATCAACTGGTTTTGAAACAAGTTCCCAAACATTGTTTGTAGCACTCGGTTTCAATAAATCAAAATAAGTTATTAAACGGTGGAATATAATTTTTATGGTTAAAATTTAGTGAAATGTTGATTAGGTTGTAAATGACTAGGCAGGGGCAAAGTGGTAATTGCGAATTTATATTGTGGATAAAGTATTTAAGGAAAGGTTTAGTGAGGTTTAGCCGCCACTGTATTATTACTCTTACCTCTCAGCTCAAGCAGACTACCTCTGGGCGATTTCCCCTCCGGTTTTCCCCAACCAAGGTGAGTTTTGAATCAACTACTTGCCGTTCTAGTGCTAGGGTAGCTGAAGGATTGCAATGTATGTATCTTCGATAAGCTGCGGGTGAGAGATTTGGGTTTTGGGGTTTAGTGATGTATCGGGAATGCTTAATCAGTAGAGCCCCAAACTGGCTTCCTTAGACTTCAGTAGTTAGATAAAGTTTAGTGGAGATCTAATCCATAATCTGTCAATGGTTTTAGGTGAGCAGATTTTTGGAGTAGCATATAGCCGAGCGATTTCCAGGAGCCAGGTAAGTAAAGTAATGTGTGAGCCTTCGGGCCTACATCACAAAACAGTAGGTTTATGCATGTTTGAGTGTTTCTTTTCTTTATGTCATGCATTAAGTTTTTGAAGAATTACGAAAATGAATTTATGTGCAAGGTTATGATGAGTATGAATTGAATGAAACAGAGTAGCTGTTAAGGGAAGTAATCCGCCCCTTAACTGAGTAGAGGATTTATTACATTGGGAGAACCGATCCCACTCCCAAGGGAATTAAGGGATCTGTATTAGCTGTTAAGGGAAGTAATCCGCCCCTTAACTGAGTAGAGGATTTATTACATTGGGAGAACCGATCCCACTCCCAAGGGAACTTAGGGATCAGACCAGTTTATGAACGATGCACAACTGAGTTGAGAAAATTAGAAACTGCATGATCAGGGTTTATGTTTCAGCATACATTTCATTAATGCTTTACTTGCTTAGCATTAGGCTAATAGGTGAGTTTTGTGATGTAGGTGTTGAGGATACAGCAGGTGATTTCCCTGAGAGCATAATCGAGTAGATGAGGTTGGTGGAGCACGGCTGTGCAACAGTCAGGCATCTGATGGGGCGGTTTGACTGGTGTCATTGACTAACAAAGATTAATTGACAGTATTTCAAATTTATTATACTGAACTTTCATGACAGTAGAAATTTTAAATGTTTTGGAATTCGCTTTTGAGTTTCTTTTCTGATAACGATATTCTGTTGGGATTTCAAGTTAGTACTTATGAGTTTCTAGTGACACAAAGGTTTGGATTGTCTCTGGTTAGTTTTTAGCAAGAATGAGTTACTTGAAGTTTTCAAAAGTATTCTTAGTTTTCTCTGAATTTAGTATTCTGCTGATTTATTACTGGATCTGCAAGTGAAGCGATTAGAGTTGTTGTTTTGCTCTCTATCGACAGATGATATCTGTCGGTAGATGTTGAGTAAATTTTAAATTCTATCGGAAGATGTCTTCAGAAAAGCCATCGGAAGATGTAAATTTTAAAGTCTATCAGTAGATGCTTTAAGGAGTTACGTGAGTAGCACGTGTCGGCAGATGTAGTCCATTCCATCGGAAGAGGGAGAAACCCGTTTGTCGTTTAGCGAATCGGAAGGCGTGGAGTCATATTGTTGTTATCGGAAGATGACGTGTGTTTGTCTATTGAGAGATGAAATTACGCTGACTTCATCGGCAGATGAAGTTATGTTAACTTCATCGGCAGATGAAGTGGTGTGTGTAGTTACCATGATTTCATCGGCAGATGAAGTTGTGGGTGAAGTTGTGTAGACGTCATCGGCAGAAGCCTTTGGTTTTCTGCTTCTGCTCCTTCCGTTGACTAGTCGTCGGCAGACGAGTTCAACTCGTGACGTCATCGGCAGGAACCTCGTTCCGTTTCCTTCCGTTGACTAGTCGTCGGCAGACGAGTTCAACTCGTGACGTCATCGGCAGGAACCTCGTTCCGTTTCCTTCCGTTGACTTTGTCGTCGGCAGATGAATTCGACTTTTGTAATTCCTTGAGTAGTCCATCATTTAAAACCTTGTTTTCTCTTGACCGAATACTTTAAACATTTCCATTAATCTTTCCAACAATATTTTCACAGCTAGTTAAATCCCCATTGTAGTTTTAAATAATTTTCCGCTGCAAAGTTTTCAAATGTTTTGGACGTTTAGAAAATGTCAAATTTTGAATGTCGAATGAAGTTTTAAATTTATTCGAAATTTCTTAGTTATGATCAAGTAATGAGTAGCAAACCGGGTTCAGATAACTCGGGGCGTTACATTGTTCCTTTCAAATTGGTTTAACTCTTCCTGCATAGCCATAATCCAGTTTTCATTCTGCTCTGCTTCCTCGAATTGCTTAGGTTCAACTTGTGAAATAAATGCCATAATAGCACAGAGATTCCTAAGAGATGATCTAGTCTTT
The DNA here is from genome assembly GCA_022432975.1 of Begonia masoniana. Taxonomy (NCBI): domain Eukaryota; kingdom Viridiplantae; phylum Streptophyta; class Magnoliopsida; order Cucurbitales; family Begoniaceae; genus Begonia; species Begonia masoniana. The sequence goes on from CM039506.1 coordinate 7,570,174, forward strand.
ATTCCTAAGGAAGGATCACCTAAAACTTCATCTAAATGATGATTTCTTACAAACTTCCAATCTCTAGGCAGAGCTGCTAATTCATCCTTAACAGGAACAATATCTAAAGAGTTTTCTCCTTGAAGGATTTCAATAGATTTCTCTAAGGAAAGAGAATCTATTTGCTTCCCTATGGTATCCTCCTCATCCACTGTAGCGACCCTAACACTGTATCCTTATTTTCCCGTATTATTTTTTTTTATCCTTAATACTTTGTGACATTTGAGCGGAATTTAAGTCGTTAAAATCGTTCGAAAACTAATTGTATAAACAATGCTTTAAAACAACTATTAAAACAATAAAAAAACTTAAGTTAAAACTTAATTACAATCGGGAGAGAACAAAAGGGCAGAAGGGACATTTGTCCCCAGAAATGTAGAGGCGATCGATCGGGTGCATGGCAGCCGATCGATTGGCCACCCAAAAATTAAGGGGGGCGATCGATCGCCCCCACATTAGGCGATCGATCGCCCACGATCGATCACCAGGCGATCGATCGTCCACCCTTGGGCGATCGATCGCCACACTCTCTGGATTTTCCAGAGAGTGGCGATCAACCCTGCCGATCGATGGTAATCGATCGGCAGGTTCTCTGTCTCCCTTCTCTTTTCTTCTCTTTTTTTTTTCTTTTTCTTTCCTTCCCTCGTCCCTTCATACACATTTCTCCTTACCTCATATACACACTAAACATTAAAATAAACGTTAACATAAACTCACTCATAATTCCATCCATTTCCCACTTTGCCAATCACCCAAAATGAATGACTCAAAATACAATTAAAAACATAACCCGATTTCGTAAAAACAAACCGCGTGGATCCGTTTAAAAACTTAACATTTCCTCCTGCTCAAAATCACCAAGCGGTTTATAAAATAGTTTCCAAAACGTTTAAAAACATCCAAAACATAAACCTATCGACTATCCAGAACCAAACATCCTAAAATGTTTCTAACTATACAATAATCCACCATCAACCTATTACACCCAAAAACCCTCAAAATACCTAACTGTTACCCCCACGGGTCAAGATACGTGTCGACTGCCCATGCAAACCACCGCAGCCGTTCTTCTTCAACCATCTTGTACATCTGGTAGAGGAACGTCATTCTCACCTGTTTCGAAATCACCTACACCATACAGACAGTCTATGAGCTAAAGGCTCAGTAAGTTTCGTAAATGTAAATGCATGCTGTGCAAATGAGTTTCAGAAATCATGCAACATTTTCTTATCATTACGTCACAGATAGAATATCACCGAGGTCTCAGCCTATTAGATGGAGAGGACACGTCCTGCGATTGGACAATCCTCTTCACCTAACCAGGGGGTACACGCTTACTTCCGTATACAGCCGTGCCTGAGCCCCACCTCGCGTGACCAGATAACAGATTACGTAGATTCATTTCGTTCATTCATTTCATTTTCTTAAACACGTGCAGAAATCCGTTTTCATGCTATTTTTAAAAGACGTGATGCATGAACAGTTAAATGCTTAAAGTAAACATACATCGTGCATACCATCAAGATAATAAAAAGTAGAATCTATAAAAGTAAATAACCCTAACTACCCAACCAAAACATTTAACAAACAAGACTCTAATGATCCTCGACACGACCTCGACGTACGGTGTTGGCCAATCGGCCAGAGTAAGTCACGAGAACTTACCTCGTGCGCGTTGAACTTCTAGCTCCGTCCACGAGCGTTGTTCACCTAGGCAAATTCACACATTATCGTTAAAATGCGTTTAAACTTTAAACGTCCAAATTAACGAAATCCTTAACTAAGGAAATTTCTAAAATTCTAACTTAACTAATCGAGGCATTTTAACAACAAATTTACGTTCGATACCTCGAAACCACCATTAACGAGTATTTCCAAAAACCCAAAAATTCATCAAACTTTAACATTTCTCACAAATCAACTTAGCTTCGTCCAATAACGTTCAATACGTCCCTTATATCCACAACTACGATAAACCTATCAATTTCAAACCCAAAATCACGTTTTTCACAAAACCCTAAACGAACCCTAATCGTTTAAACTCCGTAAAAATTGAAATAAACTTTCCTAAAACTGTAGAATCTTACCTAGAGCGTCGTTTGAGGAAGAAAACACGAAGAAAACGAGACGATCGGAGGACAAATCGCCGTTGGAGAGGAGAACGCCGTGAGGAAACGTCGCCTGAAAGGAGAGAGTTCGCAGAGAGAGAGTGAGATCGTGAAAATGGTGAAGGAGAAGAGGGATTTGTGTTTTTAATTAAAATTTTACTTGACAATTTACCATTTTGCCATTCCTTTGATTTTCTATTTGTTTCGTCCTTTGTTTCGTTAATTAGCTGACGATTCGTTTTCTCCAAATTTCCTTATTTCACCAATAACTCCAACTTATTATCAGGGTTCCATTAAAATTGTCTGTTCGCAATTCGGACTCCGTTTACTATTTTTACCAAAGTATCCTTTATATTACGATAAACGTAATTGTCGTAAAATTAGCGTTACAATTCCTAAAATTCCCGAAATTTTCTTAAAATCCTTATTAATTACTAGGATCATAATAACGCTTTCTCTTTATGAAACTGACTTAATTCGACATAATTACAAAAATGTCATTATTCACATATATTACAAAAATCTCGTAAATCCGGGTGTTACATCCACAGTGATTGTAAGTTGAGGAATCTCATCGAAATTGACATGCATAGATTCTTTTACAACTAGAGTTCTCTTATTGAACACCCTATATGTTTTATTGTAAAAAGAATAACCAAGGAAAATTCCAAGATCAGATTTGGAGTCGAATTTTTCCAAATTATCCTTGGTGTTTAGAATAAAGCACTTACATCCAAAGGCTCTAAAGTATTTTACAGAAAAAGTTTTTCCATTCCAAAGCTCATAAGGAGTTTTCTCAAGAATGGGTCTTATGGAGACCCGATTAAGCACATAACAAGCTGTTGAAATAGCTTCTGCCCAGAAATACTTTAGAAGGGAGTTCTCATTGAGCATGATCCTAGCAAGCTCTTGGAGAGACCTATTTTTTCTCTCAACAACACCATTTTGTTGAGGGGTTCTAGTAGAGGAAAAATTGTGCTCAATTCCATACTTGAGGCACAAGAGTTCAAATTTTTCATTTTCAAATTCTCCACCATGATCACTACGAATAGCAACTATGGTGAGTTCTTTTTCATTTTGAACTCTTTTCCTAAGGCTAAAGAAAGTATCAAAGGTTTCATCTTTGGACTTAAGAAAAAAATACCCATGTGAACCTAGAGAAATCATCTACAATGACAAAAGCATAGAATCTACCTTCTAAGCTGGATACATTCGAAGGACCGAAGAGGTCCATGTGAAGAAGTTAGAGAGGCTTAGAAGTAGAGATTGCATTCTTTGATGCAAATGAGCTTTTGATCTGCTTGCCCATTTGACAAGCTTCACAGACCTTATCCTTCTCAAAGGATATCTTAGGAATCCCTCTAACTAAATTATTCTTAGTAATCTTAGCTAAGGTATCTATCCATATGTGTCATAGTCTCCTATGCCAAGTCCAACTATCAACCAACAGATTCACAGTAAGACATTTTTCATCAACTTGTTCAAAGTTATCTAAATCAATAATATAAACATTTTCATTTCTATATCCTTTGAACAGAACTTTACTACTCATACTATCTTTAATCACACAAGTATCAGATTTAAAAGAAACTTTATATCCCTTATCACATAGCTGACTGATGCTTAACAGATTGTGCTTTAACCATTCTACTAATAAGACATTTTCAATGATGGGGTTAGAGCAGTTACCTACGTTACCAATGCCAACAATCTTACCATTTTGGTTTCCACCAAAAGTGACATTTCCTTTCTTCTTGTTGACAACAACAAATTTGGTTGAGTCTCCCGTCATATGCCTCGAGCATCCGCTGTCGAGGAACCACTGATTTTTCCTGGGAGAACAGTCAACCTGCAAAATAGAAGATCAAGTTGTCTTCTTTGGTACCCAAATCTTTTGGGTCCTAGAGTTAGGTCTGGTTCCCTTAGGAACCCATTGAAGTTTACTGCTTGATTTTCTGCTAAATTTCAAAGGACATTCATATGATTTATGTCCTATTTCATTACATGCATGATAGGTAGTTGATTTAACAAAGAAATTTTTATATGCTTTCTTTTTATTAAATTTTTCATATCCTAGGCCTGCTCTATCAAAAGTTACTCTTTGACTACCTAATAGCATATTTAAGTTTTTACTACCATTAGTAAATTTCAGAACAATATTATTCAAGATTTCATTTTTACTTTTCAGATCACTAATTTCCTTTTCATGTGAGTCAACTTCTTTTGCATGCTTTTCTACTAAACCTGCATTGTCTTTTTTTCAGCAGATTGTATTTAGTTTTTAGTATCCCAAATTACTTTACTAGATCATTAAAAGCATCAATTAAGTCTTCATCCTCAGTTTCACTATCACTAGAGGAAACACTAACCTCATTTTCATGTGCCATGAAGCACATGTTGGCTACTTCCTCATCTTCTAAGGAGGTGTCACTCTCACTATCATCCCACGTGGCTTTCATTGCCCTCTTCTTGAATTTCTTGGGGCCTCTCTTTGCTTGAGGACATTCGGCCTTGATATGTCCTGGCTTCCCGCATTCAAAACAGGTTATCTCATTCTCCTTTTGAGGCTTTTCTCCTCTAGAGAATTTCCTCTCATGCATCTTATTTCTCTGGAGGAACTTGCTGAATCTTCTGGAAATAAGAGCAATGTTCTCATCTTCATCTTCTTCCTCAGAGTCATCTTGTTTGCTCGAGGAAGCCTTAAGTGTTATATCCTTCTTTTTGCTAATCTCTTTTTCTTTGAGATCTTCCTTGTCATTGACTCTCATGGTTATCTCATGAGTCATCAAAGAGCCAATGAGCTCTTCAAGCTTGAGCACTTTGAGATCCTTAGCCTCTTGTATGCCTGTGACTTTTGGTTGCCATGCTCTCGGTAGGCATCTCAAAATTTTCCTTACATGTTCTTCACCTGAGTACATCTTATCAATAGCTTTTAGGCCAATAGTGATGTTAGTGAATCGAGTAAACATAGATGAAACAGACTCATATTTTTTCATTGAAAAAAGTTCATACTCATGCACAAGCATACTTAGTTTACTCTCCTTAACTTGGTTTGTTCCCTCATGTGTGACTTTGTAATGCCCCGAGCTTTCTAAACTCAGTTCGTTACTTATAAACCCGAACATAACTAAGAAATTTTGGACCAAACTTAAAATTTCACTTGAAAGTCAAAACTCGATGTTCACTGAAACCACAACGTTACAATTCACAGCGGAAAAATCATTTGAAAACAAGCAGAGATTAAACGGGGTTGTAAATCAATATTTGGAAATATCAATTGAAATAGTAGGAATTGGTTCGCCCAAAACTTAAGCGTGGAAACGTGAAAATTATAAAAGGTCAAACGCATCTGCCACTAGACGAGGTCAACAAAAAAAGAAATAAATTGAAGACTTCCACCGATGACATCACTCTTCCAACTTCAACCGATGACGTCAGCCGAAGAATCACTCTTCCAACTTCAACCGATGACGTCAGCCGAAGAATCACTCTTCCAACTTCAACCGATGACGTCAGCCGGAAGAATCACTCTTCCAACTTCAACCGATGACGTCAGCCGAAGAATCACTCTTCCAACTTCAACCGATGACGTCAGCCGGAAGAATCACTCTTCCAACTTCAACCGATGACGTCAGCCGAAGAATCACTCTTCCAACTTCAACCGATGACGTCAGCCGAAGAATCACTCTTCCAACTTCAACCGATGACGTCAGCCGAAGAATCACTCTTCCAACTTCAACCGATGACGTCAGCCGAAGAATCACTCTTCCAACTTCAACCGATGACGTCAGCCGAAGAATCACTCTTCCAACTTCAACCGATGACGTCAGCCGAAGAATCACTCTTCCAACTTCAACCGATGACGTCAGCCGAAGAATCACTCTTCCAACTTCAACCGATGACGTCAGCCGAAGAATCACTCTTCCAACTTCAACCGATGACGTCAGCCGAAGAATCACTCTTCCAACTTCAACCGATGACGTCAGCCGAAGAATCACTCTTCCAACTTCAACCGATGACGTCAGCCGAAGAATCACTCTTCCAACTTCAACCGATGACGTCAGCCGGAAGAATCACTCTTCCAACTTCAACCGATGACGTCAGCCGAAGAATCACTCTTCCAACTTCAACCGATGACGTCAGCCGAAGAATCACTCTTCCAACTTCAACCGATGACGTCAGCCGAAGAATCACTCTTCCAACTTCAACCGATGACGTCAGCCGAAGAATCACTCTTCCAACTTCAACCGATGACGTCAGCCGAAGAATCACTCTTCCAACTTCAACCGATGACGTCAGCCGAAGAATCACTCTTCCAACTTCAACCGATGACGTCAGCCGAAGAATCACTCTTCCAACTTCAACCGATGACGTCAGCCGAAGAATCACTCTTCCAACTTCAACCGATGACGTCAGCCGAAGAATCACTCTTCCAACTTCAACCGATGACGTCAGCCGAAGAATCACTCTTCCAACTTCAACCGATGACGTCAGCCGAAGAATCACTCTTCCAACTTCAACCGATGACGTCAGCCGAAGAATCACTCTTCCAACTTCAACCGATGACGTCAGCCGAAGAATCACTCTTCCAACTTCAACCGATGACGTCAGCCGGAAGAATCACTCTTCCAACTTCAACCGATGACGTCAGCCGAAGAATCACTCTTCCAACTTCAACCGATGACGTCAGCCGGAAGAATCACTCTTCCAACTTCAACCGATGACGTCAGCCGAAGAATCACTCTTCCAACTTCAACCGATGACGTCAGCCGGAAGAATCACTCTTCCAACTTCAACCGATGACGTCAGCCGGAAGAATCACTCTTCCAACTTCAACCGATGACGTCAGCCGGAAGAATCACTCTTCCAACTTCAACCGATGACGTCAGCCGGAAGAATCACTCTTCCAACTTCAACCGATGACGTCAGCCGGAAGAATCACTCTTCCAACTTCAACCGATGACGTCAGCCGGAAGAATCACTCTTCCAACTTCAACCGATGACGTCAGCCGAAGAATCACTCTTCCAACTTCAACCGATGACGTCAGCCGGAAGAATCACTCTTCCAACTTCAACCGATGACGTCAGCCGGAAGAATCACTCTTCCAACTTCAACCGATGACGTCAGCCGGAAGAATCACTCTTCCAACTTCAACCGATGACGTCAGCCGAAGAATCACTCTTCCAACTTCAACCGATGACGTCAGCCGGAAGAATCACTCTTCCAACTTCAACCGATGACGTCAGCCGGAAGAATCACTCTTCCAACTTCAACCGATGACGTCAGCCGGAAGAATCACTCTTCCAACTTCAACCGATGACGTCAGCCGGAAGAATCACTCTTCCAACTTCAACCGATGACGTCAGCCGGAAGAATCACTCTTCCAACTTCAACCGATGACGTCAGCCGGAAGAATCACTCTTCCAACTTCAACCGATGACGTCAGCCGGAAGAATCACTCTTCCAACTTCAACCGATGACGTCAGCCGGAAGAATCACTCTTCCAACTTCAACCGATGACGTCAGCCGGAAGAATCACTCTTCCAACTTCAACCGATGACGTCAGCCGGAAGAATCACTCTTCCAACTTCAACCGATGACGTCAGCCGAAGAATCACTCTTCCAACTTCAACCGATGACGTCAGCCGGAAGAATCACTCTTCCAACTTCAACCGATGACGTCAGCCGAAGAATCACTCTTCCAACTTCAACCGATGACGTCAGCCGGAAGAATCACTCTTCCAACTTCAACCGATGACGTCAGCCGGAAGAATCACTCTTCCAACTTCAACCGATGACGTCAGCCGGAAGAATCACTCTTCCAACTTCAACCGATGACGTCAGCCGGAAGAATCACTCTTCCAACTTCAACCGATGACGTCAGCCGGAAGAATCACTCTTCCAACTTCAACCGATGACGTCAGCCGGAAGAATCACTCTTCCAACTTCAACCGATGACGTCAGCCGGAAGAATCACTCTTCCAACTTCAACCGATGACGTCAGCCGAAGAATCACTCTTCCAACTTCAACCGATGACGTCAGCCGGAAGAATCACTCTTCCAACTTCAACCGATGACGTCAGCCGAAGAATCACTCTTCCAACTTCAACCGATGACGTCAGCCGGAAGAATCACTCTTCCAACTTCAACCGATGACGTCAGCCGGAAGAATCACTCTTCCAACTTCAACCGATGACGTCAGCCGGAAGAATCACTCTTCCAACTTCAACCGATGACGTCAGCCGAAGAATCACTCTTCCAACTTCAACCGATGACGTCAGCCGGAAGAATCACTCTTCCAACTTCAACCGATGACGTCAGCCGAAGAATCACTCTTCCAACTTCAACCGATGACGTCAGCCGGAAGAATCACTCTTCCAACTTCAACCGATGACGTCAGCCGGAAGAATCACTCTTCCAACTTCAACCGATGACGTCAGCCGGAAGAATCACTCTTCCAACTTCAACCGATGACGTCAGCCGAAGAATCACTCTTCCAACTTCAACCGATGACGTCAGCCGGAAGAATCACTCTTCCAACTTCAACCGATGACGTCAGCCGGAAGAATCACTCTTCCAACTTCAACCGATGACGTCAGCCGGAAGAATCACTCTTCCAACTTCAACCGATGACGTCAGCCGGAAGAATCACTCTTCCAACTTCAACCGATGACGTCAGCCGGAAGAATCACTCTTCCAACTTCAACCGATGACGTCAGCCGGAAGAATCACTCTTCCAACTTCAACCGATGACGTCAGCCGGAAGAATCACTCTTCCAACTTCAACCGATGACGTCAGCCGGAAGAATCACTCTTCCAACTTCAACCGATGACGTCAGCCGGAAGAATCACTCTTCCAACTTCAACCGATGACGTCAGCCGGAAGAATCACTCTGTCTCATTAAGCCTCTGCCGATCACAAGACGACAAATCTTTTACTCACATCTTCCAAAAAAAAAAACAACTGTGTACACCGATCACTAAACGACAAAACTTCTACTACATCATCCGATAGATTTAATACCCGACATCCACCGATCACTAAACGACAAAACTTCTACTACATCATCCGATGGATAAATTACTCGACATCATTCGATTACAAAACGACAAATTTTCTACTTATATCTTCCGATGGCTTCTACTAAAGACATCATCCGATAGACAACAGAACAACAACCCTACATCTGCCGATAGACTTCATCTACCGATAGATCAAAAATACTCAACGAAAACAGCATAGCAACATTTTCACTCTAACAAAGAAAACTCCGACTACCAAAAGAATTTGAGCATTTTACTAAAAATCGTTCAAACTATTTAAATCCAACAGAGTATCATTATCAGAAAAGTTTCAAATTGAATTCAAACATCAAAACTATCACTGTCATGGAAACTCACAACATACTTAAATTGAATCACATAGCTCACTAAACCTTCTCATCCACTGACACCAGTTAAACGCCCCATCAATTGCCAGATTGTTACATAGATGCACTCCTCCAACCAGACTAGTCCTCAGCAAACTCAGTAAACACACCTGCTGTCACTTCTTCACCTACATCACAAAACTCATCTATTAGCTTAATGCTAAGTAAGTAAAGCAGTAATGAAATGAAATGCTGAAATATGAATTCCTAAACATGCAATTTCTACTTTCTCATCTCAGTTGTTCATGCATCGTTTCTGTTCAGATCCCCTTGTGAAATTGGGAGTTGGATCAACTCTCCCAAAGTATAAATATCCACTGACTCATTAAGGGGCGGATTAATTCCCTTAACAGTAAATCTGTTTCACATAGCTTTTTCCGGTCCCCCTGTTCGATGGGAAGCGGATCAAATTTCCCAAAGTCTAAATATTCACTGTCTCATTAAGGGGCGGATTAATTCCCTTAACAGTAAATCTGATTCACATAGCTGTTTCATTATGTTCATTCCTTACCATGCAAACATGCATTCAAATTCATTTTTGTATACTTTTAAAACATGATGCATAATACACAGACACATTCAAATAAACATAATCATAATGTTTTGTGATGTAGGCCTGAAGGCACAAGCAAACTTCACTTACCTGGTCTCCTGGAAATCGCTCGGCTGTAAGCTACCTTAGAAGTTCGCTCACCTAAGTTCATAACAGAACATCAATCAAACCTTCGCTAAACTTTACCAAAATTAACCAGAGGAACAAGGAAACCAGTTTGGAACTCTACTGCTTGCACATTCCCATTTATTCCCCAAGAACCCGAACCTACTCTCATCAACAGCATCTTTGAAATCCTCACATTGTACTCCCTCAGTTAACTAACTGCTAAAATGTAAGAGAATGAGGAAAAACGTACCTAAGTTGAAAGAGAATCGAGCAAGAAAATCATCTAGAGAGCTCTGCTGCTTGAGCTGAAAACCAAGAGAGGAGGGTAGGGAAAGAGTGGCGGCTACACTGCATTTAATCACAAAGCCTCTTTCCTTAAATAGGTTATCCATTATAAGTTCTCAATTTACCATTATGCCCTTACTTAGTCACTCATTAACCTAATTAATACTTTCCTAAATTTTCTCCACAACATGCTTACTATTAAATAACGGATTAGAAATTGGTTTAATAGAACCGGGTGCTACCGACTTCTAACAAATGTCATATCTCTTATGCACTATCACACCACTGAACTCAATTAAACTCATCTCTGTTTAGTGCACAGTATAATGTATTTATTGCTTTAGCATTTAGGCTCAAATTTTTCTTGTCTGATTCGATTAGTTCATTAGCCAATTTTGGGATACTAACCCCATTATCAGTTTTCATGGCTTTAAATGGACCATATTCTATAATATTCCATATGTCATAGTCCATAGCCTCAACAAAAATTATCATCCTAGACTTCCAATAAACATAATCATTCCCATCAAAGAATGGAGGTCTAGTAGTAGATTGACCCTCTACATGTATTGTGTTGGTGTTGAAAGACATTTTGAATATCACAGTATTTTCTAGATAACAGCTTAGACAATATTTAACCTCGCTCTGATACCAATTGTAAGATCGTTATTGTCTAAGAGGGGGGTGAATTAGACTTTTTAAATTTGTTTTCTTAATCTAATTGCTTTCTCTTTTGTGCAATTACTAAATTTATAGCAAACACACAGGCAAAGATAAAGCAAGAGAAGAGAGAAAAGTGACACCAGTAGTTTTTAACGTGGTTCGGTCAAACTGCCTACGTCCACGCTCCAAGGCTCGCCCTTGAAGATCCTTAACTTCTCCTCAATGAGAATTTCAGATCGAGCTTCACGGGCGTCGATCTACTGCCATACAATTCTGGATTGAACTTCACGGGCGTCAATCCACTGCCTTTAAGTTTTTACATATTTGAATAAATAAGCACAAGAGCTATACTTTCTCAAAAAGGAATCTCCAGTTTAAGAGTAGAGAAAATGTAGAAGAAAATACAGAGTATTGCAAGAGTATTGCTCGTGAGGATTCAAAGATTATTTCCACAAAAGTTGTTCTTCCGAGCTTCTTTCTCCCCTTTATACTCTCTCTGTAATCGACTTCAAATCTGGAAAGCTTCTCACCTGAATTTTGAAATTTTATGACCGTTGGAGAAACAACCGTACATAGACAGCTAGCCGTTGCGTTTTGAAGTTGCTTTCGTTCGTCGCCATTAATGGTCTGGAGTTAAAGCTCTGGACGAGTGTCACTGTTGCTTTGCGGTATTTTGAATATCAGTGTTGGCAGAAAAAGTAAGTGAACCGCCATCGGTAGATGTATCTTTATAGGTAGATGGCATTCTTTGCTATGCCGCCGAAAGATACTGTTCAGCAGTGGATGTTGCCTTTGAAGTACCAGCAGTGGATGTTGCCTTTGAAGTACCAGCGGTGGATGTTAACTTTGTCGTTTTGCTAGCAGTAGAAGTAAACTTTGTCATTTAGCTAGCGGTAGAAGTCTTAGGAAGACTCTGCCAGCGGTAGATGTAAACTTTGTCGTTTAGCTAGCGGTGGAAGTCTTAGGAAGACTCTACCAGCGGTAGATGTAAACTTTGTCGTTTAGCTAGCGGTGGAAGTCTTAGGAAGACTTTGCCAGTTGTAGATGTAAACGTTGTCGTTTTGCTAGCGGTAGAAGTCTTCTCTTCTACTTCGGTGGATATGCAATACTTTATCAGTTTTAGCCCTGTTTTGCTATCACATCCTGAACACTTAAACAGATTTGTTAAATAACTAAAATACCTTTTTCAAAGGGCATTTCCACTTAAAAGCTAGAGAAATATATGATGAGGTTAATATTTAATTTATTAATCAACTTATTAATCTCATATATTTAACTTAATCAAATTACACTTTTTAAAACATATCATCAAAAACATCGTTAAACTTAAACATTATTTAAGTCAATAGGAAACCGTAGGAAAAAGAGAGAAAAAATGAGTGGGGAAAGTGAGATCCGTCGATCCGTCCTTTAGGAAAAGTTGTTCAGCTCAGTGAAAGTTGTTTATACGGAACACACGAATGTCGTACTCCTTCTTTTGGTCGCTCTTCTTCTAAGTCCGATCGACCGCTCCTTCGAATGATCCACACCTCAACGTTGCTGCTTTTTTGCTCATTGCAATTTGAAAGGAAAGTGTTAACTCGTTACTATTCATAGTGTCACGACCCAGAGGCGGGACGAATAGAATGCTGGGTCATGCTAGCCGATCCTCAGAGAAGACCCGATTTTCTAGTCCATGGCTTGGTTTGCAGCAGAAGACTTGGACATAATCAAAAGTCAAAGATTGTTATGTTTGTATGTTACGAAATGAGTAATAAGGTGGTAATAAAGCGCTCATTGGGTTTCGAATCCCTAAACCTGATAACGGTAATATTTGTTTTTTTATCGTTTATACGGGTTGCTTCATAGATGACCATTGTTCTCTGACAACCTTGGTAACGGGGCTGGATCTTCAGATCATACATTGCATACTCATTCTTTCTTTTGCATGAGGTGTTGCTGGACTTTGGTCGATGTCTTTCTATGTATATGTGTCGGAGGGGTCTTTGAATGACTCTCATTTTCACGAAGGTGATTTTTACATGATACAAATGATGATGGCGTATTTTCATATAGTCGTCTATGTATACAATGATGTTTAACTTAATTTCTTATCGATGGCTCGTAGAGCTTGTTTCCTTAAAATTGTGAAAATAAGTTTTCAATATAACGATATTTTGAAAGCCATTTTGTTGTCTCATCATTTTTTAAAGAAAAGGTAAAAGAAGTTTTACATGCATTTATTAATATAACATTCCTACTGAATTAGTCACTCACCCCAACAACCCTACTCTTTCCATAAAAGAACAAGAACAGTGACTAGCTGGAGCTCAAAGACAGTTACTTTATTTTTATTTTCATTGTTGAGCATTTAGTTTATTTCCTGGTGAGCACTTATATTTCATTTGGGTATGAATGAGATTAACTGAGTTAAACTTGGATTTAAAATTGGATGAGTAAACCTTATTGAACTAATTTCATATTATCACGCTATTATATATGTATAGATCTTAAACAGTGGAGATAAAGATTGGAACTCTCCACCCCAGTTCGATTGCACAATTTTGATACTAACGCCAAATTGAGTATGAACAAATTTATGAAAGTGCACAAAAGTGGTGTAAACTTCACTCTTTAATTTTAACAGAAATAGCCAAAGTAAAACGAGTGCAGTCATCAACAAATAACACAAAGTATGTGCACCAGTAATAGAATTTACAAGAGATGACCTTCAAACATCAGTATGTACAATATCAAAAGGGGAACTAGCATGTGAACTAGAATTTACAAAAGGTAAACGATGAGTTTTACTCATCGGACAAGAAACACATAATTGAGACGTATCCATTTTTGAAAGAGAAATATTACACGATTGTTACACATGATGCAAAACAGATGACGAAGGGTGTCCTAATCGGTAATGCCAAAAGACTGAAGGATCATTGACAGTAGGAGACAAACGAGCAGTGAGTGCCCGAACTGGAGGAATGGATGGAATTTGGTAAAGTCCATCAGTGAGGGAACCTTGAAGGAGAAGTTGATGGGAGGTCCGATCCTTGACATAGAAAACATTGGAATGAAATTCGACATAAGCAAAATTATCTCCGCATAATTGTTGAACACTGATGAGATTGTGAGACATGAGTGGAGTGTGACAAACAATGTGCAATTTTAAAGCACGAGTGGCAGTCAGAATAAAAACAGAACTAATTTGAAGGATTGGAAGTAATTTACCTGTAACACCCGATTTTACGGGATTTTATTATTCCTGCTATATAATGACATTTTTGTAAATATGTCAAATTATGTTCGTTTTGCGAACGAAAAGTTTTAATAGAGCCCTAGAAATAAATTAAAATTATTGGTGAAATAAGAAAAATTTTGGAGAAACCGAATCGGTAGCTAAATAACGAAGTAGACGAGGATTTAGCTGTAAGGGCAAATAAGTAATTTTACAAGTTAGAAATTTCTATAACACAAACAATTTTCTTCCCTCCCCTCATTTCTCTTCCTCCACGAACGCAGAAGACCTCCCTGGCGATTTCTCCTCCTCTCTCACACAACTTCTCTTCCGATGACTAACGCTCCTCCGATCGACTCTCATTCTTCGCGTTTCTTCTCTGAAAACACTCCCTAGGTAAGATTCTATTGTTTTAGAAAGTTTATTGTCAATTTTTGGGTTGTTAAACGGTTAGGGTTTCGTTTAGGGTTTTGCTGGGTTTTGTTAGAAACGGCTATGTTTAGCCTATTTATGACTCTAATGGGTGCATTTAAGGTTATTGGTGAAGGTTAGTTGGTTTAATGAAGGTTGTTGGAGTTTTGGTTGTTGGAGATTTGAAAACTCCATTAGGATTCACGAGCATGAATTGCTCGATAAAATGTCTCAACGAGTTAAATTAGAATTTTAAGGAGAATTTTTCTTAGATAAGAGTTTCGCTAGTCTTCGAAATTCGATGTTTTAGGCCCGATTTTAATGATGGTTTTTATGAATTGGTTTAGGTGAACAACGCTCATGGACGGAGCTTGGTGTGCTACGGACGCGAGGTAAGTCTCCGTGACTTGTTTGGCCGATCCGGCCTACACCATAGGAGAGTTTATTGATCGAGGTTATTTGGTGAAGTTATTGTTAGTGTAGGTTGGATGGGTAGTCTAGGATAATCGTTATGTCAGAACGTTTTTCATTTGGTTCTATGTATTGTTTATGTTTTCCTTACATTTATTGCACAAATCCATGCCCATGCATCATGTTTTCGAACTAGCACGAAAAATGAATTTTCGCATACGTTTTCATGAAAAGAAACGACTAATGAAAGATATGAATGTATGTATTTACGGTCATGTCGGGGTGGGGTTCAGACATGGCTGTCCTGAGAGGAGAAACATGTTTTCCCCCCGGTAGATGGAAAGAGCTATCTAACCGCTAGATGTGCCCTCTCCATTTGGTGAGAGTAAATCCCCGGTGACGCCTATGTTATGAAACTAATGAATGAAAACAAATGCATGATTTTATGAACCGCATACGCATGACACGCATTTGTATTTACGTAGATTTACTGAGCCCTTTAGCTCATAGGTTATTTCTATGGTGTAGGTGATTTTGAAACAGGTGAGGAATACGTCCCTCTGCAAGACGAACGCACGGATTGAAGGAGGATGCCCGTGGGAGAGTGATGGGCAATCGACGCTTATTTTGACCTGTGGGGGATGACATGTAGGTATTTTAGGATTTTAATAGATAAAAATGATCGATAATTGTATAGGAGGGCTTAATTGGGCTGATGGGTGATTAGCTAGGAATTATACATGTTTTGATGTTTTGGAAATCTCGTTTTATGAATTTCTTTTGCTAAGCCTTTTATGAGAATTATACTGGATCTATTTGGAGTTATTTTAGGTTGGGTATGGATACGCTCGAGTTTTAGAGCTATCCATGCAATTAGATTTCGTAACTTTCATCTCGTTTTGAATATGTTCTAGGACATGTTTCGAGTAGTGTTTTTGGTGATTGATGAACGAGGTTATGAATGATTTTTATGTCGATGTGTTTGTTATGAAATGTGTTTAGAAGTAAGTTGATGAAAGAAATAGTGGAGGAAGGAAATTGTGAAGTGTGCAGGGCGTGAAGGAAAGGAGGAGGCAGCTCTCTGGAATTCGGATTCCAGAGAGCATGCCGATCGATTGCCAGTAAGGGCGATCGATCGGCGCCTCAATGGTAACCGCTCTGGTTTTTCCAGAGCGGTTGTCGATCGATTGTCAGGGAGGGCGATTGATTAGCTAAGATTGATCGCTAGAGGGGCGATCGATCACCTGATATGAGGGTGATCGATCGCCTGATATAAGGGCGATCGATGGCCTGGCAATTGTTGCCTAGCCAATCGATTGGCTGTTGATAAATGGGCGATTTTTCCCTTTTGCCGATAGTTTTTTGAAGTTTTATTTTATTATGTGTATATATTGTTTTCTTTAAATGATTTTCATGCGATTTAAACGATCTTTAGCGACGATTTAAGCTTTAGAAGTTAAAATTTACTTAAGGTTTAAAAAGGAAAGAAAAATTTTACGGGAATTTCGAGGTTTAGGATTAAGGGTCGTTACAATTCGGTGCACGCGCCCACACCGCGCCCAGCACCCACGCCGCGCGCGCACCGCGCAGTCACGGCGTGCGCCCCGCGCGCCCGTGCCATGCACGCATCACGTAATCATCGCGCGCTCACCGCGTACCCACCGCGTACCTCACTTGCGCCCACTCACTAGCGCCCAGCTGCAGCGCGCAGCGCCCAACGCTAGCGCCCAGTCAATCGATCGGAGTGTGACAAACAATGTGCAATTTTAATGGACGAGTGGCAGTCAGAATAAGAACATAACCAATTTGAAAGATTGGAAGTAATTTACCATCGGCAGTTGTGATGTGGGATGAGCAGGTATAAGGCTGCGGCTAGTGGAGCACAGATGCGTGCGGAGTGAAGTGATTTGTCGCCCCTGAGTCCTGGAGCCATGACACAACAGAAGAATTGGTATTGGGTGTCGGTAAGATTCTCGTGCTGGAAGCCTGAAAATTTTCTGAGCCGGAAAGAGAGGTCGGTGAGGGGTAGGGGACTTGGTTGTGGGCTACAGGGAGGCTGGCAAAGTAAGCGGAAGGGTGGGCTGCTGGAAAACTAAAGGAGGGTTGGGTCGGGTTGTAATTGTGTTGGGCTGGGGGTGGTGGTCTGTATGAGATGTTAAGCCGATGGTAGCAGGCTGGTGCATAATGGCCCGATTTGTTACAAATTTGACAACGGACTTTGAACTGGTTATTGGGCTGGGGCGAGCGCCAAGGGGAGGACCTGGATCAGTTCTGGTGAAAACCAGATGGATAATTTTATTAGAATTGAGCAGGCGGTAGCGGACGAGGACTCAATCTTGGCAAAAAGGGTGTAGATTTGCAGCGTTTGCTTGTAGCTGACTTGGCATTGGAAGAGAAACAACGAAGTTTTTTTTTTCCAGACGAAAATCAAAACTCTGGAGAAGGCTATGAACTTCTTCCAGTGGAGGTTGGTCTGCCTGATTGGTGATGGAGACGCAGAAAGTGTTGTACTTGCTTCCAAGTCTGCCCAGAAAATAGATCATTCGATCTCGGTAAGAGACGGGTTCCCCAATTTCTGCGAGCATATTACATAAAGTGTTATCTTTTTAATGTAACTCAGAGCTGAAAGTCCATCTTTGGACAAGGAATTGATGTGCCATTGAGGCCCAATGATAGATCATTGCCCAAGACCCATAAATTACTTAGCATTTTTACTAATGGATGTAATTTCTTCTCTTGCAGGAAGTTGATATCGTTGGAGACCTCGCTTGGAGCACTTGAAAGAGAGCACCACTTGGCCCATGAGAATTTGTCTTCCCGGCCCATTAATTAATGTACTTTTGTTTTTGAACTTATTTGCCATACTCTAGCCATTTTGTATGGATTATTATAGTTGCATCATGCATTAGATTGTGTGGTTAGGGTTAGATGTATGTTGGTGGATGATGGGTTGAAGATTATTCAACAAAGGAAAAAGCACTTCAACAAATGGAGCCTAAAGAAAGCCTTGGCCCAAAGAAGAGTCCACTCTTAAGGTATGGATTTTGCAGGTACAAGTGTTAGTGGCAACATGGATCAAAGAGTTGGCAAAATCTCATCCATTTGCTAAGGGATGGCTCGGCCTTAATCTCCATCATCAAGCTGGCGCGCGCATAGGGCAGCTGCGAGGGGCGCGGGCAGCAACGAGGTGGCGCGCAGGCAGCTGCACCTGGCCGCTGATCTGGCGTAAGCATGGAGCACAATCTGGACCGTTGATGGGCGCGCGCGGGCTTGCTCCTGGGCCTTCGGATGGCACGCCATAAATGCCTCTCTTGCGCCGTTGATTAGGCGCCCAGTTGCACACCATGGCCGCCAGAATGGCGCACGATCAACGCCTCCAATCAACAGCACGCGCATGGCTCCTTCACCCTCGGCCATTGATTGTGTTTTGATCTAAGGCTCCACATTTCACCCTTTCATTTGTCAAACCCTAATCATCCACCTTAGGTTGCCTATTTAAGTATTGCATTGGTGTGTGTAAAACACTTTTGCCCATTTTTATGAAATTTCTATTTCCCTAACTTAGTGTTAGAAACCCTTCGGGTGTTTTCCTTGATTTTTATCGAGTGGAGTAGCCCTCCATTGTTATCCTAGCTTAAGGTTGCTAGGCTAACTCTTATCTTTTCCCTCACCTTGCGCTCTTGAGAGTAAGTGCTTCGAGGAAGAAAACCTAGGCCTACGGTGGTCGTTTTTCTCTGGAAAAATGTGCACCCGAGAGCTCAACGTGAGATAGCTCCTCGGGTCCGCCAAGGGTATTTCATTTCATCATATTTTCACCCACATTTCACCCTTTAAATTTCGGCCATCACTTCCACACATTTCACTTTTTATTTTCTTGCATTTTCTCTTCATCCCCTTATCACTTCTTTAGGGTTTTCACACACTTCAATCCATCTTCATCTTGTTTATTTTTCTTCAGCATTTCAATCATTTTTATCCCTCTAATATTCGGCCACTATCACACACCATCTCCTCCCTTTTCTTGCTCAATCTTCATCACCATTTTCTACTTGATATCCTCAGATTTGTGCTAATCACATATCACACGAGCACTTGTTTATTTAGTGGGTATCACACGGTCCCTTTTCTAAGGGACCTCGTGAAGCTCAGTGATCCTTGCCAACGACGAAGAGGCAAATATACGGGTCAGAATACCCAAACTTCACTGGTTGTGGTGAAGGACACAATCTGTGGCAACAAGTCTTCGGACATAGAGGAAAAAATTCAACTCATGATGAGCCGATTATACCGCATCCAAATATTGAAATCTGGATTCATTTGAGAAGAAAGCGAGTCCAGATACTATGGAGGAGGTGGGAAGGATCCATCTAGAAGATTGCGATGTCATTCATGATAATGACATTGAGGAGTTGCGCTTTCCAAATGAGATAGTTGTTGTTGTTCAATTTGATAGTTAAAGTTTGGTTTACAGGGGGAACAGAGGAAAAGGAGAAGAAGGAAGAGCTGAAGGGGAGGAAGGAATCGTGGAGTTGGAAGACGCCATCTTTTTAGCTCTAATACCATGTTACGATATGGCGAGGCCAGAAGGACCAAAAGTGGCTGGTAAATCGAAAGAGGAGGAAGGAGTCGATGAGAGTGGCTGCAAGGAGAGAGAAAGAGAGAATGACAGTGAAATGATTTCTCCTATTTCATTTCTCTATGATCTGATGTTTACGTATATGAAGGTAAAACAAATGATGAGAAAAATGTAACTAAATGTATAATCTAAACTATAAAACTATACGGAACGGTAGGTACACTAATAATTACATTAGCATTCTGTCTTCCCAAGATAAAACAGCAGAAGAAGAAGAAAATAGTAGGAACAACCCACCTCTAGACAGATGAACAAGACGCCATCGCTTGCAGAAGAATTTTCTTTTTTCTTTCTTCTGAAAAGATACTAAACAGTAGAGATGAGAGACTTTGATCCCCCCCACCCTGCTAAAGAAGGGATAATCTCCCACCATTTCGGTAACCACCCCTTAGATAAAGGCAAATTCAAAATTCTATTTTTTTTTTTTTTTTTAAAACGGCGGTTCTCACACTCGAGCTTAGAAGGTTAATAGATCATGCAGAGAAAGAAAAGAAAACTTTTGGGCCTACTTTCTTCTAGGAATTTTTTTATCATGATTCAATCAAGACAAAGTTTCAAATTCATTTGAGAAGCTTGCGAAGAAGATATAGATGGAAAGCTCATTTTTTATTTTTTTTCCACCTTGAGGACAAGGTGTTTTTCTTTCTTGGGTCGGGAGTTAGTAGTTAGGAGGTTATCGAGGCTTATGCGGAGAGAAGTCAGAGAGATTCCAGGGTCTCGACAGATTGGGGTGTGAGTAAGAGGGGAACTCTATAACACTTTCTGTGAATTTCTTGAATAACAGTGAAGTTCCTATCACCAACCTGTATTTGTAAAGAGTAATTTCATTGAATTGATTATTCTTCTTTTCTCTGTAAATCTTCTTCTTGGTCTTCAATTTGCAACTATCTAAGGCGAGAGAGATGGAGAATTGATTTGATAATCATAGGATCGCAAGTCTCTCTTCCTCTTGTCTTCTTCTCTCTCTCCTTATTTCTCTTCTTCATAGCTTTTCATTTATGTAGCCCTAGACATATATGTTTTTTTTTTTTTGGATAATCTGAGGGAATTCTTTTAATTCGCTTCATCTTCTCAACTCTTTTGGAATTTATCAGTGATTTTCCCTAACTAATGAGATCTTAACCCTTTGTTCTTGGGCGACATTTTAATTTTAGAATAATGCTATATTTACTTTTTTATTATACTCTTTTAAAATACTCGTTGATGTATCAAACAAGATTGATGTATCAAACAAGATTGATGTATCAAACAAGATTGATGTATCAAACAAGATTGATGTAATTAATATAATAAATTAATTATATTACACTTTAATAGTACTTTAAGAGTATAAATCATTGTTTAACACGTCAACGAGTATCTTAAGATAGTAAAATATAAAATAAACGTAGTATTATTCTTAAATTTCAAGGTTTCTACCGAATATCCTCAAACTAATAGTTTTATTATCAAGGCAGTGGGCTTTCCTACCGAGGTATAATGAATAGGTAAGAAGAAGAGAGAGAAACCAAAAATAACTTTGAAATGCAAAGCTATATATATAACAATCAAACAAACAGTAGACTCATGATCTGACAAGTAAATCAAAGATCAAACCCACTCAATTCAACGACAAAACAAAACACCCATTTCATCATCCTCTCAATCTTCACGCTGTTTAAGCAGAGGTAAACATACCGGCATTGTAAGGCACTCCAGTCGCCTTGATCCAGCTATCGCCTTTGAAGAAGCTCCCGGCAGTGAATTTTACTGCATGTGCTGCATTGATCGTCTTGATTCCCCGCCACTTCACTCTCTGCGATTTGTCCGAACCAGGGCCGTTGTTGTTGAATTCGGTGTAGAAGCAGGTTCTGAGACCGAAATCTCCCATCCATGGGAGCCAACCTTCTGGCTGAATCAAATCATCAATGAATGATTCCATGATTATTGTCCTTGAGTACTCCTTCCATGGCCGACCCAGGAATGCTCTGAATTGCTTTCTGACAGGAAAATACTCAGGCGCGGAGGTGATCTTGCACTTCTGGAGGATCAATGCTGATGGTTGTCTTCTATCCTTTCTTCCTTGGGCGGTCACGATTGTTTGCTGGTTCTCCAATGGCTTCCTGACTAAGAACGTGCAGTTTTGGAAGACGGCAGCAGCATCGCCGAAAACGAAGTCAATAGTACCAGAGACCTCGCAATCGCGATAGAACTGTCGCTTTGCGTGAGCATATAGAGTGTCTTGGTAACCATCCATTGCGCAGTTGTAGAAGACTGAGAAGTCGGATTGGACTCTCAACGCGACCGCCTGGTGTTTTCTCAGCCCCTGCAGTATTTTCAAATCCAATGTCCTTTGCAGTGAAGTAATCCCCAAGAACGGCTGTAGAATCAAGTTTATGATCGTCAAACAATCTTAGAAAGAATTCTGATTGAAACTTATGAAAATAGTTTTTAGGGTAACATACCGACTGTTGCAGTCTTAAAGGTTGGGGTGCCGTCGATGAAGTTTTTGCTTCCGGTGATGCGGGTTTTGGTCGGGCCGTCACCGATGACGAGCAAATGGGTCAAGGTTTTGTTGAAATGGACAGTTTCATCATAAACACCTTCCTTGATGTAAATCACAAAGGTAGTATTGCTGTACTTAGGGATGTCAGTTAGTGCTTCATTTATGGTCTTATATGCTCCACTTCCATCCTTGGCAATGACGATGTCGGCCTTGATGCTTGAAGCCGGAGCTTGGAGGAGTCTCCTGAGGCCGGGGTTGAACCAGACCGGGAAATCGTCATGGCCGAGGACGGGAAGGTCATCGGATAGAAGCCTACGGCTGATCCCTGGAATTTGTAAGTCCGTTAGAAGGGAGGACATCTCTGTGACCATGGCAAGGCCATTGCTGGTTAGCCTCATGGAAGTCTTCAAAGCTGATTTCATCTTCTCCCCAGCGCTGCTTGTTGTGTTTTGAAACCCATCCAAGCAAGTTTCTTGGTACGTGATGGTAGCACTTAGCCAAATTCTCAAGTCTATGAGCATTTCATCAATCTTTGTGATGTCGAATTCACCCAACTTGTTGAACGAATGCTTGAGCTCGCCAATGGCGAAGTCCATGAGTTCTTTACAACCGGCAAGAGCTTTTGCAGCCCTCGGGTCTTTCTCGATCTCTTGCAAAGTAACCGATTTCTTCGCAGCCTCATTGACGTATTTCATGGCGGCTTTGAAGCCAACCTGAATGAGTTCCTTCGGATCACTCGAGTTTGAAGATTTGAGACTCTCAACACATTCTTGTTTATAGGTCGTGGGTTGGCAAATGGACTGAATGGATTTCATTGAAGCAGACAATTCGGTGGTGTCGCTGCTCGTCGTAGAGTTATCACTGCTGCCGTTCGAGTTAACTCCGACCGTCACGGCCACAACCATGGCGACGAGTAACAAACCTGAAACACCCACCATTGTATATCTCTTCCTCTTTTTGGAATCATCCCCGTAAGCCATTTTTCTGCGGTAAAAACAAACTACAGATAATCAAAATGGGTCTGTCTAATTGTGATTTGGGTCGTCTCCAGTTGGTGGAAATATGAAAAAAAAAGGGGACCTTCCTCCTAGGACCCCCCACGGAGAGTGATGATGGGGGAGTGAATGAAGAGGAAGAAGAGTTTTATAAGGAAGAAAAGAAGAGAAGAATGGTTAGACGTTAGAAAACATGAGGCTTGGAGGGAAAAGAGCAAATAGATTAGCTTATTGTCTGTTGTTGTTTTCCAAAAAAATGGGAGGTGAATAAAGCATTAACTCTTAAAAACTGCACCCCTTCTCTGCCAGAGCTTATCCCCTTTATCATGCCCATCTATCCAATTTCCGAACTACTAATTTTGCGTCATATAGTTTTGAATTCTTTTCCTCAGAATAAAAAAAATATATGTACTTTTATTAGCTTTTAAGAGTGGATTAAAATGAATTTGAACCCCAAAAAATGAATTTAATTTGAAATATCTCTTAAACTAAAAATCTTGACAACTAAAAACTTAACTATTAAAAATATAATTGATCAAACTCTTGAGGATGGTCTATCACCTCCCATTCTATATTTACGCCTAGAACGGTAGGTCGATTACCTCTCGTTCTGAATTAACACCGTGAACGGGGGACTGACTACCCCACGTTCTGTCTAGTGCTTACGCAGCACTAGACATATTGGGTCGGGAGTCGATGTGGGGGGCAGGGACCCCCCGTCCAATGTGCACCACACGTGATTGGAGAACATGGGGTCTCTACCCCCCAATGGCTCCCTGCTTCTGCCTCCTCATTTTAAAGGTATTCGAGAACTAATATGGAGTGAGAACGGGGGGTCACTGCCCCGAAACCAACATCTGTTCTTAAACATTATTCTTGAGAACAGGGAGTCATTGGCCGTGACCCCAGGGTTTGCACCCCTAATATTTTTTTTGGGGTGGGGGGTGACCCCCCGTTCTTAAAATTGGGTCATTGCCCTAGAACGAAAGGCCGATCCCCGACAGTAAATAAAAAATCGACCCCCCTTTCTACTGTCCATTGCTGAAAAATCTTATTTTCTCTCAGCCCCAATCACGATTCCAATACAAAATCCGACCATTTCACGCCTCTACCATGTTGATTTCCCCATCCCTAATCATTGTTTTCCAATATCATCAAAAAATCTCACAAATCCGAGTTCTAAATCATTAAAATCCCTCAATCCCTAATTAAATCTAAATCGTCAAACTCCCCTCAAATGACAGCCAAATTGATGATTAAACAAAAAGCTTCCCTGTCACAAGGAAGTCCGTCACAAGGTGGCCCTACCGAACGGCCTTCGCTAAATCGCCCATCAATGTCACAAGGAGGACCATTTCTAGGGGTCAGTCAAACTGGTCACCATCGTCACAAGGTGCTCCATGTGAAACGCAACGACTGCCAACTGAGTTTTTTTCGAATGAATTTCGAAATCAAATGTGTAAGGAGCAGTTTGAGTGAGATATATCAAACCGCTCAGTTATTCATTCAAAGACCGTCAACTTTAGAGGTTGGAAGTCATTGGAGATCAAGAAATTGTTTGACATAATCGCCCTACACGGAGTGTATGGATTGAGGGGCAATAGCTGCGATAGAATTGTTCGCTTATTTTATGCGAACTTGACCTCTACTGGGAAGGTCAAGATGTTTGAAGACGTACATCCTTGGTACAGAGATTTTGATACATCCAGAGCCGGTTAATGAATTGCTCAAGTTTGCTAGAGAAGGGAATGAAATGGAGAGATACTACTATGCTTCTTGAGATTGTGATTTTTTCAGATCGGTGGAGGGACTTGACTTCCTTAGGGAAATTCATTGAAATGCAAATATCAAAGGGTTTGTGAAGCCAAAATTTAAGGATTTGAACGTCAGAGCTTGAGTTCACATGCATGAGATCGGTCAGATATGCAACAAGAATCTGTCGTACGACACGTTGATAGAGAAGATTGTCGAGCGAGCTCGGGTTCAACTATCGATTGGAGAGCAGCTGAGAGCACAAAGATCCGGCAATATACTTGATAGACTTTATTTCATTCGGATGATTCTAGTTGAAGTCAACATGACTTGGGTGTTCTAGAAAGATCGGGAGGCCTCCACCTCTGCAGATGTTCCTATGGAGGAGGCCATCGCGCGGCCATTGTCCCCCCAGACGGCTAGTAGGTGAGATAGGATAGAGCAGAGACTAAAGTTCCTCATTGACAGAGTCGATGAGCTCACTATCACATAGAGAGAGCAGACGAAATCCTCGATTGTATGGAACAAGATGACGACGATGTCCCACCGTAGTTTTATATTTTGTATTTCATTTTATGTATTTTACTTTATGTTTTTACTTTAATTTATGCTATGAGTATTATGATTATACTTTAGTTTATATTTGTCATTTAGTTTATGATATGTGGTGTATGGTTGTACTTTTACTTTATGATTGTACTTAAGTGATACTTAATTATCTGGAATTGGCTGTTGGTTATAAAATTGTGATTTGAATATGTAAGAATTGTTTGAAGCTAGCTATGAGGGAGTCAAAAAAATAAAAGAAACTCTGTCCATTTTTACAACTTTATCTCATTAAATTACACATTATAATAAATACACACATTACACAGTATAATAAATACATAAATTACATCCCGAATAGTCATACATTTCTACTTTTGCCGCATATAGAAGATTTCTACACATAATGAAAAATATATTAAACAATAATAAAAGTATGTTTATGAGCAAAATGTGTTGAAATGTAACTGCGTCCCGTTAAATTTGTGGAAACCAATAAATGTGTCTTGCGAAGCAGAAGCAGCTTCTGCACCTGAAGTGGATCCCCTGCTAGAACAAATGCGACTATTATGCCCATGTCACCGACATATACCACACGACATCATTGAGTTCTTCCTAGTAATTGTCGAACTTGACTGCTCACTGATATCTCGCACTCTTTTCTTCTTCGGCCTACTAGGTTGGCAGGGCGGAAGGATTTGCTTTATATTTTGTACGGACGGCTACATGTGTTGGCCACGAATAGGATGAATGAAGTGTAAGTATATATGAAAATAAGTTCCCCATTATAATATTGATGAACGTAATTTTTTGGTGCTAATCTCATGAAATGAATGCAGTGAATGGAATGAGCACAAAGGATTCTAGTAAACTCCCACCTGTAACAGTTGCACACACACGTATGCATGTCAACAACATATTGTTCGTTGTCATTGTTGACTTCAAATCATGCAGCTCCCACAAACATAGCACTCCAATTTCGAGCTGCATGTTCTAGCTTTACAAGTTTTTTTCTTATCTGGGGACACAAGACGTCTGTTGACAAGGACTAACTTCTCATATTTTTTGACAATTCTAGTCATCAAGCACTTTCAGATCATCTCGCAAGTAATAGAACTGCATTGAATGACTTACATAAATTGTTTAATCTCAATTCACACTTGAAAATTGAAGAAAATGCATGACTAGCCTAATATCTAGGGTTTGTGCCTCGAAGATATACGTGGGCATCCAGGTTAATCTGATGTAAATTCCTCATTTCTATCTTGAAATGAAAAGTTGTGGTTGCCCTGACCGCTTTCCACATTGCATCTGTGTATACTCTGCCCCGAAATTAGTTTTTAAAATCGTATATATACCGGAGGCAGTAGGGGTGGTCAGCTGACGATAATTCCCACTGCACAGCAGACAACAAGAGAGTCAACATAAAATAATATAACTACCATAATGCCCTAATATTTGAAAGAATAATTGGAAATGCATTATACCTTTTGTCGATTCCGAAACAAATATGCATTCATATCCCGATTCAGTTTGTACGTCTTCCTTCAATAATTTCAAAAACCACGTCCATGAGTCCATACACTTTAATTTACATTGGCAACAACAAGAAGATGTATTTCATCATTGCCATCAATACTAACGGCTGTCAGTAATTTGTCGGTACACGAGCCCTTTAGATGAAAACCATCCAAACAGATAATAGGTCTACTACATTGCAGCAAACATGCATTGTAAGCAACCATACATATATACATTCTTTTGAATACACATGACTCATTATTGGCAGAGCCTACCAAGTAAGTTTGTAGGCCCAATATGCTATCCAGATTTGATCTACATATTTCTTCTGCATATGACCATAATAGCTTGTACTTTTCGTCACCCTTCCCTTCATTAAGTTTTCGCGCTTCGCTTCTTGCTATTCTAGCAAAACTTGGTGTAACGTTGACATTCAAATATTTCATCACTATCTCGATAATGGAAGGAATTTTCCACTTAGGTTGACTTTTGAACCTATCCAAATAATGATTTACCACTCATTTTACAGTAGCGTGTCGATTCTCAATTTTCCTTGAACAGTTGTGAGAATCGTTGAAACTCTTTATTTAAAACGTAAGCTCATTTTGCATCTTCGAACCATACAGTCGCCAATTACATCCGTCTTCACACACTGCCGTCAGTCGCCGAGATTTACTTTTAATGAATCTAATCCCATAACCATTATTCAAAGCATATTCTACTATTTCTTCTCCAATTGTCCTTTAAAGAACTATATTTTTTCCCTAGATAAAATCTCATAAAAATTTCTTACCTTACCGGTATGTTTTCCACCGTATCATCCTCCGAGTCAACCGGTGTTCGAAACTCACCGTCAAAAGTTTTTAATGTCGATTGTACTTTTATTTCTTCATTACCTTCTAGGTGATCGAATGCCGGAAGATACTATATATGGGCGTAAAGTACGAATACCAGTTCATATTGGAATCACAAGTTGTTGTCTCGTCTAAATCAACCAATCTACTCGAATCAGAATTCATCAACATCGCTAATACAGAGAAAATTTGTCTGAACAAGAAAATGGTGGAGAGGTTTTAGGATTTTCGCCAGCTGGGGGTGAAAATAGAGAGTCGTTTCCTTATATAATGTCGAAGATCATCCCCCCGTTCTCAGGCAAAATAATTGAGATCGAGAGCCTGTTTTGGGGCGGCGACTTCCCATTCTCAATCTTATAAAAAAATATGGCCAACAACGGGGTGATTGGTCACCCGCTATTGTTTGATTTATTATATTTTTTATAGTTAAAAGTTTTAGTTGTTAAAATTTCTAGGGTAAATTCCAAAAACAACCCTGAAGTATGGGTAATTCTTGAAAAAACCCTCGATCTAAAAGTCGTCGCAGTCAAAACCTCAAAGTTCTAAAAACTGTCAAAATAAACCCTGGCGGGGGGCCGCATGCCTCCGCATGCCCCCCGAATGTGCAATTACAAAGAAATTTGGGAGGCCACATCCAAAATTCGAGGGGTCGCATGCTGTAATTCGGCCCCCCCGCATTTTCAAATTATTCTTCATTATTTTAAAATAATTTTAAAAAATACCAAATCATATTCAATTCACTTAAAAGTTTTACCACATATTCATCACATCATAGGAAGATAACGTAAAAAGTTTCGTGATTTTTTTAAAATTGTTATGATTTAATATAATTTGTTTATGAAATAATGTCATTAAAATTACAATATATCGCACAAGTGTTATAAAATCACGAAACTTTTTTCATTATCTTTACATGATGTAATGAACATGTGGTAAAAATTTCAAATAAATTGAATATGATTTGGTATTTTTTAAAAAATTAAATCCTCATTTCTTCTTCAGACGTCAATTTGAGGCCTTAAACGATAGATTTTGGGTCCGAAAAAAGTTGTCATTGGGTTGTACCCAAATGAAGTATGAATCACGAAACTTTTTTCATTATTTGAGGCCTTAAACGATAGATTTTGGGTCCAAAAAAAGCTGTCATGGGGTTATACCGAAATGAAGTGTACAACCCCATGACAGCTTTTTTCGGACCCAAAATTTATCGTTTAAGGCCTCAAATTGACGTCTGAAGAAGAAATGAGGATTTAATTTTTTAAAAAATATCAAATCATATTCAATTTATTTGAAATTTTTACCACATGTTCATTACATCATGGAAAGATAATGAAAAAAATTTCGTGATTTTATAACACTTGTGCGATATATTGTAATTTTAATGACATTATTTCATAAAAAAATTATATTAAATCATAACAATTTTAAAAAAATCAAGAAACTTTTTACGTTATCTTCTTATGATGTGATGAATATGTGGTAAAAATTTTAAGTGAATTGAATATGATTTGGTATTTTTTAAAATTATTTTAAAATAGTGAAGAATAATTTGAGAGTGCGGGTGGCCGAATTACAGCATGCGGCCCCCCGAATTGGTGCGGCCCCCCGAATTTTGTATATGGCCCCCTAAATTTCTTTGTAATTGCACATTTAGGGGGCATGCGGCCCCCTGAATTACAATTCGGGTGGCATGCGACCCCTCGCCAGGGTTTATTTTGACAGTTTTGAGAACTTTGAGGTTTTGACTGCGACGACTTTTAGTTCGAGGGTTTTTACGAGAATTACCCATACTTCAGGGTTGTTTTTGGAATTTACCCAAATTTTTAATTGGGATCAAATTGGTTTTAACCCTTTAAGATTAATGTAATCTATTATTCTAAATGGATAAGTTTTGGCTACGAAAAACGTATGTTGTCACAGTCACTACTGTGTTGAAGGCTAAAAAAGCATACACAGAAAGAAAGCATGTCATTTAAGCACTCAGACCATCATGAAACCTAATGCCGGTTGCAGGCAGCCACGAACGTCCGTCAATGAACCTCCCAACCGTGAAGAAAGAAGCTAGCGAAGGGTCCCTAATCACATGATAACCCGGCCATTTCACCCTCCCGGACAGCTCTGCTCCGGCCCCATAGTTCTTGTACTCCCCATACCAGAGGGTCCCCAGCGCAAAGTCCCCCCACCATTCGAGCCACCCCCTGGGTTGCACCAACTCATTCATGTAGGTGTTGAGAAAGACTGTTCTCGAGTACTGCTTCCACGGCCGACCCAGGTACGTCGGCTGGGAGGCGTAGATGAAGCTGTTTTGGATCGTGAAGCCGGTGCTCTGATGGGGGTTTTTCCGACCCTGAGCTGTGATCGTAACCTTCTGAAGCGTAAGAGGGACTCCCGTGAAGATTTTGCAGTTTTGAAGAACGGCAGCGCCGTTGCCAAAGATGTAGTCGATGGTGCCCGAGATGGAGCACTCGCGGTAAAATTGGCGGAGAGAGTGGATGTAGAGAGAGTCTTGGTGGCCTTCGATGCTGCATCGGAAGAACGCTGATTGGTCAGAGTCTACTCTCAGCGCCACCGCTTGGAAGTTTTCCGGCCCCGCTGTGTTCCGAAATGTCATGTCTCTTGCTATGAATCCCTTCCCAGAAACCGCTTTTGTTTGCAATAAATTAGAGAAAACGATTTAGATTCATGAAAATTGATCTTTTTTCATTCTTTTTTCCATCTCTTAATCCAATATTTTGGTTAATATGTACATATGTATATGTCTGCCTATATTGTTTTATACGTTTATATACATGTATTCATGTATGTATATTTATGTTCTGATGTATGCATGAATATATACATATATATATTTACGTTCACATATACAAAAGTAGTGTATTCATGTAGGTATATTTATGTTCTGATGTATGCATGAATGTATATATATGTTCACATATACAAAAGTAGTGTATTCATGTACGTATATTTATGTTCTGATGTATGCATGAATGTATATATATGTTCACATATACAAAAGTAGTGTATTCATGTACGTATATTTATGTTCTGATGTATGCATGAATGTATATATATGTTCACATATACAAAAGTAGTGTATTCATGTACGTATATTTATGTTCTGATGTATGCATGAATGTATATATATGTTCACATATACAAAAGTAGTGTATTCATGTACGTATATTTATGTTCTGATGTATGCATGAATGTATATATATGTTCACATATACAAAAGTAGTGTATTCATGTACGTATATTTATGTTCTGATGTATGCATGAATGTATATATATGTTCACATATACAAAAGTAGTGTATTCATGTACGTATATTTATGTTCTGATGTATGCATGAATGTATATATATGTTCACATATACAAAAGTAGTGTATTCATGTACGTATATTTATGTTCTGATGTATGCATGAATGTATATATATGTTCACATATACAAAAGTAGTGTATTCATGTACGTATATTTATGTTCTGATGTATGCATGAATGTATATATATGTTCACATATACAAAAGTAGTGTATTCATGTACGTATATTTATGTTCTGATGTATGCATGA
>CM039506.1:7601862-8103915 GCA_022432975.1 Begonia masoniana
AATTTTTATTTTTATTTTTTATAAACAGAATATGACCTTCGTTATAATAAATTTGTCGCATCACCCACCTCGTGAGAGAAGAAACTATTCAAGATTTGTTAATGTGAGAGTTGTTCATTTCTAGAGCAAAATTTAAAGCCAAAACAAGGTTGATGCTCTGTAACACCAGCTTTTCGATTGTTGTTTCAAGTTTGTTCAAAGAGAAGACGATGTAGAAAAGATGCACATTTCTTTTTATTTCCTTCTTTAATGCATGGGCCTTATCCCCCCGCCCCCCCCGATTGGAAACCGTGGACCGAGTCTATAAATTGAAACCACCGGCAGTTATTAAATTTGAACGAGTTGGGTGGATGGCTTAGAGAAATTGCAGCAACATCTGGTCGGGAATGGGTATCGAACAAGAAATATCCGTTTCTCATCATTGGGTGTTTCATGTTTATGCAATAACACGTGTTCTTCCATGCGAAACCTTGTTGAGGCAAGGCGAATCTCTGCAAAATTCTGACAACTACTTTCGAAATCTCGAAAATTTCTGCTCGGTTTTTTCACCCAATTGACGAATTCACTCGCAAACCACAACGTTTTTCCTGGGCTTAGTTTACCATAAAAAGCATCTCATCTTCCTACCCACTGTGGGGTGGCAGACATAACGCCCAAATATTCTCGATGTTCTGCAATCGTACGCTAGATATGTGGAAGCTTGAAGCTTTTATTTTTTTTTTTTTTTTTTTTTTCTTCATCAATCCTTGACATTTTTATGCTCACCAACTGAACCTCGTATACTAGCACAGATCTTAGTCATTATATACATAATGCTGAGGCGATTAGATCGCTCCCAACGCTCACTAAGAATAAGATCTTCCTTACTGCTAGTAGGAGTAATAATTGGCTCATCTTTCCTTATAGCATAATCAATGTCCATCAGCCCCATTTTGCGAAGGATTTTCTCCTTCCAAGACTTACAGTTTTCACCGTTCAATTCAGGAATATTACATTTGAAATCAGAGAAATTATCAATATTCATAGCTGCAAAATAAATAAATAGATATACTTATCAACTACAATATGAGACCAACAACATAAATCATGCTTTATCAATATAAATCATGCTCAAAGATTATGAATCAAGTGGCATAAAACTTGTCTGTGGGCTAAAGTTTAAATTCAATAAGATTCATATAACTTTATGATAAAACTATCGAATTATGTTCCTTTTTCTTAATACCTGTGGTGTAGCGATCCTTACCCGTATCCTAATTTTACCGTATAAAATTTTTCTTTTCTCTTTTTCTTTTATCCTAAGTAATCTTAATGACTTAAATTCTGAATTTATAATCATTTAAATCACTTAAAGAAATATATGAAAACAGTTGATAACATTTAAAACTTAAAAGCAGCAGAATGCATAAAGGTGTGAAGTCCATAATTCCTCTCGGGTTTCTTCAATGTGAACAGTGACATAAGACTGTGTTTCCTCTTGGGTTTCTTCAATGTGAACAGTGACATAAGACTGTGTTTCCCTCTCGGGTTTCTTCAATGTGAACAGTGACATAAGACTGTGTTTCCTCTCGGGTTTCTTCAATGTGAACAGTGGCAGAAGACTGTGTGGACGTTGAAAAGACAGAGGCTTCGTGGACATTTAAAAAGACAAAGGCTTCATGGACATTTAAAGACTGAAGGCATCGTGGACGACGAAGCCAGAAGGCATCGTGGACGTCGAAGCCCGCATCTGTGGTCAATGGAGAAAGCCAGAAGGCATCGTGGACGTCGAAGCCCGCATCTGTGGTCAATGGAGACCGTGGACAATAAAGACAGAAGGCTTCGTGGACGACGAAGCCAGAAGGCATTGTGGACATTTTAAGACAGAAGGCATCGTGGACGACGAAGCCAGAAGGCATCGTGGACGACGAAGCTCGCGTCTGCGGTCAATGGAGACCGTAGTCAACCCACAGACTCCTTTAAACTTATTGTCCGCAGACCACGTGTTACCCACGTGACTTCATTAACTCGGCAGACGACGTCTACCATTCAACAGTAACCGTGGACGATGTTTCACAGAACACTTATTAATTCATAAAATTTCCTGAAGACAGAATGGACTACTACCGTGGACGACATCCATAAACTTATAAAATCCCGACTACTTAACAGATTTCCAGAGAGCTTAACTTCCTCTCTGGAATTCGCTTCTTCCTTAACATTTACAGAAACACCAGAAATCCTCAAAACATTTACTCACTTCCTAAACTACCAAATGGATCAACCTGAAACATATCCTATTTCTTCCACAAACACCACCCCAAAACCGACTCGAGACACAATTAAAACAAAACACGTTTCCACAAAAACAAACCGCGTGGATAGCTCTAAAACTCGAGCGTATTCCTGCCCAACCTAAAACATCTCTAAATGCTTCCATATAGATTTCAATAAAAGTTTAACAAAACGTTTTATAAAAACAGGTTTACCAAAACATCGAAATATCAAAATATAAACCTATCAACTATCCAGAACCAAACACCCTAAAATGTTTCTATACAACCATCAGCCCGACAATTCCCAAAAAGCCCTCAAAACACCTAACCATGAGTCCCACGGGTCAAAATGCGCCTCGACTGCGCCAGCACACTCCCGCAATCATCCTCCGTCAACTGCATCACTCCTCAGGTGGAGGGATCTCGTCCTCACCTATATCGAAGTCACCTACACCATACAGACACACTATGAGATAAAAATCTCAGTAAGCGCTACGTAAATGCAATGCGTGTTGTGCAAATGCGTTCGTAAAACCATGCATCATCTTCATTATCTTTACTATGGTTGTCACCGAGATCTCATCCCCCTAAATGGAGAGGGCACATCCAGCGGTCGGATTACCCTTTCCACTTAGAGGAGGGGGTACACGCTTACAACACGTACAGCCGTGCCTGAGCCCCATCTCGCATGACCTATAACTGTATGAGTACATATTAGATGCGGTATTGTGACAGACCCCTTCGTGCCTACACAATAGATCAATAGCCCCTCTCCAAGCCGCATCGAGTACATATTAGATGCGGTATTGTGACAGACCCCTTTGTGCCTACACAATAGATCAATAGCCCCCCTCCGAGCTGCATCGCCATTTTCTTTACAACATTGTGCGGAAATTCATTTTCTATGCATAATTTAAAACCGTGATGCATGAACAGTTACGTACTTAAAGTAAACAAACAACATACATACCATCAAGACAATAAAAGCTATTAAAAGCATATTCTATCTAACTACCCAACCAAAACAATTTAAACCAAAAGCGTCACCAAAATTCCTCGAGACGACCTCGACGTACGGTGTAGGCCAATCGGCCAGAGAAGATCACGAGAACTTACCTCGTGCGCGTTGAACTTCAAGCTCCGTCCACGAGCGTTGTTTACCTAAGCAATTTCACCAAATTGTCGTTAAAACGAGCTTAAACAATTAAATGCTCGAACTAGCAAAATCCTTAACTAAGGAATTTCTCATAGAGCTATAACTCAACTAATCGAGGCGTTTCAACAACCAATTCGCGCTCGATACCACGAAATATCTGTTTACGAGTTTTCCCCAAAAACCCCTAAATTCTCAAATTTTAACATTTCTCACCAAATCAATTTGACTTCGTCCAATAACGTTCAATATGTCATTTATATCCATAAACTCGATAAACTTACCAATTTTGAACCCTAAGTCGCATTTTTAACGAAACCCTTAACGAAACCCTAATTGTTTAAACTTCGTAAAAACCGAAATAAACTTTCCTAAAACCTTAGAATCGTACCTAGGGTTGCGAGAGGAGGAAGAAGCGTGAAGGATCGAGACGATCGGAGAGCTCGATCATCGGAAATGGAGGAATCGTCGTGAGGGAGAAATGGTCGCCGCAGGGAGGGGGAGGAGATCGTGAAGCAGAGAGAGAATGAGGTAGAAAGAGAGAATTTGTGAGTTTTAATTAAAATTTGACATGGTAATTTACCGTTTTGCCCTTCTTTGATTTTCTATTAGTTTCGTCTTTCGTTTCGTTAATTAACTAACGATTTGGCTTCTCCAAATTTTCTTAATTTACCAATGACCCCAACTCATTACCAGGGTTCTTTTAAAACTGTCTGTTCGCAATTCGGACCCCGTTTACTATTTTTACTAAAACATTCTTTATATTACGAGAAATGAAATTCTCGTATAATTAGCGTTAAACTCCTAAAATTCCCGAAATTTTCTTAAAATCCTTATTAACTATTAGAATCGTAATAACGCTATCTTTTTGTAAAATGGACTTGATTTGACATAATAACAAAATGCCATTATATTCTGAAATTACAAAATCCCGAAATTTCGGGTGTTACATGTGGGCAACTTAAGAAATATAATTCGATATTTTATCCTAATTAATTACACAAATACAATAGAGATTCTTGTGGGATAAAATCCATTATATTCATGTAATTAATCACAATAAATGTCACAATATGATCATTAAAACTTTCTATATAAATTCGGATAATTAAAGATGATGTGACTACTCAATAATTAACCAAATTTTAAAGATCATTCAACATTTGAATCAATTCACCAAAATATTCATATTTAAAAAACATAATATATGAACAGGAATTAACATTATTATAATACAAAAACAGTTTATTTCAGTAAAAATGATTTAGCACAGTGGTCACTCACCATATTCTCTTCTTTAAGAGAGCTGAGTTCAAATCCCAGAATGTTTAAAATTATGTTTTTATTGAAACCTTTAAGAAAATAAATAATATATTTATTTAAAATCTAAAATCGTCAGTAATTAAGTTCCAGCCGAGTGGCAACCCACTCGAATATTCATGAGAGAGGCGCGGGTTCGAATCCCATTAGCACCAATAATTTATTTGCTCTCCTTTTATAATAACCAAACTACACGTAGTCTTAATATGCCAGAACTACACGTAGTCTTAATCTGCCAGAATTACACGTAGTTTTGTCATCTTCAACTCTAAATGGGTCATTTGACCCACTCGCAACTCGCTGGAAAATCCATCATAAATCCGACGATATCTCATGATTTTGGACACCAAATTTAACGATTCAAAGTGCAGTATGTTCGTAATCAAGTTTCTGTATGATTCGTAACAAAAAAACCGCTTTGAAAACGCCCAAAACGTAAACTTTTAAAAAATCAAAAAGAAATTTCAAAACTTTACGTTGAAAAAATGTCAAGTTTTATGATAACCAAACTACACGTAGTCTTAATCTGCCAGAATTACACGTAGTCTTAATATGCCAGAACTACACGTAGTCTTAATCTGCCAGAATTACACGTAGTTTTTGGTGCATCTTTCAACCGTAAATGGTCATTTTGACCCACTCGCAACTCGCTGGAAAATCCATCATAAATCCGACGATATCTCATGATTTTGGACACCAAATTTAACGATTCAAAGTGCAGTATGTTCGTAATCAAGTTTCTGTATGATTCGTACAAAAAACCGCTTTGAAAACACCCAAAACGTAAACTTTTAAAAAATCAAAAGAAATTTCAAAACTTTACGTTGAAAAAATGTCAAGTTTTATGATAACCAAACTACACGTAGTTTTAACCTGCCAGAACTACACGTAGTCTTAATATGCCAGAACTACACGTAGTCTTAATCTGCCAGAATTACACGTAGTTTTGGTCATCTTCAACCTCTAAATGGGTCATTTTGACCCACTCGCAACTCGCTGGAAAATCCATCATAAATCCGACGATATCTCATGATTTTGGACACCAAATTTAACGATTCAAAGTGCAGTATGTTCGTAATCAAGTTTCTGTATGATTCGTAACAAAAAACCGCTTTGAAAACACCCAAAACGTAAACTTTTAAAAAATCAAAAAGAAATTTCAAAACTTTACGTTGAAAAAATGTCAAGACAGAGGTTTTACACGCTCTGATACCAACTGTTAGACTTTAATCTTTATCATCTAAAATGCCTTTTACAACAAAAAGACAACCATTTAGATTAAGTGCGGAAATTTGAAATACCTCCATCCATTGACGATAAATCGGGGACAGCTGCTTTCCGTTCTTGAAGAATCTCTTCTAAACTTTTAATTCTCACAATCGATGGTGTATTCCGTATATTTGAGAAAATAGGCTTAGGGGACCTTCAATGAAATGACCTCAATAATAGACTCTTTCCATCAAAGAGTTTCCATTGACGGGGTGAAACATAGACGGTTGCCTTTGATGGTGTCTTTTGAAAAACCGGACCAAACAATATAGTAATTAAAATAATTACTAACATAATAAAGTTCCTAAGAACCAACCAAAGTATAAAGACTCCATGCAAGCCCTAGCAGAACTCCCAGTGAAAGTGAGAAGATTTAAAATCTAGTGACCTACCCTGTCAAATATGCCTCTAGTTGCGAGCTTACTCAGTCTTTGACTTTTTTTTTTTTTTTTTTCTTTTGGTCGTTATAACCTATATCTCTGCAAGAAATAGAAGATTTTCCCCACGTGAGCTTTCAAGAAGCCCAACAAGAAAATTTAAACTTACTATATTTAAATAAATATATCTGAATCTACGTGTAATTGACATGGTAAAAAATAGTGATAGTGTGCCTAACACATCTGTAATTTCTACAATAAACACCCTATAGCAGACAAGTGCAATGAAAATGATCTAACACTCTAATACAATAGACCATATATCCTATGTTGTGCAATTGATGATATAATATTAATTACCATTTATTATTTATATTGACATCCTTATATTTATACCAATTTACACAATTTGATATCAATATGTCATCACACTGTATGTGATCCACACAACACTAGGCATCTTGAAATTTTACCATTTCGAGCCTAACCATTGATTTTTTATATCTAATGGGGTCTTAGGTTTTCGCACCCAAAGAAGACATTTGGTTGGTCTACTATCTGTTCCCTGAATCAACATACTCCACGCATCAAAAAATAGTGATCACGGTCTGATGTCAACTTATCCAGTCTCATACGGATGATACATGTCTCATCATCACACAAATACAGTAGTAATGCATTTAATGGGTTATCATGCAATGATTACTCATTTCATTATTTAATTAGCTTATTTATACAATAATGAATGTTGTGTTATAATGTCATATAGTGCGACATTATAAAATGTACTATGAAAATAATGTAATATTAATTTAGCAACACTAATTGTGAAAAATGTCATGGCTTAATCTAAAAAACACCAAGGCATAAATAAAGTTATGACATACTTTCCACAAAAACGTCGTGAAATTACACCAAAATGTTGTGGCATTCTAATCCTCATAACGCTAGGACATTTAATCCTTGAACGACGTCATGACCCCGCTTCAACTTCTCATTCGTCACATTTAACAACCATAATGCAATGATATCCTTCTAAAAAGACTAACACTGAGGCATTATTTGTATTCACAGACTCCATCGTTCAACAGTTGTTTTTGTCCATATTCCATCTAGAAATAAGTTTTACTACCAAATAAAATTATACCAATATATTCATAATCAAATCTCTTTCATGTCATCCAATTTTACCACTTGCAAGTTCTTCTAATGCAAATTCCATATATATGCATTCAAATCTAAATTATCTTACTGGTTTTATGTTTTCGTTGCAAAAAAACTTGTGACAATAGATTCATCTCAATTCAATCAACAATTTTTATGTAGATGAATTGTCCTGTCAGGACCTCAACCAGGTCCCCGATGGGCTATCGGTAGGTTTCCCGAATTGGGAAATGAAAACCTCAAACACTCATGCATGGATCTATTTTAATCTAATCGAAAACCTACCATTGCAATCCTGGCATCCTAAATTAGGATCTTCTAAATTTAACACTAATCACAAGACAACTAACATACATTTCATACGTTGAAATATTTGCATGACATCATCATCAAGTAATTACCTCTTCATCAGAGTACACAGAAGCATTTAAAAATAAATAAATAGATCACTACACGTGTCCTTTACAAAATGGTCTATGCATACAAAACAACTAAACACATGTCCCAATTCAAACAGAAACCATCTACCTCCACGGTTTTGCCTATGCATCTTTATTGTCCTTAGATTTGCCTTTTTGCTTTACCGCCTCAATGAACGTTCTCGTTATTTGAAAAATATAGATAATTCACATAATGAGTTTTACGCCTAGCAAATAAGTCTAGCAGTTAAAATAGCTAACTTAGACTATATCCACACTATCTAGGACCATACTTCATCTTCCATCTAACATTGATTCTTTTATAAATAAATTTAAAATCAAGTTCTATTAAAAAAAAAAAAACAATGCACATGCTTTTAAAATTATGCATGCTTGAAATCAATCAACCCTTGTGGAAGTTATTTTTCAATGAATAAATCTAATGCAATCAAAATAAATATTGCATGATTTAAAACCATTTTTTCACAAAAACAACAAAACATCTTTTCAACATTCATTTATTATGTGAAAAAATACACAACACTGTAAACCGACTATATGTGACCATCACACACCCCTACAAGTTCTCGGGCTTTCTCGAGTAAGGCTGTAGAACCCCTCTTGCATTGCTCCCTGTCGAAGTTTAGGGACTTTCAACCCAAGGAGGATATTTTAGTTAAGCTCCTACTCAGTTTCATAGTCATACATATTAGCACACGAAGAGGCAAGTCTAGTCCATTGAGTTCTTGTGTTACCAAGACTTCCAACTTCCTCCTTCATTAATGCATGCTTTAAAACATTTATAAAGTCAATGCAATGCACGTTTAAAACAATGCAACTCACCCATGATATGAATTTGAAATTCACATGCTCAATTTAACGTAAAACATCTTTTTAAAATAATACTTTATTACTCATCGGTTTCTAAAACATTTCCTTTTTATACATTTCAATACAAATCAAAAACATATTCTTTTCACAACAAAACAATTCAATTCATTTACATCATCAAAACACCATCAATTTATCCTTTCAATCCTCAATCAAACTCTATCATATCCAAATGCAAGGCAGAAATGTAAACTATCTCCACCTAGTAATGCAATAAAAAATAAACTAACTATTTTAACCGTTCAAATTACTTACAGTATGTATGTTCCTTCACTTCACACAAATTTTTCCACCAAACTTATTGATTTTTTTCACCAAAATACCCCTCTCACCAAGATGAACACTTTTCTCTAAAGGATCAACTCTAAATCTCCATTTTTCTCCTCCTTTTTCTTCCTCTCTTTCCCTTTCTCTTTTCTCTTTTCTATCTTTCTCTTTTCCTTTCTTCTCCTTCTCTCGTTCTTTCTTTCTGGTTTTTCCCACGTAAAACCTATAATCTTCAACCACTTCATAATCTTCTAGAAGACTTTTCAAGGTTAATTTACCATTTGATCTAACTTATTCATTTAATATTACTTTTTTACCCCTCCTTACTTGATTAATTACTTAATTACCAAGTTTAATTAATTTTTCAATCCTAACTAAATGTTAACTCCCATTTTTTGGTTTCCTTCCACGCCAATTGACATAATCCTCCATAAGTTTGACTTTTCAAATCCACCATTTGGAGGGGTGGAGACCTCCCACTAGAACGGTCCCTGTTATAAGAACATGCGTGGATCAATATGCGTTAGGATAAAAGTCGACAGCCTTCATTTGGACAATTTTTCTTCAGAAAACTGATTTTTCTCTCGTCCAAATCCTCAAATTCAATCGTTTTGTCGCCAACATTCTCAGATCCGACTGTTTTTCGTCGAAATCTGCAAAATATCTTCGAGGAAATCCCAAAACCCTAAGCCCGAGCTAAAAATAGACAAAAAACCCTGGATTTTTTCACGAAAATCCCAACATCAAGGGTTTTTTGCACTGAAAGTCCCCAAATCTGGTCTGTTTTCTCGTCGAAAATCCAAAAATCCAAAAAAACTCTCGAACCTGAAAATGACCCCCTCCAAGAATGTTTATTGGTCGAAAGGCTCCCCGGATGGCAGAAGATAGCCCATCAAACCGAGCGCTAGATCAAGTGCTGCAACCGAATCCTAGTTATTTGTCTATAGAATTTCGTAACCAAGGGTGTCAAGAGCAGTTCAAGCGGAATACGAGAATCTACTCGATTATTTATGGAAAGACTATCAACTTTAGCAGTTGGGAGTCTTTGAAGATCAAGAAGATATTTGACGTCATTTCCTTGCGCGGGGTGTACAACATGAATGGTGACAGCTGCGACAAAATTGTTCACTTATTTTATGCGAACTTGTGTAGTATCGAGAGGTTGGGTTGCTTGAAAACGTATCTATTTAGTACAAATATTGTCGTATCTCCAATTCTTATCAATGAATTGCTCGGATTTGCCGTAGAAGACATGAAGAGATATTAACACGCTTTTTGAGAGTGTGATTTTGCCAGAAAAGCAAAGGGACTAGAGTTTCTTAGGCAAATCCACTACAATTCGGGCATTGCAGTGTTCGTGAAGCCGAGATCGAAGAATCTGAATGTCAAAACTCGGGTTCTTCACAACCTGATCATCCACACCCTCATACTGAGGGATGGTCATATAGATCTCGTCAACTAGATGGATCTATATGTCATGGAAAAGCTCTACAGTGGCACGATTTTCGACCTGGGATACATGATTATAGGTCACATAAATGAGGTCAGACAAACCAAGAAAGAATCTGTCGTACGAGATTTTGATTTGGAAGGTCGTCCAACGATATCAGCTTCATCTGCCTAGTGGAGAGCAAATGAAATCACACAAATCTGTCGATGTATTTGACAAAACCCATTTGACTCGGATGGGCCTAGTCGAAGTCGACGGGTCTTGGATGCTCAAGGGAGATCCCAGAGCCTCCACATCTTGGGATGTTCCGATGGAGAACGCAACTACCACCAAGGATGCCACTGCCACTGCCACCGAGGATGCCACTGTACCCCTGGAGGCTAGTTCGTGGTAGCAGAGGCTTGACATGATGAAGCAGAGGTGAGATAGGATAAAGGAGAGGATGAATGAGATCATATTTGTAACGACCCCTTATCCTAGTAAGATATTGTCTGCTCTGGGGATTGGGCCGTAACCCAATATCCTCCCCTCATAGTGTTGTTTGGCGAGGACTTCTCAGTCGGTCACACAACCTGGTACTACTCTCGCCGAAGCACTTTTAACTTCGGAGTTCTTGTGAGATCCGTTGTCAATTGTGCTCCAAAACACGTCTTAATATCTTGGAAGAGCTTCCTTACATATGTTTCATTTCAATATACTTCATCAAGCGATGTGGGATTGTGACGACCCCCTTTTTATGACTCGGGATTTGTCTATACTCGAATCCAGGATTTGCCTACACTCGGCTTAGGTTCTGAGGTTTTCCCCACAACCCGAGGTTTGCCTCGCAGTCGTACTCATACTTGCACATTCGGGCATCACAATTGGCCCAGATACGGTCGCAGACTCCTTCGAGCGTTGGCGTGAAGATGGCGATGACGACGATGTCCCACCCTTACCGTAGTTTAGTTAATGTACTTTTAATTTTAGTTTGTAACTTTATTTCATGTATGTATTTTAATGCACTTTACTTTATACTTGTCATTTAGTTTAAGTTATGCGGTGGATCTGGCTGTTGGTTATTTAGTATCTGAATCGAGACCCGAATCGAACTAAATCCTTCAGGATTTTTATCCCGGTCCCGGAACTAGCCTTGGGAAGAACTGGTTCCTCCCATAAAAATTCTGATATTTAAAAAAAAAATTGATAAATTTTTAACATACAAATTATCTAAAATAAATCCAACTATCTAACATACAAACTAAATTGAAGTATCCAATATTAAAATAAAATCTAAGAAACAAAATTCAAGTTTCAAAGTAAATTTAACTATCTAACATACAAATTAAATCCAACTATTCAACATTAAAATGAAATCTAAGAAACAAAATTCAACATCTAAAATTAATTTAACTATCTAACATACAAATTAAATCCAATTATCCAATTTTAAAATGAAATATAAGAAACAAAATTCAACATCCAAAATGAATCTAACTATCAACATACAAACAAAATTTCACTATCCAACATTAAAACAAAACTCCACATGCGAATTTTTTTATTAGAAGTATCCATCTTACCATGGAGCAAAAAATAATAAATAGATAAACACACTAATCGACATAAATTTATCAACCTAAACTAAAAATATTACAATATAAAAATTAATAATCCAGATCAAAAACCAAAATTTCAGGTAACTCAAATCAACAAACAATTATTCAGTGATCATATGAGAACCAAAATCAACTCCTAAATATAAATAAACATGCTGAAGTCCTCTGGCAACAGTCAAACAGTCATGAATAAACGCAGTAACACACCCCTTGCTTCTTACCGTTGAGCGTTGGTCGAAGGTGGAGTGCACGGGGCACGGAGACTGAGAGGCGCAGTGCTTCGAGGGTGACGGTGACGGCGATTGAGCATTGCTACGTGCCTGCATACATGCCTGCATGCGCCTTTTTTTGTGGCGACCGGCCCACACCCCCGGAGTAACAACCCAACAATGGTGGGCCTCCCGAGTCACAGCGTGGCGTCGCATTAATTCACAAGACTTCTCCCAGTTGGCATGAGAGTTTTATACCTTCCTCAGATTTGAATCCAAGACCTCCAGCTAAAGTACATGGGCTTACATAATTCGGTACCACTTGAGCTGCAAGGTCAAGTGGTACCAGATTCTGTAAGCCCATGCACTTTAGCTGGAGGTCCTTGGTTCGAATCTAGGGAAGGTATAAAACTCTCATGCCAGTTGGGAGAAGTCTTGTGAGTTAATGCAACGTCACGCTGTGACTCGGGAGGCCCACCATTGTTGGATTGTTACTCTGAGGGTGTGGGCCGGTCGCCACAAGAGAGTGAGCATTGAGCAGTGAGCACTAAGCTGAAATGGCTGTGTAGTGCTGAGTGCGTGAGGGCTGACTCCGAGAGTGTGCATTGAAAAGTGACCGAAGTCGAACGGTGAGGGTGAACTTAGTCTTCTCTTCTGAGTTCACTTCTGATAGTGAGTGAACGATTGAACGTCGCGAGCCCTTTGCCCTAAATCAAAAGCCTGAAGTGAACTAGTGAACTTGAAGAGTCTGGTTCTCGAT
This sequence comes from Begonia masoniana, assembly GCA_022432975.1. Lineage (NCBI taxonomy): Eukaryota > Viridiplantae > Streptophyta > Magnoliopsida > Cucurbitales > Begoniaceae > Begonia > Begonia masoniana. The sequence continues at coordinate 7,614,995 of CM039506.1, forward strand.
CCGGTTTCGGAATTTTGGTATTCGGATCGTAGACCGTACTGGAATTGATGGGATTTTTAGTGGGGGGACCGGTCCTGGATCCAATACCTTAGAGGACCGACCGAAATCAAACCAAAACTATTGGTCTGGTCTAGCTTCTGGTTCCTGGTTGGTCATGCCTAATATGAATTTATTGTTTGGGTTGTTTGTCATTTTAAACCAAAAATCTAATTAATCATCATAAATCCAATTGAACCGGAAATTGAACCGGCCAAAATTCTCTTTAAATGCCTAAATCCCCTTCTCTTTGCCCTAAGTCATACCTCGGTCTGCCGCCTCTCGCTCTCTCAGCAAGTGTTCTTCGGAAGCCCAAGTTCGCAAGATTGGGGTCTTTTATGTTTGATCGCCATCGTTTCTCTCTGTTTTTAAGGGTTTGAATTTCGCACATAAGTTCTTCTTGGAAAATGATTCGTGAGGAAATGATTTCCAGGATTTTATCTGTGCGTACACTGACTACATCCTTTCTGCTTGAGCTATCTCCCAGTTTATAACCACGGAGATATGCTCCAATGTTATGGGATTATATTTTTCCTCCATCAAGTCTCTAAATCTAACCATTTACGTCAATTTGTTTCAATATCTGCAAATTTCATTATGCATTTCTTAATTTTGATTACCTGTTTTTAATCGCAATGAAGCTATGCTTATGAATCGAGTAAAATGGTGATTTATCACGTTTTAACAGATCATACTTCCAATTTTTTTTTATCTGTGAGGACATCTGCTCTTTCCTGGCAGAGTATTGAGAGGCAATCTCCATGATTCAAATCGAACTGGTTGAGATATTGAAAATAAGCCGGCCGTTCGAGTCATTTGACTGGTTAGATGGCGGTGGCTTAGAAATATTCAGCAGATGGAATAGATTTTGATTTGGTTATTACCCTCTTGGTAGTTGATATGATTTCTGGCCATGGGCCAGAATGCCGGACTCGATTCCATGTGCCCAGCTCAATCGGAATTTCAACAATCTTCGAAGCAGCAGCAGGTCATCACGAAAGTTATTGTGAGGTCGTCACTTCAATAAAAGGGTGAACTACAAAACAAATCTTAAATTTTAGAAAAATTTATAACTCTTGACACTGAATTTTATTTCAGATAAAATGAATCTTTTTTAATATTATGAACAAATTAAATATTATAATGTTCATACAGTTTTGTAATTTTAACTTTAAAACTTACAGAAAAAAAACAAAAACAAAATGTCCACAAAATATAGTCCAAACCAATTCGAGATAGAACGAAAAATAACCAAAAGGTCGAGATTCATTTTCTTGGCTCAAAGTTCAGGTTTACTTTGTTCATGAAAATTATTTAAGTTGAACATATTTTAAAATTTGAAGTTTATTTTGTTTAAAAAGATTAAGAATTAACTTATACTTTATATAATGCTAACATGGTTTAATTTTTTCCTGCTAACATGGTTTAAGTTTTTCCTTGGTTCCTTGCTCTGATTTGGTTTAGTTTCTTGTGATTCCGGGTGATTTGAAGCTTCAATCTTGCAGTGCACTCTGCCCTAGCTTAAGTCAGTTATGGGACTATTTAGAGGGAGAGAGAACTTCCCGATGGTTTATATTTCGGGAAATTACCAAAAACAATCACAAAGTACGGTTGTTTTTCAAATTCAACCACAAATTAATTTTTTTAACAATCAAAACCACAAAGTATCGAAAATGTGTCAAAAACGACCACTCCGGACGGATGCAAAAAAACACCGCCCGTCCGGGTCACTGTTCACGTGAACAGTGACCTGTTTACGTTCGTTTTTCTCCGTTTTATAAATTAATTTTTAAAAAATACTAAACGATATTTGATTTACTTAAAATTTTTATCACATATTCCCAACGTTATGAGAAGATAATTTGAAAAGGTTTCGTGAATTTACACTACTGAATGATTTATTATAATTTTTTACGTATGTTTTATAAATAATTCTATAAACTTATAATAAAGTGTACAAGTGTTAGAAAATCACGAAAAGTTTCCGATTATCTTCTCATAACGTGGCGAATATGTGATAAAAATTTTAGTCAATCCAATATCAAGTATTTTTTAAAAATAATTTATACGAAACGGAGGATAAAACGAACGTAAACAGGTCAATGTTTACATCGTGAACAGTGACCTGTTTCGTTCTTTTCTTCCGTTTTATAATTATTTTTAAAAAAACTAACGTATTTGATTTACGTAAACATTTTTTATCACATATTCCCAACGTTAGATAAGTACTCTGAAAGTTTCGTGCTTTTACAATACATATATGATTTTTTATAATTTTTTTACTAGTTTTTTTTATAATATTCTCTAAAATTATAATAAATTGTACAAGTGTTAGAAAATCACGAAAAGTTTCCGATTATCTTCTCATAACGTGGCGAATATGTGATAAAAATTTTAAGTAAATCCAATATCATTTATTATTTTTTAAAAATTAATTTATAAAACGGAGAAAAACGAACGTAAACAGGTCACTGTTTACGTGAACAGTGACCCGGATGGACGGTGATTTTTTGCGTCTGTCCGGGGTGGTCGTTTTTGACACATTTTCGATACTTTGTGGTTTTGATTGTTAAAAAAATTAGTTTGTGGTTGAATTTGAAAAACAATTGTAGTTTGTGGTTGTTTTTGGTAATTTCCCTTATATTTCGGAATCACAGAGGTCATTGGGTTTACAAAAAGCAGATTGCCGAGAGGTTTTTTTAATGCTGGGTCGCAATACGTGAGAGTGAGATTGCAGGGGAGAGCTTAGGTTTTGAAAAGAACATGTGAGAACTTGAAGACGAGAGGTGGTTTTTGGGGCAAAGTGCAGTTTGCTTGGAGAAAAGGACATCCGACCGACAAGAGGTAGCCGGTGACTTAAGTTATAAACGGTAAGGCGACCAGCGAGCTTGGACTGCTGGAGAAGGAGGGGGACGGGGAGTTGGCCCACTAAGTCGACCATGGCTCGACTTGGCCCGCCATTTGTGATCTGACTAGACTTTGCTGGCGAGCCTGCCCTCGTTTGATATCTTTATTTCGATTGGTAATAAGTTATTATACGTAGAGTAATACTATGTTTATTTTTTTAAAAATTTGATGATGTATCAAACAATAATTGATATAATTAATGTAATTTATAATTTATTGTATTAATTACACTAATCATTATTTGACACGTCAACGAATATTTTAAGATAGTAGAATAAGAGAGCAAATGTAATAGTATTTTTACATGCATTATATTGAAAAATTTTGAATCCTTTAATTTTGAAAACTCACTATTGTTAAGACATCCATCCAGAAATTCAATATCATAATGAAATATACAAAATGTAATAAAAAAATGAATTTATCGGTTTTGGTTGGATCTAGAGATGACAAATAAGTCGACTAAGCCGAGTCTGAAAAATTCTGGTTAAACGAGTCGAGTTTAACGGTTTAGTGAGTTCAACGAGTCGAGTCTAACAAATCTAACAAAAAAATATTCAACTTGAGTTGGCTCATGACCCAATGTTAAACGAGTTGAGCCGATCTGGCTACGAATTGAGCCTAACGAATAAAAATACATAAATATTTGCTAAAAATGTAATGTATATTTTAAAAAGAATTAGTTATTAAAATTATAATAATTATTTATTATTATAATGTCAAAATATAATAATTAGTTGTTCAATTAATATATAATTTTGACATAATTTAATAAAAAATATCCCATGAATATCATTATAAACATTTGACAGTTATATTCTTATAAATTATACACAAACTAATTAGGTTAATATCTATCAAATTGCCAATTATTTAGAATTAAAAATGACAAATAAGCCGACCGAGACAAACCTAGCTAACATTGAAAAAAGTTCGGCTAACTGAGTTTAATGAGCCTAACAAACCCGCCCACAAAAAAATTTAACCTACACCGATTCACAAGTCAAAGTCGAGCCGTGTCTCTTATCCCGTTTAACACCTCTAGTTGGATCCTACTCAACAAAATTATTTACTTTTTGTTTGAAAAGAATGAAAGTACATCGAACCCTCAGGCACAATACTAGGGAACCAGCTTTCCCGGTGTGGTCCAGGTTCCAATGTCGTTGATCCAGGAATAGACTTTGGGCCAACTTCTGGGGAAAGGATTAGGTCGAGTTTTCAAGTTGGCCTGTTTTATTTTGACTTTTGGTCTGAAAATAACCGGTTCAGTTTTGTTCTACTAAACCCTAGCTTTCATTTTCGCTCACTCTGTCTTCTCCTTGCTCGCGGCGAAATACTACTCGACGTCTTGAGCTGCCATGGTTTCTACTCTATTTCTTAACTTTCTTGCGTTGATTGTAATTCTTCTCGTCTTTCGCTTTGAATCGTTTCTTGATCTTGTCCATTTTCTGTCATTAGGGTATCGATTTAGTAGCAGGAGGTAAGAGTAAGAAGACTAAGAGAACAGCTCCGAAGTCCGATGATATCTACCTCAAGCTTCTTGTGAAGGTTCATTTTTAATCCTTCTTTTTTTCTTCTTTCCGTTTTGACTTGGCTTTTGTAAGCCTGTCTTCGTATGTTTATTTCTTAGCCCTTTTGAAGTAGAATGCTGTAAATATGGAGTGACTAGAATTTTCTGGTGTAAGAAACTTTCGAAACGTACTGTTAGATGTGCTATTGCTTGTTGAACATTTCGTATTAACGTATTTGATGTCCGGTTGAAGAATTTCTTCTCTGGTCATTTGTCATTTGCTATAATGATAGTTGTGAATCCCAGCTCATTACGAGACCTTTGAAAAGTCTGGGAGTTGTATATTTTCACAATTATCTGAGCCTTCGTGTATCATGTTATTATTTAGCAGTACTTTGTTTTTGGATTATGTCTTTTTTTTCCTTGAAATATCGAGATGTTTTCTTTAGTATAAGAAAATAATAATTGTGAGAACAAATTGTTCCCTGTGATGTCTGTTTATAAACCTATGCTAATGTTCAACTTTTTTTGGTTGATTCTAATTTCAAAGATTCTGAGGGAATAAATTTGTGTTTTCAGTCAACTTTAAAACTTTTACTCGGCTCGGTTTCTCAAAATCATTTGGTTTTTTTAGCCTTTTTTGATATTTACCTATGAGCCCTGTGCTGTTTTACATCTTATGAGACATTATTAATCATTTGAAAGAAAGGGCACTGCTTATTACTTTGTTTGTGTGATTCCCAATCAATATTTTTGGAAGTTTCTTTTCAAAATATTCACTTTTGAAACTTTTCATGTTTATTGACTTTGAGTAGAAACCTTTTTCTATGCATTCCATAGAAATATGCATATGCAGTAGAGCAAATATCATTTTTGTTTAGATTTTCTTTTGTGTATATGCTACTTCAATTTTTAGCTGGTTGACTTGGTGTTTGCATTTTGATCAGCTGTACCGCTTCCTTGTCCGAAGGACGGGAAGCAACTTTAATGCTGTAATCCTCAAGCGCTTGTTTATGAGTAAGGTCAACAAGGCACCACTTTCTCTTTCAAGACTTGTTCAGTTCATGCAAGGAAAGGTTGGTTCATAATTCTCCTTATTGCCTCTTTCTTCATTACCTGGCATATGTTACTGATCTGCATGGGTTTTGTTGCTTTATTTTAATTTTGTTCCTTTATTCTTCTTAGGAGGATAAGATTGCCGTCATTGTCGGGACTGTAACTGATGATATTCGTGTTCATGAAGTTCCTGCTTTGAAAGTCACAGCTTTGAGGTTTACTGAGACGGCAAGAGCAAGGATCTTGAAAGCTGGCGGAGAATGTTTGACATTTGACGTCCTTGCTCAGAGGGCTCCACTGGGGCAAAACACTGTAAGGAATATACTTGCTTTGGGATGCTACTGCAGAAATATCAATGAGTTATTCTGATAAAATACAAATTTTTACTTCTTGTTTGAATGCATGCGATGTCCAGTTTAATCCGTTTTTTTCATTGTGTTAAGTAATTTTTGTTCCATCTCTACAGGTTCTTCTCCGTGGCCCAAAGAGTGCACGTGAAGCTGTGAAACACTTCGGCCCAGCACCTGGTGTTCCTCATAGCCACACCAAACCGTATGTGAGATCGAAGGGAAGGAAGTTTGAAAAGGCTAGAGGAAGGAGAAACAGCAGGGGATATAGGGTGTGATTATATCTCCTTTTGTTTTATGGAGTCGTTTACCTTTTCGGATTTGATCATTCAATTTTTGCTGAACTGTGTTTACTTAGCTACAATGACATCTAGTTTTCTTATCTCTTTCTCTCAAGTTTTTTTTTTTCGAACGATGCTTGCTTAGTGGTCATTGGTGTTTTTCTTGTTGCTGATAATTTCACCGTCACAAGAGTCTTTGTGTCATCTTCTGTTTGCTGGCATTGGTTTTGAAACTTCTATCCAACGACAATTCTGGAGCACTGACGTCTCTCCACTATATCATATATATATATATTGCTTATATATATATTTATATGTATATATATCAAACCGCTTTCAGGTGTTACCTGGCGAATCTCAAAATCCAGACGATATTATTCCAACCGAAGAGGATATTTTCAATTCTCTTATTGATTGTTCCCAATACAATTATTCTCTAAGAAAAGGCAAGAAGAAAATTCTCTAATTGCACATTGGGATGCAGAAGCAGCCATTATTGAAAATATGCAAATTGAAGCAGCTCATCATCAGCAAAACCAGCTTAATCCCTGGGATGCTGCTGTTCTCCAACAAGCTAGAGCTGATGCTTTAGCTGGTCGAATTCCTTGGGGAAGACCTTTTCCCATTTCCAAATATCATCAAAGACATAATGTTCCAATAGGCACTTTGGAACGTATTCTGTTGTGGAGACCTTGGCCTTTACAAACCTAGACCTTTTCGAAGACATTCAGCATATCAAATTGCTCTGGATCAAATCAAAGCAAATGTTGATCAAGGTATCAAAAAATACAAAAAAGTGGTTTGCAAACATGTTTGTTCATTACATATGATGACATGTGACAATTTGTAATTGACTTTAATTTTGCTACCTCCAGCAGTAGTCAAAGTTTGAACAGTTTTTTCGAAATACTTAGTTGGAATAAATCCTTCTTGGATACAATTAATATCCGCTCCGCTATCAACCAAGGCAGTAACATTGGAAATTTCATATCCTTGGTGTATAAGTAAGAAATTTCAATATACCATTTTTGAAATAATATTTGATTAATATTATTTAAAGATTCAAATTCTTGATTTGATTGGAAACTAGGTTGGAAATCATTTGATTGTTGAGCTTGAGCTTGGGAATTAGACACATATTCTTCTAATTTTGCAATTTTGATGTCAGAAATAAGTTGATTATTTCTAAGTGTTTTGATATCATTTTTTAGCTCATTAACTTCTTTGTTTAATTCTTGGATAGTTACTGGAGTAACTTTTTGAATGTGATCTATTCGGTTAAATACTTCATGCATACTGTAGTATTTAGGTTTGAGAATAGATTCAGAGTCTTTGGAAATAGACATTTGTGGATGCATAATATTGGAAATTAATTTGATCCTTAAAGCAGGATCAGGAATTTGATCAATATTTTTGAGAATATCTTCTTGTTCTTGAGAAAGAACATTGATAGATAATTTTTGAAGTTGATTACAGCATTGATTTGTACAATCAACATCGGAAGATGATAAAGAGATATCGTCATAATGAAGATTAGAACTATTGGAAAATTCTTCATCAGATGATTCTAAGAATAATTTGGAAAGTTAAATTCTAGTTTGTTCATCATGAACTAGTTCATTCAGCTTTTTTGCTTTATAACATTTATTTGCATAGTGTCCTTGTTGACCACATTGGAAACATTTGATTTTTGATTTTGGAGTTTTTTGATATTTACGTCGTTTTTTAGGAAAATTGGGTTGAGGAGTTTGATTCCAATTTTTGGATTTCATTCTTCTCTTTTTATTTTAATAAGATTTATACTGTTGAAATTTATGATGTTTTGTCCTATCATTTTGTCCTATCCTTTTATCTTTTAGGATATTGAATTGGAATGTCATAGGCAAATTGTTGACAGAATTCACCTATTTCTTGTTTGCCAGTAAGATTTTATTTTTTCAATTGGTATTGTAATTTCATATCGTTACATAACGATATGCCTTCTTGGAGACAAATACTGACTAAATGTCCATAGGTACAATTATCCCAAGGGATATTTTGACCATTGTTGAGAACACTTAGTTTTTGTTTAACTCGATTTGCAAATTGAGTTGGTAGACCCTCAATAAATTTGGATTTCCAATAAGGAGCATTGACATCAGTTCTTTGAAGAACTTTGGTAATAAAAACATCTTTATACCAACGAAAATTGGTTAAAGATCCACATTTGAGATTTTGTAACAACTCAGTTCCTCTTTCATGACGTTGTTCAATGGAACCAACGAAATGAAGAATGATGGTTTGGATAAGTGTATATACACTATCTTGGTGTTGAGAAGTAGTTTGCTGAGTGTGACTTTTTCCAGTAGAGTCCACAGACTCAGAAGTTTGACTTATGAGTTTGACAGCATTAATGATTTTATTTCTTTGAAGTGGAGTAAGAATATTATCCCACCAACCTTTAAGACCACCAGTGAAACCACTAATAATAAAGATAGCAATATCTTTATTAGAATTTTGAGATGCCCTACACACACTAGCATACATCATCATTTTGTGAAGGACTTCGTAGATTTGATATTCAGATAAACTATCTATGTTCCATTCATAAATAGTTTTAGCCGAATAGGCGGTCTGACTTTTGAAAAAGTTTTCTTCCTAAAGAAGATCAGGAGGTGTTGGTCTAGGATAATAAGTTTTCCTAAATAAATCACCACCTATATTATCTTTGTATTTGATTCGATTGAGAGATAGATTTTGGATATCCATTGAAGGATCTTCATACTTTGGAAAAGCAATTTGCATATCATGAATTTTTTTGAGATCAGAATCCAATTCGGATTCACTAGAAGATTCATTAGATTGGTAATTGATGGTTGAAAGATTAGTTGACTTTAATCTTTTAACTAATTCATCCATAAACTCATGATCTTTGTTTGGATTTTTGAAATTAAAATTGGATAGAAAAATTGGAGGTTGTAGATCTGGTTGACTGATAATCAGATTTTTGGTACCTGAAGAAGATGTTATATTCTCATTGGTTTTTTGTGGTTTGTTTTCTTCAGTTAATTTGTCAATTTGTTTCTCTATTCTTTGAAGCTGATTACCAACAGTTCTTAAATGAATATTGGTATAATTAATTTGCTTACTGATGGTTGATTCGATAATTACATCTTTATCCTTGGAAGATGTATCCACTAAAGAAATTGCTTCAATTGTGGATGCTTGATTCTCCAACAGCATCTGAAATGCAATTCAATCTCTAATGGATTTTTCACCAGGATCCTTTAATAGAGAAGTTCTAAGTGCAGAATATCAAAATCCTTCCAATTAATTATTTCGTAAATGGTTGGCTTCCAAATATCATCCTTACCAATTTCATCTTATAAAAGAAAAATATTATTCAAATCTTCAAGTAGAACAAACAGTTAAACTTTTCCAACACTGGTATTGAAATGAATATATTCCAATGCATACCTCTTCTATTTCCATTTTAGAAGAGTATGAAAAATTTCAAATCAATTGGCAAACTAAATCAGGAACTATCAAATCAATACATCCTCCTTTAGAGCTCATCAAATTGACTAGCCAAGATCAAGCATCCACAATTGAAGCAATTTCGTTAGTGGATACATCTTCCAAGGATAAAGATGTAATTATCGAATCAACCATAAGTAAGCAAATTAATTATACCAATATTCATTTAAGAACTGTTGGTAATCAACTTCAAAGAATAGATAAACAAATTGACAAATTAGCTGAAGAAAACAAACCACAAAAAATCAATGAAACTATAGCATCTTCTTCAGGTACCAAAAATCTGATCATAAGTCAACCAGATCTACAACCTCCAATTTTTCTATCCAATTTTAATTTCAAAAATCCAAACAAAGATCATGAGTTTATGGATGAATTAGTTAAAAGATTAAAGTCAACTAATCTTTCAACTATCAATTACCAATCTAATGAATCTTCTAGTGAATCCGAATTGGATTATGATCTCGAAAAAATTCATGATATGCAAATTACTTTTACAAAGTATGAAGATCCTTCAATGGATATCCAAAATCTATCTCTCAATCGAATCAAATACAAAGATAATATAGGTGGCCTATTGGAACATTATGTCTTTGATGATATTTGGAAATGGGAAAAGGTCTTCCCCAAGGAATTCGAACAGCTAAAGCATCAGCTCTAGCTTGTTGGAGAACAGCAGCATCCCAGGGATTAAGCTGGTTTTGCTGATGATGAGTTGCTTCAATTTGCATATTTTCTATAATGGCGGCTTCTGCATCCCAATGAGCCATTAGAAAATTTTCTTTTTTCCTTTTCTTAGAGAATAATTGTATTGGGAACAATCAATAAGAGAATTGAAAATATCCTCTTCGGTTGGAATAATATCGTCTGGATTTTGAGATTCGTCAGGTAACACCTGAAAGCGGTTTGATCCTGAAAACATAGAAATGTCAGAATCTGAATTGGAAAAATCTTCGTCGTCAGAGTCATGAGGATTAAACATCTGTCCTTTTATAGTTTCCAGAAGTTTAATATGACGCTTTTGAGTAGATAAACCAGGGAATTGGAATTTAATATCTTTGCGCATTTTTTGAACCATATTCAAAGATTCCTGCTTTGAATTATTGGAAAGGTCTGTGGCTGCTTTTGCTTTGTTTGTCTTTATAGCAGCAATAATTTTGAAAAAGCAAAGTTCCGTGTCATAACGGGACCACCATTTGACATAAAAGCTTCTTTGTAATTCAGGAATACCCAAATGATCTGTATCCAGCTCAAGATTCCACTGCCAAATCCAATTAATCTGGAATTCGGTAAAGAACCATAGAAGAGGGTTTCCTTTGAACATAAATCTGTCATCACGAAAATCAGGATGACTATCAAACCATGATTGGTACTGATCTTGGATCTTTTTTGGAAGAATATCAAATTCGGGAGAGTGGCTTTGCCACCAATGTAGAAACCAGTTTGGAAATTGATCTTTGGTTTTGAGAATCTCTGGATTCATAGTAAAAAACCATGAATGATTTCTTTTTGGATTTTGATAAAGAAATACATGAGACCAAGCCAGAATATAGTCCCAATAGTTGTAAGGTTGCTCATTGTTCTTGGTAGTTGTTACTCTGGAGTTGAAAACATTCAAACTCCATTCTTGGGGATGGATGACTCTGATAATGTAACATTTGGAATGAGTCATTGTACTTTTGATATTTCATTCTTCAACATAATTATGCTGAATTTGGACAGAATTGGTATCATTTAGAATTGTCATAATAAAATCGAAGCTTTCCCTCTGTAATTGGATAATGCTAGCTTCCCATATATCTTTCTTTGAAAAATCAGGCATCTTTTTTTATTGAGAACAATATCTCTATTTGAAAGTGTGAGTATAGACTCGGCCACTGATTTTTTGATAAATTGGGGTCCACTCTCAAGTAGGACCTCTTTGGCAGTTTTCTTTTTATCTGTTTTTATTTGAAAATCATCCTTAGATGATGTTTCCCCTAAAGTGGGAAATTCTTTTTGAAATGAAGTTTTAGAAATACGACCACGGCCACGGCCGCGTAGTCTACCCCTAACCAGGGTGAACATCCTGCAAAAATTCACGAGTTAGAAAATCGGGTAAGGAATTATCACTACCTTTGATATATTCGATAGTAAAATAGAAAACAGAAAGCTCTGCTTGCCATCTGGCAAAAATCTGTTTGGAAACTAGATGTTTAACATCTTTAGTTAAAATCTGTTTAGCAGAAGAACAATATACTCTTAAAACAAAATGTTTGTTAAGTAAATCGTCTTAAAATTTGGTAATGCATTTGACAATAGATAATACCTCTTTTTTGACAGTAGAATAATTTTGTTGAACTGGTTTCCAAACGCCAGAAGTAAATCGTACTAATTCTGTTTTGGAAGTATTAGGATTTATTTGTTTGATAATGCCACCATAACCAGTTTCGGAGGCATTAGTTGCAACGATCTTGTCCCATTCAGGATTGGAAAGAGATAAACAGGGTAAAGTTTGAGCTTTTACCTTAATCCTTTGGGGATGGATGATAGACCCAAATATCCAACGATATTAAATCTCCCGACATCTTTCAAAGTAGTGGACCCAAATAATGCATCCACTAGAACAAACAGTGCATCCACTAGCTCTACTAGCTAGTGCTTTACTTTAATAATGTTTTAATACGTCATCCATGACGTTTTTAATTTGTTTGCTTGTAAGCTCCTCCTCTATATAAAGGAGCCTTATTTCATTTTGTTTCTCAAGTTTTTAGAGTTTTCCTTCTCCCTATTTGGTATCAGAGCCTTGATAATAGGCTAAACAATTGTTAATTCATGGAGTGATTAAAAACATAAAAGTTTTAGGAAGAATCTTTTTAATATAATTTGAGATGTGTAATAGCCAATAAGATGATTAGTTTCTATCAATACGATGATTTGGTTTTACCAATAAGATGAGTTGATTGCATCAATAAGTTTCTTTGATACTTTCTGTGTAATTCTGTGTACAATATTAACACTATATTTGTTAATACTTTATAATGAAGCTTCTTGATTCACGTCGGGGTTGTTGCCGTGGATGGCTGTTAGGCTTTGCACCCAATTACGTGATGTTGAAGAATTGTTATAAAGTATTAGGAAATTAATCTCTTTGAGATAGGTTGTGTTGATATGGGTAAATCGCAGACTTTCATTGAAAGTGTTAAAGAAGCAATAAGATGTTATCTTCAAATCAATACGGTAATATCAAATAAATCAATACGATAGAAATTTGTTATCAATAAGGTCTATTATTATATATCAAATTATATTTTAAAGATTAGTCCTAAAAATGTTATGTAATTAATCACGAATGAATTAACATTTGAAAAAATGAATTTTTCCGATATTTCTAATATATCCCAAAATTCTACAAAAAATGAACAAATAATAGAAGTTTCTCAAAAATTTCAACTTAACAAATGGACTATTCCAGAAGTTGAAACAAAAGAAATTTACAGATTAGGAACATTTGAATTCCTTTTCAAAAATGCTATCAAAATATCTGAACAAACTCTCTGTTTAGATTCCAATGATAAAACTATCAAACTTCTTAGTATAAGAGATATCCAAAAATATTTCAAAAAATATAAATACATTCATGTTAGATTAATTCAAATTGCTTTTAAACCTTTAACATTACCAGGTTTAAATGCTAGTATTCTAGCAACTCTTCGAGATGCTAGAAATCTAACTTTTAAAAACTCTTTTATGGGAGTTATCCAAACTAGTCTTTGTCATGGACCAATATATTTCAATGTTTTTCCAAATTTTAATCCGTCTTTGACAGATCCCAATCTGTTTGAGGCTATCACCTTAAACATTCAAACACATGGTTATGATTTCCTTCCAGGATCTGAAACCATTGCTGTCATTTATCGCATTAATTACAAAGTTATGAATACTTTGTGTCCAAATGCAATTCTAAAAGAAATTCCTGGCAAAACCATGGTAATAGAAAGTAATCTATTATCTACAAATGTAGCAATTCCTCGTCTCATCGACTGAGAAGAAGTTACTTTTCCAACTTCATGGACAATTCCAAATTTGATACTGCCTAAACCCAGTATCAATTTCCAAATTGATCAAATTATTCAAATTGAAGATGGAGATATTGAAATCAAATTTACTCCAGAATTGACCAAAAGAATTTCATTGTCTAGAAACTTATTAGCACGATCTAGTTTTCCTCCTTTTCGATCACTAGATCCTTCTAGCTCAAGACATTCTGTTTCTGGTCATACCATATTAGAATCCTAATTACCCAATATTGAAGAACTTCATATTGCCAAAGAACAAATTCCTCATGGAGTTTATTCCCAATCAAAACATCCTAAATTTGGTCAGAATGATGATCAAAAGGATGATTCTCCAACAGCATCTGAAATGCAATTCAATCTCTAATGGATTTTCACCAGGATCCTTTAATAGAGAAGTGCTAAGTGCAGAATATCAAAATCCTTCCAATCATTTGTTTCGTAAATGGTTGGCTTCCAAATATCATCCTTACCAATTTTATCTTATCAAAGAAAAATATTATTCTAATCTTCAGGAAGAACAAACAGTTAAACTTTTCCAACATTGGTATTGGAATGAATATATTCCAATGCATACCTCTTCTATTTCCATTTTAGAAGAGTATGAAAAATTTCAAATCAATTGGCAAACTAAATCAGGAACTATCAAATCAATACATCCTCCTTTAGAGCTAATCAAATTGACTAGCCAAGATCAAGCATCCACAATTGAAGCAATTCCTTTAGTGGATGCATCTTCCAAGGATAAAGATGTAATTATCGAATCAACCATCAGTAAGCAAATTAATTATACCAATATTCATTTAAGAACTGTTGGTAATCAACTTCAAAGAATAGAGAAACAAATTGACAAATTAATTGAAGAAAACAAACCACAAAAAAACCAATGAGAATATAGCATCTTCTTCAGGTACAAAAAATCTGATCATCAGTCAACCAGATCTTAAACCTGATCTTAAACCTCCAATTTTCTTATCCAATTTTAATTTCAAAAATCCCAACAAAAATAATGAATTCATGAATGAATTAGTCAAAAGATTAAAAAATATTAATCTTTCTACACTTAATTACCAATCTCATGACTCCTCTAGTGAATCCGATTCTGATCTGGAAAAGATTTATGATATGCAAATTGCATTTCCAAAGTATGAAGATCCTTCAATGGATATCCAAAATCTCTCTCTAAATAGAATCAAATACAAAGATAATATAGGTGGTGATTTCTTTAGGAGAACTTATTATCCTAGACCTACACCTCCTGATCTTCTTTGGGAAGAAAACTTTTTCAAAGGTCAGACAGCCTATTCGGCTAAAACTATTTATGAATGGAACATAGATAGTTTATCTGAATATCAAATCTACGAAGTCCTTCACAAAATGATGATGTATGCTATTGTGTGTAGTGCATCTCAAAATTCTGATAAAGATATTGCTATCTTTATTATTAGTGGTTTCACTGGTGGTCTTAAAGGTTGGTGGGATAATATTCTTACTCCACTTCAAAGAAATGAAATCATTAATGCTGTCAAACTCACAAGTCAAACTTCTGAGGACTCCACTGGAAGAAGTCACACTCAGCAAACTACTTCCCAACACCAAGATAGTGTATATACACTTATCCAAACCATCATTCTTCATTTCGTTGGTTCCATTGAACAACGTCATGGAAGAGGAACTGAGTTGTTACAAAATCTCAAATGTGGATCTTTAACCAATTTTCGATGGTATAAAGATGTGTTTATTACCAAAGTCTTACAAAGAACTGATGCCAATGCTCCTTATTGGAAATCCAATTTTATTGAGGGTCTACCAACTCAATTTGCAAATCGAGTTAAACAAAAACTAAGTGTTCTCAACAATGGTCAAAATATCCCTTGGGATAATTGTACCTATGGACATTTAGTCAGTATTTGTCTCCAAGAAGGCATATCGTTATGTAACGATATGAAATTACAATACCAATTGAAAAAACAAAATCTTACTGGCAAACAAGAGATAGGTGAATTCTGTCAACAATTTGCCTATGACATTCTAATTTCTTATCCTAAAAGACTGAAGGATATGACAAAACATCATAAATCTCAAAAGTATAAATCTTATCAAAATAAGAAGAGACGAATGAAATAAAAAAACTAGAATAATATTCCTCAATCAAATCAGCCCAATTTTCCAAGAAGAAAGAAAAAATACCACAAAACTCCAAAATCAAAAATCAAATGTTTCAAATGTGGTCAACAAGGACACTATGCAAATAAATGTTACAAAGCAAAAAAGCTGAATGAACTAGTTCATGATGAACAAACTAGACCTTTTTTTTATAGGGAAAAGTACGATTTAGACCCCAACGTATGGGGTCAGTGACCATTTAGTACCTAACGTTTTTTTTGTACCCAATCAGACCCTATCGTATAAAACGTTTACCATTCAAACCCTTCCGTTAATCTGGCCGTTAAATTTAACATGTGATTCGCACGTGACCTTTAAAATTCCTTAACTACCCCTCCCTCCCTCTTGCCCTCCCTCCTCCCTCCCTCCCGCCCACTCTGATTCGGAAAGTCTCTGTTTCTGCTGCAATTTTAAGTCCTTACAGGTACATTTCTTCCCTAATTTCTGAAATTTTCAGAGAAATTTGGCAGATAATTTAGTGAAAATGGAATTCTGTTCTTACTCTGCAGATTGCTTATTATGATTCGATTGGTAGCTCTTGGTTTCTTCCTCACATGGCGGATTCGCCATCCTAACAGAGAAGCAATGTGGCTATGGGGAATGTCGATAATATGCGAGCTCTGGTTTGCATTTTCATGGCTTCTCGATCAACTCCCCAAGCTCTGCCCCGTCAACAGAGTAACAGACCTCTCCGTTCTAAAAGAGCGATTCGAATCTCCGAATCTCCGAAACCCGAAAGGCCGATCGGATCTCCCCGGCATCGACGTCTTCGTTTCAACTGCAGATCCCGAAAAAGAGCCACCTTTAGTGACCTCAAACACAATTCTATCAATCCTGGCTGTCGATTATCCAGTCGAAAAGCTAGCGTGCTATTTGTCTGACGATGGTGGATCTCTTTTGACGTTCGAGGCACTTGCAGAGACGGCGAGTTTCGCCAGAACCTGGGTTCCCTTCTGCCGCAAACACGGGATCGAGCCGAGAAATCCCGAAGCGTATTTTGGGCAAAAACGCGATTTTCTGAAGAATAAAGTCAGGGTTGATTTTGTGAGAGAGAGGAGGAGGGTGAAGAGAGAGTACGATGAATTGAAGGTGAGGATAAACTCTTTGCCGGAATCTATTCGGAGGAGATCGGATGCTTACAATGCTCATGAAGAATTAAGGGCTAAGAAGAAACAGATGGAGATGGGAGGAAATCTTTCAGACAATCTGAAAGTTGCTAAGGCTACTTGGATGTCTGATAGATCTCACTGGCATGACACTTGGGCTTCTGCTGAAACTGATCATTCCAGAGGTGATCACGCCGGAATCATTCAGGTGAGTTTTCCAGCCACTGCTAATCTCTCTTAAATCTGCAATTTTTTCAGTTCAGTTCATCTGAGAGAGAGAGAGAATCAGAATCAGAATCAGGGAGGGAGGGAGGGAGGGCGGGAGGGGTAGTTAAGGAATTTTAGAGGTCACGTGCGAATCACATGTTAAATTTAACGGCCAGATTAACGGAAGGATTTGAATGGTAAACGTTTTATACGATAGGGTCTGATTGGGTACAAAACAAACGTTAGGTACTAAATGGTTACTGAACCCATACGTTGGGGTCTAAATCGTACTTTTCCCTTTTTTATATCAACAGATTATCCACTCCAAAACAAGTTATTTATTCACGAAGCTTTCTAAATCTCAACCAAAAGAACTCAGCTTTGTACCTTCGGTTTCTCTTCGGTTCCTTCTCTGGTTCGGTTTCAGGTCAAGTCTCAAATCAACACTTACAGCTCTTCCTTCCTCTACTTACTGGTTTACATAGAAGGTAATAATCTCAGCTTCACCATCAGTTTATTGACTAAGAAGGAAAAAAGGGTCTGAAGCAAAACCTCGCAGAAAAAAATCAATTGTTCTGTAATCTGAAACCTGCTAGAGTAATATTGACTGATTACCCATACTCCCTTGCCCAAAGCTATCAAAGATGCTCAAGCCCTTGAAAGAAGGACGTAGACCTGATATCAAAATAGAGAAGATTTTTCCACTTGGAATGGAGTAACTTGACACAGGGGAAAGAATTTGGCTTACCCAAATTAACTCTTAGTATGTTTTTCAAAAGCAAAGGTGACTTGTCCCAATGTTCCGCTGAAGATTCACAGAAGGAGTGAAGGTTTTGAAGATGTTTGCAGAAGAAGCTTTACTGATGAAGAGGATTTGTGGGGGGAAAGGGAAAGCAGAGACAAAAAGGTAGAGAGGAAGTCAGACGCAAGAGAGAAGAGAAAAAAAATGAAGCTTCGAAGATGGGAGTTTATGGAGAGGGAGAAGGAGACAGGGAAACAGAGAGGGAGGTGAGTAGTAAATGAAGGGAGAAAATTTTTCCACGAATTCTCAACGTATACGTTTTCTCCATCTTCCACTGCTCCTTTGTCAGTATGCTCCCCACTTTAGGTGGTGGGTCTCACACTACCTCACTCCCCCAATATGCAACCAAATTTTTTTCGAGGAGGCAGCAACTCCACCAGAGCAGTCGAGCTCTCTAGCATAACTTTTTGGCCGAATCATCCTACAGTGCTCCGATGAATTCTCCACCAGCGTGAAGGAACTCCTTCAAACGACTCTTGGTGTGTGGTGTGCGTGACACAGAGAGATGCGAGCAAGAAAATGCGAAGGAGAGGAAGAAGAAAAGGATTCAAGTTTTCTTCTAACCCAGAATCGGTTCACTTAATTTGGTCCAACTGAACCGAACCGGTCTAGTCGAACTAGATCCGATCCAACTGAACCTGACCCTAACCAGATTGAACCAGAATCAACCCTACCAAACCAAATTGCTTATGGGCCACAAATTTCGACCCGAAAGCTGTCTGAATCGATCAAATTCGATCCAAATTGGTCCAAGAATAAATCAGTAATGAATTGTTGCCTAAATTCTTATGGATTAGATTTATTTAGGGAAAAGTTCAATTTAGACCCCAACGTATGGGGTCAGTGACCATTTGAACCCTAACGTTTATTTTTGACCCAATCAGACCATATCGTATAAAACGTTTACTATTCAAACCCTACCGTTAATCTCGCCGTTAAATTTGACATGTGATTCGGATGTGCCTTTTAAAATCCCTTAACTACCCCTGCCTCCCTCTCTCTCCAACAGCAACAAAATCCTCTCGTTTCTCCTCCCATTGACATCGGAAGCCAAGGAATTCATTCTGATACAGCTCCTTTGCCGAATAAAAATAGCAAACCCAACTGAGAAAAGATCGATTTATAAAAATATCGTTATTCTTTATATCACCACCAGCACCAACATCGGCAGCGTCGGCCAAAGCAAGCGCCTCTCTATCGGAGTGGTCAAAATCAAAGCTTCTCTTCGAACCGGAGTACTTCTGACCGTGGCCAGAGGAGGAAGCTGTGGCCTTACTGGAGGAACTTTGACTGAGCCTTCCACATTGGATTAGAATGGCGTCGACTTCCTCTTTCGTGCAGCTCGACGTTCTAATTTGGTTGACATCGACGGAAATCGGCAAAGAAATCTCGACAAGAAATCCGACACCAGAGATCAGAGAAACGGATAATCTTTTTCTTTTTTTTTTTCGCTCTGCTATTCTCTCATTAATCTTTTTTTTTTTTTTTTTATGTTGAAACTTGAGGAGTTCGGATTTAAGAGGATTTTTTCAGACTCTGAGGTGCTTAAGCATTTTCCATTGTTTTAGAAACTCCATTGCAAAGAACTGAAAGATACTTGTTTCTTCTTATGGAGTTCTTCTTGCTTCTTTTTCCCAGGCCTTTGAAGAAACTACTGAAGTTGTTCTTCAAGATTTGTGTACTTACAGTTGGGTTTTTTTTTTTTTTTAAGTTTTGAATTAAGTTTCAGAACCGCTGTTCACACTGGTAATCGACGGAGAAACGGATGACGCCCATTGAAATCTCGACAAGAAATCCTACACCAGAGGTCGGAAATCGCCCCTGTGTTATAAGTCTGGGCAGGAGGGAGGAGGGAGGGAGGGGTAGTTAAGGGATTTTAAAGGGCACATGCAAATCACATGTCAAATTTAACGGCCAGATTAATGGTAGGGTTTGAATGGTAAACGTTTTATACGATAGGATCTGATTGGGTCAAATATAAACGTTAGGGTTCAAATGGCCACTGACCCTATACGTTGGGGTCTAAATTGAACTTTTCCCATTTATTTAAGTCAGAATTTAATACCGACTATTTTATTTAGGCAAGAAAATCTTGAAAGCTGCCTGAATTGATCCAATTCGATCTTAACCGATCTCAGAGTATACCACTAAGAAATTTCTACCTAAATTCTTATGAATTAGATTTATTAAAGTAGGAATTTGATACCATATATTTTATTTTGACAATATATTATTCAAAATTTTAGAAAATCCTAATATCTCTACTCTTTCAGAATCCAAGTAAGTGAAAACACCAAGTTTTCATTGTTTTGGCTACGACTCTACATCACAAAATCTTTTCTATTTTTTCTATAATTATTTATTATTCGATTCCAATATTTGAATTGAACATGCATCTTTAGGCATTGACATAATATCGTATAAAAAGATAAAAATGGTAGGATATGTGAGTATGTGAGTATGAATGTATGAACCTGATAGAATTGATGGAAAATAGGAGACAACCACTCTTAAACGAAAATGAGATGGCTATGCTTAAACGAAAATGAGATGGTTAAGTCTGAAAAAAATGAGATGACAAAGCCTGAACAAATGTTAGAATATGAGTTTCAACTAGTATGTAATTGTTAAGTTTAGATTCGGTAACTTATGATGTTAATTTGCACATGAACGTGTTTTCGTTTACTGAGTTTACCTCATAATTTGTAATTTTGTGATGTAGGTAATTTTTTATCTGAGGATGATATGACTTTGATTGAGAACCTTTCAGAAGTAGGCGAGTATACAAAAAAGAATCTAATTTTTTATGTTTTAGTTTTATTTGAGAATATTTCGTATTTTGTTTTTTGTTGAGTAACAAACATTTTGAATTTTTTAATTAATGTATGATGTATTGATTCCACGTTTATTTCGATTTTTGACAAATATATTTAATGTTTAAATTTTTATACTTTTGCGTATTTAATGTTTCGTTAATATTAAATAAAAAGGCTTTCAAAAATATGAAATTTTGTATTTTCAATGCTCGATTTCAAAACAAAAATTTGATAAATGAATTTAGAAATTTTTTTAGAATTTTCAAATCGTAGAAACTGAATTTTAAGAATTTGGAGTGTTATATCATCGGTTTGTTTTTGTTGATAGCATTAAAAAGCTTGAGCAGAGTTCCGTTGGACTGTGCTCTAAACTTTGACTGAATCACGTCCATTCGCAGTTCTAGGAATTTCATTTTGGACTTTTTCTGGATAATTTGCCCAGTAGCATGTAACGACTTCAATAAATTGGTGGCTGTCATTGGAATTCTCTCTCTCTCTCTCTCTCTCTCGCTGTTCCTTCTCCGTTGAATCATGCATGTTCCTTTCCTTTTCTCCTAGGGTACCTCCTCTTTCCAATTCCCATCTCTTTCCTTTCTTTAAACTTTTGCGAAAAGTTGAATTTTTAAAAATTAGGCATCAAAAGAAGGTATTCATCCGACCTCTCTTCTTCTAAGCTGCAGAAAAGATGGACGAGAATACTACTTTACATCTTCCAGTGGACATCATCTGTTAGCATTGTACACTTCTAGCTAGGATCGTAATAGTTTAGTTGTAGTTTAGTTGTAGTTTAGTATACGTCTCATCATTTCTCTTTTCACTTTATTATACATGAAAACTCATTGTACCAACAGACACATTATTCAAAATCTATCATTGAAATCTCTTTTCCTCTCTGCCGCCTTTTCCTCCATCTTCTTCCTCATCCTCTTCTTCTTCATCTACAACGAATCTTTACATGGTATCAGAGCTAAGGTAGATGGCTTCCACAAGCTCAACAGTTCCCTCTTCCCCCTCCCCTACTCCGGCTTCTACTTTGTCTTCCCCTCCCCTCCCACAGTTCCCTTCGATGCATCAAACGCTTACTGTGAAACTTGACAACAGCAACTACCTCATATGGAAAGCTCAAATTTTAAATGTCGTCATTGCAAACGGCATAGAGCACATCCTAGATGGCTCCTCTCCGCCCCCTGCTCAATTTCTGGATTCTCTTTCGAACCAGCCGAACCCTGAATACACCCTCTGGCAACGTTACAACCGGCTCATCATGAGCTGGTTGTTCTCCTCACTCTCTGACGAATTTCTTCCACAGATCGTCGAGTTTACCTCTGCCAGTGACGTCTGGTCGGCTCTTGCTCGCACGTTTGCTTCCTCCTCCCTTGCACGAATCAGCGAGCTTCGTACTCAACTTCAGTCGCTCTCCAAATACGGCATTTCAGCAGCCGCCTACATTCAGAAGCTCAAAACTTTATGCAATACTCTTACGGCCATTGGCGAACCTGTCTCCTATCGTGATAAGTTGCTGTATTTTCTTAATGGCCTCGGTTCGGAGTATAACTCCCTCGTCATTGCCATTACCAGCCGCTCCGATGAGCTTCCTTTCGAAGAAGTGCAGAGCCTCCTCCAGAGCTATGACTTTCGGCTGGAGAAACAAAATCCTACCGCCTCGCTTCCGCCGCCGGCTCAATTTCACGCAAACATGGCTCTCGATTGCAATTTCCGACCAGGCGGATGGCAACCTCGGCCATGGCAGAATGCCTCAAATCGCCCCAATTTCTCCTCTGGTTCATTTCACCATAGTTCCGGTTCGTCGAACCAGCAGCAACCCAACTGGCGTCCCAACCGGCCCAAGCCCAGGTACCAAATTTTAAGTAAGTTGGGCCATTCTGCATTGAACTATTACCATAGGCTCAACCCAACCTATAGAGCCCACAACCCGACCCAGCTCCAACCCAACTATCCACCTACACCTTTCAGCCACTCTTCAGCCCACAACCCAGCCCACAACCCAACCCAATACCCATTCCCTGCCTCGACCCACAACCAACCCGCCCACCAGAACTCCTTTCCAGCTTCTTCTTCATCTTCCTCGTTTAGTTCTCCTTTTCCACAGGCCAACACTGCTGGCTTATTACCGACGCCAGACTCTTCCTCCTCTGCTGCACCGTGGCTCCTCGACACCGGAGCGACTCACCATTTCACCCCCACTTCCTCCCTGCTCAGCCAACCCCAACCGTACGTCGGCCAAAATCAAGTAGCTATAGCCGACGGTAACTCTCTTCCCATCTCTCACATTGGTTCCGTCTCTATTCCTACTCTCTCTCGTCCACTTGAATTACGCATTGTCTGTCATACTCCCTTGATTTCTCATAATTTATTGAGTGTTGCTCAACTTTGTCGGGAAAATTCTGTTTTCGTCGAATTTCACTCAAATTCGTTTTTTGTCAAGGATCGGACTTCTCACCGTGTACTTCTTCGGGGTTCACTCTGTGATGGCTTGTACAAACTGCCCTCGCCCCCTCCTATTTTGTCTCTGGTTGCTAGCTTGCCACCATCTGCTCCAGGTTTTGAAGCTCTTTGGCACTCCAGACTCGGCCACCCTTCATTTTCTATTTTGCAAAATGTACTCAAATTGTGCAATATTCCTGTTCCAAAAACAACTATGTCTCACCTCTGTACTTCGTGTCAAATGAGCAAACAAAATCGTTTACCATTTCAAATTTCTGATTCTCATGCTCTTTTTCCATTTGATTTGTTACATGTTGATGTATGGGGCCCGTCGCCCGTTCAATCTATCACTGGTGCAAGATATTTCTTACTAATTATTGATGATTGCACTCGATATACATGGTTGTTTCCTTTAAAATTGAAAAGTGATGTCCTTACCGTTTTTATGCAATTCCATAAGTTCATTCATACTCAATTTGGAAAGAATATCAAAGTGCTTCAATCTGACTGGGGTGGGGAGTTCCAATCTCTCACGCCACTTGTCAAATCTCTAGGTATTTTTCATCGTGTCTCCTGCCCCCATACGCCCAATCAAAACGGTCGTGTCGAAAGGAAAAATCATCACGTGGTCGAAACAGGTCTTGCCTTACTTTTCCACTCGTCCGTTCCTCAGTTCTTCTGGCCTTATGCCTTTGCCACTGCTACTTCTCTTATAAATTGGTTTCCGACTCCTGTCCTAAATCACAAATCTCCCTTTCAATGTCTCTTCGGTTCTATACCCGATTACTCGTCACTCCGTACATTCGGGTGTTTGTGCTTTCCATTTCTCCGACCTTTCAATCAACAAAAACTACAGCCTCGTTCTTTACCTTGTGTCTACCTGGGTCCTAGTCTCCACCACAAAGGTTTTCTGTGTCTAAATCCTCAGACTAATAAAATCTATGTCTCTCGTCATGTTACCTTTGATGAGCTCGTCTTTCCCTTCACTTCGCTTAAACCCTCTGCTCCTTCCCAATCCACCTTCTCCATTTCCATTCCCTTTCCTCTCATACCTCCCTCACCCATTACCCACATATCACCTCTTTCATCATCCTCTCATTCCGATCCCCTTCTAGCTACCTCATCCCCCACTCTCACTACCCCCAATACTTTTTCCCCCACCTTACCTACAGCCCATTCCCCTCCACTCCAACTTCCAGTTCCCACGAACACCCACCCTATGAGGACAAGAGCCAAAGACGGAATCTTCAAACCCAAAGCCCTCTCCGCTGAAACCTTCCTTGAACCCAAGACCTTCCAACAAGCATCCAAACATCCCCACTGGGTAACAGCCATGCAAGATGAGATCTCAACCCTCAAGGACACAAATACTTGGCAATTAGTTCCTCTTCCTCGTGGAGCTAAAGTGATTGGATGTAAATGGGTCTTCAAGGTAAAATTAAACTCTGATGATACCATTAGCCGATATAAAGCCCGTTTAGTGACCAAAGGCTATGATCAGACCGAGGGTATTGATTATGAGGAGACTTTCAGTCCGGTAGTAAAACCTACCTCCGTTCGAACGACTCTTTCGTTAGCTGTATCTTTCGGATGGATTATTCGACAGCTGGATATCAGCAATGCTTTCTTACACGGAGATTTGACTGAGACTGTCTTTATGCAACAACCTCCAGGTTTTATTAGTTCTTCTCAGCCTTCGGCAGTTTGCTTGTTACGCAAATCCTTCTACGGTCTCAAGCAATCACCTAGAGCGTGGTACACGAAGCTATACAATGCCTTAATCGCATGGGGTTTTTCAGCATCCAAATCAGACAACTCTCTATTTATTTGTCGCACACAGTCATCTATTCTGATCATGTTGGTTTATGTTGACGACATAATCCTCACAGGTAACTCTACCTCCCTAGTGAACAAGCTTTTGGACTATTTACGTTCGCAGTTCAAAATAAGGGATCTTGGACCTCTATCATATTTTCTCGGCATCTCGGTTAGTCACACACCAACTGGTATGAGCTTCTCACAATCTAGATATATTATGGATCTACTTCACCGAGCCAACATGGAGTCATGCAAGCCTGTTCCCACTCCGATGGTTGCAGGACCAATATTGTCTAAACACTTTGGTACCCCTCTAGAGGATGGCTCACTTTACCGCAGTATTGTCGGTGGTCTCCAATATTGTTGTCTCACTCGTCCTGATATTGCTTTTGCCGTCAACAAAGTCTCTCAATTTATGCATGCACCGTCGGATATACACTGGCAGGCAGTCAAACGTATCTTGCGCTATCTTAAAGGCACCTCCTCTCTCGGTATCACCTTTTCTTGTTCTTCGAGAGAGATTTGTCATGCTATACAGATGCAGATTGGGCTTCATGTCCAGATGATCGTAGAAGTACAAGTGGGTATCTCATTTTTCTTGGAACTAACCTTGTCTCCTGGTCCTCGGCAAAACAACAGGTAGTTTCTCGCTCTAGCACCGAATCAGAATATCGTGGTGTAGCGAATGCTGCAGCAGAGATCTTATGGCTCCAGTCTTTGCTGAGTGAAATGGGCATTGTATCTACCAAGGTATCTCTTATTCTCTGTGATAATCTGAGTGCCACGTATCTGGCGTCCAATCCTGTCTTACATTCCAAATCTAAGCATGTCGAGATTGATTATCACTTTGTACGTGAAAAGGTACTTAGAAAGCAGCTGCAAGTTCAATTTACTTCATCCACCTATCAGCTGGCTGATGCTCTTACTAAACCACTTCCACCGTCATCTTTCACTGACTTTTTGTTCAAGACCTTCGGCCCGCGGCCTTGCTCTTGAGGGGGGGGGGGGTGTTAGCATTGTACACTTCTAGTTAGGATTGTAATAGTTTAGTTGTAGTTTAGTTGTAGTCTAGTATACGTCTCATCATTTCTCTTTTCACTTTATTATACATGAAAACTCATTGTACCAACAGACACATTATTCAAAATCTATCATTGAAATCTCTTTTCCTCTCTGCCGCCTTTTCCTCCATCTTCTTCCTCATCCTCTTCTTCTTCATCTGCAACGAATCTTTACATCATCTACATCATTCTTGCTCGACTTCCTGCTCGATTTCTGATCAACCATGGGAGGTTTGTTTGCAAGACTTGGTCCAATATAATACGCGACCCGAAATTTGCAAAGACTCAAGCTTTGCATTCAAAATTTGGTTTGTTCTTCCAATTTTCTCCAATGCATAACCTTACCTGCTTAGCTGAGATTAATGAAGACCAAACTGAAGTCAAATTGTTTGACAGAATATTTGTGAGGAATCATATATGGGGCAGTTCAGGCGGCATCCTTCTGTTGCAATCGAATGACCACGATAGATGTTTATCTGTTGTGAATCCCGTCACTTGTCAAATCTCGAAGCTTCCCACATTACCCGACCATTGTTTTTTTGCTAATATAGCGTACATGCCGCTCACCGGAGAAATCAAAGTTATCTGCAAGCTCTACGATAATCTATGCGTGTTGACTGTGGGTAGCAATATGGCCTGGAGGATGATGAATGTTAATCCAAATCACCCCTTACACTTTAAACATTATGGAAACCCTTTATTCTCATTAGATGGTGTACTTTATTATTCTGCGCATAATTACATTGACGTAAAGATGAAGCTTTTTGCAGTTGATCTTCGCAACGAAAGTGTCCATCGTATCAATCTTCCACGCCAAATGGTTTCTCGGTCTTGTGTGATTCTATCAACTGGAAAACGTCTATTGTTAGTATGTCTGCCATTGTCAATCACACAAAAAGTGGCAACTACATGGAAATTTGCAGGACTCTATGAAGAGTGAATGGGTGGAGGGGGAAAGGGTGGAAATTAAAGAAAACTTTGGCCTTCAGTACTACACTGACACGAGATGGCCGGAGAATCTAGTACTGCTGTACTGCGGTAGAGCGTTGGACGGTCATTTTGTGAAGAAGATCAAAGGAGAGGAGTTGATTGCGGCTTACCGTTGCCGTCAAGGAGAAAGGGGTGGCCCCTGGAAAGTTGGTCAACCTGAATCCTACATCTTTTTTGCTCACCAAAATACTCTTGTTTCTTGGTAAGGATTATAGTTGAGTTACGGGGAGTCCAGTATCTTCTCCTTGTTGATTAAATCTAGCTAAAGTAATTTATTTTTATTAGATTTGTTCTTCTTACAATATTACATGTTGTAATCTTTTCTAGATTTCATACAAGATCATGCATTTCAATATTTTGTTGATTTAACGTTTGGTGTTTTGCTCCCAACAAGGAAACTTGATGACAATTTATTATATGTAATGAAAAAAATTTTGTTGACTAATTTTAATGTTGGCATTATATGATATTTTAATGTTGGCATTTTTCCTATTCTTTATTTTTCCGAGTAAATATTTGCATTATTCGAGGTCAATTTGTTTTGTTAGAAATCGATGCAGCAGTCGACACTTGTCAACCGATGGCGATGGCAGAGCCAAACTAGGGTCAACACCTCGAAAAATTGTCGACCCCAGTTGACTGATGGTGCAGGTGTCGATAGGCCAGTCGACACTTACCTTACCCGAGAGGCTCAAGGGTCGACCCTTTGTTCAAGGTGTCAACTCGAGAACACGAAGTGTCGACCCTTTCCTCAAGGTGTCGACCCCTGTTGTGTCCAGCATGTTCAAAGAGTTGATCCTTTGTTCAAGGTGTCGACTGTTGTGTCTTGTGTGGAGTAAGGGTCGACCCTTGCTTGGAAGTTGTTGACCAATATTGTAACACCTAAAAATTTCGTTAAATGTAACTTTAGATATAAGACTTATTTATATTCGTATTGCTACTTCTTTTTATTAATAAGATATTTTTTAGAATCATTTGATGTCAAAGATTTAAGTACCAAAAAAGTGTTGCGAATTAAAAAATAATAATTTTTCGAAAAAAATGATAAAGGTGTCTACCAATATCCTTAAAACAACAAGAAGTGCCGACTAGACCATCAAAAATTACTATTCATCGAAAAAAATACCAAAGTATTGAAAATAAACAATTTGAACCTTATAGTCCGGACTTGGTACGGGCCTCTGTGGAGAGGCCGACCAGTCTAATTAGACCGGCCGGCCTCCCTCTTTTTTCAATTAATTTAAAATAAATATCAAACGATATTTAATTTATTTGAAATGTTTACCACATATTTATCATATCATGGGAAGGTCTTTTACAAATTTTCGTAATTTTCTAATACTTGTACGATTTATTAAAATTTTAGTTAATTATTTTATAAAACAATTATAATAAATCGTAAAAATGTTAGAAAATCACGACACTTTTCACATTATCTTCTCATGATGTTGTACACATGTGGTAAAAATTTCAAATAAATTGAATATCGTTTGGTATTTGTTTTTAAACCGGTAGGCCTCCCCTTTTTTTTGCATCTAATTTAAAAATAAATACCAAACAATATTCAATTTATTTGAAATTTTTACCACATATTCATCACATCATGGGAAGATAATTTGAAACTTTTTGTGATTTGCTAACACTTGTACGATTTATTATAATTTTAGTTAATTATTTTATAAAACAATTATAATAAATCGTACAAGTATTAGAAAATCACGAAAATTTTCAAATTATCTTCCAATAATGTGATGAATATGTAATAAAAATTTCAAGTAAATTAAATATCGTTTGCTATTTATTTTTAAATTAATTGCAAAAAAAAAAAAAAAAAGGGAGGCCGGCCGTTCCAATTAGACCGGCCGGCCTCTCCGCGTAGGCCCATAGCTAGTCCGGACTATAAGGTTCAAATTGTCTATTTCCAATACTTTGAGGTTTTATTTGATGAACAGTAATTTTTGAGATTTTTTTTTTAAAAAAAAAATCCAAACTTTAGAATTTAAATTAAAAAAAAAAAAAAAAACTCAAGAAAGAAAAGACAAAACCGAAAGATGAAAAGATGGGTCATTCGAAGTTCAAATTAATCTCTGTTAGCCACAATTACTTCATAATGAAGTCGAATTAACCACCTGTGTAGTGTTGTTTGTTAGGATGTTGTTTAAAGTAACTAGTGCCTCCAGTATTGTCTTCAAAACAACCATTGTCTTCAGTCTCATGGGTTGTCATTTGTCAACATGATTCTTCCCAAGTCCACATATCTTAAGACTCGGAGAACAGCCCTTGTGTCAGATTTGAGGTCATTGATGAACTATCTCCTATGATCAACTCAAGTACACGAATCAAAGAGATGCCAACTTTTCAAACCATTTTTGATAGTCTCTCGCTGTGGACTCTTGCAGCAACACCAAAACTCTTTCCATCTGTTGACGACTAAATCGTTCAATCTCTTGGAGTTTGAAGTCTACCCAACTTCTAAAAGCCTTCCTCTTCCCATGGATACCAGGCGAGTGCCTCACCAGTCACCCTTTAGGTTAACTGTGGTTACATCTGATCTTCCTCATCTATCAACCACGTCTCCCGAGAGAAACTAAGCAATCTTTCCTTCCTAACAAAATAACATAAAAAAATAGAAATAAAAATTACTTTTTGGGTACTCATTCATGCCATCCAAAGCAGTCCATAGTGGTACCCAGTAAAAGCAAAGTTTTCAACATTGCAAATATGGTTGCTACTATAATAACATCCATCTCTTGGTCGGAGTGTTTGGAGTCTGTCAAAAAAATCATAGACTCGAGCATAATAAGCCATTTCCCAATCATACATAAATTTCCGGTTTCAGTCATTTCAGTGATAGTTTGCTTTGCCGAAAGTGACAATAACATAAACACAATCATCTATGACCGATGATGCGTTGAAGATGTTCTCTCCAACCCATGTCTTTGCCGGACATTGTTCGATCTAACACTCTGATCAGCAATGCCGGAGGCATGGTGAGATTCGGCCCAACCGGAGTGTCTTTCCGCCTGATGGTTTAGCAAGAAGGCGGGCCCATGATCTCGGTCCCAAGGATAGTAAAAACGACCAGGAATGGGATTCTCGGCATCCTGGAAACTGGTACCTCCTGATGAAGCTGATGGAAAGAAGTAGAAACCAGTAGATTGATCAGAAGAAGAGGGCAGAGGTGTTGTTTGGGCCATGCCTCTATGACTGCTCGATCTTCTGGAGGACGGCACTGGTGGGGCCCTCATGGTAGTTGGGCCGAGCTGTTGATAATATGCCTCAAGTGCTTGAACTCTGTCACGAGCTCGAGCGTTGCTGCCGGGATAGAGAGGAACCATTGTTGAGGTAACTGCGCTCCCAGCTCTTACGCCACTGCAATGATAAGCAAATTCCATTGTTTATATTTTGAAGCACGAACTGATAAACAGCTCGTAAGAAAAAAGATCAATTTTGTTTTACACCACTGCAGAGTTCCATTTTGGCTCCTCTTCTGATGAATCTTAACCCCCAATCTTGGCGTCCAACAATAAATCCTTCAAATATAAAAGCAATGACCCTAAACAGGCATACCTGTGATTAACAAGGTATGGGTGCATCAGAGTTCCAGATCTTGACATGTCTGAACTAGGCCGAGTAACAGATCTCTGTGTAACAGGATGAGCCGAAGGCTGATCAGAACCAGCTCGGCCGCCGTTTGTAGTGAACGGAGATGGATGGTGCTCCCAATTCTGGTAATGAAGATCAACGGCAGGAAAAGCGTAAGAAGTTGCCATCTCATTTGGTAGAGATGAGCCATTCCAGCGAGTGTTTAAGTTAGATGCATCTGAGCCACCATTTGCACTTGAATTTGAGGATGAAGGATGAATGGGTCCAAAGTAGGCAACATATGGACATGGATGAGCAGCAGATGATATGGGTGGTTGCTCAGAGAAAACAGCATGTTGACCCACCAGATCATGATCTGCATATAACATCATCATAGTCAAAGTTAAACATTTTTTGTCACCATGACCAGAAGTCCAGGCTTAAGATGAAAAGAGTGGACGAAAATCTCACATGTAGTGTTTGAAAATTCAGGATCCCTGCAGAATAAAATAGAAAAATGTCAATTTACTTGGTTTTACTTTAAAAAAACATTGGCAAAAGCAAACTGTTATAAAGAGAGAGACATTCTACATACACCTGATAATTATACTAAAAACTTTTACTTAGTAAACAAAGCTTAAGGCAACAGTTAACGGTTCTAAAAGAACATTGTGTTTCTCTAGATTTTGTCCCAAATACAAGAAAAAGCTTTTCTACAACAAAAGAGGCATTAAAATTTTACATAATAAGTCTGGAGTGAAAAAGCGTAAAACTAAGTTAAAAAAACAATTAACACTCCAATGGGGTTTGGTTTGTCAACAGAAATGATATCTTCTGCATTTGTAGATGCTAGGTAGAGGCAAGAGTAGTCAGTTCAAGAACATGATTCTGACACCTCATTTACCAAAAATTCACAAATTTTGGTAAGAACAGGATAAAAGAAATGTTGGATGCCCCTCAGTCTTAGGCTCACCGTTACATATCAATAACAAAACAATTTTTGTCTTCAGTAAATATTCTGAAGATAAGTTCAAAAGAATTGAGCTGTGATATCTTGCAACACTACTTTAAGTATTGTTCATGGGTTTCTCAACTGTAAGTCACAATCCCATTTTCTATTTAGGTTTTAGATGGCAATATGTGGGCCATTAGCAATTCAAAAACATATTTAATTCCAAATTTTCAATGCAAAGTATACTGATATATTTAGCTATATCTTAACGCATGAACTTCCAGTGAACACATGAAGCTAATCCCAAACTCAACAGATCATTATTCCTATTCTTTGTGGTAGTGCCTGCACAATCAAAAGAAAACCCAAAAAACAACACCAGACTATAAGCAAAATGGAGTAGAGATAATTCTCCGATCTCCTTTCCTCTTTAAAAAGAAATGAGATTTACAGGCTCAACTCCCTTTTCTAAAAAAAAAAAACCTTTCCCTACATACTTTGCACCTTTTTCCCAAAAAAACCCTTATTATTTTATACCTGCTGGTACCTCACAATCTAACCTCCAACCAAATTGATTCCCTAACCTCTCATTCGTCCCTGTCACTCCCTACCAGCTGGTCCCCCCTCACCTCTTTGGGCCTTCTAGCATATGTATGCTTTGTTGGAGACCTATGATTAATCTGTTAAGAAGGAAAATAATATATTGTATTAAGAATATTTTAAGTTACATATTTGAGTAGTTTCTATTTTGAATTAGGGGAAGTTTCCAATTCGAATTAAGAAATAAATGGTAGATAAGGAGGAGAAGGAATTCTTGTTGTTTAATCATCTAGGAATTCCAGTAAAAAATGAAGAGAAATCATAACCTCGAATCTTTGCTAAATTGTTGTATTGTATGTGTTTATGAATATATAAAGTGTGCTAGTGTGCACTGTTCTTGTAATTTGATAATATATTGTGGTGATTCTTATCAATTTGTTATCAAAGCAATACCTGCAATGACCAGCAAGAAGGCAGATGAACGTTTAGATTCTGTGAAAGAAAAATTAGAAGCTGTGATGCAGGATGAAATTTTTGAAAGGTGATGTTTCAAAAAATTGTACACCATTTTAGAAAAATTGGAGGGACTTACCTGTCCACACGGTGAAGTCCATCACCTTGGTTTTGACAGACAGAGGGAAGCCCTCAATGACTTTGAAACGTCAAATTCAGAGGTGAGATTTTTTGGGATTGGAGATGAAGACTTGTGAAATCGAGAAAGGAGTCCGAGAATGGAGTTACGCACGAGAAGAATCGAGATGATGGAAGAGACACAGATGATTGGGTTTACAGAGTTGAACGATTCTTTGCTCTGAATCGTTTGACCGAGAAGGAGAAAATGTACGTTGTTGTGGTGTGTCTGGAAGACGAGGCTCTTGGATGGTTTCAGTGGGAAGAGAGGCACAAACCATTATGAAGTTGAGTCAACTTCAAACAGAACTTGATCGAGCGGTTTCACACGACATCTGAAGGCACCCTTAAATAAAATTTTTTGGCTTTGTGCCAAGACATCACTATGCGTGAATACATAAAGCAATTTGAGAAGTTGTCTTCTTCTTTTGTTGGTGTACCAGAGTCAATCTTAAATGGACAATTCATTAATGGACCCACGGAAGGAAATTAGGGTAGAATAGCGGGGGACCATTGGGCTTGAGTCATATCATGTCAACTAAAAGAACTGAGGATTAAATATTGATGCTCAAGTATGTCAAAAGCTCAACTTATTTAAAGGATAATCAATAAGATTTCGGTCTACCAAAAAGCACCTCCCAAATAATCAATTCAAGTTCATTTCAGATTGAAAATGTGGCAAGAAAAACCAAAAACATTAAGCCGAAGACATTAACAAGAATTACAAGACGAAGGGCGAAGGGTTTGTGCTACCATTGTAATGAGAAATTTACGATTGGTCATAAATGAAAATCGAAGGAACTGTAAGTTGTAATTTGTCAAGGTAATGTAGATGCGGACAACTTATTGGAAGAACACATTTAAGAGTTGTCTAATAAAAGAGGCAACATGGGAATTACTTGATTATTTTCAGTAGCAATTTCTCGATTCTCACCTTGAAGACAAGGTGACTCATTGGCCCGATGTTAATGTTAAAGAGGAAAATAATGTATTGTATTAAGGGTGTTTTACAAAATATGTTTGGATAGTTTCTATTTTGAATTATGGGAAGTTTATATTTTGAATTATGGGAAGTTTCTAATTTGAATTAAGAAATAAATAGTAGATAAGAGACAGAAAGAATTCTTGCAGTTTAATCATTTTGGAATTCCAGTCTGGAATGAGGAAGAAAACAGAACCTCGAATTTCTGCTAAATTTTTGTATTGTACGTGTTTATGAACATATAAAATGTGTTTGTATGCACTGTTCTTTAGAATTTGATACTATATAGTGACTATCATACTTCTCCCCAATAAATCACCGTGTCCTCAAGTGAAAATCTGAAAATTGCAAATGAATGTGGTCCAAAAGCTCCCATGAAGTATCGAACTCCGGTAAATACTTCCATCGGGTGAATTAGTTGGAGCACTAGAAGCCACTCGAATACCCAATACTTCAGTAGCGCCATAAGCATTTCCAAATCACTAGCAAGCTGCTTAGGTTCAACCATATGCTGATTACCTATGGCCTTTCAGAGTCGTGCTACGTGGAAACTCAGATGGAAGATCGAGTTTGTAAGCCATTTGACCAATGCATTTTAGGATTTTGAAGGGACCATAGAATTGAGGACAAAGTTTCACATTTTATTTAACCACCGATGACTTCAAAATGATATGGACACAATTTCAAATAAGCTAAGTCACCTTTCATGAAAAAAACATTTCTTCGGTGACTGTCAGCTTGGACTTCATCTTTTGTTGAGTGCAAAGTAAATGACCTTTAATAACGGATAAAGCTTGATCTCGTTCGAGCAAAAGTTGATCCACCTCGGCCGTGACAATTGAGCTCTTGTCAATCGTAGGTGGGTGTCGTCCATAGACCACTCGAAAAGGCGTAGATTGCAATGACGTGTGGAACGCGGTGTTATAACAAAATTCAACCCATGGTAATCATTTTGCCCATTGGTTGGGCTTTGACGAAGCAAAACATCTGACATACGTTTCCAAGCAACGATTTACTACTTCGGTCTGACCGTCTGTTTGCGGATGACAAACACTACTATGCTTAAAAGATTACTTGTAACTTGAAAAGCTTGGTCTTGGAAAGACAAGTAAAAATCTTGTCCTTGTCAGACACTATGGATCGTGGCATGTCATGAAAACGGACCATCGAATATCAAAATAGCAACTACCTTTATGGCTGAAAAATGATGCTTAAGCAAGATGAATTGAGCGTCTTTACTTAGTCGATTAACTACAACGAAAATTGTATTCCACCTACCTAGGTGGCAATCCTTCAATAAAATCAAATGAGATATCCTTCGAAATTTTTTGTGGTATAGATAACGGATGCAAGAGACCGGTTGGCGTCTATGTGAGATACTTGTTCTGCTGGCAAATATGACAATTGAAAAAAATGATTTCATTGAGCTCTCTTACCCTGCCAATAAAAAATTTTTGCGATCCTTTCAAAGGTTTCCAAGTATACAAAATGCCCACCAACAATACTATCCTAACATTAGGGATTGCCATCTCTTTGATAGAGGAAGTTTTAGGCAAACTACTAATGTGCTATTATATAAGAGATGATTTTAGACAAGAGAATATCAAGAACTAGAGGAATTTGCCTCTAACCGGTGATGATGCTGTTCAAGGAGGGATCCAAATCAATGGTGTGGGCAATATCTTTCAAGTTCCAAGTATAAGCAATGGTAATTGCAGCAATAGAAGGCAAAAGTGGCAATCTCAAAAGAACACCTGTGCACTATTGTCCCCACCGGGTATTTATCGAATATCAAAGTTATACCCGAGTAATTTAATGACATATTTTATGTTCTTGACTAATCAAACGCTGCTCTAATGGGAGCTTTAAGCTTCGCTGATCTATGTGAGCTATGAACTTACGCCCTAGCAAGTATGGGCTCCACTTTTGTACTAACCAAACAATGGCCATTAATTCACATTCATAAATTGACTTTAGAGAACATGCCTGGAAAATGCCATTGGTTGCCCTTACTGCATAAGAGCAGCGCCCACCGTAATACCCGATGCATCTAGCGCAAAAATTAATTGTTTTGAAATATCTGAGAGGGCTGAACTCGAGCTATGAACATAACATTTTTAGGGTATTGAAGGGCAAATCTGCTGCCTCCCCCAGCAGAAATTATCTTTCTTAAATAGATTCATCTGTGGCTTCGCACCATAACCTCAAATAAAACGCCAATAATAACCAAAAAGACCAAAAAACCTTGTAGCTCCCATAGAGACTTTGACTCATCCGCCAATACCCCTTTTCGGAGATCACATGTTCCAAGTATGATATATTTGACTGCCAAATTCGCATTTATTGACATTAAGTTTGAGGTGATGTGTAGTCAATAGTTCAAAAATCGCGAAATGACATTCACAAAACCAAATGGCATCACTACAAACTAATAGTGGCCTTCGTGGGTTCAAAATGATGTTTTTGAACGAACACGAATCTGGTGATAACGATAACCAGAACACAAATCTAATTTAGAAAATTTCCAACCACCGTGAATGTGTGTAGTGTACCTACCGGAATAGGAAATTTTTGGAGAACCATTACTCGGTTTCAAACTGATAATTCACGCAAAACCTCCATGATCCATCTCTTTTCTTAACCAACAAAATCGGATGGGAGAAAGGACTCGTGCTCGGCCAAATAATCTCACTCGTCAACATGTTGTCAACCAAACACTCGAATTTGGAGTCCTGAAATTGTGGATAGTGACACGGGCGTACACTCACGATGGTAGTGTCAAGGTATAAGTTAATGGCACGATCATGGGTTTGGGCTTGCGGGAGACCAATAGGAGGATCAAATAATGTTAAAATCGCTCCAGGATATACTGAATTTCCAAAGGGATTTCTAATGGAGGAGGTAAATTAGAAACTGTCAACTCATTAATCTCCAATAAGAGTCCTGCCATAACCACTAATGCATCCCTATTTCAGCAAAGTTTTTAAGAAAACTTAAGAGTCTTGGAAAGGTTGGGTTAACCTTCAAGAGTGAGCAGCTCAACCTCCCAGTTTAAATTTCATATTTAGAGTTTGTCAATTAACATGCATACCCCAGCGAAGCTAGCCACTGCATACTCAAAATAAGATCAGCACATCTCAATTCTAGTATAAAAAAATCAGTGCTAATATTCATCCCTGGGCAAAAAAGAACGACTTCTCGACAAAGGCCCGAGCCTTGTGCAGATAAACTTGTCACCATCATGACACCAAAATTTTTTGTTTCTATAATATGCAATTGAAGACGCTCAACTGCAGAGGAGAAAATGAAATTGTGGGAAGCACTGCCGTAGATTATTATAATGACCTAGTGACCCGCTAGTAAGCCAGAAACATTCATGGTTTAATGATTAGTGAGGCCGACAATAGAGTAAATAGGGAGTTCCACCGTGCCTGGTGTTCCTTCTAGAACAATGTCATCTTCAGGAGGTGGAAAATTCATTTCCTCAGATTTGGAAATCGGCTCATCCATAATTAAAAGATCTGCAACTCCTTGGATCAACGATGTCCCACAGAATATCTCATTCATCACATCGAAAGCAAAACTCTTTTTCCAGTTTTGCCTAAATCTTTGCATCGGTTAAACGGTGGAAGGGAGGGGTTACGAAAAGAGAGAGGGTGAAGCTGAATTGAAAGGAGTTGGGCTGGAGTTCGTTGTGATGCAATCAGGTTGTGCTGGTGGGAAAAATGTGATTGGGTTGGATGAAAACTTGAACGACTAATCTGATTTGGCACCTTAGGCTTGAACCAGTGAGACCCCGACTGGCTCGGATTTGTTTCAACAATTGATTGCGGTCTTCAATTCTTTGGGCAATATCCTTTAAACGCCCCAACCCGATTGGTTTCACCATCCTAATCTCGGTCCAAATTTCTGGTCACATGCCGTTAATGAATTTACTCTCCAGAATGGCATGGGGATGTTCTTCAATTGTGTTGCCTGTAACTCAAAGATCCGATAATATTCTCAGTTGTCGCCATCCTAGCGAAGAGCTAAGAATATTTCCCACCCAATACCCTCCTGCGAAGAACAGAAACGATCTGTTGGTAAAGATCAAAGGTCAATCTAGTTTTGAATGCCTAGTCGACTTTCCTCCCAACAGAACCAAGCAAGTGCACCACCGTCCAAACTTATAGTTGCTACTTCTATTTTTTGTTTTTTCATTTCCAAAAGACGATTAAAAGAAAAATATATTTCCACTCGATATAGCCAGCCCCTTGGAATTTTGCCGATGAAAACTAGCATCTCCTATCTTCTCGTCTGAACTTCACGGACATCTAGGTATAGAAACAGAGTACCACCAGCTTCCGACACCAACATTGGTGGTGGAGGATGGGGTGCCATCTTGATTCAAGCTCCTTATTATTCGAGGATTCCTTACCTTTGCACGCCAAATCCTCCATCATGCGGAGACGGAGCTACACAGTTTCCAGCACTGATAGCTTCTACAGCAGACCATCCATATTACATCCCCAAGTCACTAATTATTGAACATCCGAGGAAAGAGTGTCTAACCTTTCTTCTATGAAATCTAATCGTGGGTCCTTGCCATCTCCTCCCTTTGAAGACATAATTCCCAAAAAAACATAAAGGCTCTAATACGAAAATGGTAGTGTCTGCATAATTAGAAAAAAAAAAACAGAAAACAACACCAGAATATAAGCAAAAACGGAGTCCAGATAATTCTCTGATCTCTTTTGTTCTTTAAAAGGAAAGGACACTTATAGGCTCAAATGCCCTTTCTATAGAAAAATACCCTTTCCCTACATACTCTGCACCTTTTTCCTAAAAAACACCTTATTATTTTAATATTCCTTTATATATCTTGCCAGTACTTCACAATCTAACATCCAACCAAAATGATTCCCTTAGCAACCTCCCCTTCGCCACTCCCTACAAGCTGGCCCCCCCTCAGGTCTTTGGACCTTCTTGCGTATGTACGCCTTATTGGAGGCCTATCACATTGTTATAATAATTTGCAATATGTGGTTTCACGTTTTTGTTTATTGAGCACCAAAAAGAATATTCATAATACGACTTTAAAGTTTAGCCATAATTATAGGACTTTAAAGTTTAGCTATAATTGTAGCAGGGAAAGAATAAACTATAGCCACCTCTATCAGACCGAAGCTTGACCTTGATTTAGTTATGCACATCCGAGTTATGTGAAACTGAGATATTTTTTCTTCTTTGCCAGAAAAAAAAAGTCTAAAAATATGCAAGTAAGATATAAAGAAAATGATATACAAGAAATCTAAAATTCATCATGACCTATCTATGACAATCATGAATTATTAACGGGAGACAAGACTTATTCACTTAAATTTCCATGTCCTACACTTGTTTCATGTCTCTGATTCTTTTACCTGAAAAATCTGTCTTTGTCCGGATATGACTCTGGCAGAAGAGAAAATTTTCAATTTTATAAGCTAAAATCTAAGTTCTTATCAATACAATACAATTAGGAGGTAAAAATTATTGATTGGGTAGAGAGTATCTAACAAACAGATAAAATGAAAATTTTGATATAATATCAACAATACTAACTCATATGCCAATTTTTCTTATTTAATTGAGTGAAGCTTACTCAAAAGATGAGGGAAGTCGTGCTAAGCCACCAAATGGGCACCAGTGAACTCCAAATGACTACACCAAACCAAAGTAAAATATCAGATCGTGCAACATTAAACATCTCTACTACTATTCATTCGTAAACATGCACATATAGTTATTCTCATCACAGATTCTAACCATGCATGATATTAAATTTTTTTTGTTAAAAATACATCTAAATTTAAAAAAAAAAAAAAAAAAAAAGCCAATCAAGGGAAGGACAAGAAACGCTGAATCTTTGGTTAATTTTGAGGATGAAATAGCAGTGCATGGCAATAAAATTATCTCAACATCAACATAACTAGATTGTGTTAAATGAGGATATTGATAAGTTTGAGGGCATTTCTCAGCCAAACCAATCTAATCGGTTTGATAACAAACAACAATACCAAATAAATTTCTCTAGAAATCAAACTCTACCATACTACTAACGATTGATATGACATGATTGTTCTAAAAGATTCTTTTTTACTTCTATTTTTGTCAAAATGTCTTTTGAAGGCAATGTTGATGCAAATAAAGGAGCTATTCTGGAGTATTTATTACAAATTGCAACTAAACCAATGACAAGGGCAGTGACAAACACTTAGTCAATGTCATCAAGGCAAACGTAGAAGCTAATTACAGGTTTAGAGCATGTGTGCACGGAAATTGATTTATGGCAAGTTTTCAAAAATTAATTTAAGGTAACTTTATCCATAATTAAGTTATGGTAAATTTACAAATTGATTTATGGTAACTTTTCATTTATAACAATTTTTTGTCTAGTTTTTTATTAGATTATTTCATTTTCTTAATGCATGACATTATTAGTCATCTACATTAATTCTTTTCTTACATAAGGCATAAAAATCTAACGAGTTAGTTTTCTAATCATTGAAAAACATGAAGGCATTAATTTGTCACTAGATTTGTTTTCCTTATTGTGTAGAAATTTTTTTGCGAGTTTTAAGTGTCTTTTGTAGCCTATAAATAACAGACATATTTATTTATTTGAAGTAGTTTGATTAGCAATATTATTGTGAGAGTTTTCTCTTTGGTTTTTTAAAGAAATTTGTCAATTCATCAAGAGTTTCTTGTTACATTTTATCTAGACTTATTACTTGCAATCTTCTTTTTTTTTTTTAGTGTGGCGTTTACAATCTTTCCTATACATTTGATTCTTATCTCTTTATTAATAACGGTCAAGATCTTTTATCTTCCACCAATATTATATCTTTAATTATTATCTCTTCATAGCTAAGAAGTCAAGGTCCACAAATTTTATTTGTTTTCGAATTTGAATTTAGAACAATCTTTTTTTTTTTTTTTTTGAATCTCACGATTCTTGGTAAGATTCATATTACATGCTAGAGAAGCAAAAATAGATCAAATACTTCAAATAGATTATCAATATTATACCAATTGAGATGGTTTCCTTAAATGCAAAACAAAAGATATTATATATATAGAGATATACATATATACCTATACCATATGCTAATGTAGAAATATACTTTACTACATCAAATTTGCTTTCTATATTCTGCAGTAATATATTTTTATGCCAGTACCATGAACTTTAGCTCTATAAAATGAGGATATCAACATTGAAAGTATTAACTCTTTTAGCAGTATTCAAAGTTTTAAGAGAATGAAAGTAGAACATTATTATCATAGATACAATTTCACTAATATCAAGATTCTACCATGATATATTCAAATTCCAGAAATTGACCTAGAGAAAAAAAAAATCAAACATTGATTCCATACCATTTCAGAGTAGCTTAGACCATAAAGATCTTCATCATGCATCCGCTCCTCGATGCTAACCTCTGGAACGGATCGAAAACCATTAGCATAAAGCCATTGGCCCTTCTCAATCTTTCGACAATTAGGACATTGCATTGCCCCTTTGATGTTAAATGCTGAACCAATGCAATCTGGGACGACCAAGTCACGACAATCAACATACAATTCCAAGTTAAGAAAAATAAATTCAAGAGAGAAGAGTCCCAAATGAAGTGCTTGAGTTCATGCATTCAACCCTCCTATTTATTATAGTCCAGAATTATAATCAATTCAATGGCACCGTCCCTATGCATTGTTGATTTTAGCTGATAAAAGACATAAATATAATTGGGAATTATTGGTTTTAATATTCATAGCTTCAAAACTTTTGTTATTCAAGAATCAAGAATATTATTGAAAATATCAGGGACCCTAAAGAAACTGTAAACATCTTACTTGGGCACTTCATTGGAGGAAAACAACTATTATATCAATCTACTACACTTGACTGACTCATAACCACCTTACATTTCAACATGTATCCAGTTTTTTCTTGAGACCAAACAAACAAGTAACGAGAAAAAATAAATCTGATCATCATCAATAAAACCCAGATCGCAACAAAATGAAATACAGACGAAAACATAACTTCACCAGCAATCCATACTCAAATTCCAACGCATCGCCCAACAATTTACCTAAATGAAATTGGTGCCCGCATAGGAGCTTGGCCAACGATCTATCGCCATTTTCAAAGACAAAATCCAGGCAAATCGAGCAAGAGACAGAACCAGAAGACGTGCTTCTACAGCCATCACCACCGCT
This sequence comes from Begonia masoniana, assembly GCA_022432975.1. Taxonomy (NCBI): domain Eukaryota; kingdom Viridiplantae; phylum Streptophyta; class Magnoliopsida; order Cucurbitales; family Begoniaceae; genus Begonia; species Begonia masoniana. The sequence continues at coordinate 7,657,047 of CM039506.1, forward strand.
GCCACCGTCGCCATCATCAACCACCGTGTCATCACCGTTCCCCAATCCCATATCAATCCTCTCGAAGTATCAAAATTTCAAAACCCCAATTTACCGAAAAGAAATATAAACAAAATCAACAGCATTCAGTTATCTCCTTCGCTTATCTCAATGAAAACTACCCAATAGAGCGACGAAAAGCAACTTCTTCAGTACAAATCAAGAAAATGATCGTCCAAGAACTGAAGAAGACGAGAAACCTGAGTTGGTTGGGCAGAGAAAGAATACAGGATCAGGGAAGTTTCAGGCAGAGACGATAACGATTGGTTTTGGATGCGAAAATAACGAAGGAAGAAAAGAAAAAAAGAGAGGAACAAAATTCAGCGTCGAACTGAATTTTTGACCGTTAGATATGGTTTTGGTAGGAATATTATGGGTAGGGAATCTACGGCTGATATTAATGCAGATCTTGTCCATAAAGGGTTGAGAGGATTTATAACAACACGCAACTTTTTTTAATAATTGTTGTTAATTATACTGTTAGAGTAACTAACTGCACAAAAAATTAGCCAATGAGCTTCAAAAGATTGACTCATTTAATTAATCAAAGTAAGTAGATCACTTTACAAAATTTAGAATTATAATTTTAACATATTATTGTACTATTTTGTCACGTTTATTAATATATAAAAATAAATTAATAAAATGGTACATATATTGGTTTACCAATAATAGTATGAATTATATGATATTATAATAAAGAGTAATTATCGATTTGAACCATGTACTATGCACTGTATTTCAGTTCGCTCTCTGTACTAAAAAAATCGATAAACTAAACCTTGTACTTTGATTCCGTTATCAGTTTTGACCTTCTATCAACAATTTCATTAAACCCTCGGTTAAAAGATTACCAAATGATATTAGATTCACTTGAAATTTTTACCACATGTTTACTGCTTAATGAGAAAATAATTTGAAAATTTTTGTGATTTTTTAACACATGTACGATTTATTGTAATATTTTATAAAAATATTATAATAAATCATACAAATTTTAGAAAATCATGAAAAAAATTTTATTATTTACCCATGATAGGTTGAACATGTAGAAAACTTTTCAAATAAATCAAATATCATTTAGTATTTTTTAAAAAATTAATTTATAAAGTAAAGAAGAAACTAAGATTAATTTAAACAAATACCAAAAGATATTGAATTTATTTGATACTTTTTCTACATGTTTACCACATAATGGGTAGATAATAGAAAAAGTTTCGTAATTTTCTAAAACTTATTATAATATTTTTATAAAATACTAAAATAAAATTATAATAAATTATATATGTGTTAAAAAATAACAACAATTTTCAGATTATCTTCTCATTAAATATTAAACATGTGGTAAAAATTTCAAATGAATCCAATATTATTTGGTAATTTTTTAAATGAAGGTTTAACGAAATTGTTGATAGAAGGTCAAAGCTGATAACAGAATCAAAGTATAGGATTCAATTTGCTTATCTTTTTAGTACATAGGGCTAATTGAAATACAGTGTATAGTACATGGTTCAAATCGATAATTACCATATAATAAAACTATTTATTGGGCTTTATTAGCTCAACCATTTTTTGTCTTTCAATTTTCAACTACAAAAGACCACTAGAGAGACAAGATCAAGGCAATTTAGAGAGGAAGAGTGAAAACAGTCGAGGTAGATCTAGAAATCTATAATTTAAGCTACATCCCTCTTTTGTTTGCAAAGTTTGGTCTTGATTCAAATAACCTTTTTAAACTTTAAATTTCTAGCAATATAGTTAAATGGGTGTAAATTCAGTTATGCAAAAAATGTTAAAAAAATTCAGGTCTCCCCCTTTAACTACTTTCATCTTCAGTAAGTAGAAGCCATTAAATTTCTACGCTTGATTGAAGCATAGCTTTCTATGAGAAACAATCCTGTCAATTCCACCAACTAAATCCTTTCAACCTGCTCCCCCAGCTAGTGCTTTGTTGATCTATAATTGTAAAAGTAAACTAAGACTATAAGATCACAGTCAGTGAAACTGATACAGAATTCTAAATATTACCAACTGACTGTGTAATCAGAATTTGAAATTCAGATATACCTTGTCACTATAATACACCACCCAATTTAAATTAGACATAAATTGCTAATAATTTAGAATTCATGATAGACGGATCGAAAACAAAATGGGAGATCTACTTGCCTAGATGGAATTGGACAGTGCATTGTGTGGTTTCGATAAGATGCCCACATCTTGGAACGAGCAGGAGAAACTTTTGAGAGACAGAAAAACTTTGTCTTTAATTCGTTTGCATTTATCGAATAATATTTTGCAGGACGTTTTGAAAGAGGAATATGTTGTAGATATATGGGTAAAGCTAGAGGAATTATACATGCACAAAACTCTAACAAGTAAGTTGCATCTAAAGCAGCGGTTATATTCTCATCATCTGACAAAAGATTCTGCTATTGAAGAATTCTTGACAACGTTCAAGGAGATAGTTTTGGATTTTGAAATTATAGCATGCAAATATGATGAAGAAGATCTGGGATTGATCCTGTTGTGCTCGCTACCAGCTTCATATAATATTTTTCGTGTAACTATACTATATAGTCTGTTGAGTTATGGGCCTACTATAGTGCTGGGAGTCTTTTGGTCATATTTATCTTGTTATTTCGTAGCCCTAATTCGTCTCATATATATAAAGACGTATTTAAGTTACTGAAGTAAGAGTGAGCGTGAGAAACAAAAACTATTGCAATCTTTTTTTGTTCTTAGTGAAATATATTAGTTGTCAGTGGACGTAGCTCTCACAACGAGAGTAAATCACTATAAATCTGTGTTTTTCTTTTTCGTATTTTCTCGATCGTTCTTTACAGGTTGAATTAGTGCATATAATCCTAACAACTGGTATCAAAGCTTCAGGTTAAAGGTTTTCGAAAATCAAGTTTTGATTTTTCGAAGATATTGAACGAATTTTCGGGTTTGCAATTTTTTAGGTGAAATTGCAATTACTGGGAAAAAGGAAAAAGGAAATAAAAACAAAAATAAAAAAGCATTTTTTTTGTTCTGTTCTTCTTCAATAGCAAAGAAGAAGAATAGTGTAGCCCTAAGAAGCCAACCGCCGTCTGTGAAGCACCTCCACCGACCGCGCAGACCATGCCTCGCCGACCGCTGTCAGTCGTCCGACGAAGAAAAAAAAAACCCATCCTGCCTCCTTCCCTGCGCGGAAGAAGAAAAAACCTTGCCACCTTTCGCGACAGAGAAAGAGAAGAGAAACTCTTCGCTGTCAGTCGCAAAGAATAGTGAAAAGCAAAACAGAAGCCCTAGAGCAAAGGGCTATCGGTCGCAAAGAAGAAACAGGCGGGGCCTCGTTGGAAGGAGAGAAACGAGTGCAGAGAACCCTCGACGGCCGAAGACGCAGAGCAGAGAGGAGCTGTTTCCTTCTGAAATTTTCAGTAAAAATATTTGTTTTGAAATTTCTGTTACTGTTATTGTTCAGAAATTTTGGTATTAAAATTCAGGGGCTGAGTTATCGATCGAAAACTGTTTGGAATATTTTAGGAGATTTATTATGATTTTAAAAGGAAATTTTTTGATAACGGTGACAAAAAATGATAGTATAGGACACGTTATTGAAAAATTCAATGGGACGGATTTCGCATTCTGGAGAATGCAAATCGAGGATTACTTATACGGAAAAAAAACTTCATCTTCCCTTGAGTGCGAAGCCAGAGAAGATGGAAGACAGTGAATGGAATCTCCTTGACAAACAGGTTTTGGGAGTCATCCGACTGATGCTAGTAAAAAACGTTGCGCACAACGTGACGAAGTAAAAGACCACCGCGAGTCTAATGAAGGCTCTGTCTGATATGTACGAGAAATCCTCCGTGAATAATAAGGTATTTCTGATGAAGAAACTTTTTAATCTGAAGATGGTTGATTGTACTTCTATCGCAGTGCATCTGAATGAATTCAATACGATTGTGAATCAATTGTTATCTGTAGAAATTGATTTTGGGATGAGGTTCGTGCCTTAATTTTGTTGGCTTCTCTACTGAACAGCTGGGAGCTTATGAGAGTAGTAGTTAGTAATTCAGTCAGAAGCACGAAATTGGTATTCACTGATGTGAGAGATCGTATTCTTGCTAACCAAGTTCGTAAGATTGATTATAGTGAAACATCAAAAAGCCCAGCTCTGAATGTTGAGGTGGAAATAATGAGAGAAACTCCAACCGGGGCAGGAACAGATCTAAGTCAAAAAATAGAAGAGGTCAGTCCAAGTCCCAACGAACACTTGAGTATTGGAATTGTGGCAAGCAGGGTCACATGAAGAAGGATTGCAGAGCACCGAAGAAGAATGGAAATGAAAAAGGTGATGGAGCAAATGTAGTAACGAAAAACATCACTGACGCGTTGCTTTTTTCAGTCGACAACCCGATAGACTCGTGGGTTTTGGACTCGGGAGCTTCATTTCACACCACCACACACAAAGAATTAATGGAGAATTATGCGGCTGGAAACTATGGAAAAGTCTACCTTGCAGATGGTGAGCCACTGGATATTGTGGGTATCAGTGACATCAAACTGAAGATGACAAATGAGTCTGTTTGGAAGATTAGTAAAGTGAGACACGTGTCAGGGTTGATGCACAATCTGATTTCAGTTGGACAACTTGATAGTGAAAGTCACAATGTCAGTTTCAGAAACAATGATTGGAAGGTAACTAAATGAGTGATGGTCATCGCTCGAGGTCACAAAACAGGAATCTTATACATGACTTCTACAAGCAAAGACACAGTTGCTGTCGTTGATAGCTCGAAGAACACAGATTTGTGGCATTGCAGGTTGGGCCACATGAGCGAGAAAGAAATAAAGTTTCTTGTCAAGAATGGTTAGATTCCGAAGCTAAAGTCTATCGAGCATCAGCTATGTGAAAGCTGCATTTTTGGGAAACAAAAACGTGTCAGTTTCTTAAAGGTTGGGAAGGAGCTGAAGAAGAAAAGACTAGAATTGGTGCACACTGGCGTGTGGGGACCCACACCTGTTTCTTCTCTTGGTGAATCATACTATTATGTGACGTTCATAGATGATTCAACAAAAAAGGTATGGGTCTACTTCATAAAGAACAAATCTGATGTATTTAGTGTTTTCAAGAAGTGGAAGACTTTGATTAAGAATGAAACGAATCTGAAGGTGAAATGTTTGAGGTCCGACAATAGCGACGAGTACATCGATGCCGATTTCAAAGAGTATTGTACTGTGAATGGGATCAAGATGAAGAAGACTATTTCTTGAACACCTCAAGAGCATAGAGTAGCTGAAAGGATGAACAGAACGTTGAATGAACGTGCAAGGAGCATGAGATTGCACGTCGGGCTACCTAAAACCTTTTAGGCAGGTCCAGTCAACACTGCAGCCTATCTGATCAACAGAGGACCCTTCATGCCTCTAGATTTCAAAATTCCAGAAGAAGCCTGTAGTGGTAAAAAGGTAAACTTTTCTTTTTTGAAGGTGTTTGGTTGCTTATCATATGTTCATATTGATGATTTCGATAGAAACGGGCTTGATCCGAAATCTAAGAAGTGTTTTCTTATTGGTTATGGTGACACCGAGTTTTGTTATCGTTTCTTGGATAATCAAAATCGAAAGATCATTCGCAGCATGAACGTCGTCTTCAACGAACAGGTCCTTTACAAAGATGTTGTTGGTAAGACTTTTGATAGTGGGAGTTCTATATTCAAAGAGTCTACTGCGGCCAACTTGAGAGATTTTTCAGCTGATAATACTCCGACTATCAAAGAAGATCAGGGTGTTATTGAAGAAGAAGTTGATGAGGAAGCATCACAGTCTGATGATTCTTTTAAGTGGGAGGCAGTCATGAAAGATAAGATGGACTCATTGAAGTCAAATCAAACTTGGCAATTGGCTGAGTTGCTAAAGGGTAAGAAAGCACTGCAAAACAAGTGGGTTTATCAGATTAAAGAAAAATATGATGGGAGCAATAGGTACATGGCTAAGTTGGTTGTCAAATATTTCCAAAAGAAAGAAGGTATTGACTACACCGAGATCTTATCACCAGTGGTGAAGTTGACGATGATCAAAACTGTCTTGGATTAGGTTGTTAAAGAAGACCTTCATCTTCAGCAGATGGACGTGAAAACTGCTTTTCTTCAAGGTGATTTAGACAAAGAGATCTACATGCAGCGACCACAAGGTTTCGAGGTGAAAGATAAAGAGGAGCTTGTGTGTAAGCTTCAGAAGAGCTTGTACGGCTTGAAATAGGCTCCAAGGCAATGATACAGAAGATTCAATAGCTTCATGAAGAGTAACAATTTTATGAGATGTGAAGCCGATCACTACTGCTACATCAAAAGGTTTGATAATTCCTACATTATTCTGCTCATTTACGTTGATGATTGTGATTGCTGGAGCAAGCTTGCATGAGATTGACAAGCTGAAGAGGAAGTTATCTAAAGAGTTTGCAATGAAGGATTTGGGTGCTGCAAAACAAATCCTTGGGATGAGCATCTTCAGGGATAAGGAGGTTCTCAAACTCTCACAAGAAGAGTACGTGAAAAAGGTTCTTAGCAAGTTCAAGATGCACGATGCTAAGTTAGTCAATATACCGTTGGCTAGTCATTTCAGACTATCCAAGAATCAGTCACCCTTGACCGATGAAGAGAAAGACTACATGGCTACTGTTCAATATGCCTACGTTGTTGGTAGTCTCATGTACGCGATGATTTGCACACGACTAGACATTGCACATGCAGTGGGAGTTGTCAGCAAGTTTATGAGTAATCTAGGAAGGAAACATTAGGGAGCCGTAAAGTGGATCTTGCGATACTTGAAGGGAAGTTTGGATTTTGCTTTATATTTTTGAAAGCCAGACTTGGGTTTAGATTGATACGTTGATGTTGATAACGGTGGTGATGTTGACAGTAGTAAGAGTAGGACTTGCTATGTCTATACTTTAGGTGGCACCACAATCAGTTAGGTTTCGAGACTTCAAGATGTAGTCACTCTTTGTAGTTGTGAAGCCGAGTATATTACGTTGATAGAAACCGCGAAGGAGATGATGTGGTTACAACCTTTCTTACATGAGTTAGACAAAAACTATGATAGGAGTGTATTGCATTGTGACAGCCAAAGTGTCATCCATTTGGCAAAGAATCCGGTTTATCATGACAAGACAAAGCATATACAAGTGTATTATCACTTCATTAAATTAGCCTTAGAAGATGGAGTACTAGTGCTTGAGAAGATCTCAGGGAGTTAGAATCTAGTTGATATGTTGACGAAAGCTGTGACAAGTGAGAAGTTGAAGTTTGTGCGCAACTTCAGTCGGACTTCTTGGATGAGATATTGAAATGAAGCCGCTACAGATAGAGAGATGATGGATTAATCTCCAAGTGGGAGATTGTTGAGTTATGAAGCCTATTTTAGTGCTGAGGGTATTTTGGTCATATTTACCTTGTTATTTCGTAGCCCTAATTCGTCTTATATATATAAAAACGTATTTAGGTTACTGAAGTAAGAGTGAGCATGAGAAACAAAAACTATTGTAACTCATTTTTGTTCTTAGTGAAATATGTCAGCGGCCAGTGAACGTAGCTCTCACAACGAGAGTGAACCACTATAAATCTGTGTTTTTTTGTATTTTCTCTATCGTTCTTTACAAGTTAGATTAGAGCGTCTAATCCTAACATAGTCATGACACGTTAACCCTGGAAAAAGTCTACGACGCCTTGCTTTCTAAAGAGAGGATAAAGCACATTGTAGTTAGATCTGAAACTCAAAGAGATGGTCTAGTTATTCAGAAAAGAGCAACTGAAAGGTCTGATAAAAGCAGTAGTGGTAGAAAAGGTTCAAGGGACAGATCGAAGTCTAAAAACAAAAACAAAGTATGTTTTTATTATTAGAAAAATGGGCATATAAAATCAGAGTGTTATAAATTGCATAACAAAAGAAAAGAAGAGGCTGAACAGAAGGGAAGCAACTAGAGAAGTCTAGTGAAGCTATTGTCGCTGAAGAAAATCAGAGTGAAGAAGAGGGAGATCTTCTTGTAGTGTCTAATGAAAACTCAAGATCATCCGAGGAGTGGATTCTTGATTCAGCTTGCACATTTCATACATGTCTCCATCGAGACTGGTTTTCAACGTATGAGCCCGCATTAAAGGGTGTCATATTGATGGAAATAATGCATTGTGCAAGATAGCTGAGATTTGTTCGGACAGAATCAAAATGTATGATGGAGTTGTCAGAACACTTAGTGATGTGCGACATGTTCCCGATCTAAAAAGAAATCTGATCTCGTTGAGTACTCTTGATTTAAAATGGTACACGTACACTGGTGAAGGTAGAGTTGTAAGGATCATTCATGGTTCTCTCGTCATGATGAAAGGGTAGAGAATGTCTGGAAATTTATATGCTCTGTAGGGTTCTACAGTTGTAGAGGATCTGGTAGTTGGTACTTCATTGTCAGAATGAAGATCTTACCAGATTATGGCATATGCATCTGGAGCATACAAGTGAAAATGGAATGAATGAGCTGAGTAAAAAAGGACTTTTAAATGGTTAGAGCACCACTAAATTGCAGTTTTGTGAGCATTGTGTTTTTTGAAAACAAAATAGAGTTAAATTCACTACGGCCATTCACAGTACGAAAGGAATACTAGATTATATCCACTCGGATCTCTAGGGACCAACACTAGTGCCTTCTCGTAGAGGGGTACACTATATATTAACTTTGATTGACGATTTCTCCATAAAAATATGGGTATTCTTTCTGAAGAGGAAGAGTGATGTATTCTTTACCTTCAAGAAGTGAAAAACAATGATTAAAAGTAGAAAGGAAAGCAGGTAAAACATCTTCGCATTGATAATATGTTGGAGTTTTGTTCGGATGAGTTCAACTCTTTCTGTAGGTCAGAAGGAATTTTGAGGCATCTGACAGTCCCTGGTACTCCCTAATAAAATGGTATGGCAGAGCGAATGAATAGAACTTTAATAGAGAAGGTTCGGTGTATGCTCTCAAATTCGAGTTTACCTAAGTCATTTTGGGCTAAAGCTGCTGATACTGCTTGTGTACATAGTGAATTGTTCTCCATTGTCTGCTCTTGAAAGAAAACTACTGAAGAAGTATGGTTTGGTACTTCTGCTGATTACTATGTTTTAAGGGTATTTAGATGCACTGCATATTCCCATGTGGATAATGGAAAGTTAGAATCGAGATCAAGGAAGTGTATATTTCTTGGGTACAAGTCTGGTGTCAAGAGATACAAATTATGGTGTCCAGAATCCAAGAAAGCAATAATCAGTAGAAATGTTGTATTTGATGAAGTTTCCATGATTGCTAATTCACCTGCTAAAGTCTTGTCTGATAAGAACAAGAATGTTTCTAGCAACGAGGTTGAAGTTGAGATTAGATCAGGGTTGACATCAAAGTCTTTGTGTCAGATCAGCTCAGATATTCAAGGTGATATTATTTTCGCACAGTCACCAGTATTGGCTTCGCCACAGTATTGTATCACCAAGAATATGCTGAGAAAAGAGATTAAACTTCCATAGAAATATGATGAAGCGGACTTAGTCGCTTATACTTTGAGTGTAGCAGAAAACATTGATTTCAGTGAAGAACCATCTTCCGGTTCATAGGCAGTGAGTTCAGATGATTCTAGAAAATGGATGATTTCCATGTAAGAGGAGATGGAGTCTCTTCAGAAAAATGGCAAGTGAGACTTAGTTAAATTGCCAAAGGACAAGAAAACAGTTCATTGCAAATGAGTATTTAAGAGAAAGGAAGGTACATCGGGTGTGGAAGAAAAAAAAATATAAAACACATCTTGTTTCTAAGGTTAAGTTAGATTACAGGTGTAGACTTCACATATGTGTTTTCTCTAGTGGTTAAGCATAGTTCGATTCAAGCTTTGCTGATATGAGAAACCCCTAACTCCACCACAAAAGCGCGCTTATGAGTAGAGGTTTAGACCCCACATATATACTAGCCTAGACAATCCTGTGGAACAGATGTGGGATTCACATCATTCCCACACCATTTAAAGGCGACTGTCTCAGTCGGCAATCTATCAAACCTGTAAAGGCGATTGCCTCAGTCAGCGATCTATCGGATGTATTTTTACATCGATCCATAGAGGTTTAGCTTTGATACCAAATGATACGCTTAAGGCTGGTATGAAAAGCACTAAAAAATAAACACAACCAAAATCAGAAAATGCTCCTCGGATTTATACCATAAATGGTCAAAGAAGACTCTACTTCAAGAAATCATAACTTTAACAAATCAAGTCCAAATACTCATAACTTTTAATAGTGGCTAGCCAAAAATATAAGTGAAATGCTATAAAAAAATCAAGTCTAAATTCGTCGTGACTAGAAAGTTCTGCAGCAAACAAAATAGAAATTCTGCTTCTCGGGTAAGCAATTTTCTAGGCAAAATATCGTCCAACTTGTAAAATGTATAACTTTTGATTGGCTAGACCCAATAGGCTGAAATTTTAAAGGGAGCTTACTAAGAGAGTTGTCAATAAGCCCTTAAACTTTCAGAGGTTGACTTGTTGTGGTTGAGGCGATACTGAAGTGGGGACCGCTGCTCGTCCGGAAGGCAACAAATCGGCACCTTTGGATAATGAGACCTCCAAGAGTGAATGAATGCTCCATCAACAAGCCAAGGTGATACGCTTTAGGCCGGTATGGAAAGCACCTATAAGAAGCACAACCAAAACAGCAAGAATGCTCCTTGGATTTACGCCACAAAATGGCTGAGGGAGACTCCAAATGCAAACATAATATCTTCTTCAAATTAAATTCAATTGAGCTGAAACTTTCACAGAATCTTGCCAAAATTATATATGAAATGCTCCTAAAATTTCAGAACTTAAATCGTTGCGGATCAAAAGTTACGCCCAAAACAAATCACTAAAACTGCTTGGTTGCTATTCTGTTTTCTTATGCGAAAATAGTCCAACTTCAAGAATGCATAACTTTCACAAGGAAGATCTAAATGACTTGAAATTGTACATGGAACTTACTGAGGATGTGGAGGATGGACTCCGAAAATTGCAGAAGGAAATTTTCAAAAATGAAGCTGGCTAAATTTTGTGCTTTGCCTTTTCATAAAGGTGTTTCTGTTTCTCAAGCACCATTTGATTTAATTCATTCTGATATATGGGGACCTACACGTTCCCACAAAGGAGGAATCACTATACTATGTATCTTCCATTGATGATTATACTCGTTATGATTGAGTTTATCTTATGAAACATTGTTCTAACTTTTTGAAAATTTATCATCTATTTTGTGCTTTTGTCAAAAACCAACATAATGTTGTTATCATATGTTTTTGATGTGACTTGGGCAGTGAATAAACCTCTAATAAATTTTATGAATTGCTTGCTTCAAATGAGACTTCCACCAAACATCTCGTACTAACACACCTAAACAAAATTGGGTTGCAAAAAGAAAACATAGACGTAGTGTTGAAACTACACATTCGCTTTTGTTATCTGCTTATGTTCCTAGTGATTTTTGGGAAGAAGCAATCCTTTTCGTTGTGCATTTAATCAACATAATTCCTTCTTCCATCACTTTAAGTTTGTCACCCTTTGAAAAATTACATGATCATGCTTCTAATAACTCTACCTTGAGGGTTTTGGTTCCACTTGTTTCGTTCTTCGACCTCATGTTGAACTAAGCAAACTTATTTCTCATTCTGCCCTTTATGTTTTTCTTGGTTATGGTGAGGGTCAAAAAGGATACCGATGTTATGATCTTGTTAGTCAAAAATTTTATATTTTTCGTCATGTTGTGTTTCTTGAACATATTCCATTCTATTCTTTTTGACTCTTCTAATCTTCAAAAGTCTGATCTAACTTGTATTGATCCATTCTGTAATAACCCAAATGATCCCCCAACTCATATAATCTATGACTTAGATCCTTCAACATTCTTTTTTCTAATGATGATTCTTGCAAAGCTGATACTTCTAACTCTACATATATTGACTCTCAACTCATTGATGTTCCCTCTGTTTCTACTGCTTACCAAGATGCTTCTGTGATAGCGGATCCTCCTCCTCGTTGTCAACGAACTCGTAAGTCCACTCAATTACATGATTTTGTCTACTCTACTTATTCAATTTCATTTTCTTCTTTTTTGGCTTCTATTCATCAACTCTGAGAGCGCTCTTCCTATAAAGAGGTTGTTCTTGATTCTTTGTGGCAGCAGATGATGACTGAAAAAATCTTTGCTCTATACAAAATGGGCACTTGGGATATTGTTCCCCTTCCATTGGGAAAGATTGCAATTGGCTCTCATTTGGTATATAAGATCAAAATTAAATTTGATGGGTTCATTGAGCGATATAAAGCTCGCTTGGTTTCTAAAGGATTCTCTCAGAAATATGGCATGGATAATGAGGAGACTTTTGCCTCAGTGTCTAAACATGTTACATTCGTACCCTCATTGCAATGGCTTCTGTTCGTCAATGGCCAATTTCTCAAATGGATGTTAAAAATACATTTTTAAATGGAGATCTTCAAGAAAAAGTCTACATGGTGCCTCCATCCAGTGTTACTTATCAGTCTGGTGAAGTTTGCAAACTAAAGAAGGCTGGTTTGAGAAGTTTTCCAGTGTGATTATATCTCTTGGTTTTGTCCTAGTCCACATGACTCTGTTATGTTTTTTAGGTGTACTTCTTTTGGTTATATCCTTCTCTTTTTATATGTTTATAATATGATTATTACTTGGGAGTATGTTGATGGAATAGCTAAGTTAAACTACACTTGGCCCGTGATTTTGAGATGAAAGACTTGGATTCTCTTCTTATTTTTTGGTAAGTGAAGTAGCTTACTCTCCTCGTCGTTATCTTCTTTCCAAAGCCAAGTACATTGTTGACATTCTTGAACAAGCCCGTCTATCTGATACTCGCATAGTTGGAAGAAAAGAAAAAGAAGTCGTCGTTTAACATAATATATAACCTACTTTTCTTTCCTATAAAATTATAGGCACGCATCATTTGTGGTTGAAAAGTAGACATGTTTTAGAATTTTCCATCTCTTCTCCTAAGAAAAAACTACTGGGAGAACCCTCATTTCTTATCACGCCTGAAAGTTTGGCAAGCAAATTAAACAATCTGATTGAAACTCAGACTTTTCAATGATAGTGACGATGGAGAGGGTCCTTCTTGGCACTCCTCTTGCTAGTGGAGGGTTTTGTCAAAAAATTATGTAACAACGAATATAAAGTAATAATAAGACTAAAATGACAAGTAGAATTGTGAGTATAATAATTATGATAATAAGGGTTTGGTGTCCAGTAAGATCATAAGAAGCATCCATCGACTGGGGGACATTGTTTGGGTTGAGTCATGTTGTATATGCAGGAATAAACTAAAATATAACTAAAGTATTTGTAATTGAAGAATGAAGAAAAGAAAAGTAAAGAGTTGACCATGTGATTTTGAAGAAATGCATGCTGAATTTATTGAAGAATATAAAGGAACTAAAACATGCATGAAATAGATGTAGGTGGAAAACCACAAATTTGTCTAACTAATCTTATTTGGCTTTGTCTTTTTTATCAAACTGCTTGGACCTTGCCTTCGTTTAGGAATCTTTGCTGATGATTTCTTAAAGCATTTTTTTTAACTTATCTGAGTAAATCTACATGAAACAAATTACTTGATGAATTATTGTTACATGTATCCACACTGGTATTTATTTTTTTGTTAAAACTAGAAACAACTTTTGAGTTTAGTACTCTCATGACTCAGAAGCAGAGCCGTCACATTGAGAGATACTCCCAAAAAATTGCCAGATATGGTTAACAATGTCATTAATGACAAACTACAAAGATGTTGTCTATTCGTGTATGAAGAGAATTCAATATGATCCTCACGATTCATCAATAAACTCAACATGATCACCCTCTTGTGTCAAGGTAATAATGTTTTGATGTTACACTTTACTAAAGATGTGACATTCAAAGAGGTGCATATAACATGCACGTTAATGAGCGAAAAAAAAGGATGTATACAATCATACAATATCCACGTGTTACATAAAAATTATGAATACAAAATTTATTGAGCCTGATGAAAACATAAAGAGTAGTACTGATGGAATCATCTCCATAACTTTTATTGTTCTTCTTCTAAGGTGGATAAATTTCTTCAATTACATTAAAAATATAAGATGGAACTGGCAAAAGAAAAATCACTCTTTTAAGTAGAAACTAAAGGGCCGTGATTAAGAACGAGTATATTTTAAGGTTCTATGATCAGCGAATGATTAAATTATTCATGAAAAAATAAGGGTACTTTTATTGTTAAACGACACCTTATAGTTTTGTTTGTTAGCAACAAACATCTTCCTGTTAAGGTCCATTGATTTCACAAAAGTGAAGTATCATGTGCACTATAATCTTTTGATATCTTCCAAATCCTCCACTCTTACCTCTCTTCCGGATTCTCCTTCAAGTACAAACATTTTCGCCCCACCATTAATAAGAATTTTAACAAGAGCGAGAGATACAATGCTTGTCACTGCATAAGGGCAACAATTAATCAGTATGCAATTAGCTATTGCACCTCCAATGCATGATCTGCAGTGCTTTCTAGAGCAGTCAACAAACATGATGAAGATGCAAACTATGTGTCACAATAATCCTAGTGGAAGACATGGTTACATTGTGGGAGAACCCTCATTGCTTACTCGCCTTAAAGCCTGACAAACAAATAAAACAATTTGATTGAAACTCACTTTCCAAGCTAGTGACGATGGAGAGGGTCCTTGTTGACACTCCTCTTGCTGGTGGGGGCTACTGTTGAGGATTTATGTAGTGGTGAATATTTAGTAATACGGCTAAAATGACAAGTAAAATCGTGAAATTTGTGAGTATCCAAATTATGATGATAAGGGTCTTGTGTCCAGTAAGATGACGAAACACATCTGTCAACGGGGGCGTCACACGTCGAGAAAGATCATGAAAAGTACCTGTTCTGGGGGGGAGGGTGGCTGGTGAAGTACTGCTGGGTTGAGACATGTTATATGTGTAGGGATAAACTAAAAGATTATTGAAGAGTGTTCACAAAAGAATGGTGGCTAGATAACTAAAGAGCTTACCAAACGCATCTATCGACGGAGTCTCACGTCTAGAAAGACCATGAAAATTATTTGTCGAGGGGGACTGCTTTTTTGAGACATTTAGTATGTGTAGGGATAAACTAAAAGATAATTGAAGAATTTTCATGGAAGAATGGTAGAAAGAGAACTAAAGAGATTGCGGAAGAATAGTAGTGTTGTGACTTGAACAATGTAATAGTAAATTTATAGAAATCCCACTTGTACTTAGATGGAACTAGTAAATAAGTTTCTATAGTTGAATACATTCTATATTTTGATATTATCACTTAGTACTAACTATGCTTTTGATTTATTATTATTGGCTTAATTTTGTCTTGTGGAACCAAGGAGAATGAGCAGAATTATAGAGAAGTAATCAATCAAGATGTGAAGAACAATTTATCAGAATTAGCTTGAAATACTCTTTTTCTCTACAGTGGTTTGTGTGATGAAGTTAGAGTAGGAATATAAGAAAAGTGTCTGCTTTTATGTAATTTGTTGTTGTCAGCCAGTTATTTTGATAAATCAGTGAAGTATTGTACTCATTTAGATATCAAGACCTATCCAAGGTATGCTAATGTCACTGTTGGGTTGAGATATGTTGTATGTGTAGTGATAAACTAAAAGATAATAGAAAAATTTTTACGGAAGAATGATGGAAAGAGAGAAGAGTTTTCAGAAGAATGGTGGTGTTGTGACTTGAACACTGGAGTGGTGAATTAATAGAAATCTCCTGTGTACTTAGATAGAACTTGTAAAGAAATTTCTGTACTTGAGAATTAGATGTCTCAGAATTTTCTGCACAGGAGGGGCCGTACATCACAATATACCTCTGAAAAGTTAGGGATTTACAACTCAAGGGGGATTCACAGTCAGTCTCATTCTATTTTCCATCTTTACATACGTTACACAATAAATAGTCGGCGATATATATATATATATTGGGTTCAAATGTGATCAACCATACCTCCCGTAAATACCGTTTGTATATATAAATAGTTTCATGATACATGATTTAAATATTTTCATTATACATATATTAAATGCATAATACATACTAATAATGCATGAAGTATAAACATACAAATCTTTATTAAATGACAAGTAATATGTTGCATGAATAATGATCATGCAACTATTTAGACACCCTATGATGATGTCTCAAAGCTTGTGCAAACGTGACACTTTAATCGCTCACAATCACATTTTTCAAGACCCCTCTAAAACTTCTTATATGAATTATAATCCTCAAATAGACTTATTCTATTTCAAACCCTAACCAAGAATTATAATTCATTAATGCTAATTTTATTCATAATTTAACTATCATCAATCCAACACTCATTTCACCAATATGAATCACTTTCATACTTTAATTACTCTTTATATTAAATAACACAATTATTAACTCTATAGTAATTCCACTAAATACCTAGAGCTGCACTCTTAGAACTATAGAGTATATTTACTCAAAGTAATATTTATTGATACAGTCACATTAAAACCATTTGTTTCATATAACACACCCTCTAATTAACATTGGATACACTAATATGTAATCCAATAACTGAAACTTTTTCACTAAAGCTTTCAACATTTTCTTTATTTTAGGACCCCTATACAATCAATTATTAATTAGGAAAAAGTTCAATTTAGCCCCCAACGTATGGGGTCAGTGGTCATTTGGCCCCTAACGTTTATTTTTGACCCAATCAAACCCTAGCGTATAAAACGTTTGCAATTCAAACCCTCCCGTCAATTTTTCAGTTAAAATAAGTCTAAATTCCAAAACTACCTCTCTCTCTCTATTATTTACATGATAAGTGAATCAATGCAAGTGTGTATACCATATTATTTACTTGATATCATATTTATCAAGTATCATATTAACATGTTAGTGAATGTCAATATGCATAAACCATATCAACATGTGATGTGAATGTTGATATTCATAATCCATAATCTCAATCTATAAAACCAGACACATATGTACATCTTACTGACTATTTTACAGTAGCGCGTACACATCATAATATACCTCTGGAAGGCTAGGGATTTGCAACCCAAAGGGGACTCACAGTCACTCCCCTTCTATTTCCCAACTTTACATATCTCACACAATACATAGCTGGCGATATATATATATATATATATATATATATATATATATATATTGGGTTCAAATGTGACCAACCATACCTCCCATAAATAACATTTGTATATATAAATAGTTTCATAATACATGATTTAAACATTTTCATTATACATACATTGAATACATAATACATACTAATAATGCATGAAGTATAAGTATGCAAATCTTTATTAAATGGCAAGCAATATGATGTATGAATAATTATTATGCAACTATCTAGACACCCTATGATGATGTCTCAAAGCTTGTGAAAACGTGACACTTTAATCGCTCACAATCACATTTTAAATATATATTTTAAATTTATCTTTCTTTTCAAACCTATGTCAAGACTCCTTGAAAACTTCTGTTATGAATATAATCCTCAAAAAGACTTATTCTATTTCAAACCCTAACCAAGCATTATAATTCATTAATACTAATTTTATGCAATAATTATGCATAATTTAACTATCATC
This sequence comes from Begonia masoniana, assembly GCA_022432975.1. NCBI lineage: Eukaryota > Viridiplantae > Streptophyta > Magnoliopsida > Cucurbitales > Begoniaceae > Begonia > Begonia masoniana. The sequence goes on from CM039506.1 coordinate 7,674,812, forward strand.
AATCCAACACTCATCTCACCAATATCAATCACATTCATACTTTAATTAACCATTAAAACATCCTCGAATTAACATTGGATACTAATATGTAATCCAATAATTGAAGTCTTTTCATTAAAGCTTTCAACATTTTCTTTACTTTAGGATCCCTATACAATCAATTATTAATCATCAAGCATGTAAAATTCATGCTAATATGTAACCTTTAAACTCTAATTTCATCTCAAAACAAACTAATGTAACCATTTTCTTATTTACAAATATCACACATAACCAGGTTTAACAACACGGAAATCATATTTTCATTCTCCAAAAATCATTTCAATATCATTCTCTTTCAATCATTTAAACAATTCATCTATGACATCAAAGGTCATTAATATGCAATTCCATTAATTCTCAAAGATAATTTTCCCAAATCACCATTTTCTTTACCTAAATTACATAAATTTCAACATAATTTAGCAAACACAAAGATTACATATTCATACCTCTTAAAGTTCTTATTTCTTCAACTTCACCCTTTGATTCTTAGTTCAAATGGATGCTCTTGATTAGAGGAACACTTCTCCTTAAGAGGTTGAAGGTCAATTCTCACTCCTTCCCCATCAATTTTTCATTTTTCATTTTTCTTCTCTTTCTCCCTCTTTTTCTCTTCTTTTAACCTCTCTTTTCTCCTCCGTTTTTTCACCTTGAAAGCACGAAATTGGCTAATGCTTAGCCATTTCTCACCCTTTCTAGAGAGATCTTAGGATAAAATTACCATTTTGTCCAATTTATCCACTAAAATGTATCATTTTACTATTTCTTTTGCATATATTTACAAAAAACCAAGTTTAATTATCTTTTAAGTATAATTAGCTTAATATAATTAATTAGATTAGTATTAAGCTAATCTCTAAGATTAACCTAATTAATCATAATTAGTTAACCTTAATTACCCCTTAATGACATGATTAGTCACTAATCCTTAAGTGACACGTGACAACATTTATTGATTGTCCAATTTATTATATGGCAACATATTTCAAGATGTTAGAACATTTTATCTTCAATTACTTTCTCTAAATTCCAACTCTATAATATAATTTAGAGTTATTTATCAAAACAATACAGTTTTTTGATAAAATTTACTCAATTTCTTTCAAACATGCATAACTTTCATTACATATGTCCAATTGCTTTCATTCAAAAGCCATGCTTTTTCTTTATGTGTCTAATTTTACACTAAAAATATTCAGAATTATCCAAGCATCATAGTATTTATTATTAAATTTACACTCTCACATGCTCCAATAAATAATTTTTACTTTTATTATATGAAGTGTTTTATACCACCTTTAATTACATTCAATTATTCTAATTATGATTATTATAGTTAATCTCAACTTGGGTCATCATAGTTTCCTTCACTTTTTTTTATCCAACTACCTATTTGTACTTTAACCGCAATTTAATTAATTTGCTTAACTGTCCATTTATTCAATTAACATATAAAATGCAAATCCTTAAATTTCATACACTTACTCAAGGTAAAATCCTAATTACCTAATATCAATTTTCTCAAATTGTACCGCACGGTAATTTCTTAAATTACCCATTTGACCAATTGACTGATACAACATAACGTTTCTATAAAAGAGAAAACGAGTTATACCATGACACGTTGTCAGTCAAGAAAACAAAGCCGACAAGTTGAATTTAATTAACATAAATACGAGTTTTTACATAATCTTTGTCTCGATTGTTTTAAAATTAGCCAATATTTGCCATACTAATCCATTAAGCGTTCCATTGTCTTCTTTAGTTTTTGCACTTGTAGTTGTCCCATTTAGAATAAGTAATGAGTACTTCATAACTGCTTTTTTATTCACATCATTTTACAATGAGTTACCATGAATCAATTTGAAAAGTTATCAAAAATTGATTTTTGAAACTTACCATAAATCAAATTTTGTGTAGACAATTCCCAAAGCCTTTAATTAACTCTTTCAATTGCCTTGATATCATTGGCCAAGTCTTGATCTTTTTCTGGATCATTCTTTGACTGATTGCTATAGAATTAGCCCACATTTGTTGTACTAATCGATTAAGTGTTTCTTTGACTTCTTTAGCTTTTTTCCTTGTAATTCGTCAATTTAAAATAAGTAATGAATTTTGATAACAACCCCTTTTATTCACATCATTTTTATGGTAAGTTACCATGAATCAATTTTGATAGTTACCCAAAACTTATTTTGCAAACTTACCATAAATCAGTTTTCGTGCACACAATCTCCAAAGTGTTTAATTAGCTCCTTTGTATGCCTTGATTACAAAGTCTGATCTTTTTCTGAATCAATCTTTGTCTTGTTTGTTTCAAAATTAGCCTACATTTGTTGTACTAATCGATTAAGTGCTTCTCTGATTTCTTTAGTTTTTGTCCTTGTAATTGGCACATTTAAAATAAGTAATGAATTCTTCATAACAACTCATTTATTCACGTCATTTTTATGATAAGTTACACTGAATTAATTTGGAAAGTAATCAAAAATTGATTTTTGAAACTTCAATTTTTGTGCACACAATTCTCAAACCTCTAATTAGTTCCTTCATATGCCTTGATGTCATTGACTAAGTCTTGGTCTTTTTTTGGGTCAATCTTTGATTCGATTGTTTAGCCCACATTTATTGTACTAATCGATTAAGTACTTCTTTGACTGCATTAGTTTTTGCCTTTGTAATTGGCTCATTTGGAATGAGTAATGAATGTTTCAACTCATTATTCATATAAGTTCTAACACAATCATGAATTTAAAACAATTTAAAGAACATGTTTTGAGTTAATTTTTTATCTTAATCACGAAAAGAACATATTCAGCTCCTCCAAAATGAATGCATTACAAAGAATGTGTGACGATGCAATTCACATATTGATACAATTATGTAGTGGTACATTTGAAACTTTACGATTCTCTCTCTTCTCTACTCTTACATTTGTTTTGGCAGTAGATAAAATAAAAAGGGACAACTCATACTAGTAATTTACATGTGATGAAATTCTAAAACTTGCGAGTCTTATACAAACCGAAAAGCAAGGGAAACCAACTAGGAATAATGCGAGATGAGGAGGTCGGTGCCCTTCCTCCATTGTTTAAAAAAGATGACCAAGAGTATGGTTTGATAGCCGAAGACTACGTCCCCAATAGTTGCATAGTGAACATATATAACGAAGGGACTGCATTCCTTGACTGATTGCAACACAGTCTTTGGTCGGAATCTAAAGGTTGTCGGTCAATGGGAATTCTCCTGTACAGTTTGCATTCCTTTGCCTCTCGATTAATTCAATGATGGCTCACCCCATAGGCGTAACGAGCCATTGCAGCAACGAAATTGCCAACTAAAATGATTTTCTGGTACTCAGTTCGAATTTAAATTTAGCTTTACTTGTTGTCTAATCATTGATACTAAACAATGAAATATTAAAAAAAAAAAAACCAACTAAAATTTTTGAACAATTAAAAACTAAATATCAATTCTGGGTTTGCATTAAACTCGTAATAGAATTTAAAAAACACCATCAAAAACAGAAGCTTAACTGAGATGAGTTACCAATAAATAGTACCCTTTTTTTCAGTACAAACTGGCCTATTCTACTCATTCTGCTCGATCGATCATTTAGGCAGCCTCCATTGCAGCTGTTGCAATTGAATCTACGCGTAGTAGTTCAAGCTTGCTTTCTTCTTTGCCTGAACTTGAATAATTCCTTCATTGAAGTCCTCATGGTTCACCTATTTCCACCACACAATCCACATTTTTAATCCTACCTCGCCCTTGTTCGTCTTGTTCATAAATAAATAAAATGATTCAATTGATCACAATCTAACAACTTCAAGTTTTCAGATAATTCATAATTCTACATTCTGATAACAAGAGATCATGATTTACAATGTACGAATCATAACTTTAGCCATCTAAATTCAAACACAGTTTAAGTTTGTTCAGATTAATGCTCATTTAATAAGAATAAAGCATGAAAGCGTCCATTAGAAAATTAAGCTCTTCAAGGACCATGCCACAGCCTACTTTAGACCAAGTTAGTAGTATATAGAGAATGAGAGACGAACCTCAGTCGCATCTCGTCGAAGAGCCAGCATGCCTGCTTCCACACAAACAGCTTTCAGTTGTGCACCATTAAAATCATCGGTTGATCGAGCAAGCTCTTCAAAATTGACATCAGGGTGTACATTCATCTTCCTCGAGTGGATCTACAATAGCACTAAAATGTAAATCCATGTAGAAGAAAGAAAATGCAAAAGTCATATAAAACCCAGTCAGAAACCTGCAAGATTCTAGCTCTCGCTTCTTCTGTGGGATGTGGAAACTCAATTTTACGATCTAATCGACCAGAACGCATCAAAGCAGGATCCAAAATATCAGCACGATTTGTTGCTGCTATAACCTATAACAAAAGTGATTCGATACATATTTAAGTTCGTGTTACAATCAATCAGAAATCATAAATTTTAACTCAAGAAATAAAAATTATAACAAGGAATAATATTATTGATGCTACAAAAGTTGGAAGGCATGAGACAAACAAAAATTAAAATACAACAGATACAAAATGGCCTTATTTTTATTACACAATCAGCATAAATTAATAAATTATGACCTAACCTAACCTTTATGCGATCATCGCTACTAAACCCATCAAGCTGGTTTAGCAGCTCTAACATTGTTCTCTGAACCTCCCTATCTCCACTCACTTCACTGCAATCAATTACAAAATTATCTGAATCAGTACCACAAACCAAATGTATATAAAAAGATGGCACCTCTTAATATCTCTATAGGTTTGGAAAAATATTAAATAAATATCCTTCATACCTATCGAAACGTTTTGTACCAATGGCATCAATTTCATCAATAAAAATAATGCAGGGAGATTTCTCCTTTGCAAGCTGGAAGGCATCACGAACAAGTTTCGCTCCATCTCCAATAAACATCTGATGTTCAGATTGAGATTAATAAACATGACAGTTAAAAAGCTGAAATGTAGCAAATAGAATAAAATGCCAATGTATGAAGCATAGTCAAGATGAACATAATAATTTAAAATAACCCAATAGATGAGAACAGAAATATAACCATTTTAATACTGATAACATAACATAAAGTAGCATTTATATCAATAATTGAAATAGATGAAAAAAAAAGTAGGAACGCGATCAAACAAAACCTTAACATAAATGAAATACCTGCACCAACTGTGGCCCAGCTAGCTTCAGGAAAGTTGCATTTGTTTGTGCAGCACATGCTCGAGCCATCAAAGTTTTCCCTGTCCCAGGAGGCCCATACAATAGCACACCCTTGGGTGGACGAATTCCAAGTTTTTGAAAGCGCTCTTTGTGTGTCATGGGTAAAACAATGGCCTCAACAAGTTCTTGTATCTGTTGAATGTAATAGGGATATGATTTACCATAAAAATCCAGCAACGATGGCAACTCTTATTCTTGCCTCAAACTAAAAATCTGACCTGCTTCTCTAATCCTCCAATATCATTGTAGTCTTCAGTTGGTTTTTCATCAACTTCCATAGCCTTCACTCTTGAATCATACTCCGATGGCAGTGTATCCAATATCAGATAACTATCTTTGTTCACACCAACCAAATCACCAGGCTTTAACTTGTCAGGGTCAACAAGACCCACAACAGGTAGAAAGATTGTCTGTAGTGAAGATAAGATATATGCTTAAAAACAATTTTTTTTTTAGTTTTGCTTGAGTGAAATACAATGGGCTTGAACAATACTCTAAGCAAAATTTAGAAATCGTAAACAGAAGGAAGTGCTCAACACATATATTGGTCGCCAAGGTAAACTACATGAATCAAGAAAAAAATATCAGATTTTGTAATACATCATTCAGTTCTTTTAAATCTAGTTGATTAAGACTTTAAGATCCAAAATGTTATACATCAACAGTTTCCAATGGTTAATTGATAATTAAAGGAATAACATTCATAACAAAAGGTCAAAACAGTTTCTATCCTTTAAAACTCATCAAGTATAATTCGGCAGCACACGTGACATTCAATCTATGATGGGAGCAGAACAGAAAACAAACTCAAACTAATTCAAAATATACTTAATAACTGCATTCAAAATAATTCAAGAATAGATGAAGCAACACCTGGCGAGTAGATGTCTTCAACACCACACATTTTCCTTTCCTCTGCGAGTCAAGATCAATGTTTGCACCATCCTCCTCAGCTTCATCTTCCGGGTTCATTTCCAAAATCTTGATACAGCAAAGTCAGAATTAGATAAGGAAAAAGACAACTTCAACCCAATTATCTACCGTTTGAATCATACCAAGACCATGTACAAATTTCAGAGATGCCCATCGAAGCTTCTAAGAATATAAGGTATTCTAATTATGCATGATCAACAAAATCAATAACCAATAGTAAAAACTGAGTTTTACATAAAAGTATAAAATAGATGATTCCAATAGCTCGGACCTTAAACATGTGTAGAATACATTAGAATCCCCATATATTTATAGCCATCATCAAGGACTCGAAAGTACCCAATTAAAACAATGGAAAGAATAGAGGATTATGAAATTAAATGTCAGAAAAAATTACCTCAACAATGTTTCCAACCAAGTATGGTAACTGCTTGTTAAGTTTTATCTTTTCCTGGTTCTCTTTTATCTTCTCCTTGTAAGAATCCAAATCCAAATTTGTTCTTTGAAGTTCTTCCTATACAATGCAGAAAAAAATCAGAAGCTTGACAAACCATTTACATCATATTTCATATGTCTAAAGAATATCTATAGATACCCAAACAACCGCGTGGTAGCCAGTGTTAAGAATAATGATTGACACAAAAAAAAAAAAAAAAAAAAAAAAAAGAGAACCAACTATACGCAAAGACAGAATATGAGAGTAACAAAATTTTTACTTCCGAAAATCAATAAAAATGTAAGCTAACCAAAAAAGGAACTCACTAGAAACACTAAGACCTAGGTCAATCATACCGGAGTAATTCTAAAATCTATTTTTAAGAGAAAATTCTACCACAATCATTTGACAATTAAATACAAAGAAAACTGAGGAAGTGGAAAAAAAAGAAAAACGGGACCTTATGAATTCGAATCTCGTTGTCCAACAAACGGGAAGCCCTGATAATATCATCAGTGGTCATGGAAGCCAACTGATCGTCCTCAAAGTTCGAATCTTCAACCATAGAGGTCGCCATTTGAATCGAATCGCTGAGCTTCCCAGGTTAGAAAAACGATTTCACGAAACAGATTTTCAGAGAACTAGAAGCGAGATTGGGAATTATGCTTGTGGGGAAAGAAAAGGAGAGAACATCAACTTTACATTCAGGCTTTAATTTTTATGGGCTTTTTGAAGTAGTGGGCCCAATCCATTTTTCAAGTAAACTAAAAATGAGTAATGTTTATGATCCACCATAATTTCAAGTAATTCTTCTAGATGGAAAATTTAAGATTATGTCACCGAATTTGAGACCCTTGAAATAAGAAGTGAATTTGATGAACCGGAAGAGCAAACCATTGCAATGTTTGTTAAGAGGCTTAAGATTGGAGATGTAGTGGAGTTACAACCCTATTTTTCAATGGAGGATGTCATTCAATTTGGCCATCAAAGTGAAAAGGCAACACAAGCATAGCTCTAAACCTTTCCAATAGGCCACTCATTAATAGACCTTCAAATTCAAAGCCACTACATTAGTCATTTGATAAAGATACTAGCAACTTGAGTGGCGGAAATGAGCAAGGAAGAAAAGCACCTTTTGATGCAACTAAACTAAGAGCAAGAGACATAAACTGCTTCAAGTGTCTCGGGATGGGACATATTGTTTCACAATATCCAATCCAAATAGTAATGGTTATAAGATATGAGAAATTACCAATTATGGGCATAAACTATGAGGTTTTTTTATTTTCAATCATAAATAAACGTTTTGAACAATGCAAAACCATAAAATATCAAAAATGTGACAATTTAGACCACGCCGGACGGACGCTCAAAAACCCCGTTCGTCCGGTCACTATTCACATGAACAGTGAACGGACGGACGCTTAAAAATACCGTCCGTCCGGTCACTGTTCACGTGAACAGTAACTATTTATGTTCGTTCTTTCTCCATTTTATAAATTAATTTTTAAAAAATACTAAACGATATTGGATTTACTTAAAATTTTTATCACACATTCATCACGTTATGAGAAAATAATCTGAAAATGTTTGTGATTTTATAACACTTGTACGATTTATTGTAAGTTTAGTGAATTATTTTATAAAAAATACGTAAAATAATTATAATAAATCATATAAGTATTGTAAAATCACGAAAATTTTCAAATTATCTTCTCATAATGTGATGAATGTGTGATAAAAATTTTAAGTAAATCCAATATCGTTTAATATTTTTTAAAAATTAATTTATAAAACGGAGAAGGAAAGTTACTGTTCACGTGAACAGTGACCGGACGGACGGTATTTTTAAGCATCCGTCCGGTCACTGTTCACGTCCGGCGTGGTCTAAATTGTCACATTTTTTATACTTTATAGTTTACATTGTTCAAAACGTTACTTTATGGTTTGAAATGAAAAAAATCTCATAATTTATTCTCATAATCTGTAATTTCCCGATATGGTTTATATGAAATTGAGAGTGAGGAAGAAATATTTTATGCACAAGAGGGGCCACTCCTTATAGTAATTAGAAACAGTGATGATCACTCAAAGCCCTGAAGATGATTGTCAAAGATCCAACATATTCCATTGTGGATGCTCAGTGAAAGACAAAGTTTGTTCTTTTATAATTGATAGCGAATATTGTGCTAATGTTACAGCTACAACGGTGGTGGACAAGCTTGGATTATTAACTTTTAGCCCTCTTTTACCTATTCTACATCAAATTTTCGTTTGAACCGCGATCTCGATTGCGACTCGATTTGGTAATAGTAGTTTGAGATCTGAGAGTTTAATTTTCTAACAAAAACGATAAGATGTAAAGAGAAATCTTCACAATCCATTTACAAGACAACATATGTACACATGTGCAAAAATCATGGCCAAACTAAGTTACCTTAAATTAGAAACTTTTTAGTATTAAAAAACTTACAACTAAGTCTAGAAGGCTTAAACAACATTTAAATTTCCCTTTTACAAAAATCAAGGGTAAATTTTCTTGCCAATCTCCACGTCATACTCTTGGGGGGGTTTAAAAGAATACAAATCATATGGGTCAGAAGAAAGTGTACGCATGATATTCGCCAAGCTGTACTCTCTATCGATACATGGTTTTGGGAGGCTTTGTCCCTTGTAGAGGCTCGTATTTTTTGATCATCGTAACCATGCATCTCTATCCGTCCATTTACGAGGTTGGCCGACACCTCTTCCTCCATCGTGTCCGCTGATTTCGCTGACTTTGACTTCCCGCGATATATCACGTAAATGATTAGTTGAGCTGAGCCCAAAACAAAGCCAATTGCATTTGGTATCTGGAAAGAAATTGAACTATGAATCATATACTAAAATGGACTAGTTTCCACAAGAAGAAGCAATAATTATTGATAAGCATAGACAGAAAAGCTGTAAAGAGTTGGATAAGAAAGCTTACTCCGATGTACAAATCTTTGACGAGCAAGGCATAAGATGACCAAACGCCAGCGTTCAGGAAAAGGAAAAAAGAGAGGAAAAAAGGCATGTATTTCACGCTCTTCGTCGCTATCACAGATCTCTATAAAAAATAAAAAAATAAAAAAAATCCATTATTAATTTTATAAACTACACGAATATATTTTTGTGAGGGTAATTTTGTCTTTTCACGAGCTACAACTAATACGACGTTACGTGAAAAAATAACTTACCATAACAGATAAAGGTGAAGCATACATGCCGATGGTTAATACAGCACAGAGAACTCCAACAATGGTGAGTCTTGCGCTTCCATGGATTGCTAGGAGAGTGATAGCAATTACCAACCCTAGAAATCCGATGTTCAAAGCCCCGACTAACTTCATCATCCTGACCTGAAATAGGTTACACCACTGAAAATAAATCGAAAGATCTCGGCTCTTCGAAATCGTATGATCATGAGGTGGAGAATATGGTTACCTTGGTATCTTTGGGAGCGTAGATGAGAAAGAGGGAGACATAGACGAGCTGAAAGACGGCTCCGGCACCGTTGACGGTGGAGATGAGCAAACCCCCCGGCTTGAGAATCCCGTAGAAAGTCCACAAGCTGGTGCTTAAAAGGGTTGTTATGTATGGGCTTGTTTTGTAATTCTCCGTTGATTTCTTCTTCACTACTTTAACAAATGTTTTTCTGCATTTGACGCAAGAAATCATCCAACTTTTGAAACAGAAATGATTTAATCCGTGATCATTGTAGAGAATCACGTGCTACTTACATTGGGGAAGCAAAAACTAGAATGGAAATTACATTTCCTGCAGAAGATTAACAAAAACAAACATCAATCAAGTGGAGAAAACCATAGATATCTTGGATGGAGAGAGAGAGAGAGAGAGAGGTTGCAGACCCAGTAGGCCAATGAAGAAGCTGAGAGAAGCCATGGAAGTATAGAAAGTGCAGTGCAGAGAAATGACAGTGAAGAGGGAATGAGACAGAAGGAGTCTTTGTTTGAAATAATTATGGGAAAGGGAAAGGGAAAGGAAACAGGGGGTTAAGAAGAACCTGATAAGAGAGAGGAGAGAGAGAGAAGAACATGCTAAAGGAGAGAGAGAAAGAGAGAGAGGTTGGCATCATCAATTTCGCTTTCTAGATTCTGGCAAAGTGTATCGTCAGTGAACTGCCACGTGTAATCAATCAGAGAAGTTGCTTTTTGTGGACCACCACTCAAATTTTGGGGAGAAATTAGGAGTTTCACTTTCTTCTCGATCCTTTTTCAAGATGCTTATTTTCGTGTTGTTTCCAATTCAATCGGTTAGGTGATAGCCTAATTTATGTTGAATTTCTTTTTTCTAACAATTAATATAAATTGTTCCCAAATTTAAAAAACATTTCAAAAATAATACTTCAAACAAACGCCGCTTAAAAAACGAAAGAGAATTTCAAAACATATATAAGAGAACTGAGAAAACTCGAGTATCCGACCAACGCAAGGATGTCCGTCAGATCCCTTTTAGCTATAGAACAACTTTGACGATTGGCATTAAGAGTCTATGTGTTAATATTTTATTGGGTTGGCATTATGACTATAAAGGCAATCCAAACCTTAATCACACATTGCTTTTTTGTCACACGTATTTGTAAAATTTGGTGGGGTGGCTAAAAAGTTTTTGATTTTAGGATTGACTTTTGGTCAACAGTCAAATTCTCTTTTCTATATTTACTAAAAACTTTAACTAATCGTCCAAAGCTTTGTGAGTGGACAATGACATAGTAGTTAACTTATTTTGGTTAACAAAATCTAAATGATTAGGTTCAAAACAATTACTTAGTTTATTTAAGATAAGACGATATGAACAACAATGAAAATTATCTATAAACTTTTTTTTCTTTTTTTTTTTCATTTAAAAAAATGTAAAAATTCAAATAAAAAAGCCTTAATTACGATGATGTAATATCAAGTTTGTGACCGTTTGTTTGGTGAAAGCAATGAGGGTTCAGTCCATACTAGTGGGAGTGTACAATCTCATATCGCTTGGAAGAGTGAAAAATGAATGGTTTATAAGTAAAGTTTGCTCTCTACTTGATGCAAGGCATTTGAGCTAACCTCAAGAACAAATTATTGTAAACTCTGACCTAAAACAGATAATATTGTAATGAAAAGACAGAGGACTACACAAATTTTAATCTTGCTTATGCATAAAATAGTTTTTTGTTTTTACTTTTTTATCTTAAAGGACCACCGTTATTCATGCAATATAATCATACAACATAAGTAAAAGAATTTCAAAAGAACCCGACTTTTCTATTTGAAGCACAGAATAGCACGAATGAAAATGTTATATTCTAGAAAAATGAAAAGGATTTGTCTTTTGTGCAACACGTAACAAAGAAAGATACCCCACTAAAATTGTCACATGCTACTTTATCTATCTTGTGCCACATTTTACGATAAATGCTTTTGTGACAACCAAAAGATAAAACGGTCCCTTCTATAGTAACACTAAATAGGTGTCTTGTTTACAATGCCACTTTGAGCGGTGGTTGAAAATTGTGGGGTTACGTCGCATTTAATGTATTTAATTCATAATCATTTCAAATATAATTCTTTATTTTTTATTCTATGTTTTCAGCAACGCTACCTTGCCCCCATTGCTTAGGCTATTTCTCAAAAAATAGTGGTTGATTGAGATGAATTGTCCAGATTTCCTGAATATTTAAGTCTTGTATTCAATATTTAGAAAACTTTTCCTTTTATTGGCATGCATAAAATTGTACCATGTTAAAATCATTTTTCGAAAAGAGGTTCAATTAACCTCCTCAGGCTCTGCTTGGGCAAAAGCTCGTGGCAGCGAGTTGGCCAGACCCTCTCATGGGGTTGGGCCATACCTAGGCCTACTTTCATGAAGTCGAGTCAGCATACCAACTTTGTTCGACCTGCCTCTAGCGGCCTTTGACACATTTTGACAAATTTCACCAGATTCTGACTGATTGCCAACGGTATGCAGACAGACTTCCCTAAATTATGTCCGATTTTGATGAAATTATGCCTGCTTTTAGCGAGATTCCAGTAAGATTCTATCGGAACTTTGATGAATCCCTGCGACCCTATGGTGATCGGAGGCCTGCATGCTCGATCTCAGACCACCCTTTAAGGGGTGGGTGTCATGACCCCGTTCTCGATCCCATCGAGAAATCGAGTTAATGTCATGGATTCTCCACTCGGAGAGACACGTGTACGCGCTTACTTGACCTAAGCATGATATCACTAATAAATATGGGTCGATCTCCTAAATTAGATGTAATCCAATGAAAAATCACCATAATTACGTCCAATTAAAATTTTCTTTCATCAACCATATGATTTCCATTTTAATCATGAATTAACACAAAACATGTTATTTACAATGTTTACAAAACTCATTTGTTGCAACACTCAGACCACTAAATGTAAATTTTACAAAACTATACAGTCAGCTCTTGCAACCAGAAGCATATTCACTCTCACAAGGCCGAATAGTTTTGAGCCCATGTCTAACCTAAATATAAGTATCTTAGTCAACTAATATGTCTTGATCTTGTTCTTATGGTTGTCATCTGCATCTAACAAATAGAAACTACAACAAGAATGAGATAATGAAGCTCGGTAAGTGTAAATAATATATTGTGGGGATTATAGAGTTTTGAGTGTCTCCGGTGACGGTGAAGATGCCGTAAGAAGGTAGAAGAAGAGGATGGAAGATGGCGGTGATAGAGAGAGATTGACGGAGGAAGAATGATGGTTCTGTATTTTCTACTGTTGTGCACAACTGTGCTTTACAAGGTATATTGACAATCTAATGATAAGACAGTAACTAGAAATACTAACGAGTTATACAAACCTAAAGGATATAATTACATTAACATCCCCCCTCAAGAGCAAGGCTGCAGACCGAAGATCTTGGATATAAACATATCGAACTTTGGTGGCAGAAGATGTTTTGTTAATGCATCAGCTAGTTGGTGTTCAGAAGGTGTATATTTGACGAGCAACGAATTTCTAATAACTTTTTCTCTAACAAAATGAAAATCTATTTCAACATATTTAGACTTCGAATGGAGAACGGGATAAGAGGGGTCGTTGTGGGAGTAGCACCTAGTTCTGTGAGTAAGGATTGTAACCACAAGACTTTCGCAGAGCCATTGGCAACGCTTCGATATTCAGATTCAGTGCTTGATCTGGAAACCACTTTTTGTTTTGCTGATGACCATGAGATTAAGTTGTTTTCAAGAAAAATACAATATCCAACCGTACTTTTGCGATCATCAAGGCAGAAGGCCCAGTCAGCATCCGTATAGCAAATCAAATCAAAGTTTGTAGACTGCAAAAAGGAGATGCCAAGAGTCAGAGTACCTTTTAGATAACGTATGATACGTTTGACGGCCTGCCAGTGAATATCTGTGGATGCATGCATAAATTGAGAGACTTTGTTTACGACAAAAGTGATGTCCGGTCGTGTCATACAGTAGTATTGGAGACCACCAACAATGTTAAGATATAGATGGCCATCAGATAACGAGAAACCTAAATTGTTGGATAAAATTGGTCCTACTCCCAGTTGGGATCGGTTTGCACGATTCCATATTTGCTCTATGAGTAACTCACTTATATAGCGGGATTGTGAGAAATTCATACCTGACAAGGTGCGGGTGACTGAAATCCCAAGAACGTAGGAAAGTGGCCCCAGATCACGAATCTTAAATTTTGAATATAGGTAAGCTAACAGTCGATCAATGTGACCATCCAAGTTGCCTGTTAAGATGATGTCATCCACGTACACAAGCATAATCAGAATAAAAGAGTCGATACGACAGACAAATATTGATGAATTCGATTTTGTAGCCGAAAAACTCCATTGTACGAGAGCAGTGTAAAGCTTAGTGTACCAGGTCTGAGGAGACTGCTTAAGGCCATACAAAGCCTTATGTAATAAGCAAATAGCAGATGGTTGAGAGGCGCTAGTAAAACCAGGAGGTTGATGCATAAAAACCTTCTCTGTTAGATCACCATGGAGAAAATCATTTGAAATGTCAAGTTGTCTAATACTCCACCCAAGAGAGACTGCTAGAGAGATAGTTGTACGAACAGAGGCAGGTTTGACAACCGGACTGAAGGTTTCATCATAGTCGATGCCTTCAGTTTGGTCGTAGCCTTTTGCAACAAGACGAGCCTTGTATCGACTAATTTTGCCGTCTGAATTTTGTTTGGTTTTGAAAACCCATTTGCACCCAATTATCTTAGCTCCCGGAGGAACATGGACCAGAGTCCAAGTGTTGGTTTTTTTGAGGGCCGCTATCTCCTCATGCATCGCTGTTAACCAATGAGGCCTTTTGAAAGCTTGAAAGAAGGTTTTGGGTTCAAGTAGGATGTGGACGGAAAGGGCTTTGGGTTTGAAAATTCCATCTTTGGCTCGTGTTCTCATAGGATAGGCATTTTGCGGAGTTGGTTGGAAAATGGGAGGAAGTGAGTTTAGGTGATCGGTGTTGGTAGTGGGCAAGGATGTAAGAGGGTTGAGAGGTGGTGGTGAGAGTGATTGGGTAGACTCGGTGTTTAGGTGGATAGGTAAGGAGGAACATGGGGTTTCCGGAACGGATGTAGGAAAGGTACAAGTTATAGGGAGGGAGAAAGAGGAGGATGAGGATGAGTTTGATTTTAGGGAAGCAAAAGGAAAATGAAACTCAACAAAGGTGATGTGTCGAGAAATGTAAATTTTGTTTGATGTAAGATCTAAGCATAGGGAACCTTTGTGATTTAGACTACGACCTAAGAACACGCACAGAAGAGAGCGAAGTTGAAATTTATGGTTATTGAATGGTCGAAGGAGGGGATAACAAAGACATCCAAAAACTCGTAACAAGGAGTAATCTGGGATGGAATGGGAAAGACATTCAGATGGAGATTTGTTTTGGAGTACGAGAGTAGGTAATAGATTAATTAAGAAGGTAGCTGTCTCAAAAGCATAAGACCAGAAACGTGGAGGAACAGAGGAATGATACAGGAGAGAAAGACCAGTTTTGACAACGTGTCGATTTTTTCGTTCAACTCAACCATTTTGGTTTGGAGTGTAGGGACATGAAATGCGATGATGTATACCAAGCGATTTAAAAACTGGAGTTAAAGCTTGAAACTCTCCACCCCAATCCGATTGAACAGATTTGATAGATACTCCAAATTGTGTATGTATGAATTTTTGAAATTGAACAAAGGTAGCAGAGACTTCGCCTTTTAATTTTAATGGAAAGAACTATGTGAAATGAATACAATCATCTACAAAAAGTAAGAAATAACGTGCACTAGTAACAGAGTTGATAGGTGACGGACCCCAAACATTAGTAATTATTAACTCAAAAGGATATTCAGCACGTGAATTTGAAATTACAAAAGGAAGTTGATGAGATTTACTCATCGAGCAGGATACACATGAGTGAGGAGATTTTGAATTTGAAAACGGAAGATTACATAGTTGGACAACATTCTTCAAAACAGAGGAGGATGGATGTCCAAGTCAGTTATGCCAAAAAATTTGGGATGGAGGTTGGAAATTTGGCAGCCGAGCAATGAGAGCTCTAGCTGGAAGGACTGCCAAAATTCGATACAGGTCATCACTAACAAGTCCTTGGAAGAGAAGGCTGTGAGAATTCTAATCCTTAAGACAGAAAAAATCAGCATGAAGTTCGATATAAAGCGAATTATCGAGACACAATTTGTGAACGCTAACCAGATTTTGTAACATTTAAAGAGTATGACTGATTGAGTTTAAATGTAAGAAACGAGTTACAGTAGGAAAAGTGAGGGAACCAGTGTGAAGGATAGGAAGAGAATTACCGTCAGCGGTGAGCATAGATGGAGTTTCGACGTAGGGCAGTGGCTGGTGCAGATTTGAGAGATTCGGGGTGAAGTGATTTGTGGCGCCGAAATCAAGGAGCCATGGCTCGGCCGGAAAGTGAGACTGCGGTGTGGGAAGAATGCCGGTGCCGAAAGGTTGGCAACTGTCCGGGTCGAAGGAATGGCTCTGGATCGGGAACGAAGAAGACAAACGGGAAACGAAATTGGCTGACGAGTTATATGGGATATGGGTCAGGTTATGGTTCGGGATATGGGTGGAGTTATGATTCGGGTTATGGGGAAAAGAGGTTGAACCGGGTTCTGAGTATATGGATTATGGGCGGGGTAATGAGTGGATGTGGTGTGGGTTGGATTAGGATGGAGGTGGATCAGGGCGGGTGGCCTGTAACTTGGATTGAGGCGGTGATAGCAAGCCTGGGCGGAGTGGCCCGGTTTGCTACAAATCTGGCATTGGGCTTTAAAGCGACCACTGGGCCGAGTCGGATTCCAAAAAGCTGGGCCTGGTCCATTTTGCAGAAAACCGGTTGGCCTGATAGACGCCGGGTTAAAACGAGGAGGCTGAAAATTCGCAGCATTCGCCTGAAGAGGGCCGGGCACCGGAATGGAGAAAACGGCATTATGCTTTTCAAGGCGGAAATCAAAGCTTTGGAGGAGACTCTGGACTTCTTCCATAGGGGGTTCGTCTACCCGATTAGTAATGGATACAATGAACGCGTTGCACTCGCTTCCAAGGCAGGCGAGGAAGTATATCATCCGATCTCGGTTGGAGACAGGCTCACTGATCTCAGGAAGGGTGTTGCACAAATTGGTGAGTTTATGAATATATTGAACCGCCGATAGTCCGTCTTTAGACAGAGAGTGGAGCTGACTTCTGAGGTCGGTAATCCTCGCTAGCGAAGAAGAAGCAAAGAGGCAAGCCAGGGCATCCCAAATTTCGCTAGCCATGTTGAATGAAACTATATGGGGCAATAGATCATCCGACAGAGAAGAGAAAATCCAAGACATAATGAGGCGATTGTACCTCATCCAGAGGATGAAATCTGGATTCTGTTGTGAAGAGTCCGAATCTAGGACTTTCAGTGGAGCAGAGAGCGAGCTGTCTAGGAGGTGATCCACTCCATTTGCGATGGCAATATTGAGTAACTGTGCCTTCCAGAACCAACAACTTTCTTCTTCCTTTTCTTTCTTTTGTCATTGAAAGATGGCGCCAAATGAGCACTTTCTATTCGATCATGCTTAATCCTCTCTTCTTCTTGGACACAATGAGACATTAGTTCATTAAGCGTCCACTTATCCTTCTGGCAGTTATAACTGATCTTAAACTACCCAAACTGAGGAGGAAGAGAAATCAAGACTAAGTGAACAAGCATGTCTTCTGACAGCTCTAACTTAAGTTCATTAAATCTTGAAGCAAGATGAAACATTTCCATTATGTACTCCCTGATATTCTTATTTCCATTATAGTTGAGTGAGATAAGCTTAGCTAAAAATGTGCTTGTCTCCGTCTTCTCGTTTTTCTCAAAACGCTTCTCAAGTTTATCGAGGAATGTTTTGACATCAGTGTCTTCTAACATATTGCCCCAAAATGCTTCTGGAATGACGCGCTTCATGATCATCAGACTTACACAACTCGAACGCTCCCACTTTTCTATCTTCCTTTTATCATCAAGGGTACTTGATGCTGAAAGAGGTGGGAAGCGTGCGACCCCAAGTGCAATGTCAAGATCCATGCACCCGAGAACAATCATAACGTTCTCTTTCCATACTTTATAGTTGGTCTTGTTAAGCATAGGAACTTTATTAACGTTACCCATTATACTTGAGATGTTAACTGCAACAATAAAGAAAATGAAATAACATTAACTCACAAAATAATATGTATATATATGACAATAATATAATTCAAAATATAGTGTATCCATCAATAAGAAACCGGTACAACATTAACACTTAATCTTTTGACTAAAACTGTTAACTTGTAATTGGTAACTTGGTCTAGTATATAAACATTGACAATAAGACTTGTCAAATAATGAACTTATTTTTAGACAAGTTCAATGTTCACATGACATCCTAATAATAGTCTCACATGTTTTTAATACTACAACAATCCATGCAACTGTATAAACATCAACCTTCCTTTGAACCGGTCGATATTCATACAATGTCATGTCTCATATCCAACATATAAAATAGGATAATTAAAGCAAGAGAGGCTAATTTTATAACATGTTACCCAACCATCTTATTTTACAATGTAAGACTTCATAAAATTGCACTAAAAAAGAGTTTAGAAAATCATGTATATGCATATTTAATAGCTAAGCAACCATAGTAGTCAATCAGTAAACCAAAGGATCAGTCAACTTAGACTAGAAGGTTCAAATTGTCTAAAAAATTGGGCAAAAACGGGGTGAATTGGGGCGAACCGAGCCCTGAATTATCCAGAAACAGTCATTAGAAAAGAACCAAAATAGCCGAACTAAAGTGAATCGGGACCAATTTTTTTTTTTTTTTGTGCCAGACCGGCTCGGATCGGACCGGGCCAAACCGAATTGAACCGGTTCAACCCAAACCAAACCGGTCTTGGTCAAACCAACCAAAAAATCGGTCCGGACCAAAATCGAACCTAGTTGGTTTGGTCCGGGTGGGACTGAACCTAAAAATTTTGGTCCGATTTGGACCAAACCTGATCCAATCGAATCGAATTGGTCCAAACCGCCGGATAAGGGCGGTAAACCAATAACAAAAATCGTCGAAATCTCACCGATTTTGGCAGATTTTCACCCTAAAATTGTCCGATTTATGAAAAATAATGATAGATCTGGCAATAATCCTTAACGTGCATCACAAAAAATAAATTTTTAAGGTCTCCAAACATACATTCTAGCGGAATTAGATGCATAAAAATAGCCTAAAAAATAATTCCAAAAATTAAAAAAAAATTGATGCTTTAATCCGAATTGATGCTAAAATTTATTTGATTCCAAACAACGATTACTCGTAGTCTAATGTGATTGGCTCTGATACCAATTGTTAGATTCAATTAGAATTATTGACTCCCTAAAATAAACGAAAACTTAATTCTCAATCTCCACGTTAGAAATTCTACAAGCAAATCAACAAAGCAAGAAGAACGTACCCGAATCCATTGTCTGAATGCAAAATATCGTAAATCGGGTACGTAGATCTTCGGATTCTACAGTCGCCCTCTCTAAAGTCTCTCTAGAATGATGGCGGTTCCAAGGAGTCCAAGGGTTCAATTGTGAATTGGTGACGATAACCCTTTAGTTTAACCTAATTAGGTAATTTATCATTTTGCTCATCACAAATTGATAAATTACCCATAATGTTTCTACACATTATAATTTAACCATATTATATTTAATATACTATAAAGTCCCTTGAAATTATATTAAATTACTTTAATGTAGACTTAAGCCTGATGATAACATAATGTATAATTTATAGCTCGATAATTTAAATCCAAATAGAATTATAAATCCTTATAATTATAATTCTAACGTGATCTTTAATTTTTCATATACTTTATACACAGAAAAAGAAAAAAGGGAAATCTTGATATGTAGAATGAACAATCAACCATCCTTTTAATGGAGCATCGGATCTGCATCTTCATCTTCTCCACTCCACTTCCAGGCAGTGATTTCACCAGCACCATCTCCTGTGAAGAACATTTCTTCCTTGCAAGTTCCAATGGCACGAACCTCCATCTTTCCACAAATGACGGCAGTTCATACATTACCACCGAATCGTCGTTGATGGAAACAAACAAGATCGGCTTCTTCTTTCGATTCGTCATCCCATGAAACTTCCGAATTCTGTGTTCTTCGCTGCGAGTATACATCGTTGAGAATACGGATCTTGCTGCTTTGGATATGGATCGGTAAAACCAGAGAAGGTAGAACCAGAGAAGGAGAAGGAAGAAGAGAAACGGCGGCAGAGAAAATGATGATCTTGCATTTCAAAAATTGTACTCTTACAATGTATATACCCAAGAGATAAAAGAAACTAAAACGTAACTATTCTGTACAATGAGACTATAAACGAACTATAAATGAATAGTAGTCTAATATCCCCCCTCAAGATCAAGGGCAATAGCCGAAGATCTTGAACAAGAAGAGATTGAAAGAGTCGGGTGGAAGAGGTTTAGTGAGAGCATTAGCCAGTTGGTTGGATGAAGGAGTGAACTTGACCGATAACTTCTTTTGGAGCACCTTTTCCCGAACGAAGTGGAAATCAATCTCCACATGTTTAGATTTTGAGTGCAGCACATGATTTGAGACAAGATATGTGGCACTCAAGTTATCACACAGTATGAGAGGTGCGGTGGTAGAAAGGATACCTAGCTCCTATAAGAGGGACTGCAGCCAGAGAACCTCAGCGGCACTGGTCGCAACATTACGATACTCGGATTCAGTACTGGAACGAGAAACAACCTTCTGTTTGGTAAAGGACCAGGAGATAAGATTAGGACCTAGAAAGATACAGAAGCCACTGGTGCTCTTCCGATCGTCGAGGCAAGAAGCCCAGTTGGCATCTGTATAACATGTCAGATCATGAGAGGTAGAAGGCGTGAAGGAAATACCGAGTGAAGGAGTGCCTTTTAGATACTGGAGAATTCGCTTGACTGCTTGCCAGTAAACATCAGAAGGGGCATGCATGAACTGTGCGACTTTGTTGATTGCAAAAGCAATATCGGGCCGTGTAAGGCAACAGTATTGGAGACCTCTGACTATGCTACGATATAGAAAACCATCTCGTAGAGGTGTCCCGGAGTGTATGGATAACGGAGGCTTAGCGACCATAAGAGTCGGAACCGGTTTGCACAAATCCATATTGGCCCTGTGAAGAAGCTCAGAGATATATCGTGATTGTGAAAAAGTCATACCAGCAAGGGTCCGAGTGACAGAGATACCTAGGAAGTAGGATAAAGGGCCAAGATCTCAAACTCTGAACTGGGAATGTAGGTACGCGAGGAGCTGATCTACGAGAGTGGGCGAGTCACCTGTCACAATAATGTCATCGACATACACAAGCATAATAAGGAAGAATGATGACGTACGGTGTCTGAAAAGTGACGAATCCGACTTAGATGCCAAGAAACCCCAATTTATTAAAGTGGTGTATAATTTGGTATACCAGGCTCTCGGGGACTACTTTAGACCGTAAAGAGCTTTCTGTAGGAGACATACTGTCGATGGGTAAGATGGATCAATAAAACCGAGAGGCTA
The DNA here is from genome assembly GCA_022432975.1 of Begonia masoniana. Lineage (NCBI taxonomy): Eukaryota > Viridiplantae > Streptophyta > Magnoliopsida > Cucurbitales > Begoniaceae > Begonia > Begonia masoniana. Next base: position 7,696,605 of record CM039506.1, read on the forward strand.
TTGCATGTATACCTGCTCAGTCAGATTACCGTGTAAGAAAGCGTTGCTGATATCTAATTGTCGAATAATCCAGTGAGATGAGATAGCTAAAGAGAGCACTGTGCAGATGGAAGTGGGTTTGATTACCAGACTGAACGTCTCATTATAATCAATACCTTCAGTCTGGTCATAACCTTTAGCTACTCGCCGAGCCTTGTATCGAGAAACGGTCCCATCAGAATTGAGCTTAGTCTTGAAGACCCACTTACAGCCTATAAGTTTTGCACCTCTAGGTAGTGGAACTAAGGTCCAGGTGTGGGTTTGTGAAAGAGTGGAAATTTCCTCTTGCATGGCAGTGAGCCAGTGAGGATCTTTTGCCGCTTGGGAAAAGGTTTTGGGTTCAAGGACGGTCTCGAAGAGGAAGGCCTTGGGCTTGAAAATACCAGATTTAGCTCGAGTGGTCATAGGATGGGTATTGAGGGCGGAAGAGTGGGGAGCTTGGGGATCAGAGAAAGTATGGGGAGGTGAGGTGATAGCCGAAGCAAAAAAAAGGTGAGGAAGTGGAATCAATTGGATGGATAGGTATTGGACAAGGGACAGGGACGAGTGAGAGTGAGGATGATTGAGTAGGCGGATTGGTATAGGTGGGAGAATAAGTTAAGCAAGGGATGGTAAGTGTAAACGAGTTTTGGGGAGAAACAGGTGGTGAAAGAGAGGAAAACGGAAATTGAGATTCAACGAAAGTGACATGACTAGAGATGTAGATTTTGTTGGCGGTAGGATTGAGACATAATGATCCTATGTGATTTGGACTAGGGCCTAAGAACACACAAGGAAGGGACCTGGGTTGAAGTTTGTGTTTATTAAACGGGCGAAGAAGAGGAAAACATAGACAACCGAAAACACGAAGGGAAGAATAATCTGGAATTTTGTGGAACAAGCATTCAGAAGGAGACTTGTGATTTAAGACCGGAGTGGGCAGTAAATTGATTATGCTGGTAGCTGTGAGGAAAGCGTAAGGCCAAAAATGATGAGGGACTGAAGAATGGAAGAGTAGAGCAAGGCCTGTTTCAACCACATGATAATTTTTGCGTTTCACGCGACCATTTTGATTTGGGGTATATGGACACGAAATTTGATGTTGAATGCCAAGGGATTTAAAGAGAGAAGTGAGAGATTGAAATTCACCACCCCAGTCGGATTGGACGGTTTTAATTCGAGCACCGAACTGAGTATTAACAAATTGATTGAAATGGACAAAAGTAGTAAACACTTCACTTTTTAATTTCAACGAAAAGAGCCAAGTGAATCGAGTACAATCATCAACGAAGAGAAGAAAATATCGTGCGCCAGTGATAGATTTAATAGGAGAAGGACCCCACACATCAGTATGTATAACATCAAAAGAAAATTGAGCATGTGATTGTGAAATTGGAAACGGTAACTGATGACTCTTACTCATTTGACAAGGGGTACATATTTGATACAAAAAAATTTTGGACTTTAAATTACAAGAGTCTAATACTTGTTTCAACACCATTGGAGAAGGGTGACCTAGACGCCTATGCCAAAGAGCATCCAAAACAGAGGGGGAATCCTTGAGCTGGGCAGCAAGGGACAAAAGCGTGTCGGTAGATGGAATGCGATAGAGGCCGTCACTGAGCAACCCACAGAGGAGGATTCGGTGAGTAGTCCGATCCTTGACAAAAAAACGCGTTGGGTGAAATTCAACAAAAACACAGTTTTCTTGACACAATTTTGAAACGCTGAGCAGATTGTGTGACAGATGTGGAGTGTGATAAACGGTGGGCAATTGAAGGGAACGGCCAATGGCGGAATAACAGAGGAACCAGAATTGAAAAGAGGAAGAGAAGTACCTTGCGCTGTGGCAACGTGAGAAGGAGTAGTGATAAGTGTGTATTTTACACACTTATTTATATCTTTTTACACTTGATTTGATAAGTTTTTCCTCGAGTGTTTGAAGAAATTTGATAAATTGTGTGCAAGTGTGCAGATATTAAATATAGAACAGGAGGCTGGAAAAAGGAGGTGAAAAAGAATTAAAATTCAAAGTTAAGTGAGAAGCAACTGATCGACATTCAGCAACTGATCGCTTGCAATTTTAAGAGCAAACCATAGCCGCGATTGATATCTATGAAATGAAGAGATCGATCGCTACATATACATAATTGCAAATTGAAGAGAAGCTAGCGATTTGTTGTACATAGAAGAGCAGCGATCGATCTCTTTATGAATCCAGAGATCGATCGCAGTACATGGAGAAAAGGCAGAAGAACAATTAACATAGCCAGCTGCGATCACTTGAAGGAAGCAGCGATCGATCTCTGTGAAATACAGAGATCGATCGCCACACATATGCTACAAAGAAATGCCGCGATCGATCTCTATAACTTGGCAGAGATCGATCGCTGATCAAATTGTTAATATGGAAAGAGGACGTGTTTTAATCCGAGCCGTTAAACTGAATACAGACTTCATCTCAACCATTGATCGGCTGAAAAACCACATTAAAAACCTAGAGCAGACCTAAATGATGGGAGATTCTGTATCGGCTGGAGAGGATTCGGCAACAGAGAGCAGAGGCGATTTTCGTCGGCAGAGAATTACAGAATAATTTTCCTTCTCTTTTTCTTTCTATTATTTCATTATGCACTACTTTATTATTATTTGCGTTGTTTATTTATCTTCTAGCATGAACTAAACGTTTGTTCTAGGGTTTCGATGTAGCCTAATTATGATTATTTATTTTTCTTAATTCAAGTATTTAATTTCCTGTTCCTGTTCTGTGTTGAGTAATTTATTCTGGACGTAATGCTTAGGTTTGCTTGATCACCAAAACTAAGAACTTTATGGTTGATTCGGGATGCGAGAGCGGAGAATTTAACCGTGCACTGAATATTTTGCCTTAAAAAGGATCCTAGGCTAGAGATAGTTAGGGCGTTTGAGTGGAAAAATAATTTCTTGTTCTTAATGTATTCAATTAATTCTCAGGATTAGAGACCGAGAGGTGATAATTCGTTAATTGAATAAGTTTGTCTTTACTCGAGAGAGATTGATGAATATTTTCGTGAAATTGCCATCAACACAAAGGAATAGGAATTGATTACTTGAATTAGGTTTAATAAATAGGATTAGTTAAGTGAAATCGGAACCCTGGATTTTCTCATCATATAATCTTACTTCTTTATTTTTAAATCTTTTATTTAAATTGCTGCTTAATTTTATTTGAATTATTATTTTAGTTTTAAAATCTAAATCACAAAAATTATTATTTCTTTTCAAATTAAACTAAAATTTAGATACTCAATATTTAACATAATTATTCCTCGTGGGATCGACACTCGTACTTATACACACTTTATTACTTTTGCGACACGTGCACTTGCGTATCACGATTTTTCGCAACAAGTAGAAAGGGGTTGAGGTTGACTGAGGAGGTCGAGTTCCGGCGAGAAGTGGTGGGTTGTGCAGGAATCCAAAACCCAGGGGGTGGCCGGCAACGGCGTGGTCGGAGTGGGCAGAAGACCGGTGGGGTTGAGCAACGATGGAGGAGCTCGGGTCTGGAAGCTGGCAGGGGTAGGGTCAAATGAGTGAAGGGTCGGGTCGGTGGAGTGATGGGTGAATGTGGGTTGGGTATGGGTTGAGAGGTGGGTTTGGGCGGGGCATAAGTTAGATTGGCTTGGGCTGAGAGGGGGTGTGGGTTTGTTCGTTGGGCTGCAGAGGCTAAGTGGTAGCACTTGAGGGCTGAATGGCCCACCTTGTTGCAGATCTGGCAACGAGGCCGGTGCTGGTTGTTGGGTCGAGCAGATCGCCACGGGCCGAGTTGGGGCTGCAGACCAGAGCTATGAGGGATAAACCCAGTTGAGGAGCTGGGCCAAAGAGGAAATTGTGGCCGAGGGCTCCAAGGAGAGCGAGCCGAGTTCTGATAGGCGACATTCGCCTAAAATTGAGTCGGGTCGGAAGGGGGATCGTAGCATTCTGTTTTTCGAGCCGAAAGTCGTAGCTTTGGAGAAGGCTGTAAATTTCTTCGAGCGATGGCTGGTCGACGCGATTAGTGACAGACGTTACAAAGAGATTGTACTCGCTGCCTAATCCGCCCAAAAAATAGAGGATTTGATCTTCATAGGAGACGGCTTGCCCGATAGCAGCGAGGGTGTTGCAGAGGGAGGTTAGCTTGTGTATTTTAGCAGCTGTAGAAATGCCGTCTTTTGAGAGGCAGTGGAGTTGATTTCGAAGTTCGGTAATGCGCACTAATGCGAAAGAAGCAAACCGACTTGCGAGAGCCGTCCAAACTGCGCTGGCGGTCGGAAAGGTAACGAACTGGGGAAGCAGATCCTCGGACATGGAAGAAAATATCCAGCTCAGTAGAAGACTATTGTAACTTTGCCAATTGTTGTATTTTGGATTTGGTTGGGAGGAGAGATTGTCCAGAAACGATGGAGGGGGTGGGCAAGAACCGTCGTGCATATGAGCGATACCATTTGGCAGTGACAACATGTAGGATTTGGGTTTTCCACACGAGGTAATTAGTGGAGTTTAGCTTGATGGTTATTGTCTGATTTACTGCTGAGAAAGGTGGGAGAAGAGAAGAAGGACGGATAGAGGGGGAGGAAGGGATGGTTGAGCTGGGAGACGGATCTGTTGAGATTGGGGATGCCATCTAGCTCTGATACCACGTTAAGAATAAGGATCTTGCTGCTTTGGATATGGATCGATAAAACCAGAGAAGGTAGAACCAGAGAAGGAGAAGGAAGAAGAGAAATGGCGGCAGAGAAAATGATGATATTGCATTTCAAAAATTGTACTCTTACAATGTATATACGTAAAAGAAACTAAAACGTAACTATTTTGTACAATGAGACTATAAACGATAAATAAATGAATAGTAGTCTAATATGCATGGCTTCCAACTCTCCACTTGCAGATTCTGCCCAGACCTTCATCGACTAGTCGAGAGATCCAGAAATCAGAAATATATCCCAGCAGATTAGCGACATTACAGGTCCTGAGTGTTGATTCAGAATTTGAACGCGTTCTCTTGTCTCCATTTTCTACATTCTGATCGTGTTGTCAGTGGATCCTGAATACAGGAAAGACCACCCCACTGAGAGGCATACCACTGCTGATCTATGGCCTTTCATGGCCGTCAATGGCTCAAACCGTTGCGTTTCAGAACTCGAGAATCTCCATGCAGAGATATCTCCGTTATGCAATCCGGCGAAGAGGGAGTTCTTGCTGCCTTCAATAGCATAAACAAGCCCGACAGGTCCAGTGAGACGGATCTGGATGTTATGGCTTTCAATTTTCATGGCGGTCACGACGTTCTCCATTCCGATAAACAGCCAGGAGCCATGACTTCCCAAAGAACCGATTTCTCCGCCCACATTCATGGGTTCCTCGCCCCCAACCAATTTATAACAATGACCATCTCAGGACCAGAAACCAATTTTATTTTGTATGATAGAAATAATCCAAACCTCGATGCTGCCCCACCTCTAATATGACCTATGATACCGACAATAGGACAAACTCCTGCAGGGAGGGAGAGAGAGAGGAATCATTTAACGAAAAGTTTAACAATAGAGGATTTGAATGCAAAAAAATAATTTAAAATATCAGCTGTCAAAACCTCCTAACTCTAGGGAATCAAATGTACTTTTCTCAAATATGGATTCCAATCTATAAAAGAAACACTTGTATTTGACTAACTACGTATAAAGATAGACAATTTTGTATATTCGTTTAATCATTTATTTAATTATGAATTTTGACAACTGTTCATGGATCAATCGAACATCCATTTTTTTTCAAAGACTCTTAGAATTGTTCTTAATCGTCCATCAAAGATCATCGAACGATCCATATTCATTTTCTTCTACATTTGTTCGGACCCATTAATGAATGAATAGATATTTTACAGCTCTTTACAAGTAAAACCTTATTCACATTCATTTAACGAAAACTTGTGATTTTACACCCATTTACGAGTGAAACCATATTTATTCACATCCATCGATGAAAAGTTAAGAATTTGCAAACTCACTCACTTATTTGACACGATTGACGGTTTCAATCAGCTGTGAAACTAAGTGGTTTTAGTAGAACTTTCTACATGCTTATAGATGTTACAATGAGCAACTCTACCAAAGAACATTAAATGCTATGAGGAAATTTAGTTTATTTTGGACATGGACATGTGCCGTGCACATGTCTAATTTAACGGAAAATAGTTTAAAAATCAAGTTGTTAAATTAAATATTAGAAGAAATTCAGATTCAATATCTTTTAAGGTACGTCTGGATACATAATTTTGAATTAATTACAGATAAAAATGAGAAGATATTCAGATTCAATATCCTTTGAATTTATGAAAAATGAATCACCGACCTGGTAAATTTAGATTCATTACCCTTTCAAGGGATACTGAACATTATTAATTTTGGAAGTTTTTTTTTTCCTCCATAAATAGAGCTCCATGGCTCATGCACTAACGTTATGTGCAATAAGGGTTTTTCTCAGAAATTGTTTCTGCAAAAAATTGTAGTCATCAATGGCTGCAACTCAAAGGGTTGTATCTTGGACTTTCCTTCTCTTTTCTACCCTTCTTCTTCTTCTTTCTTCCTCTTCCACTGCTGATCAACTGCTCAAACAATGCAAGCTTGATCAAATTTACCAGGTCGGTGATTCATTTTCGGACACCGGAAATTTGATCATCGAGAACCCGAACACTCCCTACTCTAAGCTTCCTTATGGCCAAACCTATTTCAAGAAGCCGACCGGTCGATGCTCCGACGGTTTGCTGATGATCGATTACTTCGGTGATTGAACTGTTACTAAACCTTGCGAGTCAAAGTTTAGGGTTTTTCTTTTGTTTTTTTGTTTAATTCTCAAAAGTTTTGTTTGTTTTCCATGAATTATTTTTGTTATGTCAACAGCTTTATCAGCCGGACTTCCCTTTCTGAACCCATATTTGAATATTGACGGACTAACCCGAAATGGAGATAATTTTGCCGTGGCTGGCGCTACTGCTTTACCCCAAGAATTTTATTCTCAAATCCATATTTCTACTTCATCCGATAAAGGTTCGCTCAGCAATCAACTTGATTGGATGTTCACCCATTTCAACAGCATCTGCTATGATTATGATGGTAATTTCTTTTTTTTTTGTTGGATTTTAACTATATTTTCATCACTTCATTGATATTTTTTGTTTTTAGATTGTCAGGAGAAGCTCAAGCCTGCTCTGTTCGTCGTGGGAGAGATTGGAGGGAATGACTACAACATTGCATTAATTAGAGGCAAATTCACCATTGAAAAAGTAAAAGAAACCATCGTTCCTCGTGTAATTGAAGCCATTAAAGCAGCTGTCCAAGTAAGTTTCATTTTGTTTAACTAAAAGTTACAATATTTTCATAGGTTACAAAGTAACTGGCGTTTTCAATTTGGAAAAATGACAAACCTTTTGTTTTATAAATGAAAAAAAAAAAAAAAAAATTAATTAATCAGCTATCTGGTAACATATGTTCTCCCAGAGGGTGATCCAATATGGAGGTGTTCGAGTCGTGGTGCCCGGAAACTTTCCGGTCGGGTGTTTTCCTATCTATCTTACCCACTTCCAGACGAATGATGCTGCTGCTTACGATGAATTGCGCTGCCTGAAGGACTTCAATGCTTTGGCTACTTATCACAATGAGCAGCTTCAAATTGCCATTGAAGAACTTAAAAAAGAAAACCCTCAAATTATTATCGTTTATGCCGACTATTACAAATACTTTTTGTGGCTTCTTCGTGGCGCCTCGAATCTGGGTTAGTTCCTTCTAATTTCCATGGTTTTACTGTTATTAACTACAAGTTGCGAGACATAAAAGTAACTTGCTTTGAGTGTAGTCCACCATTATCACCTTGTTTCTGAACTTCTAAAGCTACAACCGAGGAACCCTTGTCTAGTTTCCAAGACGAGAAACTAAATTAATATCAATGGAGATAAAACCCTAATAGTGATTTGATTCTTATAAAAATCCTTACCATAAAGGCTTTGAGGGAATCATCCTTATAACGGGAGGATTTATCCATCAACTGATTGATTGAAACTGGTCTTGTTTTGTGGGTAATTTACAGGATTGGATGCAAAATCAGTGCAAAAGTCATGCTGTGGAGTAGGAGGGGACTATAATTTTAGCTTCCAGAAAATGTGTGGAGAGGGAGTTCCAGTTTGTCCAAATCCAGAGAAGTACATCAGCTGGGATGGAGTCCATTTGACTCAAAAGGCTAACAGCCTTCTCTCCTTTTGGACTCTTCGTGATATCCTTCCCCACCTTCATTGCAATTGATTTTATATATTTCCCTCTCCAACTAATGTCTTCTTTTCTTATATTAATAAATATAATATTTTATGTTATTAACAAATGTTTGGATGCTGTGCTTTTTTTATCAATTCTTTCTATTTATTTTTTTGCAATTTAATCTAACTCTACTTGTTTAATACGTAAAATGCAATTTAAACTTTATCTTTCGGGGTCGATTACCACTTACACCTTGTATCAACCGTTAGCATGTTAGACCTTACCTTACTATGGCCGTAGATCGTCGTCGGCAGTCATTCACTTCTCCTCCATTTGTAAGACTCTCATTATGCTGAAGTTTTCACCGTAATACTCCACTCAAGACGGAGAGTGCAAATTGAAAACTCTCATCTTCCGAAGTAAAGTCTAGAAAAGACTAGGATGTAGCGGCTTTGCGAATGTATCTGTCAACGATTGTTGTTAAGTCACACGAAAAGTCTTAATATGACCAAGTTGAAGTTGTTTTCACTATACGACACTTCATTTCTACGGGTTTCATTTTCTCATGACACACTGGATTGGCTGGCAACATCAACATGAAAATCTATCAATCAAAATCTTAACAAAATAAACTCACAAGTGGTTTGTGCTAATGCTCTATAATCAATTTCAACAGTTGATCTGGAAACTATATTTTGCTTTTTTGACTTCCATGAAATCATGGAATCACTGATAAAAACACAACAATTAGTGACAGATTTATGTGTATCAGTGCAAGATGTTCAATTTGAATCACTAAATGCTTTAGTTGTAACAAAGATGAAGAAGGATAAAATAATCCTTGTCCAGCAGTACCCTTTAGGTATCTTAAAATTCTAAAAGCATCTTGCAAAAGAAGAACTCTAGGATTAGATAAAGATTGACTTCATATATTTACGTCATAAGATATATCTAGCCTAGTTGGAGTCAGATATAGTAACTTCCCAATCAGTCTTCCAAAAACCATGGGATCTTCAAGTTTGACTCTTTTATTGGAACCTATTTTGTATGTGACATCTATAAGAGGAGAAGCTAGTTTATATTCGAGATAACTAGTTTCTTCAAGCAACTCCATAGTGACACGGGGCTACCTAAAAAGGGAACCCGTGTTAAACCCACAAAATACAAACAACGTACTCGGTGTGTGTAAGATGAATATGACCGACAATGTAATGAATAAGCGAACAAAAGATGTAGGAAAACGAAGTGAATCAAGTGTGTGAAATGAAGAAGATGGAAGAGAAAGAAGATGTAAACCCTTTGGCGGCCCGGAAAGCTATCTTACGTGAGGCTTCCGGGGGCAAGTTTTCTCGTAGGAATAACTACCACCGTGGGGCATCGGTTTGGCTCCCACTTAGCTCGATCTTCCAAGGAAGAATGGAGGTGGGAAGCAATACTTACTAACTCTAGCAACCTTGAGCTAGTTAGTAAGGGAGTCCTCTACTCCAATCACGGATTTAGAAATCCGTGGCTTACCTTTTCGACGAAGGTAATTCCAAAGCTCTCAAGAGAGGCAAATGTGACTCCTGTATTAGCAATGTGGCAAAAAGTTTTTCAATGCTTCTAATCAATGCCTTTTTATAGACCTAAGTGATGAATAGCTAGGTTTTTTGGTGTGCTCGCTGAAGCGTTGATCTGAAGTGTTGATCCAACGGTGGCTGATCCTTTGGCGCTTAAATTTGAATTTCAAAAAGACAATCCCTCCTTAGTGCCTCCTTGGTTGGGCTTTGGGCTTCCTTCCCTTTAGGGCTTGATGATGACTTGCTTCTTGGTCTTCAACCCATAGCTAATTATCACCATTCTAATCCTAACCAACAATCTAATGCATGAATTGAGTAAGGCTTATAACTCACCTTACTCTCACAAATGGGGCCAAAATGTGCCAAAGTTTCAAAATAAGAAAAATACATCAAAAGTGTTCATGAAAAATAAAGAAAAGAAAAAATGCATAATTGAAATGGTTACACGTTTGGGATGCCGGGAAGACAAATTCCCGTCTGATGAAGCTCACAACTTATCCGTGTGTCCCACGTCAACAAATGCAACGGATACTCCCGATCCAATGGGCTAATCTCCCAAGTGGATCCATCTTCGAGATTAAGACCTGCAATAGAAACAAAGTCATCAGTAAAATAGCTAAGTAAGGCAAGGGACTTTGTTTGTGATCGAGTAATAGGCTTTGTAGGCATGTCATTCTCTCCAGGTGAGAGAGGATTTGACCTCAAATCCAAAGGTTCAGTCACTTCTTCCTCATTGTTCTCATCACTAACATATGGTGACAGATCCTGGACATTAAACGTGGCCGACACGCCATAATCACCAGGTAGGTCAATCTTGTAAGCATTGTTATTTATTCGTTCCAAGACTTTGAAAGGTCCTTCAGCTCTAGGGAGTAACTTTGAGCGCCTCTTATCAGGGAACCTTTCTTTCCTCAAGTGTAACCACACCAAATCTCCTTCTTTAAAGATGATTTCTTTTCGTCCTTTGTTTGCATGTTTAGCATAACCCGCATTACTCTTCTCAATTGCCTTGCGCACCGTTTCATGTAACTTTTTGATTTGTTCAGCCTTATTTGCTCCGGACGGATTGATAAGGTCCTTAGTTGGCAATGGTATTAAGTCCAATGGTGTAGAAGGGTTAAAGCCATATGCAACCTCAAAAGGTGTTTGGTGGGTAGTAGAATGAACGCTTCTATTATAGCAAAACTCCAAATGTGGGAGTACTGTGTCCCAATTCTCCAACTTCTTACCAACAACGCATCTTAATAATGTTCCAAGGGTCCGATTTACAACTTCAGTCTGTCCGTCAGTTTGGGGATGGAATGAAGTGCTAAAACATAGTCTTGTCCCCAATCTCCTCCATAAGGTATTCCAAAAAGCACTTAAAAATTTAGTGTCACGATCAGACACTATTGAATGTGGTACTCCGTGGAGTCGGACAATCTCCTTAAAGAAGAGGTCAGCAATGATAGCAGCATCATCGGTTTTATTACATGCTACAAAGTGTGCCATCTTAGAAAATCTATCCACGACTACTAAAATAGAATCTTTGCTCCTCGCAGTCCGTGGTAAGCCCAAAATAAAGTCCATGCTAACTTCAATCCAAGGATGGGTTGGGACAGGTAATGGCATGTATAATCCTTGCGGTAGGACTTTACTTTTTGCCTTCTTACATACAACGCATTGTTCCAAGAGATGGTGTACGTCTGACAACATGTGTGGCCAATAAAAATGCTCCTTAAGCATCTCAAGGGTCCTTTTCTCTCCAAAGTGACCCGCTAAACCTCCACTATGAGCCTCCTTTACTAGACAAAGTCGTAGGCTACCTCGGGGAATGCATAACTTTCCTCCCTTCATGAGGAATCCATCCAAAATATAAAATCTTCCATCAGGTTTGATCAAGCATTTTGCGTAATGAGAACAAAATCTTCATCAGATTCATAAGTATTCTTAATCCATTCAAACCCAAAGAATCTAGTCCTCAATTCCGTGAAAAGGATTCTTTTTCTAGAAAGGGCATCCGCAACAATATTTTCATTCCCCTTTAAGTATTTCAATGTGTATGGAAAACTTTCTAAAAATTCTACCCATTTTGCATGCCTCTTATTCAATTTATGTTGACTCTTAATATGCTTAAGTGACTGGTGGTCAGAATGAATCACAAATTCTTTTGATAAGAGGTAATGTTGCCAATGCTCAAGTGCCCGAATAACTGCATAAAATTCTTTATCATAAGTAGAGTAATTAAGTGCAGCTCCTTTGAGTTTCTCACTGAAATAGGCCAGGGGTCTTCCCTCTTGGGTTAACACAGCACCAATACCAACTCCCGATGCATCGCTCTTGATCTCAAAAACCTTGTTGAAATCGGGTAGTGCTAACACAGGCGAATTACACAATTTCTCCTTAATGGTGTTGAAACTCTTTTGACAATTAGGAGTCCAAAGAAACTCTACTCCTTTCTTAGTCAAGTCCGTAAGCGGGGCTACAAGAGAACTAAAGTCTCGTATGAATCTCCGATAGAATGAGGCGAGTCCATGGAAGCTCCTCAATTCCGATATTCCATTCGGTGTAGGCCAATCCTTGATGGCCTTTATCTTTTCTTCATCAGCCTCCATTCCATTCTTCGATATCACAAAACCAAGAAAATACACTTTCTCTTGTCCAAATGAACACTTCTTTAGATTTCCAAATAATTTTGCAGCACGAAGGGTTTCAAACAAAATGCCAAGGTGATTGACATGTTGTGGAAGGTCTAAGCTATACACCAGTATGTCATCAAAATAGACGACAACAAACTTACCTAAAAGGTCCTTTAATACATGGTGCATTAACCGCATGAAAGTACTTGGGGCATTTGATAATCCGAATGGCATGACCATCCATTCAAATAAGCCGTACTTTGTCTTGAAGGCGGTCTTCCACTCATCACCTTCTTTCATCCGAATTTGGTGGTACCCACTTTTAAGGTCCACTTTAGAGAAAATGGATGCTCCACAGAGCTCATCCAACATGTCTTCGAGCCTTGGAATAGGATATCTATACTTGGTAGTTATTTGATTAATGGCTCGACTGTCTATACACATCCTCATGGTGCCGTCTTTCTTAGGTACTAATAATGTAGGCACGGCACAAGGGCTCATCGATTCTCGAATATATCCTTTGTCCATTAATTCTTGGACTTGGCCTTGTAATTCTTTGGCTTCCTCGGGTCTCATTCGGTAAGCTGGGCGGTTCGGTAAGGCTGCCCCAGGGGTTAGGTCGATTTGATGCTCAATGCCTCTAAAATGTGGTAATCCTTGGGGTAGTTCTTCTGGAAAAATATCTTGAAATTTAATCAGCAGATGTTTGATAGGTGGTGGGATGTCTCCACACTCCATCACTCTATCCCGAAATAAGATGAGGATAATCGTATCTCTTTTAGTCACGCAAGACCTTAATTCTTGTTTGGACAATAAAAGTACTTCTTTGTTCTTGGCTTCTTTTCTTGCCGCATAATCCTTAGAGATTTGTTTGGGGGTCATAGGTAAAAGCTTGACTGGTTTGCCTCCAAATTTTAAGGAATATTGGTTAAGGAATCCATCGTGAGTTACCTTGCGGTCAAATTGCCAAGGCCTCCCTAATAATAAATGGCTAGCCTTCATAGGCACGATATCACAAAGGACCGAGTCCTTATATTTCCCAATGGTAAAGTCAATAGTGACTTGCTTTGTAACCTTGATATCGTCTCGATCATCAAGCCATCGAAGTTTATATGGATTTGGATGTGTAACGGTTTGTAATCCAAGCTTTTGAACCATGTCGAGGGAAGCAACATTGACACAACTTCCACCGTCAATGATTAAAGAACACACCTTGTCCTTTACTGCACAGCGACTGTGGAAAATATTTTCCCTTTGACAGTCTTCTTTGGTGTGTTGGGACATGAGGGCCCGACGTATAACCATGAGCAGAGGTCCTTCTTGTGGTGGACATGCATCGTCATCAGTGTCATTCTCTTCAGCAGTTGCTTCATCTTCTTTGTCGTCATATTGGCCGATGTCATCTTCACTATCCCATTCGCCAGTGGCCTCTTTAATAACCATGACACGTTGGTTAGGACAATCGCTAGCGTAATGACCTTTACCAAGGCATTTGAAGCACTGGATGTCTCTTGCTCTTTGATTGGGAGGAGTTCTCCCAGTGGGCTTATCTTTGATCATTGGTTTACTACTTGACTCCTTTGGTGGCCAGTTACGGTTAACAGACCCTTTTCCTTTGTTCCATGAAGTAGTAGTAGTGGTAGTAGGTTTACTGAAATCTTGGTGTCTCGATGGGAATTTGGTAGGGTAGTTTACTTTTCTCTTTCGTTTAAGTTGCCTCTCCACGGTGAGGGCAAGCTGCACGACCATATCCATGGTCTCTATTTGTTGCAACTCCACTACGTCTCCAATATCACGGTTCAATCCACGTATGAATCTAGCGACAACCTGCTCCTCAGGTTCTTCTAGTCCTCCACGCATTTTAAGTGTTTCAAACTCCGTGAGGTATTCGTCAACAGTTTGACTGTTTTGCCGTAGGTTATGAATTTGCTGGAAGAGTTCATGCTTGTAGTGCTTTGGTACGAATCTCTTTTGCATGAGGTTCTTCATCTCAACCCATGTTGGTATGGGGTATCCAACTTCACGCATCCTTTGGGCTTTCAGGTTGGCCCACCATAATGCCGCGTGGCCTGTTAATTCGAGGGCAACAAGTTGAATTTTTACTCGCTCGGAGTAATCGTGGCAATCAAAGACCTTTTCAACTTTATCTATCCAATCGAGGAAGGTGTTTCCGTCACACGTCCCATTAAACGAAGGAATAGATATCTTGGCATTACGAAGGTCATCGTTGTCTTTACGACGATTTGGACGGTAGTTTTCTTCCTCGTCCAATGTCCATTCGTCATTTTCTGAGTAGTCATATCTTCGGTATCTCCTTCGTGGTGGTTCCACCCATTCGACATCCTCTCGAGGCCTCTGATCTTGGTAACGTTCATGAGGTCGTTCATTCCTTCGCCTTGGAGGTGTCTCTTGAGAACTTCTTCTCTTGTGCGATATGTCTCTTCGGTTATTCCGTCCGATTTGATCCATAACATGCTTTAATCCCAAGCTTACGTCTTTGAGTTGTTGTCCTAGGTCACTAACCATTCCAGTCAAGTCATTGATTTGTCCTTGCATGCTTGACTCGCCCTCTTGAAGAGTATAGGGTTCGGTCGATGGAAACTCTTTGTCTTGGTTTGTCTCCATGTTTTGTGGGGGTTCTCGGGTAATTTCTGCCATGCTCCTAGTCTTTGCCATTGAGTAAGGAATTCCTAAGGAAATGTGGAAATTTTAAGTCTTAGGAATTGAATTTTATGATTTTTTTTTTAATTTTTATTTTAGGGATGGTGAATTTTTAATTTTAATTATTATTTTTTTTAATTTTTAATTTTTTTTAAGGTATTAGGAAATTAGGAACCAAAATGCAACAAATTGGCAAAGGCAAAGCAATTTAAAAAAAAAAGTAAACAATTTCAAGAAAACAGTTTTGATATTCTTGTTAATTCAATCAATAATTTGCACCAACAATTTCTACGTTGGAGATAATCTTTAACAAGTCATATTAATCATGTGAGTAATTTGCAAGGAAAAATAATAACAAAATCTATTGCATATTTGGAAATAATGGTAAATTAATATAAGAGCTGGAACAATTATTTACCAAAGATTAGATTCCAAATATTACCAAAATAGATCCAAACAAATCGGCTAAAAATCTGAAATTTAACGTGCTGGAATTTTAAGGTGAATAACGTGCTGAAATTTAAAAATGACAGAACGAAAATAAAGAAAAGAACAAAAAACGGAAAATGAAAGAAAAGGAAGGGAAATAACGTTCTTACCTTTGGCGACTCTCAAACCAGATTCAACAAATATTCAATATTTAATAGGTTATTAAGGAATAATATTCTAAACAAAAAGAACTAAAAATAAAATAAAATCTTGCTGAAAATCGTATGGAAATCAAGGAACACAACAACAAACAAAATATATTTTAGAGAAGAAAATGTGCGATGAAATGAAACTATTATCACTCGATTAAAACCAATTAAATGGGTGTTCCAAATCGACCAAAAGCACTCAGAGGAAGCCTCCTATGCTTTGATACCACTTGACACGGGGCTACCTAAAAAGGGAACCCGTGTTAAACCCACAAAATACAAACAACGTACTCGGTGTGTGTAAGATGAATATGACCGACAATGTAATGAATAAGCGAACAAAAGATGTAAGAAAACGAAGTGAATCAAGTGTGTGAAATGAAGAAGATGGAAGAGAAAGAAGATGTAAACCCTTTGGCGGCCCGGAAAGCTATCTTACGTGAGGCTTCCGGGAGCAAGTTTTCCCGTAGGAATAACTACCACCGTAGGGCACCGGTTTGGCTCCCACTTAGCTCGATCTTCCAAGGAAGAATGGAGGTGGGAAGCAATACTTACTAACTCTAGCAACCTTGAGCTAGTTAGTAAGGGAGTCCTCTACTCCAATCACGGATTTAGAAATCCGTGGCTTACCTTTTCGACGAAGGTAATTCCAAAGCTCTCAAGAGAGGCAAAGGTGACTCCTGTATTAGCAATGTGGCAAAAAGTTTTTCAATGCTTCTAATCAATGCCTATTTATAGACCTTAGTGATGAATAGCTAGGGTTTTTGGTGTGCTCGCTGAAGCGTTGATCTGAAGTGTTGATCCAACGGTGGCTGATCCTTTGGCGCTTAAATTTGAATTTCAAAAAGACAATCCCTCCTTAGTGCCTCCTTGGTTGGGCTTTGGGCTTCCTTCCCTTTAGGGCTTGATGATGACTTGCTTCTTGGTCTTCAACCCATAGCTAATTATCACCATTCTAATCCTAACCAACAATCTAATGCATGAATTGAGTAAGGCTTATAACTCACCTTACTCTCATAAATGGGGCCAAAATGTTTGCCAAAGTTTCAAAATAAGAAAAATACATCAAAAGTGTTCATGAAAAATAAAGAAAAGAAAAAATGCATAATTGAAATGGTTACACGTTTGGGATGCCGGGAAGACAAATTCCCGTCTGATGAAGCTCACAACTTATCCGTGTGTCCCACGTCAACAAATGCAACGGATACTCCCGATCCAATGGGCTAATCTCCCAAGTGGATCCATCTTCGAGATTAAGACCTGCAATAGAAACAAAGTCATCAGTAAAATAGCTAAGTAAGGCAAGGGACTTTGTTTGTGATCGAGTAATAGGCCTTGTAGGCATGTCACATAGTATGATGACGATTTAAAGAGATTCTTTCAACTGATCTTGCAGCCTCCACAACCAGAAAAAATGTGGGTTTTCTAAATCTTCCAGCTTCAATTTCATGTTCACGAATTTCTTGATCAAATTGATCTTAGACATTGATTTCCTGGTAATACAATGTCATCAACATGTACTAGAATGGTGGTAATAATGATTGTTTAAAACCATAATCAAGCAAAGTAGCAGAAAACTTAGAAAACTATTGCCTTTATGCATGTTTAGGGCCATATATCGATTTGTTCAGCTTGTATACAGTTCTGGAATTGACCTCCCCCTATTTATCATACCTTTGTGTAACAATCATATAAACTTCTTCATATAAATCACCATGTAAAAAAGCGTTATTCACATCTAACTCTGATAAATTTCATCCTTTAATAGAGGCTAAAGATGACAACAACTTCATTGTTACAAGTTTTGGAACTGGAGAGTATGTGTCAAAATAGTCCATTTCCTCTCGTAGATATCTCTTTGACAACTAACCTTGCCTTGAATATTTCTATAATGCCATCAACTTTGTATTTAGGTTTATACACCCATTTGCATCCAATTGCATATTGTTCTTTGGGTAAGTCAATCAATGTCCAAGTCGAATTGTTTTCAAGAGCTTTTAATTCAACATTCATAGTAGCTTTCCATTCAGAAATATGTATAACGACTTATTTTCCTAGTAAGATATTGTCCGCTTTGAGGATTGGTCTGCATCCCAATATCCTCTCCTCGTGTTTGGTGAGGACTTTCCAGTCGGTCACCCAACATGGTACTGCTCTCACTGGAGCACTTTTAACTTAGAAGTTCTTATGGGATCCGTTACCAATTGTGCTCCAAAACGCATCTTACTATCTTGAGAGGGTTTCCTTACATATGTTTCATTTCTATATACCTCCTCAAGCGATGTGGGATTGTGACGACCCCTTTTTTATGACCCCCTTTTTACGACTCGAGATTTGCCTACACTCGAATCTGGGATTTGCCTACACTCGGCTTAGGTCCCAAGGTTTGTCCCATAACCCGAGGTTTATCCTGCAGTCGTACACATTCGGGTCATCACAATCACCCCCTCCCCTTGGGGACCCAACGTCCTTGTTGGCCACATTTCTGGTTGGGTACATATTCTGATACCATTTATAACGATCCATTCTCCTAGTGAGATATTATCTGCTCTAGGGATTGGACCGTAACCCAATATCTTCCCCTCACGGATTTTTGTTTGGCGAAGACTTCCCAATCAGTCACCCAACATGGTACTGCTTTCGCCGAAGCACTTTTAACTTCGGAGTTCTTATGGGATCCATTACCAATTGTGCTCCAAAACGCGTCTTACTATCTTCGGAGGATTTCATTACATATGTTTCATTTTTATATATCTCCCCAAGAGATGTGAGATTGTGACGACCCCCTTTTTACGACCTAAGATTTTCCTACACTCGAGTTTGGGATTTGCCTACACTCAGCTTAGGTCCCGAGATTTGCCCTGCAACCTAAGTTTTGCCTAATCCAAATGTGTACGTATGAGCACGACTGTAGGGCAAACCTCATGATGCAGCGGCAATTGCAGAATATTATCGGAACTCACAAAAGCTGTTGAACCGCGCACGATTACCACCAGTTGTCTTCTAAAATTTGTTGAATCGCACACGATTACCAGATCAAAGGCATCAATTTCGAAATCCTAAGAGAGATCGGAAACTAGTAAAAAGAGTCAAATCTTTATCAAATCAATCGTCCATACAAAAGCAACTAGAGGGAATTAAATACCCATGAAATCTGACATTTAAAGAAACAAAATAAACTCCTAAAGGAAATCAAATAAACTAAAATAAAGAAACCAAATAAACTCTTAAATAAAATAAAATAAAATAAGGAAACTATAGATTTTAGAAAATATGGAAATTAATCTGTAAAAGACATCATTTTGTATCATTCTGCATCATTCTCCCGAGCTGAAAAGAAATTTGTCCGCAAATTTGTTGGAGCGACATCGTCAGGGAGGCAAATCAATAAGGAGGTCCACCTGGAAAGCATCGTCAAACTCATTGTTAAAATATTGGACTGACGCTAGAACATCGGGGCCGTGAGACACCTGCTTGCCGAAGAAAATTGTAGCACCCGGTTTCATTGAGCCAACTTACCTTGTTAACTAGTAGTGAACGTTTTATTAATGCAATTGGGAGGAATTAGTGATTAGGCTAATGAGTGTCTAGGTGAGGGCATAATGGTAAATTAAGATATAAACTGGATAACCTATTTAAGGGAAGAGGTTCTGCGTTTAATGCACTGTAGCCGCCACCATTTCCTATTTTTCCTCTTTGTGTTTTCAGCTCAGCTCAGCATACTTCCTTCTGACATTTTTCTCTCTGATTTTCTCCATTCTAGGTGAGTTTTATTTCATTTTACTTGCTGTTTTAGTGATTAGATAACAGAGAGATGGTAGGGGAGTGTTCGTGAATGCTGTGAGTGAGAATTAGTTTCGGGTTTTGGGGAGAACTAGGAATGCTCGACGAAGAGGACTTCCAGCTAATTTCCCTAAGATTTCTAAATAGTTTAGAATGAAGTTAAGTAATGTGGTGCTCTGTTTACGATTATAGGTGAGCAGATTTCCGAAGTAGCTAACAACCAGACAATCTCCGGGAGACCAGGTAAGTGAAGTATGCTTGTGCCTTTGGGCCTACATCACAAAACAGTAGGGTTATGTTTGCTTGAATGAGTTTGTATGTCATGCATCATATTTTGAAAGTATGGAAAAATGAATTTACATGAAATGACATAGTAAGGAATGAACAGACTATAACAGATAAGCTATTAAGGGAACTAATCCACCCCTTAACTTATGAAGGGATTTATACTTTGGGAGGAGTGATCCAACTCCCAATTTCACAGGGGGATCGAACAGTTGTTAAAACTATTTAATTAAAACTATTTAATTAAAACTATTTAATTAAAACTATTTAATTAAAACTATTTAATTAAAACTATTTAATTAAAACTATTTAATTAAAACTATTTAATTAAAACTATTTAATTAAAACTATTTAATTAAAACTATTTAATTAAAACTATTTAATTAAAACTATTTAATTAAAACTATTTAATTAAAACTATTTAATTAAAACTATTTAATTAAAACTATTTAATTAAAACTATTTAATTAAAACTATTTAATTAAAACTATTTAATTAAAACTATTTAATTAAAACTATTTAATTAAAACTATTTAATTAAAACTATTTAATTAAAACTATTTAATTAAAACTATTTAATTAAAACTATTTAATTAAAACTATTTAATTAAAACTATTTAATTAAAACTATTTAATTAAAACTATTTAATTAAAACTATTTAATTAAAACTATTTAATTAAAACTATTTAATTAAAACTATTTAATTAAAACTATTTAATTAAAACTATTTAATTAAAACTATTTAATTAAAACTATTTAATTAAAACTATTTAATTAAAACTATTTAATTAAAACTATTTAATTAAAACTATTTAATTAAAACTATTTAATTAAAACTATTTAATTAAAACTATTTAATTAAAACTATTTAATTAAAACTATTTAATTAAAACTATTTAATTAAAACTATTTAATTAAAACTATTTAATTAAAACTATTTAATTAAAACTATTTAATTAAAACTATTTAATTAAAACTATTTAATTAAAACTATTTAATTAAAACTATTTAATTAAAACTATTTAATTAAAACTATTTAATTAAAACTATTTAATTAAAACTATTTAATTAAAACTATTTAATTAAAACTATTTAATTAAAACTATTTAATTAAAACTATTTAATTAAAACTATTTAATTAAAACTATTTAATTAAAACTATTTAATTAAAACTATTTAATTAAAACTATTTAATTAAAACTATTTAATTAAAACACTATTAATAAAACTATTTATTAAAACTATTTATAAAACAACTTAAAACAATTCTTTTTATCTATTCTTCTTTTATTTTTCTTTTATTTTTCATTCGGGTACTATTCACGTGAACAGTACCACTGTTCACGTGAACAGTGCACTTGCCTCAATCGCTGCAATGTGCAGCGACTGATCGCTGCACATTGCAGCGACTGATCGCTGCAATTGCAGCGATCACAGCGATCGCTCGCTGCCATCGCTGCACAATGCAGCGATCGCTCGCTGCTAGCGATCGTTGAACACAGCGATCGCTCGCAGCCAGCGCCCAGTCGCCACCCTTCTTCTTTCTTCCCTTCACTTCTTTCTTTTATACAATTTTTATACAATTGCTCTCTGGAATCCGAATTCCAGAGAGCAAACACCAACTTTTCTTTCACCTTCCCCTGCACACCAAACACTTCAACACATCTCCCATTTCATCCACAATTACCACTAAACGTACAATTTACACATACTCTAAATGATCTTAAACATTTGATAAAACTTTCTAAAAACGAACGGCGTGGATGCTAAAAACCCCCTAAAAAACCGAGCATATCCGTACCAATCCTAAACCATTCAAAACATTTCTATAACGTTAAATAAAAGCTTAAACCAAAACATTTTCTATATACACTTTACCAAAACGTTTGAACCATTGAATAAACCTATAAACTACCAGTACCAAGCATCCTATAATTTCTATATAGACATCAGCCCAAATGTCCCAAACCCTCAAAATCTATATATACTGTCCCCACGGGTTAGGTTAGCGTCGACTGCGCCAGCACACCACACAGCCATCCTCCGTCAACTGGACTCAAGCCTCAGGAGGATGAATCTCATCCTCACCTGTATCCTCGTAATCACCTACACCATACAATACACTATGAGATAAAATCGCAATGACTCAATGAACTGCATGCAATGCTATGCTATGCAATGCTATGCTATGCAATGCTATGCTATGCAATGCTATGCTATGCAATGCTATGCTATGCAATGCTATGCTATGCAATGCTATGCTATGCAATGCTATGCTATGCAATGCTATGCTATGCAATGCTATGCTATGCAATGCTATGCTATGCAATGCTATGCTATGCAATGCTATGCTATGCAATGCTATGCTATGCAATGCTATGCTATGCAATGCTATGCTATGCAATGCTATGCTATGCAATGCTATGCTATGCAATGCTATGCTATGCAATGCTATGCTATGCAATGCTATGCTATGCAATGCTATGCTATGCAATGCTATGCTATGCAATGCTATGCTATGCAATGCTATGCTATGCAATGCTATGCTATGCAATGCTATGCTATGCAATGCTATGCTATGCAATGCTATGCTATGCAATGCTATGCTATGCAATGCTATGCTATGCAATGCTATGCTATGCAATGCTATGCTATGCAATAACTTTCTAAAAACGAACGTGCGGTGATTAGCTTCTACAAACGAGCATATCCGTACCAATCCTTAAAACCATTCAAAAACCTTTCTATCCACGTTAAATAAAAGCTTTAAACCAAAACACTTTTCATATACAATTTTACCAAAACGTTTGAACCATTGACTAAAACCTATAAACTACAGTACCAAGCATACATAAATTTCTATATAGACATCAGCCCAAAATGTCCCAAAACCCTCAAATTCTATATACTGTCCCCACGGGTTAGGTAAGCGTCGACTGCGCCAGGCACCCCACCACAGCCATCCTCGTTCAACTGACTCAAGCCTCAGGAGGAGGAATCTCATCCTCACCTGTATCCTCGTAATCACCTACACCATACAATACACTATGAGATAAAAATCTCAATGACTCATAAATGCAAATGCTATGCTATGCAATGCTATGCTATGCACTGTAGGTGTCACCGAATCCTATCCCTCTAACCGGAGAGAGCTCATCCAGCGGGCGGACTACTCATTCCAGCTAGAGGCGGGGGGTACACGCTTACAACACGTACAGCCGTGCCTGAGCCCCACCTCGCGTGACCTATAAACTGTATGCCTTTCAGCCTGTATGCCTTTCGGCCTGTATGCCTTTCGGCCCATTTTAATTATATGCCTTACGGCCCATTTTAACTATATGCCTTACGGCCCATTTTAACTGTATGCCTTATGGCCCATTTTATTCTTTGCATTATCTTTAAAACATTATGCAAATTCACTTTCATGCTTTTCTTTAAAACACGTGATGCATGAACAGTTCTATATCATAAAGTAAACAAGCAATAACGTGTACCATCAAGACTATAAATGCATAACCTATAACCTATAAAACAACTAAACCTGTCTACCCAACCAAAGCAATTAAACAAAAGCATCTCCAAAACTCCTCGAGACGACATTCGACGTACGGTGTAGGCCAATCGGCCAGAGAAGATCACGAGAACTTACCTCGTGTCCAAAGCAGCTCAAGCTCCGTCCACGAGCGTTGTTTGTCTGAAGCAAAATACAATATTGACGTTAAAACGAGTTTAAGCTATCGATCGTCCAAATTTACAAAATCTTAACTAAGGAGACTTTCTAAAGTTCTAATCCAATTCATTGAGCTATTTATTCGAGCAATTTACGCTCGGCACCTAAATTCTCAATTTACGAGTTTTCCTCAAAATCTCAAAAATTTCACAATTTCAACATTTCTTTTAAATCGTCCCTACTTCCTCCAATAACGTTTAATACGTTCATTTCATTCATAAGCATCGACGACCTTTCGATTTCAAACCCTAATTCTAGATTTTTCGATAACCCTAACGAAAACCTAATTATTTAAAACTCCGTAAACATCGAAATAAAAGCTCTAAGATCGTAGGTTCATACCTAGAACGTCGATTGAGGGAGAAAGCGTGAAGAAAACGGAACGATTGGAGGAAGAATCGGAGTCGGCGTGAGAAACCGTCGCCTGGCAGAGAGGAGAAGTTGAGAGGGAGAGAGAGAGAATGCTCTCTGGAAACGATTTTCAGAATGAAAATCGTTCTAAGGCATTTTGCCTTTTAATAAATTTGATTTAGCTAAATGATCCTTTTGCCCTTTACTTAATTTTCTTATTTGAGTCGTCTTTCATTCTGTTAATCGGCTAACTATTCGGTTTCACCGAATCTCCTTATTTCACCAATAAGTCCAACTTACTATTTGGGATCTATTAAAACTGTCCGTTCGTAAATCGGACCTCGTTTACTATTTTTACTTACACGTCCATTTCGTTACGAGAAGCGTATTTACTCGGAATATAGCGTTACTATTCCGAAAATTCTCTAAATTTCCTTAAAATTCCTATTAATCGTTAGGATCGTAATGACAATTTCTTTTCGTAAAACGGACTTGATTTGACATATTTAGAAAAATGCCACTTTATACTAAAATAATAATATCCCGTAAAGCGGGGTATTACATTCTATCCACCTTATTTAAAATTTTGTCCTCTAAATTTGTTATACCACATAGTCCTTGATACTAACGTCTCATGTCATGTGGCAGTATACTTCGATTCATCCTTTTTATTTACGGTCATTCTTCGTGGTTCTAAACCAAAACTCTCCAACATCAGCGTTACATTCGTATTTTCTACTCTCGATTGGACTGTGTACGTCCTTACTCAAGCATCGAGCACAATCAAATCTTTAATTTTCCACTTGATTTACCTAAACTTCTCAGTAATCTCGTTGGTTCAATCCATAATCGAAACGTATACCAACTTTCGACTTTCGCTTAATCACTCGCAGATTAAATCTCTTAATAATACAAACTTCAAAATTCACTCTTTATCGACGACTTTCTTCCGCTGCCCCCTAGGTCAGAGCTATACCTAAGCTTCCTAACGCCAGTCAAATTGAATGCCTACAATTTCATCAAATTTCTGGGCTGTAACTCATACCTCAACGCAATTCCCTCGATCCTATCCAAAATCGGGATACACACCTACCAATTTCTACATTAACTTCCTAATCGTAACCCTCATTTTCAATTCACGCATCACATCATACCAAATCTCTAAGTCTTCACCAAACGACCTCTAACTATGCACTTCACACTTAACGTCTCGAGCACGTGTTGGTTTGCATTTAGTCACCCAAACATTAAACTCTCTCTCACTTATTAATTTGTTTCTACCAATGATTGTCTCTTATCCTCAATCCTCAAAATAACTTCAACCTCCTAATGTCTTTTGGGCTGACTACCGTTCTAGGATTCCTAACGACACTCAGGTTGTAATCCAAACTCCCCTCTATTTTAATTTCTAATCCTCAAATTGAATTCCTTTAGTTTCTAACTTTCTTAATCTCTCGTTTACCAAATATGTATCTAACCACCTCAAGCTCCTCGAAGCCTTCTTAATTTACTTACTTTAACACCAAATCTCAACTATACTGCGACTACGACCTTATCCATCTATTGGTATAACAACTTCTATATCTATATCAGAGCGGTACACTAAACTTGGTTACAAGTTCTTTGGCCTTAACCTTAGTCACTATCACAATCATCCGAGTCTACATTTCTCTAGTAATGCTCCTGTATAACTTCTTTGTCAACAGTACTCTAATTGGGCCCATTCCTGGACACTTCACGGATCTTAATAACTATTTCAACGTGAGCTTCCCAACTAGAATTCTACTCTCAATGTTTCGCAAGGTATCCTTCCTATATTATCCTACGTTGCATTAGTGAGTTCTCTCACCATGTCCTAACTGAAACGCTTATACTACCTACCATACACTCATTCGTTCAACTTAGATTTCCATTAACTTCGAGCACATTTATGTTTCTAAGTCTCGCCATAGGTTTGCTCTAGACTAACCTTGAATTATTTTTGTATCCATGGGTCCCAACTTGTCAAATACAAGTCAGACCACTGAATTTGCGAACTTCACAGTTTGTACGATACTAACCATAGAGTTAAACTTCTAATCTTAACTCTTCATTGAGCCTAACAATCTCTCACACTCCAGGTATCTCAACAATCTAGGGTGTTCCTCAATAAGTTTATATCTAAACTTTCATTTTTCCTGATTAGTCTTATTCTAATATTCCAAAGGGTTGCCAAATAAATCCAGTTTCTACCTATTTAAAGCCGTATCTCTTAGGGTGTATTCCTCTAATGGTAACTAGATTCTTGGGTGCACAACCTCACGTGGTTAAGTCAGGCTAATCCTATTAACACTTAACTCTATTCCTATGTGGCTTATATTGCCCTATGTGTAGTCTATTGTCTCCTCGTCAAGGTTCGCTTAGTAACCCTTCTTACCCTCTTGCTATTCTTTCACCTCCCTATATTCTTTCTATATCAAATACTTATCGCCATACAAGTAATTAAAACAGTACCTGCGATTAGAGAAGGCGGGGCACCAGCGTCGACGTTGCCAGGCTCAATAAAGGCAAAGATCCTAGGCATGACTCTCCTCTGATCACCGCCTAACTGATCTCTGCCGGGCTTCAGGCAATCTCTAGCAAAATGGCCCGGGTCTCCACACCGATAGCACACACCCGTGCCCAATCTGCACTGGCCACTGTGCTCCCTCTGACACTTAGGGCAAATAGGTATCTGAGAAGCCACTTGTACTTGCTTTCCCTTACTCCGATCATTACCTCCCTCAAGAGGCCTTTTGACGCCTCTCTGCTGCTGTGGCTGTGGCTGCGCTTTAGGCTGCCAACCTCGGTTCAGAGACTGAGGACATAACTCTCGGAAGAAGCCCTTAGATGGCTCCCTCGGTCTGGCAGAACTCTGATCAACTGCCTCAATATCAAGCGCCCTAGCCACGATATCGTCATAGGATACATTCCGTACCCCATATATGGTAAGGCGCATCCGGAACTCCAGACTAAGTCCCTGTAAAAATCGGCGTACCTTGTCCTTGTTAACGCTGACCTGTCGTGGCGCGAATTGGGACAATGCCTCAAACCTCCTCACGTACTCGGCATTAGAACCAATCTGCCGCAACTGCATAAACTCAACCATCTTCGCCTCTCGTACGGTATGACTGAAATACTTGTCGTAAAATAACTCTCTGAATCTTTCCCAACCCATAATCGCCACCTCGGTGGTCGTCTTGATGGAATCCCACCAAAACCGGGCGTCAAGTGCCAATTGATAGGTCACCAGTGCAACCTTCTCTCCATCCTCTATGCTAGCATACGCCAGCATGCCCTCCATAGTGCGAATCCACTCCTCGGCTGAAGAGGGATCAGTAGACTGTCCGTTAAATATCGGAGGTTGGAGCTTCTGGAATCTCTCCATCCCCCCATTGGCAGGAGTCGCGGCCTCGCGAGCTCGGACGCCCTCGCAGTCAATCAATGTACCCAGCTGTTGAGACTGTCTCCCCATCTGCTGAGCCTGTCTCTCCATATGCTGAGACTGCTGGGCGATAAAATCCGTGAGAGTGTCAATTGTGTCATCGCGGTTGTCTCGGTCGTTTCGTGGACGCACCATATTTAGAAAATTCCTATACCAAAGTTAAAACACAATACTCTAAGAAACTAGAAATCAAATAAAGCTATAAATGTACTTACAGTTGATTAAGAATGTCCGCGTAGTGGCTGTGCAGTCGAGCAGTCTACAGAACCAATTTTAAAACCCGGGGGCTCTGATACCATAAATTGTCACGACCCTAATACTGTACCCAATTTCCGTACTATTTTTTTTTATCCCAATAATTACTTTAAATAAACTCTAAGCGGAAACTAAACCGAAATCGAAACCAGAATCGAAATCGGAATTTAAATCTAACCTTTAAAACACTGTTCACGTGAACAGTACCCGAATGAAAAATAAAAGAAAAATAAAAGAAGAATAGATAAAAAGAATTGTTTTAAGTTGTTTTATAAATAGTTTTAATTAAATAGTTTTAATTGTTTAAGTGTTTTAAAGGTTAGATTTAAATTCTGATTTCGATTCTGGTTTCGATTTCGGTTTAGTTTCCGCTTAGAGTTTATTTAAAGTAATTATTGGGATAAAAAATAAATAAATAGTACGAAAATTGGGTACAGTATTAGGGTCGTGACAGAAGTGATCAAACTCCCAATTTCACAGGAGGATCAGATCAGAAACAATTGCATATGCAACTGAGATGAGAAAAATAGAAACTGCATGTTTAGGAATTTATGTTTCAGCATTCCATTCCATTACTGCTTTACTTACTTAGCATTAGGCTAATAGATGAGTTTTGTGATGTAGGTGAAGAAGTGACAGCAGGTGTGTTCTCTGAGTTTGCTGAGAACTAGGCAGGTTGGAGGGGTGCGTTCATGCACCGATCTGGCAACTGATGTGGCGGTTTAACTGGTGTCAGTAGATGAGAAGGTTTAGTGAACCATGATTCAATTTAAGTATGTTGAGAGTTTTTGTGACAGTGGTAGTTTTAATGTTTTTTTTTAATACATTTTAGACATTCATGATAATGATATTCTTTTGGTTTTAATAGTGGTTTTACCAAACCTTGGAGTAATGCACGGATTCAAGTAGTTTTGAATGATTTTTAGTAAAATGCTCAAGTTCTTTTGGTAGTCGGAGTTTTCTTTGTTTAGAGTGAAATTGTTGCTATGCTGTTTTGCTGAGTATTTTTGATCTATCGGTAGATGTTGTCTATCGGCAGATGATGAGTATTTTTGGTCTATCGGTGGATTTAGTCCATCGGTAGAAGTCGAGAGTTTTGTCTATCAGTGGATGTAGTCCATCGGTGGATGTGAGTATTAGAATTTGTCGTTTTGTGACCGGGTGATGTCGAGTATTATAACTATCGGAAGATGTAGGAAGAAGTTTGTCGTTTTTCGATCGGCAGATGTTACTTGAGGATTTTTGTCGTCTAGTGACCGGATGACACAACTTGTTCTATCGGTAGATGTGTGCAGCCGACGCGTCGTTGGCAGATGTGAGCAGATGTCGTGTGAAGTCGACGTGTCGATTCTGTCTCTGCTTTCATCGCTGAGTCTTTTGTCCCTACTTCTACCGCTGGCACTGTTTGGCGGTAGAAGCCTTCTGTTTTCTGTTTCTATCTCTACCGTTGACTTTATTCAGCGGAAGATGCGTTTTACTTTTTACGAACTTTAAGTATTTCACGCTTAAGCCTTCGTTTCTTTTGGCTGAATTATTTCTTAATATTATAGCTGATTATTAAAACGTTGTTTCATAGTTTTGCTCAACTATGTTTTGCTCAACTCTGTTTTGCTCAAATGATTTTTCCGCTACAAAATTTTCAATGTTTACCTTATAAAATCTCAGATTTTGTCCATTGAGTGAAGTTTTAGAATTTTCTCAAAAATCCTATAGTTCAGTTCAGTATCTTGTGTAGCGAACCGGGTTTAGAAAAACGCAGGGCGTTATAGTATGGTATCAGAGACATTCAGTTAAACCGTTCAGAAGATTACTCATCAGTGCCGATCGTCGCATGGGAGTATTCCAATAACTGTTTATGTTAGATTTAGTTATTAGATGTTTATGAGAGTAGTTAACCCTGTGCAGGAAATCTAGTAATATGTCTAGACGACCGGGAAGACCAAGAGTACCAAAAGAGATACCGAACCCGGGACGTGAAGAAGATCCTAGCGTGATTAGGCAGCTGACAGATTTGGTGCATCAACAGACAGACCTAGTGCGTCAGCAGTCCGATCAGTTAGGAGTGCTGTTGAACCGAGAGGTACAGGGAAGTGCCAACTCAAGTTCTAGCAATGAACATTCTGGAGATAGATTCAGGAGGCTACACCCACCCACGTTTGATGGACAGTCATCTGATCCGGTTATTGTTGAAGGGTGGCTTAGGAAGATTGAGAGTATGTTTAGGTGCGCCAACATTGGAGAAGGAGACAAGGTCACGTTGGCAACATTTCATTTGGCTGGTGAAGCTCAACTCTGGTGGGAAACAATAGAGACCACCACTGATGTTTTGGCAATGCCTTGGTCACAATTCAAGGACATTTTCTATAAGAAGTATTTTAACAGCACTGTCCAAACCGCGAAGAAGTTGGAATTTCTAAACTTGAAGTAGACAGGGTCTGTGGCCAAGTACAGTAGGCAATTCGAGTCCCTGTCTAGGTTTGCTGGATATTTTGCTCACAGGGACGAGGATAAGGTGTTCAAATTTGTGCATGGACTGAAGCCAGAAATTTACCGGGGAGTTAAATTTTGTGGTATTAAAGGCTTGACATTCAGCGAAGTTGTGTCCCCTGCTCTGGAGGTGGAAGAAGCTAAAATGAAGTGTGCTGGACCAAAGAAGGTCCCACAAAAGTTTGTCCAGCCACACCAACAAAGAGGAATGAAGAGGCCAAGTGAAGGCCAGAATAGCCAAGGAGCAGGAGGGAAAATACAGAATGCCAGGAAATTTTCCCAGTGTCCTAAGTGTTTGAAGAACCACCCGGGAGAGTGCAGATTGGGCTTTGGGAAGTGTTTCAACTGTGAGGAGGTTGGACACACGATCAAAGAATGCCCGAAGCCTAGAATCACCAGATGCTACAATTGTAACAAAGTCGGCCATATTAGCAGAGACTGCCCAGCTTCTAAGAGTGACCCTGCTATGATTAAACCGAGGATATTCTCTATGATGGAGTCGGGTGAGGAACAACCCGCTGTTGTATCAGGTACTATATTGATCAACTCTATACCTGCTTTTACTTTAATAGATTCTGGTGCGACGCATTCATTTATAGCATCTGCATTTGCTGTTAAGCTAGATGTACAACCTACGCCATCTGAACATATGTATAATGTCGCGTTACCCTCTGATGAATGCATGCACTCTAGCCGAGTGATGCTTAATTGTATTGTGTTAGTAGGAAACCAGAATTTACCTGCTAATCTCATTATTATGGATATAATGGGATTTGATGTAATCCTAGGAATGGATTGGTTGTTCAAGCATTATGCCACAATTGATTGTAGGACTGGAGTAGTTAGTTTTCGCCCCCTAGTGGTTTGAAACATACCTTCCAAGCTTCGAAGAAGAATAAGGAAATGTCTGTGATGACTTCTATTAACACTAGACCTTCCCCATGTGGAGAGTATTTGTGCTTCTTAGCTAGTGTTTTAGACACATAACTTGTAGGAAAAGCAAATCCTCAAAATGTCTTAGTCGTCCAAGACTTTCCAGAAGTATTTTTAGATGACCTTCCTGGCTTGCCGCCAGATAGAGAAATGGAATTTGTTGTAGATGTTTACCCCCGGCGCCGAACCTGTGTCGAAAAATCCATATAGGTTAGCACCAACAAAATTTAAAGAATTAAAGAAGCAGTTGGAAGATCTGTTGGAGAAAGGGTTCATACGCCCTAGCTTTTCACCGTGAGGTGCACCTGTCCTTTTTGTCAAAAAGAAGGACGGATCGATGCGGATGTGCATTGATTATCGGGAACTAAATAAGCTAACTATCAAGAGCAAGTATCCATTGCCAAGGATTGACGATTTATTCGACCAACTTAATGGTGCAAGAGTCTTCTCTAAAATTGATCTAAGGTCAGGTTACTATCAATTGCAAGTCAAATCTGAAGATATCCCAAAGACTGTCTTTCGCACAAGGTATGGACATTATGAGTTTTTAGTTATGTCCTTTGGATTGACAAATGCTCCGGCAGCCTTCATGGACCTTATGAATAGAGTGTTCAACGACTATTTAGATAAATTTGTCATAGTGTTTATAGATGACATCCTAATCTATTCCAGTACTAAGGATGAGCATGCAAGGCACTTGAGCTTGGTGTTAGGATTACTAAGGCAGTACCAACTTTATGCCAAGTTTTCCAAGTGTGAGTTTTGGTTGGACAGAGTACACTTTCTTGGTCATGTGATATCGGGCGATGGAATATCTGTGGATCCAGCCAAGGTTCATGCAGTTAAGGAGTGGCCCCAACCGAAGAATGCTACGGATATTCGGAGTTTCCTTGGGTTAGCAGGATACTACAGGAAATTTATTGAAGTATTCTCGAAGATTGCTACACCCCTCACTCGGTTAACTAGGAAAAACATTAAGTATGCATGGACAGAGGAATGCGAATCCAGTTTCCAGACTTTGAAATAGAGACTGACCAATGCCCCAATATTAACCCTTCCTGTTGAAAATGGTAAATTTAGCATTTACTGTGATGCATCCAAGATTGGACTTGGCTGTGTCTTGATGCAAGAGGGAAAGGTAATAGCTTATGTTTCTAGACAGTTGAAAACTCATGAGAAGAATTATCCTACGCATGACTTGGAATTAGCTGCAGTGGTATTTGCACTTAAGATTCGGAGGCATTACCTATATGGACAAACTTGTGAAATATTCTCGGACCATAAAAGTCTGAAATATATCTTCACACAGAAGGAATTAAATATGAGACAATGCCAATGGTTGGAATTTGTAAAAGATTATGAATATAAGATTAAATACCATCCCGACAAAGCAAATATGG
This sequence comes from Begonia masoniana, assembly GCA_022432975.1. Taxonomy (NCBI): domain Eukaryota; kingdom Viridiplantae; phylum Streptophyta; class Magnoliopsida; order Cucurbitales; family Begoniaceae; genus Begonia; species Begonia masoniana. The sequence goes on from CM039506.1 coordinate 7,729,051, forward strand.
TGGCAGATGCTTTGAGTAGAGTAACAACATCAACCCTAGCTATGATTTTCGATATGTCATTAGCATTAGAGTCAGAATTCCAAAGGTTTAATCTGGAAGCAGTATTCAGTGTATCAGCCATGCTTTCAGCCATAACCTTAAAGCCTACTATTCTGGAGAAAATAAAAGAAGCTCAGACGAATGATAACGAGTGCAACAAGTACAGATTAAGCATAGAATCTACTGTTAATTCAGATTTCAATTATTCCAATGATGGGATCCTTAAGTTTAGAAATAGATGGTTTGTTCCTGCCATTAAAGAACTTCGAGATGAGATTCTTTCTGAAGCACATTCTTCTAGATTTTCTGTCCACCCCGGAAGTACGAAGATGTACAAGGACCTCAAACAGTATTATTGGTGGCCAAGTATGAAAAGGAGTGTGGCGGAGTATGTAGGATCATGTTTGTGTTATCAGCAGATTAAAGCTGAGCATCAGAGACCCTCAGGAACATTGCAACCTTTACCACTTCTCGAATGGAAATGGGAACAAATAACGATGGACTTTGTTGTGGGATTGCCTAGAACAACAAAAGAACATGATGCAATCTGGGTAATAGTTGATCGATTAACCAAATCTGCCCATTTTCTGCCAATGAGAATGACTTACTCGATGGATTAGCTTCCTAAATTGTATATGCATGAGATTGTACATTTACATGGAGTTCCTATCGCAATAGTGTCAGATCGGGATTCTCGATTCACATCTAAGTTTTGGAAGAGTTTGCACAAGGCTATGGGAACACAGCTTAGTTTTAGCACAGCTTTTCACCCTCAAACAGACGGGCAATCCAAGAGAACTATTCAGACCTTAGAAGATATGCTCCGTTCATGCATGTTAGATTTTCAAGGATCTTGGAGTAAATATTTATCATTGGTGGAGTTTTCTTATAATAACAGTTTTCAGGCAACAATAAGGATGACACCTTATGAAGCATTGTATGGACGTAAATACAGATCTCCTTTGTACTGGGGTGAAGTTGGTGAAGCACAGTTGCTTGGTCTTGACATGGTGCAACAAACTGTTGAGATGGTTGCCCTCATCCGCTAGAGGATCTTAACAGCTCAAAGCCGACAGAAAAGCTATGCTGACAGAAGACGCAGAGAATTAGAGTTTGAAGTAGGTGATGAAGTTTTTCTTAAGGTATCACAATTCAAAGGAGTTGTGAGATTTGATAAGAGAGGCAAGTTGAACCCCAGATTTATTGGACCATTTTCAATCTTGAAAAGGATTGGGAATGCAGCTTACGAATTACAGCTACCAACCTCTATGCAAGGAATCCATAATGTGTTCCATGTTTCCATGTTAAATAAGTGTGTACGAGATCCATCACAGATTGTGGAACAGCAGGGTATTGAAGTTCATCCTACTCTTGTATATGAGGAGACACCAGTAAGGATCTTAGACCATGCCGTGAAAGTGTTGCGCAACAAAGAAGTTCTACTAGTGAAAGTCTTATGGCATAACCAGAACATAGAGGACACAACTTGGGAGCGCCAGCAAGACATGATGGACCAATATCCAGAATTATTCAAGTATTAAATTTTGAGGAAAAAATTCTTTTAAGGAAGGTAGATTGTAGCACCCGGTTTCATTGAACCAACTTACCTTGTTAACTAGTAGTGAACGTTTTATAAATGCAATTGGGAGGAATTAGTGATTAGGCTAATGAGTGTCTAGGCGAGGGCATAATGGTAAATTAAGATATAAAGTGGATAACCTATTTAAGGGAAGAGGTTCTGCGTTTAATGCACTGTAGCCACCACCACTTCCTGTTTTTCCTCTTTGGGTTTTCAGCTCAGCTCAGCAGACTTCCTTCCAACATTTTTCTCTCTGATTTTCTCCATTCTAGGTGAGTTTTGTTTCATTTTACTTGCTGTTTTAGTGATTAGATAACAGAGAGATGGCAGGGGAGTGTTCGTTAATGCTGTGAGTGAGAATTAGTTTCGGGTTTTGGGGAGAACTTCGACGAACAGGACTTCCAGCTAGTTTTCTTAAGATTTCTAAATAGTTTAGAATGAAGTTAAGTAATGCGGTGCTCTGTTTACGATTATAGGTGAGCAGATTTTCGAAGTAGCTAACAACCAGACAATCTCCAGGAAACCAGGTAAGTGAAGTATGTTTGTGCCTTCGGGCCTACATCACAAAACAGTAGGGTTATGTTTGCTTGAATGAGTTTGTATGTTATGCATCATATTTTAAAAGTATGAAAAAATGAATTTACATGAAATGGCATGGTAAGGAATGAACAGACTGTAACAGATAAGCTATTAAGGGAACTAATCCACCCCTTAACTTATGAAGGGATTTATACTTTGGGAGGAGTGGTCCAACTCTCAATTTCACAGGGGGAGCTGAACAGTTGTTAAGGAAACTAATCTGCCCCTTAATCGAGAGAGAGGATGTATGACTTTGGGAGAAGTGATCCAACTCCCAATTTCACAGGGGGATCAGATCAGAAACGATTGCATATGCAACTGAGTTGAGAAAAATAGAAACTGCATGTTTAGAAATTTATGTTTCAGCATTCCATTCCATTACTGCTTTACTTACTTAGCATTAGGCTAATAGATGAGTTTTGTGATGTAGGTGAAGAAGTGACAGCAGGTGTGTTCTCTGAGTTTGCTGAGAACTAGGCAGGTTGGAGGGGTGCGTTCATGCACCGATCTGGCAACTGATGGGGCGGTTTAATTGGTGTCAGTAGATGAGAAGGTTTAGTGAACCATGATTCAATTTAAGGATGTTGAGAGTTTTTGTGACAGTGGTAGTTTTAATGTTTTTTTTTAATACATTTTAGACATTCATGATAATGATATTCTTTTGGTTTTAATAGTGGTTTTACCAAACCTTGGAGTAATGCACGGATTCAAGTAGTTTTGAATGATTTTTAGTAAAATGCTCAAGTTCTTTTGGTAGTCGGAGTTTTCTTTGTTTAGAGTGAAATTGTTGCTATGCTGTTTTGCTGAGTATTTTTTATCTATCGGTAGATGTTGTCTATCGACAGATGATGAGTATTTTTGGTCTATCGGTGGATTTAGTCCATCGGTAGAAGTCGAGAGTTTTGTCTATCGGTGGATGTGAGTATTAGAATTTGTCGTTTTGTGACCGGGTGATGTCGAGTATTATAACTATCGGAAGATGTAGGAAGAAGTTTGTCGTTTTGCGATCGGCAGATGTTACTTGAGGATTTTTGTCGTCTAGTGACCGGATGACGCAACTTGTTCTATCGGTAGATGTGTGCAGCCGACGCGTTGTCGGCAAATGTGAACAGATGTCGTGTGAAGTCGACGTGTCGATTCTGTCTCTGCTTTCATCGTTGAGTCTTTTGTCCCTACTTCAACCGCTGGCACTGTTTGGCGGTAGAAGCCTTCTGTTTTCTGTTTCTGCCTCTACCGTTGACTTTGTTCAGCGGAAGATGCGTTTGACTTTTTACGAACTTTAAGTATTTCACGCTTAAGCCTTTGTTTCTTTCGGCTGAATTATTTCTTAATATTATAGCTGATTATTCAAACGTTGTTTCATAGTTTTGCTCAACTCTGTTTTGCTCAAATGATTTTTCCGCTGCAAAATTTTCAATGTTTACCTTGTAAAATCTTAGATTTTGTCCATTGAGTGAAGTTTTAGAAATTTCTCAAAAATCCTATTGTTCGGTTCAGTATCTTGTGTAGCGAACCGGGTTCAGAAAAACTTGGGGCATTACAAAAATGAAGACAACTCCGGTTTGCACGATCTCTACATCGAACGCTCCAAACATAAAGCTGTAGTCGTTAGTTTGTCCATCATGGCTCGAGCGACGGTCGTATTGTCATGTTCGATAGAGGAATAATGAGCAAACGTCTATATCCACCACGTCACACATAACTTGGTCCCTATAAATGGATCCAATGTAAAAACTTACCAATGCTCATTGAGAAACCGTGACGTTCAATCCAGTTTGTAGTAATGACAACTTGTATGGCTTCAGATGCTTCTCATGTGTGAAGGCCAATTTAGTGGTCACTTCTTCAGCAACGACGTTCTCACAACTTCCGGAGTCAATGATAAACTTGCACTCTTTGCCACCAATGGCACCGGTCGACTGAAAAATATTATTCTGCAACCATATTTCTTCGTGAAGTTGTGGAGTTAGCAGAGCGTGACCCACCACCAAACATTGGCTTGTGTCGCCGTTAATAAATTCTAAGTCCACACCCTCAGGATCAGGATCTTCGGCGCTGTCGTAAATCGGGTCACCAAATCTTTAAACTCCAAGATTTCTTCCTCGGTGTTGTCGTAAATCAAGTCGCCCCAATCTTTAAACTCTAAGATTTCTTCAACTTGAAGACTTCCATGGAATTCAGGAATTTTAGTACGCATTCTCGATTCCCATCGCCTCCTATCATCCTCGACTGGAGTTCTCTGTCTCCTCTGACGGCCTTGGGGAAGATCATCATCGCGTTCGAAACCCAAAAAATTGGCCTTTTTGAGCCTCGCCTCTCGACCCCCACCTCTGTTTCGCCGATTTCGGTTGACGAGTAACGCATCCATCCTGGTCGCTAATTGATCCATAATCAATTCAAATCGTTGCTCAATCATCTGTCCAAGTCGTTCTTCTAACGCAACTTCGTTAGTGCGGTCATAAATCTCTTCAACTCGCTGTTGTCGCTGATTTCGTCGGCCCGCCATGGAAGCAAGAATTGTTTGTCTCTGATACCAACAGATGCAGCAGGAATTGCAGAATATTATCGGAACTCACAAAAGCTGTTGAACCGCGCACGATTACTATCAGTTGTCTTCTAAAATCTGTTGAATTGCGCACGATTACCAGATCAAAGACATCAATTTCGAAATCCTAAGAGAGATCAGAAACTGGTAAAAATAGTCAAATCTTTATCAAATTAATCGTCCATACAAAAGCAACTAAATGGAATTAAATACCCATGAAATCCGACATTTAAGAAAACAAAATAAACTCCTAAAGGAAATCAAATAAACTAAAATAAAGAAACCAAATAAACTCTTAAATAAAATAAAATAAAATAAAATAAGGAAACTATAGATTTTAGAAAATATGGAAATTAATCTGTAAAAGGCATCATTTTGCATCATTCTGCATCACCTCGGGACCTAAGCCGAGTGGGAGTTCAAGTATAGGCAAATCCCAAGTCGTAAAAAGTGGGGTCGTCACAATCTCACATTGCTTGGGAAAGTATATGGAAATGAAACATATGTAAGGAAACCCTCCCAAGATAGTAAGACTCGTTTTGGAGCGACAAAGTGTAAATCAAATATTTTTCATATTTCAATTTTGAGATCGTTTAAGAAATTACTTATGTTGGTTTTTGTTAAATATCTCATAATTTGGAGTTTAAAATGAATATTACCCTATTTTAAATGAATTAAGGGCAACATCATGCACTCTCTTATTCTACTATCTTAAAATATTCGCTGACGTGTTAAACAATGATTAATGTAATTAATGCTATAAATTATAAATTATATTAATTGTATCAATCATTATTTGATACGTCATCAAGTTTTTAAGAGAGTAAATGTAGTATTACTCTACGTATAATAACTTATTACCAATCAAAATAAAATATTAAACGACGGTAGGCTTGCAAGCCGAGTCTAGCCCGATCACAATTGAAGGGCCTAGCCAAGCCATGGTCGACTTAGTGGGCCAACTCGCCATCCCCCTCCTTCTCCGGTAGTCCAAGCTCGTTGGTCACCTGACCATTGATAACTTACGTCACCGGCTTCCTCTCGTCGGTCGGATGTCCTTTTCTCCAAGCAAACTGCACTTGCTCCAAAAACCACCTCTCATCTTCAAGTTCTCACATGTTCTTTTCAAAACTCAAGCTCTCCCCTACAATCTCACTCTCTCTTATTGTGACCCAGCATTAAAAAAACCTCTCCGCAATCTACTTTTTGTAAACCCAATGACCTCTATGATCGAAAACCCCTTTTACCGAAATATCAACCATCAAGAAGCTCTCTCTCCCTCTAAATACTCCCATAACTAACTTAAGCTAGGGCAAAGTGCACTGCAAGATTGAAGCTTCAAATCACCCGGGAATCACAAGAAACTAAACCAAATCAGAAGAAGGAACCAAGAAGGAAAAACTTAAACCATGTTAGCATCATAATTAGGCCCAAATCATATAGCAACAAAATTGCATGCATCTAAATTAATTGACATCTAGAATTTATTAAAATTTAAGGGTAAAATCTAAAAAATGGACTCAACTATCGTATGAGTTCAAAAAATTGATTAAACCTTGTTTTCGTGCAAAAAATGGCTCAAAATATAAAAAATAGACAAAAAATAGATATGCAGCAAACCGATGACCCCCTGTGGGAAGTGTTCTGAAGAGAACGGTTTGCCGCGTGTGGAGAACGGCAAACCATTCTCCTCAAGGGGGCATTTCAGAGGGTGAAGACCCCTCTCGCATGTGAGGTGCATGTGTACGCGAGGGGTCTTCACCCTCTGAAAATACCCCATTGGGGAGAACGGTTTGCTACGTGCGGAGAACGACAAACCGTTCTCTGTCAAGGGGGCACTTGTGAGGGTGAAAAACCCCGCGAACGTCAGGCGCACGTGAACGCAAGGGTCTTCACCTCACAAGTGCCCGTGATGAAGAACGGTTTGCCGTTCTCCTCATGCAGCAAAACGTCCTCCGTCAAACCCGTGATCAATTCTTAGCTGGATCACGGGCTGAACTGCTGAGAACGGCAAGCCGTTCTCGAGAAGAGTAATGTTGGTCGTATGCAGCTGAAATTTATAGATCAAATCCGGATAGCTCGTTATACATACATGCTTACGAGGTGGACTCTGACACGTGGGCATATCAAAAAAATGTATCTGTGCATGGCTGCGTGCAAGGCAGGTTTGTTGTAGTTTGGTAAACCTACTATCTATTTGGACGGTTGTCATCTGAAGGGGTCGTGTCCCAGACAATTATTCACAACCGTGAGTATTGATGGCAACGATGGAATATATCCTGTTGTGGTTGCTACAAAGTCCGAGGACACATGGACGTGGTTTTTGCAACACCTGAAGCGAGACCTGAACCTTGGCGATGGAGGCGGATGGACATTTATTTATGATCGACAAAAAGTATAATATATTTCTAATTGTGATTCTTACATTTATATAAATTTTTGTTTTTCTTTGAAATTTCAGGGGTTGTTGAATGCCGTGGAAAAAGAATTTAAAGATTCCGAGCAGCGCTTCTGCCTCCGGCATATGTACGCAAACTTCAAATTCCTGTTTTGGGGTAGAGCATACCGAGATGCGATGTGGAGTGTGGCCAGGGCACCGACAAAGTATCATTTCAACCACGAAATGAGCAAATTATTTCAGCTTAGCCCGGATGCCCACGCGTGGCTACAAGTAGAAGAGCTTAAATATTGAGCTTCTCATGCCTTCTCTTGGGTCTCCAAGTGCGAAATGAGTCTTAATAATTTGAGCGAGTCTTTCAATGCACTTCTACTGCCTGTGAGGGACAAGTTGATCTTGACCATGTTCGAGCTGATCCGAAAGTGTATGATGACTCGCATCGTCAAAAAATTTGAGAAGTTGGCCCAATCAACAGACCTCCTGTGGCCTAAGATCAAGGATAAACTTCACAAGGTAAGAATGACAGCTCAACATTGGAGTACTCAGCCTGCGGGAGATGCACAATTTGAGGTGAGTAACGGCTACGAACAATACACAGTCGATATGAGTACGAGCGTGTGCAACTGCACCAGGTGGATTGTTAGGATTAGACGCCCTAATCCTCCTGTAACGAATGATTTGAAAATATGAAAAAGAAATAACACACAGATTTACAGTGGTTCACTCTCGTCGCGAGAGCTACGTCTACTGGCCACTAACAGATTTTACTAAAATGAAAAACTGGAGTTATAACAGTTGTTCCTCACCTTCTCAGACACTCTGGAATCTGTGATACAACTGAATAACCTAAACACGTCTTTATATAATAGACAATTTAGGGTTACACAATAATAGGATACTTAATTACCAAAATACCATCAACCTAAATTAGGCTCCATAACTCAACAATCTCCCACTTGGAGACTAATCACATCATCTCTCCATCTGCAGCGACATCAATCCCATATCTCATTCAAGAAGTCCAACTGAAGTTGCGCACAACTTCAGCTTCTCACTTGTCACAGCTTTCGTCAGCATGTCAGCTGGATTCTGACTCCCTGGGATCTTCTCAAGCACTAATACTCCATCTGCTAAAGCGGATCTGATGAAGTGACAACGCACCTGTATATGCTTTGTCTTGCCATGATAAACTGGATTCTTTGCCAAATGAATGACACTCTGGCTGTCACAATGCAATATGTAGGATCGAGATTTGTCTAAGAGGGGGGGTGAATTAGACTTTTTAGAACTAATTTAATAATCTAGATAATTTCTCTCGTGATTTGAGCTTAAATGCTAACAGCAGACAAACAAATAAAATAGAGAGTGAGAGAGAAATTAACACAAGAGTTTTTACGTGGTTCGGCTCAACCCAGCTTACATCCACGCTTCAAGGTTCACCCCTTGAAGATCCTTAACCTTCTCCTCGAGAATAAACAGATCGGAATTCCGGGCTCCGATCAACTGCCTTTTACAGATCTGGATTGAACTTGACGGGCGTCAATCTACTGCCTTACACAGATTTTGAGTTTATAAATTTCAAGCACAAACTACACTCTCACCAGAATGAAATCTCAAGTTAATATCGAGAGGTGTAGAAGAAATACAGAGTATGATAGATTTCGGAGGTTAGGGCTCAAGAATCAAATTCGCAAAAATTGGATCTTCGTGCTTTAACCTCGGCTTAAATACTCTGTCTTATTTTCAGCTTCACGGAATTGAATGCTCCTTTCTTCAAATGGAAAATGTTACCGTTGGGAAGCATCCGTACTAGATCAGGTAGCCGTTGCCGTCTGTAGTTGCAAACCATCGTCGCCATTAAAGTTCTGGAGTTAATGCTGAAAACGACGTCACTGTAGCTTCGCAGCTATTTTGAATTCTGGGGGAAGATCATCGGTGGAAGCAGCTTTAAAAAGCTATCGGCATGAGTATTTTCAAAACGCCATCTGTAGATGCAACATTATAAGTCATCGGCAGATGCAAGCTTTGAATTCCATCGGCAGATGCATCTTGAAGACTCCATCGGCAGATGCATCTTGAAGACTTTATCGGCAGATGCAGCTTGGAATGCTATCGGCAGATGCAGCTCGAAACGCTATCGGATGATGCAACACTTCAATGCTTGAACCGGTATCCGCAGGAATAATGTTTTAAACGCTGAACCGCCATCGAGCCTTTAAACGACTTCACTCTTTGTCGTTTTGCGATCGGCAGAAGGAACTCTTCTATGTCATTTCGCGATCGGTGGATGTACCCTTTGTTTATCAATTTTTAGCCCTGTACACTCAACCCGATTGTTAGACTACTAAAATACCCTTTTCGAGGGTATTTCCAACAAATTAAATCACATGAATAATTCATTATTCTCTATTAATAAACATAATCAAATTACATATTTGACATTCTAAAAACATCATCAAAAACATATTTAGACTTAAATACTATTTAAGTCAACAATCTCCCCCTTTTTGATGATGACAAATTATGAGTATAAAATTTGATTAAACATTGCTCACCCCCATAATCTTAGCTCCCCCATAGTAAATGCATATTTTCCAGAAAGAAACACAGAGCATACCAGAGTTTCAAAAACACACAACAACCAAAAACATATTCAGCCATGGCACAAAGCATAAATCATTGATCAAATATATTTATACCATTTATACCATTCTCCCCCATTGACATTATCAAAAACAAACAGAGAGACAAACAGAACCAATGCATTCATCACAAAGAGTAGAAACATCATAAAAATGTAAGTAGAAATCAATAAAATTGTTTACAAACAAAAACATCTATTTAAAGAAAGAGACAAAATGATTCCAGAAAGCTTGCCTAATCCAAGCAGGTACTTCAAGGTCTGAATGAAAATAGGCATCTACAAGTGCACGAAGAGAATGAATATCAAGAGGGATGGGTGGTTGATAAAGCACCAAGGCTTGACAGGGAGCCTGAGGTGGAGAAGGTTCAGAGTACACCACCATGTCCATACATGGAGGAGGCTCGACAGAAGCACCAGCAGTAGGAACCACAGGAGGAGAGAATGCTAGTTCAGCCTCCTGAAGATCCAATGACAGTAAGCGCACATCTTCAGCAACTGCATGCCTGGAAAAAGGAAGAAAAAGATCTTCAAAGCAAGCCTCTGGAACACTGACAGAACTAGAGGGTTCAGGTTCAGGTTCAGGATGCAAAGCATCAACTGAAGATCGGAGAGACTCAAGTTCCCTGACAACCATGCGCCTATCAGCATCCACCTTCTGAGACAGCAAACTAAGACCGGTATCTAAGGCGATGCCCATGTCCTTTTTATTCTTATCAAGCTGACTTTCAATGGAGCTGAGTGCAGAGCCAAGGCTGGCAATGGAAGTCTTCAGTTCAGAGTATTGGTCCTCACTTATGAAAAATCTCCTGTGATATGTCTTTGGAGTTGCAGGAGTAACTGATGGAATTGGTGAGGAGACTTGGACATTTGGGGCTGTTAGGACTTGAGGAGCATGATGAACTGGAGAGGGAGCATGTATAGCCGGTTGGACTGGAGATGGAGGAGGTAGGGCGTGTGGAGCTGGAGATGGAGGAGCTGGAGTCTGTTGGGCTGGAGATGGAGGAGGTAGGGCCTGTGGAGCTGGAGATGGAGGAGCTGGAGTCTGTTGGGCTGGAGATGGAGGACCTGGAGGAAGCAGAGCCGGTAAAAGAAGTGCAGAAGGAGGAGATGAAGGATTCTCTAGAAGGGGTAGGGGCACAGAGGAGGGAGTAGAGATTGCCTCTGAAATAAGTGCCCGTGAGAAAGGGGCAGGACGCCTTCGCACAAGAGGAGGTTGGAAGCTAGAAGCCTGAGATTGAGAAGGAGAATTATCAAATGCAGGTATCTCAGAGTCATCCCCTCCTTCAGCAGTGGACTCCTCTAGCAGGCTAAGTTTTCTCTTCCCCTTTTTGGCAACTGCTGCCTTAGCAGTATTTTCCTTAGGAGCATTCACAACAAGCTCCCTTGTTCTTGTTCTCTTTATTCCCATTTTGTTCAAGGTGGTTTTGGAATAGAAACTTGTGGGTTGAAGACGGAATGGGTCTTCATCCTCTGGAAAGACAACCTCAAGATGCATAAAAATCTTCATGAGAAGCAGATTGTAAGGAAATGAGGTAGCCCTGGATGTCACTGTCTGAATCATCCTTCGAACCACAACATATCCAAGATTGAAGGGGGCTTTTTGGTACAGTGCAAACAAAACAAAAAGCTCCATTGCACTTACCTCATCATGTTGACCACCCTTAGGGACAATATTGTACCCTATCATCTGATGAAATAACCTGGCTCTTGCAGTCAGGTGTTTGCCTTTAAAAGGATCAGGTGTATGATTTGTGTCAAGAACTATAAGCTGTAGAAAACTAAGACCCTCAGAGGTACCAAAGAAAGGAGGCTCAGTACCGGACATATACTGATAAGTGCAGCTATCTAAATGGGAGCACTCCAGAAGGGCATTAATGAACTGGGGAGTAATCTCTATATGCTTGCTATACACATAGCTCTTTATAATAGAGAAATCAGAAGTAAAACTCATATTGGCATAAAACATTCGGATGGCTTCCGGGTAATAGTACGATTCAACTTCAAATAATCCTAATAACCCGAGATCCTTCAAGGGTTCTATAATATCCATTCCAGTTAAGTCATCAAAGTAAATCCCACGACTGGGAATTAAAGATTTGTACCTATAGTCGTCATGGTACCTTAACTCAGCAGCCTTAGAGAGAAAGAAAAGAGATGACCACTCTTTGACACGAGGAATCTCTCGTGGAGGACGAGCTGATACTTTGGCCTTCTTCTTGGCAGGTTTGGGAACTGCGTGGGAAGATGAATCCAGAAAATCCATTGAAAGAATAGGACTCGAGAGAGAGAGAACTGGTAGGGCAGGGTTTTCAGAAAGAGCGCGAAAAGTGAAGCGTCTCTGAAAAGAAACTTAGTTTAAAAAGAGGAGGGTTTCGCCCAACGGGATGAAGTCACACGTGTAAAACTGATTAGTCCGATGAGTCACACGTGTCGGAAGATTGAAAATATATCTTCCGATGCCTACTGATTGATGTGCATCTACCGGTGCCTATAGAAAATAAAGCATCTACCGATGCTAATAGAAAACAAAAACATCTACCGATGCCTTCACAGCTAACACTCAAGATTCACCAACAGAGGGATAACCTTAGTTTTTCTCAAACCGAATGAGGCCTAGCCTTATTCTAATATTATTGAAGGTCTTTTCATCCAAAGGCTTGGTAAAGATATCAGCTAATTGATCAACAGAATTAACAAACTAAGGAAATATCACCTTTTTGAACATGATCTCTTATAAAGTGATATCTGACCTCTATATACTTAGTTCTAGAATGCTGAATTGGATTCTTAGAAAGGTTGATAGCACTGGTGTTGTCACACCGAATAGGAATCCTATCATAAAACAGATTATAATCTTCCAAAGTCTGTTTCATCCAAAGCATTTGTGCACAACAACTGCCTGCAGCAATATATTCACTCTCAGCAGTTGATAATGCAACAGAATTCTGTTTCTTAGAATACCAGGAGACTAAAGATTCACCTAAGAACTGACACGTGCCACTAGTACTTTTTCTGTCAACTAGACTACCTGCATAATCAGAATCTGAATATCCAATCAGATTAAAAGAAGTGCCCTTTGGATACCATAATCCTAAATCATAAGTCCCACTCAAATATTTGAAAATCCTTTTTACAGCAGTTAAATGAGACTCCTTAGGGGCAGCTTGAAATCTAGTACATAAACAAACACTGAAAAGAATATCTGGCCTACTTGCAGTCAGATATAACAATGATCCAATCATACCACGATATTTCTTTATGTCCACATTTATTCCATTTTCATCTTTATCCAATTTAGTTGTGATACTCATGGGAGTCTTAGAAGACTTAGAGGATTCTAATCCAAATTTCTTAAGTAGTTCCTTGATGTATTTTTCTTGGCAGAAGAAAATGCCATCAAGAGATTGACTGATCTGGAAACCTAAGAAGAATTTTAACTCCCCCATCATACTCATCTCAAATTCACTTTGCATGAGGGAGGAAAATTCATTACACATGTTGACATTAGTTGTTCCAAAAATAATGTCATCGACATAAATTTGAACTAACAAAATATCCTTATCCTTTTGCATGGTAAATAGAGTTGAGTCGGTGTTACCCTTTTTGAAATTCCTTTCCTCAAGGAAGTTCCTCAACCTATCATACCAAGCCCTAGGAGCCTGTTTAAGACCATAGAGAGCTTTCCTTAATTTATAGACATAGTCGGGTTTGTCAAAAGCTTCAAAACCTAAAGGTTGCTCAACATAAACTTCTTCTGTAATATAACCATTTAAGAATGCACTCTTTACATCCATTTGAAAGAGTGTGAAGTTTTTGTAGCAAGCAAAAGCAAGGAGCATCCTAATTGACTCTAATCTAGCTACAGGGGCAAAAGATTCCTCAAAATCAATACCCTCTTCTTGAGAGTATCCCTTAGCAACTAGTCTAGCCTTGTTTCTCACAACAATCCCATTTTCATCCAATTTATTCTTATAAATCCATTTGGTTCATATAATGGGATGATCCTTAGGCTGTGGAACAAGTTCCCATACCTTGCTGCTTTCAAATTGATTTAGCTCCTCTTGCATAGCTAAAATCCAATTGTCATCACACTCTGCCTCTTCAAACTTCTTAGGCTCTACTTGAGAGATAAATGCCACATTGGCACAGAGATTCCTAATAGAGGATCTAGTCTTAACTCCTAAAGAAGGATCACCTAAAATTTCATCTATTGGATGGTCTTTGACATACTTCCAATCTCTAGGAAGAGCAGGATTTTCATCCTTGACAGGAATAAAATCTAGAGAAGTAGAACAAGGTTCTAAAGATTTTTCTACTTGAAGGGGATCAGAGGGCTTTTCTAAGGAAAGTGAGTCCAGATATTTTTCCAAAGTGTCATCCTCATCCACATTGATTGTAGGCTGAGGGGACTCATCAAAATTGACATGAACTGATTCTTCTACAATTAAAGTTCTCTTATTGAATACCCTATATGCTTTACTAGAAAGAGAATAACCAAGAAAAATTCCAAGATCAGATTTGGAATCGAATTTTCCTAAGTTATCCTTAGTATTAAGAATGAAGCATTTGCTACCGAAGGCTCTAAAATACTTAACAGAAGGAGTTTTTCCACTCCAAAGCTCATAGGGAGTTTTCTCAAGAATAGGTCTTATGGAGACCCAATTGAGAACATAACAGGCTGTTGCGACAGCTTCAGCCCAGAAGTATTTAGGAAGAGAATTCTCATTGAGCATAGTCCGAGCTAGCTCTTGAAGAGACCTATTTTTTCTCTTAACAACATCATTTTGCTGAGGGGTTCTAGGGGAGGAAAAATTGTACTCAATTCCATACTTGAGACACAAAAGTTCAAATTTCTCATTTTCAAATTCTCCACCATGATCACTACGAATAGCAACTATGGTGAGCTCCTTTTCATTTTGAACTCTTTTCCTAAAGCTAGAGAAAGTGTCAAAAGTCTCATCCTTAGACTTCAAAAAATGTACCCAAGTGAATCTAGAGAAGTCATCAACAATAACAAAGGCATAGAATTTGCCTCCTAAGCTAGCTATATTAGAAGGACCGAAGAGGTCCATGTGAAGGAGTTGGAGAGGCTTAGAAGATGAAATTGCATTCTTCGATGCAAAGGAACTTTTGATCTGCTTACCCATTTGACAGGCTTCACAAACCTTATCCTTCTCAAAGGATATCTTAGGGATTCCTCTAACTAAATTCTCCTTAGTAATCTTGGCTAAAGTATTCATCCCTACATGTCCTAATCTCCTATGCCAAATCCAAGAATCATGGGATTAATTAACAGCAAAACATTTTTCATCAATATGCTCAATAATATCCATGTCAATAATATAGATATTTTCCTTCCTATAGCCAGTGAACAGAGTTTTGTCATTTGATGCATCTTTAATTATACAAGAGTTTGATTTAAAAATCACCTCATATCATTTATCACATAACTAGTTAATACTAAGCAGATTATGCTTTAATCCCTCAACTAAAAGCACATTTTCAATAGTAGGATTAAAAACGTTACCTATATTGCCGATGCCAACAATTTTGCCCTTTTGGTTTCCACCAAAAGTAACATTTCGTTTCTTCTTGTTGACAACAGCAAACTTGGTTGAGTCTCCTGTCATATGCCTCGAGCATCCACTGTCGAGGTACCATTTATCTTTTCCAGGAGAACAGTCAACCTGCAAAACAGAAATCAATTGGTCTTCTTAGGTACCCAAATCTTTTGGGTCCTAGTGTTAGGCCTGGTCCCCTTAGGAACCCATTGCAGTTTACTACCAGATTTTATATTGTTTGATTTTAAGGAACACTCAAAGGATTTATGTTCTACTTCATTACATGCATGACAAGTGGACGGTTTAACAAATAAATTCTTGAAAACTTTCCTTTTATTGAACTTATCATAACCTATACCTGCCTTATCATGAGTAGCTCTATGATTTCCTATCAGCAGTGTTAGGTTCTTCCTACCATTTGAGAACCAAAGAACAAGTTTATTCAAAGTCTCATTTTTCTTTTTAAGTTCACTAATCTCCTTTTTATGTGAATCAACTTCTTTTGCATGCTTTTCTATTAGACCTGCATTGTCATTTTTCAACAAATTGTATTTGGCCTTTAACATGCTAAATTGTTTCACCAAATCATTAAATGCATCTATTAATTCACCATCTTCATTATCACTTTCACTATCACTTAAAATACTGGAAGAAGGAAAACTAACCTTATCCTCATGTGCCATGAAGCACAGATTTGCAACTTCCTCATCTTCTGAAGAGGAGGTTTCACCTTCACTATCATCCCAAGTGGCCTTCATAGCCTTCTTCTTAAATTTCTTGGGATATTTCTTGGTCTGTGGACAATCTGCCTTCATGTGGCCATGCTTGCCGCACCCAAAACATGTAATCTCCTTGTCTTTAAGAAGTTTTTCATTCCTTGGAAAACTTCTGCCTTGCTGCTTCTTCCTACGGAGAAACTTGCTGAATCTCCTAGTGATGAGAGCAATGTCCTCATCATCTTCTTCTACTTCTTCCTCAGATGCTTCATTTTTGCTTGAAGAGGCTTTGAGGGCTATGTCCTTTCTCTTGGAGATCTCCTTTTCCTTAAGATCCTCCTTGTCATTGGCCCTCATGGTTATCTCATGAGTCATCAGAGAGCCAATGAGCTCTTCAAGCTTAAGCACTTTTAGATCCCGAGCCTCTTGTATTGCTGTCACCTTTGGTTGCCAGGCTCTAGGGAGGCATCTCAAAATTTTTCTTACCTGTTCTTCACCTAAATAAATCTTACCAAGAGCTTTAAGACCATTAGTGATGTTAGTAAATCGAGTAAATATTGAACCAATGGTTTCTTTTTTTTTTCCATAGAAAACAATTCATATTCATGAACTAACATGCTCAATTTACTCTCCTTCACCTGATTTGTTCCCTCATGAGTAACCTCTAATAAGTGCCAAATTTCTTGAGTACTTTCACACCCTTGTACTCTATTAAATTCATCTCTATTTAGAGCACAGTATAGAGTGTTTATCGCCTTGGCATTAAGGCTTAGATTTCTCTTATCTGATTCAGTTAAATCAGTAGAAATCTTAGGAACACTTTTGCCATCTACAGTTTTCATGGCTGTAAATGGACCATATTCTATAATGTTTCATAACTCATAGTCCATGGCTTGAATGAATATTCTCATTCTTGCCTTCCAATAAACATAATCACAACCATCAAAAAATGGAGGTCTATTGACAGCTTGACCTTCTACGTGTGTGGAGTTAGAGTTGAATGCCATTGTAAATATATATCACAATATGTTTAAAACCAACTTAGACAGTGATAAACCTAGCTCTGATACCAATTGTAGGATCGAGATTTGTCTAAGAGGGGGGGTGAATTAGACTTTTTAGAACTTAATTTAATAATCTAGATAATTTCTCTCGTGATTTAAGCTTAAATGCTAACAGCAGGCAAACAAATAAAATAGAGAGTGAGAGAGAAATTAACACAAGAGTTTTTACGTGGTTCGGCTCAACCCAACCTACATCCACGCTTCAAGGTTCACCCCTTGAAGATCCTTAACCTTCTCCTCGAGAATAAACAGATCGGAATTCCGGGCTCCGATCAACTGCCTTTTACAGATCTGGATTGAACTTGACGGGCGTCAATCCACTGCCTTACACAGATTTTGAGTTTATAAATTTCAAGCACAAACTACACTCTCACCAGAATGAAATCTCAAGTTAATATCGAGAGGTGTAGAAGAAATACAGAGTATGATAGATTTCGCAGGTTAGGGCTCAAGAATCAAATTCGCAAAAGTTGGATCTTCGTGCTCTAACCTCGGCTTAAATACTCTGTCTTATTTTCAGCTTCACAGAATTGAATACTCCTTTCTTCAAATGGAAAATGTTACCGTTGGGAAGCATCCGTACTAGATCAGGTAGCCGTTGCCGTCTGTAGTTGCAAACCATCGTCGCCATTAAAGTTCTGGAGTTAATGCTGAAAACGACGTCACTGTAGCTTCGCGGCTATTTTGAATTCTGGCGGAAGATCATCGGTGGAAGTAGCTTTAAAAAGCTATCGGCATGAGTATCTTCAAAACGCCATCTGTAGATGCAACATTATAAGTCATCGGCAGATGCAAGCTTTGAATTCCATCGGCAGATGCATATTGAAAAACCATCGGCTGATGCATCTTGAAAAATCATCGGCAGAAACAACTTAAAAACACCATCGGCAGATGTATCTTCAAATGCCATCGGCAGATGTATCTTGAAGACTCCATCGGCAGATGCATCTTGAAGACTCCATCGGCAGATGCATCTTGAAGACTTCATCGGCAGATGCAGCTTGGAATGCTATCGGCAGATGCAACTCGAAACGCTATCGGATGATGCAACACTTCAACGCTTGAACCGATATCGGCAGGAATAATGTTTTAAACGCTGAACCGCCATCGGTAGAAGTAGCCTTTAAACGACTTCACTCTTTGTCATTTTGCGATCGGCAGAAGGAACTCTTCTATGTCATTTCGCGATCGGTGGATGTACCCTTTGTTTATCAATTTTTAGCCCTGTACACTCAACCCGATTGTTAGACTACTAAAATACCCTTTTCGAGGGTATTTCCAACAAATTAAATCACATGAATAATTCATTATTCTCTATTAATAAATATAATCAAATTACATACTTGACATTCTAAAAACATCATCAAAAACATATTTAGACTTAAACACTATTTAAGTCAACACAATACACTCCCATCGTAGTTTTGGCCTAACTCGCGTAGAAAAGGCTGTAACCACATCATCTCCTTTGCTGCTTCTGTCACTGCAATATACTCGGTTTCACAACTAGAAAAAGCGACGACATCTTGAAGTCTCGAAACCCAACTGATTGCGGTACCACCCAAGGTGTAGACATACCTAGTCCTGCTCTTACTACTGTCAATATCACCACCATTATCAGCATCAACATATCCATCCAAGCCCAAATCTGACTTTCGAAAACATAAAGCGAATCCCGAACTACCCTCCAAGTATGGCAAGATCCATTTTACATCTTCCCAATGTTTTCTTCCTGGATTACTCATAAAGTTGCTGACAACTCCCACTGCATGTGCAATATCTGGTCGTGTACAAACCATCGCATACATTAGACTACCAACGGCTGAGGCATATGGAACTTTGGCCATGTAGTTCTTCTCTTCCTCGGTCGAAGGTGACTGATCTTTGGATAGTTTGAAATGACTAGTCAATGGTGTAGTGACTGGCTTCGCATCCTGCATTTGGAACCTGCTGAGAACCTTCTTCACATAATCTTCATGTGAAAGTTTTAGAACATCCTTGTCCCTGAATATCCTCATCCCAAGGATTTGTTTTGCAGCACCTAAATCCTTCATTGCAAACTCTGTAGATAACTTCCTCTTCAGCCTGTCAATCTCATGCAAGCTTGCTCCAGCAATCAACATATCATCAACGTAAAGGAGCAGAATAATGTAGGAATTATCAAATCTTTTGATGTAACAGCAGTGATCGGCTTCACATCTCACAAAACTGTTATTCTTCATGAAGCTGTCAAATCTCTTGTACCACTGCCTTGGAGCCTGTTTCAAACCGTACAAACTCTTCTGAAGCTTACATACAAGTTCCTCTTTCCTTCTCATCTCAAACATTGTGGCTGACGCATGTATTGTTGACTTAAATGGTGTTTAAGTCTAACTAAGTTTTTGATGATATATTTGAATGTTAAATATGTAATTTGATTATGTTGATTAAATGAGAATAATGAATTATGCTTGTGATTCAATTTGTTGGAAATGCCCTTGGAAAATGGTATTTTAGTAGTCTAACAAATGTGATTAAGTGTACAGGGCTAAATTAGTGTAACAAGGCTGAAAAACTGCGCCGATGGTTTGTTAAAAGTAGACATACACCGATCACTATATGACAAAAGGCAAAGTCGTTTTAAGCTACTTCTGCCGAAGGTATTTGAAGCAACTCCTGCCGATGTTCAACGCTAATGCTTATGCCGATGAAGTTTCAACGTGCTCCTGCCGATGAAGTTTCAACGTGCTTCTGTCGATGAAGTTTCAACGTGCTTCTGCCGATGGAGTTTCTACGTGCTTCTACCGATGACGTGTCAAGTTGCATCTGCCGATAGCATTTCAAGATACATCTGCCCATAGCATTTCAACGTGTTTCTGCTGATGACATTCAAAGCTTACATCTGCCGATAGCATTTCAAGGTGCTTCTGCCGATAATGTTATAAATCTGTTTCAACCGGTGATCTTCCGCCAGAATTCAAAATAACGGCGAAGCTACAGTGACGTTGTTTTCAGCTTTAACTCCAGAACATTAATGGCGACGACGAACAACAATTTCAGATACAACAGATATCTGCTTGCGTACGGATGCTTCCCAATGGTAACATTTTTCCACTTGTAGAAAGAAGCATTCAATTCTGAAAGGCAGAAATCAGATAGAGTATTTAAGCCGAAGAAGAAGCTCGAAGAAACACCTTTCTGCGAATTTTATTCTTGAGCCCTAACTTGCGATTAATCATACTCTGTATTCTTCAACTACATCTCTTGATTCCTAAACTTGAGAATTTCATTTGAGAGTTTGTAGTTTTTTGTATTCATTCATTCAAACCTGTAAAACCAGAAAGGTAGTGGATTGACGCCCGTCAAGTTCAATCCAGATCTGTAAAAGGCAGTTGATCGGAGCCCAGAATTCCGATCTGTTTATTCTCGTGAGGAGAAGGTTAAGGATCTTCAAGGGAGAACCTTGAAGCGTGAATGTAGGCAGGTTTTGGCCGAACCACGTAAAAACTCTTGTGTTGGTTTTTCTCTCTCTCTGTTATTTTTATTGTTGTGTTGATTTGCTGTTAGATTAATAATTTTAAAAAGGTCTAATTCACCCCCCTCTTAGACAATCTCGATCTTACAATTGGTATCAGAGCTAGGTTTATCATTGTCTAAGTTGTATTTATACACTCTGTGTTATATATTTACCATGGCATTTAACACAATCTCTACACAAGTAGAAGGCCAGTCTACCACTAGACCTCCATTCTTTGATGGTAATGATTATGTATACTGGAAGTCTAGAATGAGAATATACATTCAAGCTGTGGACTATGAATTATGGAATAACATAGAAAATAGTCCATACGTTGCTGTTAAAACAGAGAATGGTGTTAAGATTCCCAAAGCTTCACACGAACTAAATGATACAGACAAAAAGAACTTGAGCCTTAATGCCAAGGCAATAAACACACTGTATTATGCTCTAAATAGAGATGAATTTAATAGAGTGCAAGGGTGTGAAAGTGTTCAAGAAATTTGGCACTTATTAGAAGTCACACATGAGGGAACTAACCAAGTAAAGGAGAGTAAATTGAGCATGTTAGTTCACGAATATGAACTGTTTTTTATGGAAAAAGAAGAAACCATTAGTTCTATGTTCACTCGATTTACTAATATCACTAATGGTCTTAAAGCTCTTGGTAAGATTTATTCAGGTGAAGAACATGTAAGAAAAATTTTGAGATGCCTACCTAGAGCCTGGCAAGCAAAGGTGACAGCAATACAAGAGGCTCGGGATCTAAAGGTGCTCAAGCTTGAAGAGCTCATTGGCTCTCTGATAACTCATGAGATAACCATGAGGGCCAATGATAAAGAAGATCTCAAAGAAAAGGAGATAAATAAAAGGAAGGATATAGCTCTGAAAGCCTCTTCAAGCAAAAATGAAGCATCTGAGGAAGAAGTAGAAGAAGATGATGAGGACATTGCTCTCATCACTAGGAGTTCAGCAAGTTTCTCCGTAGGAAGAAGCTGCAAGGGAGAAGTTTTCCAAGGAATGAAAAACTTCCTAAAGACAAGGAGATTACCTGTTTTGGGTGCGGAAGCCTGGCCACATGAAGGCAGATTGTCCACAGGCCAAGAAATATCCCAAGAAGTTTAAGAAGAAGGCTATGAAGGCCACTTGGGATGACAGTGAAGGCGACACTTCTTCTTCAGAAGATGAGGAAGTAGCCAACCTGTGCTTTATGGCACACGAAAATGAGATTAGTGTTTCCTCAAGTGATAGTGAATCTGATGATGGTGGTGATATGATAGATGTATTTAATGATTTGGTAAAACAATTTAGCATGTTAAAGGCTAAATATAATTTGTTGAAAAGTGAAAATGCAAGTATAGTTGAAAAGCATGCCAAGGAAACTAATTTGCATGAAATGGAGATCACTGAACTGAAAAAAAGAAATGAGGATTTAAATAATATTATTCTGAAATTTACTAATGGCAACAAGTTATATAATATGTTATTAGGTAAACAGAGAGTAAATTTTGACAGAGCAGGAATAGGTTATGATAAATCTAGTAAAAAGAAAGTTTACAAGAATTATTTTGTGAGATCCACTACTTGTCATGCATGTAATGAGGTAGGAAATAAATCCTTTGAATGTCCTTTAAAAACAAACAATAAGAAAGCTGGTTATAAATTACACTGGGTTCCTAAAGGAACCAGACCTAACGCTAGGACCCAAAAGATTTGGGTACCTAAGAAGACAACCTGATTTCTGTTTTGCAGGATGATGCATCTCCATTAAGAAATCAATGGTACCTGGACAGTGGCTGTTCAAGGCACATGACTGGAGATGCATCTAAGTTTGCTGTTGTCAACAAGAAGAAAGGAAGTGTTACTTTTGGTGGAAACCAAAAGGGCAAAATTGTTGGCATTGACAACATAGGTAACCTTATCAATCCTATTATAGAAAATGTTTTATTAGTTGATGGGTTAAAACACAATCTGCTAAGCATAAGTCAATTATGTGACAAATGTTATGAGGTGATATTTAAATCAAATTCATGCATAATTAAAGATAGCTCATCTAGTTCTATTCTATTTAAAGAATATAGAAAAGAAAATGTGTATATTATTGATTTAGATAATATTGAATTTTCTGATGAAAAATGCTTTGCTGTGAATTCTTCTAATGACTGCTGGACTTGGCATAGGAGATTAGGACACGTAGGGATGGATACCTTAGCTAAGATTACTAAGTAAAATTTAGTTAGAGGGATCCCTAAGATATCCTTTGAGAATGATAAGGTTTGTGAAGCCTACCAAATGGGAAAGCAGATCAAAAGTTCTTTTGCATCTAAGAATGCAATTTCTACTTCAAAGTCTCTCCAACTCCTTCATATGAACCTTTTCAATCCTTCCAATATAGCCAGCTTAGGAGGAAAATTTTATGCCTTTGTTATTATAGATGATTTCTCTAGATTCACCTGGGTATTCTTTCTGAAGTCTAAGGATGAGACTTTTGATACCTTCTCTAGCTTTAGGAAAAGAGTTCAAAATGAAAAGGAGCTCACCATTGTTGCTATTTGTAGTGATCATGGTGGAGAGTTTGAGAATAAGAGATTTGAACTCTTGTGTCTCAAGTATGGAATTGAGCACAATTTTTCTTCCCCTAGAACCCCTCAGCAACATGGTGTTGTTGAGAGGAAAAATAGGTCTCTCCATGTAACGACCCCGTTTCCCAGCAAGATATTGTCCGCTCTAGGGATTGGGCCGCAGCCCAATATCCTCCCCTCACGGCTTTGTTTGGCGAGAACTTCCCGGAAGGTCACCCAACCTGGAATTGCTCTCGCCGAAGCACTTTTAACTTCGGAGTTCTTATGGGATCCGTTGCCAATTGTGCTCCAAAACGCGTCTTGTTATGTTGGAAGGGTCTCTTTACATATGTTTCATTTCCACATACTTCCCCAAGCGATGTGAGATTGTGACGACCCCCTTTTTACGACCTGTCACCTTCCGGTTCGCCCGCGCGGACGTACCGCCATCCGGGTTCCGGTTCGTGCAGCCATCGTACCCATACGTGCATATTTGGGTCATCACAATCACCCCCCCTCGGGGGCCAAACGTCCTCGTTGGCCACATTTCCGGTTGGGTACAGGCTCTGATACCATTTGTAACAACCCCGTTTCCCAGCAAGATATTGTCCGCTCTAGGGATTGGGCCGCAACCCAATATCCTCCCCTCACGGCTTTGTTTGGCGAGAACTTCCCGGAAGGTCACCCAACCTGGAATTGCTCTCGCCGAAGCACTTTTAACTTCGGAGTTCTTATGGGATCCGTTGCCAATTGTGCTCCAAAACGCGTCTTGCTATGTTGGAAGGGTCTCTTTACATATGTTTCATTTCCACATACTTCCCCAAGCGATGTGAGATTGTGACGACCCCCTTTTTACGACCTGTCACCTTCCGGTTCGCCCGCGCGGACGTACCGCCATCCGGGTTTCGGTTCGTGCAGCCATCGTACCCATACGTGCATATTTGGGTCATCACACTCCAAGAGCTAGCTCGGACTATGCTCAATGAGAATTCTCTTCCTAAATACTTCTGGACTGAAGCTGTCTCAACAGCTTGCTATGTGCTCAATCAGGTCTCCATAAGACCTATTCTTGAGAAAACTCCATATGAGCTCTCGAGTGGAAAAACTCCTTCTGTTAAATACTTTAGAGCCTTTGGTAGTAAGTGCTTTATTTTCAACACTAATGATAACTTAGGAAAATTTGATTTCAAATCTGATCTTGGAATTTTTCTTGGTTATTCTCTTACCAGTAAAGCATATAGGGTATTCAATAAGAGAACTCTAGTTGTGGAGGAATCAGTTCATGTCAACTTTGATGAAACCCCTTACCCCACAATCAATGTGGATGATGATGATATTTTGGATAAACAACTGGATTCCCTCTCCTTAGACAAGTCTACAGATCCTCTTCAAGTAGAAAAATCTTTAGAACTATCTTCTACTTCTCTTGATATTATTCCTGTCAAGGATGAAAATCCTGCTCTTCCTAGAGATTGGAAGTATGTAAAAGACCATCCAATAAATAAAATTTTAGGTGATCCTTCTTTAGGAGTTAAGACTAGATCCTCTCTTAGGAATCTCTGTGCAAATGTAGCATTTATCTCTCAAGTATAGCCTAAGAAGTTTGAAGAGGCCAAGTGTGATGAAAATTGGATTTTAGCTATGCAAGAGGAGCTAAATCAATTTGAAAGGAGCAAGGTATGGCAACTTGTTCCACGGCCAAAGGATCATCTCATTATTGGAACTAAATGGGTTTACAAGAACAAATTGGATGAAAATGGGATTGTTGTAAGAAACAAAGCTAGATTAGTTGCTAAGGGTTACAATCAAGAAGAAGGAATTGATTTTGAAGAAACCTTTACACCTGTTGCTAGATTAGAATCAATTAGGATACTCTTAGCCTATGCATGCTACAAAAACTTCACACTCTTCCAAATGGATGTAAAGAGTGCGTTCTTAAATGGTTATATTCAGGAAGAAGTTTATGTAGAGCAGCCCCTAGGATTTGAAGTCTATGCAAAACCTGATCATGTGTATAGACTTAAGAAGGCTCTTTATGGACTTAAGCAGGCTCCTAGAGCTTGGTACGATAGGTTGAAGAACTTTCTTGTGGAAAGGACATTTAAAAAGGGAAATTCTAATTCAACCCTATTTACCATGCAAAAGAACAATGATATTTTGTTAGTCCAGATCTATGTCGATGACATTATATTTGGATCAACTAATGTCACAATGTGTAATGAATTTTCCTCCCTCATGCAAAGTGAATTTGAAATCAGTATGATGGGGGAGTTAAAATTCTTTTTAGGTTTCCAGATTAGTCAATCTCCTGATGGAATTTTCTTCTGTCAAGAAAAGTACATTAAGGAACTTCTTAAGAAATTTAGATTAGAATCTTCTAAGTCTTCCAAGACTCCCATGAGTACCACAACTAAATTGGATAAAGATGAAAAAGGAATTAGTGTTGATATTAAGAAATATCGTGGTATGATTGGTTCATTGTTATATCTGACTGCAAGTAGGCCAGATATACTCTTTAGTGTTTGTCTATGTGCAAGATTCCAAGCTGCCCCTAAAGAATCCCACTTAAATGCTGTCAAGAGAATATTTAAATATTTGAGTGGAACTTGTGATCTTGGATTATGGTATCCTAAAGGCACTTCCTTTGATCTGATTGGATATTCAGATTCTGACTATGCTGGTAGTCTAGTTGATAGGAAAGCACCAGTGGAACATGTCAATTCCTTGGTGAATCTTTCGTTTCCTGGTATTCTAAGAAACAAAATTCTGTTGCATTGTCAACTGCTGAAAGTGAATATATTGCTGCTGACAGTTGTTGTGCACAAATGCTGTGGATGAAACAGATATTGGAGGACTATAATCTGTTTTATAATAGGATTCATATCCGGTGTGATAACACCAGTGCTATCAACATTTCCAAAAATCTCATCCAGCACTCTAGAACTAAGCATATTGATGTTAGATATCACTTCATCAGAGATCACGTTCAAAGGGGTGATATTTCTCTAGAATTTGTCAACTCTGTAGATCAATTAGCTGACATATTTACAAAACCTTTGGATGAAAAGACCTTCAATAACATAAGAATAAAGTTAGGTCTCATTCGGTTTAAGAAAAGCTAAGTTTCTTCTTCTGTTGGAAATTCTGTTTGTGATAGAGCTGCTTGTGTTGTGAAGGCATCGGTAGCTGCAGATCTACTGATAGGCATCTGTAGATGCATATCTACCGGTAGATGCATATCTACCGATTAGTATAAAATTGGAAAAAAAAAAAAAGATCTTTTATCACATGAGAGAGAGACTTGACAACAAACATATTTCAACTTGCACAACTCCTTTGACGTGTTGATAGATAGTCAAAGAATATTTAAGGTGGTTTACATTTTAATTTTACATTACAATCTTACTTATTAACGTGAAGTTGGTACAGTTATGAAAATATATACAAATTAGTTGACTCAAACATACATAAATATTTTCTATTATATAAATATAATGTATATTTTTTTAAAAAAAAATTAGTTATTAAAACTATACTAATTGCCTTTTAGTTAACAAAATTATATAATTAATATATAAAATGAGATGTATTTAGGAAAAAAAATATTTGAGATGATCTAATAAAAGAAATATCACATAAATATCATTACAAATATTTAATTGTTACATCAGTATAAATTGTACATATATTAAAATTACGTTGACACATATGTAATTGAAAATCATTTGTAATTAGGAGATGACAAACGAGTTAATTGAGCCGACCTAACCCTGAAAACTCTAGTTCATTGAATCTAATAAATTAAACGAGTCAAATTTAACGAGCTCAACGAGTCGAATCTGACAAATTGGTTCAAAATAAATTTCAACACGAGGAAGACAATCTTAACCTGCCCTTGGGTAGAGATGTTAAACGAGCGAGTCGAGCCGAGCCTAGCCGAGAAAGTCCCGGCTCATCGAGCCTACCGAGTCAAACGAGCCGAGCCTATCGAGCCTAACGAGCCGAGCCTAACGAGTCGAGCCTAAAAAATTTCCAACCCGAGCCACGAGCCTAACGAGCCAAGCCGAGCCGGCCCAACGAGCATAACAAGCCGAGCTTAACGAGCCGAAATTACATAAATAAAAATACTAAACACCAAAACAAAATTAAGTACACACTAGTAATTTGTGTACAAGAAGTTCCAACTCACAAAATATAAAGAAAATTATCAATTTTTAAAACTTAGAATTCTCATAGACATTTCATCGAACAAGTGGTGTGCACAATTATAAAACTTCACAATTCGCTCATAATTGTTTTTGTATCCCAAACAAACCTCAACAATCAAAATCAAACAATGCACACCAAATTCGACAACCGAAACTAAAAAAATTTCATTACAATCTAAAGTAAATTTTAAATAATATTAAATTATCAAATTGGGTTAATAGTCTCCCGAATCAATTTATTAAACCAATGTTAAGTTGTTAACAATTGAATATTTTATTTTATTCAATATCTAAAGACAAAAACGTCTGAACTCTGAAGAAGACCAAGCGATGGCGATGGCGATGGCGATGGCGAGGCAACGCGTTCTCTGTGGGTCAGTGGGTGAACACTGAAGAACGACGAACGATAGCTGGGCATGCGGCGACGGAGTGTAAACAGAGGTTCAAATCTGTCGGCGATCTCTTCTTCACGATCGGAGAAAGCAGATCGGCGAACAGTGCGAGGTAGAGTGTAATACCCGGCTAGTACGGATTTTGGATTTAATATATTATATTAATATTTTATTATATATGTGGCATTTTTGGTAAATATGTCAAATCAGGTCCGTTTTACGAAAAGAAAGTGTCATTAAAAATCCTAACGATTAATAGGAATTTTAAGGAAATTATGAGAATTTTCAGAATCTAAACGCTATATTCTGAGAAATTTCATTTCTCGTAAAATGAAGGACGTTTTGGTAAAAATAGTAAACGGGGTCCGTTTTGCGAACGGACAGTTTTAAAAGAGCCCAAATAATAAGTTAGAGTTATTGGTAAAATAAGGAAATTTGGAGAACCCGAATCGTTGGACAATTAACGAAACGAATGACGAAACTTATATAAAATCAAAGGAAAGGGTAATTTGGTAATTTACCAATTCAATATTATAAATTTAACCAAAACAATTTCTTCTTCATTTCATTTTCTCATTTTCTTCCCTGTTGCCCACGAAACCAGAGAACACTTTCTCTGGCCACCGACGCCTCCTCCCAATCCGACTCCGTTCCGACCTCCGATCGTTCCGTTTTCTTCGTGCTTTCTCCTCCAATCGACGTTCTAGGTATGAACCTACAATCTTAGAACTTTTATTTCGGTGTTTATGGAGTTTTAAACATTTAGGTTTCGTTTAGGTTTTGTTAAAAATCGAGATTTAGGGCTCGAAATTGATAGATTGTTATAGTTTACGAACGTATTGCACGTATTAAACGTTATTGGAAGAAGTTAGGACGATTTAGGAGAAATGTTAAATTTGTAAATTTCGGGTTTTCGGAAAACTCGTAAATTGGATTTCGGGGTATCAAGCGTAGACTAATGGATTAAATGCCTCGATAAGTTAAGTTGGAATGTTAGGAAATTCCTTTAGTTAAGGTTTTGACAATTGGACGTTTATTTACTTAAACTCGTTTTAACATCAATCCTTGTAAATTGCTTAGGTGAACAGCGCTCGTGGACGGAGCTTGAGCTGCTTTGGACACGAGGTAAGTTCTCGTGATCTTCTCTGGCCGATTGGCCTACACCGTACGTCGAATGTCGTCTCGAGGAGTTTTGGAGATGCGTCTGTTTAATTTTGCTTGGTTGGGTAGTTAGGAATAGTTCTTTTATAGGTTACATTCTTAATTGATTTTTGTCTTGATGGTACATATGTGGTTGTTTACTTTAAGATATAAACTGTTCACGCATCACATGTTTTAAAGAAAAGCATGAAAATGAATTTCTGCACATTGTTTTAAAGATAATACAAAGAATAAAATCGGCCGTAAGGCTTACAGTTTACCGGCCGAAAGGCTTACAGGCCGAAAGACATACAGTTATAGGTCACGCGAGGTGGGGCTCAGGCACGGCTGTACGTGTTGTAAGCGTACACCCCCCTCCTCTAGCTGGAAAGAGTAGTCCGCCCGCTGGATGAGCTCTCTTCGGTTAGGGGGATAGGATCTCGGTGACACCTACAGTGCATTGCATAGCATAGCATTGCATGGCATGGCATGGCATGGCATAGCACAGCATAGTATTTGCATTTACGAGCCTTACTGAGATTTTTATCTCATAGTGTGTTGTATGGTATAGGTGATTACGAGGAGACAGGTGAGGATGAGATTCCTCCTCCTGAGACATGAGTCCAGTTGACGAAGGATGGTTGCGGTGGTGTGCTGGCGCAGTCGACGCTTAACCGACCCGTGGGGAAGTATGTATAGATTTTGAGGGTTTTTGGGATGTTTTGGGCTGACAATTGTATAGAATATTTTAGGATGCTTGGTTCTGGTAGTTGATAGGTTTACGTTTTGAGGTTTTAAACGTTTTGAAAGCTTGTTTTTATAAACTGCTTGGGCGTTTTAAATCAGGAGGAAAGATACACTTTCAAACATACCCATGCCATTTGTTTTTACAAAAGTTTGAATTGAGTTTAAGCCGAATAGTTGAGCTCATATTTGGTGAAGTATATATGTTTCAGGATATATGAAATGAAGAATTAGAGTGCATGTTTAAGTACATGGGATGTGAAGTTTTGCTCTCTGGAATCCAATTCCAGAGAGTAGGATTAGTCGCTGCAATATGCAGCGACTGGTTGCTGCAATATGCAACGCTTGCAGCGACCAGTCGCTGCTTCTCTTTTCCTTTGCCTTCCGGTTTTGCCCTTGACAGATTTAATAAATGTTTTAATTGTTTTATTAATTGTTTTAAATAGTTTTAAGGTTATAAATGGTTTTGTTTTAAGTGGTTTAAAACTGTAAACTTCAATTCCGCTTAAGTTTAAAATAAAAATATGAAAAAAAATAATATTAATAGTACGGGAAATACGGGTACAGTATTAGGGTCGTTACAATTTATGGTATCAGAGCCTCCGGGTTTTAAAATCGGTTCTGTAGACTCCTCGACTGCGCAGCCACTACGCGGACATTCTTCATCAACTGTAAGTATGTATATAGCTTTGTTTTATTTCGATTACTTAGAGTATTTGTTTTATTAACTTTTATAGGAGTTATATAAAAATGGTGCGTCGAGGAAATGATCGAGACAACCGAGACGATACGATAGACACTCTCAA
Organism: Begonia masoniana; assembly: GCA_022432975.1. Classification (NCBI taxonomy): domain Eukaryota; kingdom Viridiplantae; phylum Streptophyta; class Magnoliopsida; order Cucurbitales; family Begoniaceae; genus Begonia; species Begonia masoniana. The sequence continues at coordinate 7,759,523 of CM039506.1, forward strand.
GGATTTTATTGCCCAGCAGTCTCAGCATATGGAGAGACAGGCTCAGCAGATGGAGAGACAGTCACAGCAGCTGGGTACTCTTATAGACCGAGAGGGCACTCGAGCTCGGGAGACGGCCGCTCCGGGTAATCGTGGGATGGAGAGATTTCAGAAGCTCCAGCCCCCTATATTTAACGGACAGTCCACAGATCCTTCTTCAGCCGAGGAGTGGATTCGCACTATGGAGGACATGCTGGCGTATGCTAGCATAGAGGACGGAGAGAAGGTTGCATTGGTGACCTATCACTTGGCACTGGACGCTCGATTTTGGTGGGATTCCATCAAGACGACCACCGATATGACGATTATGGGATGGGAGCGGTTCAGAGAGTTGTTTTATGACAAGTATTTCAGCCATACCGTACGGGAGGCGAATATGGTTGAATTTATGCAGTTACGACAGATTTGTTCTATTGCCTAGTATGTGAGGAAATTCGAAGCCCTTTCTCGATTTGCGCCACGTCAGGTCAGCGTTAACGAGGACAAGGTACGCCGATTCTTACAGGGACTTAGCCAAGAGTTCCGGATGCGTCTTACTATATCTGGGGTACGGAATGTATCCTATGATGACCTTGTGGCCAGGGCTCTTGATATTGAGGCAGTTGATCAGAGTTCTGCCAAACCGAGGGAGCCATCTAAGGGTTTCTTCCGAGAGATACGTCCTCAGTCTCTGCACCAAGGTTGGCAGCCTAGAGCACAGCCTCAGCAGCAACAGAGGGGTGTCAAGAGACCCCTTGAGGGAGGTAATGATCGGGGTAAGGGGAAGCAAGTACAAGTAGCTTCTCAGATACCTATTTGCCCTAAGTGTCAGAGGGAGCACAGTGGCCAGTGCAGATTGGGCACGGGTGTGTGCTATCGGTGTGGAGACCCAGGCCATTTTGCTAGAGATTGCCCGAAGCCCGGCAGAGATCAGTTAGGCGGTGATCAGAGGAGAGTTATGCCCAGGATCTTTGCATTTATAGAGCCTGGCGATGTTGATAACGAGGATCAGCCTGCCGTGATAGCAGGTACTATATTGGTTATTGGTGTTCCTGTATTTTCTTTATTAGACACGGGGGCTACGCATTCTTTTGTTTCCACCGCTTGTGTGTCTAGATTGAGGCTTGCGCTGGAGTTAGCAGAATGCGAGTATAGTGTGATGCTACCTTCAGGAGAGCGTATGCAGTCAGGTCGTGTAGTCCAGGGCAATATTATCTCGATTGGGGACAAAACCCTCTATGCTCGCCTTATTGTTATGGGCATCGAGCACTATGATCTCATCTTAGGGATAGATTGGCTATCACAGTACTTTGCCACCATCGATTGTCGATCCGGGATTGTGACCTTCCGACCCCCGGGTAAAGCCGAGTTTTCTTATCAGGCGATGAACCGATTGAGTAGCTTGCCTATTTCTTATTCCATGAAGGTCAACGAGCAGTTTAAAGGTGCGTGCTCTATTTATTTGGCCTCTGTATTTGATTGTCAGTTGCTTAGCGGAGAAAAGCCGAGCGACATTCCTATTGTCAGAGAGTTCTCTGGGATCTTTCTCGATGATCTTCCCGGGTTACCACCAGACCGGGAGATCGAATTCACTATTGATGTCTATCCAAACTCCGCTCTGAGGTTTAAGAACCCGTATCGATTGGCACCAACTGAGTTGAGGGAACTGAGGACTTAGCTCGACGAGTTGTTAGAGAAGGGTTTTATTCGACCCAGTGTTTCACCCTGGGGTGCACCAGTTCTGTTTGTTAAGAAGAAAGACGGGACCCTCAGGATGTGCATCGATTACAGAGAGCTGAATAAACTTACAGTGAAGAATAAGTATCCACTGCCCAGGATTGATGATTTATTTGATCAGCTGCAAGGTGCCCGAGTATTTTCGAGGATTGATCTACGCTCGGGTTACAATCAGCTGAAGGTCGGGAATGATGATATACCGAAGACGGCATTCCAAACGAGGTATGGGCATTATGAGTTTCTTGTCATGTCTTTTGGACTTACTAATGCCCCTGCAGCGTTTATGGATTTGATGAACCGTGTCTTCAAGGAGTATCTGGACAAGTTCGTGGTGGTTTTCATCGACGACATTCTGATCTATTCTAAGACGAAGGAAGAACACGAGGAGCATCTGAGGATTGTTCTGAGGACCCTATTTCAGCACCAGTTGTATCCGAAGTTCTCCAAATGCGAATTTTGGTTGGATCAGATAAGTTTTCTTGGCCATGTCATATCGCAGGATGGAGTTTCTGTTGATCCGAGCAAAGTTCAGGTGGTCAGAGATTGGCCACAGCCGAAGAATGTACGTGAGGTATGTGGATTTCTCGGATTAGCTGGCTATTATCGAAAATTCATAGAGGGATTTTCGAAGATCGCACTTCCTCTTTCACGGTTAACTCGGAAGAACGAGAGATTCATATGGTCGGCTGCTTGTGACGATAGTTTTACGGAGTTAAAGCAGAGGTTGACCACCGCTCCTGTATTGGCGTTACCTGTTGAGGGTAGCAAGTTCAGTATTTATTGCGATGCGTCAGGAGTTGGACTAGGTTGTGTGTTGATGCAGGAGGGGAGAGTTATTGCTTATGCTTCTCGGTAGCTGAAGCCGTACGAGCAGAATTACCCTACGCACGACCTTGAGTTAGCAGCTGTGGTCTTCGCACTGAAGATATGGAGACATTATTTATATGGGCAGCAGTGCGAGATATTTTCCAACCACAAGAGCCTGAAGTATTTATTTACGCAGAAGGAGCTGAATATGCATCAGAGACGATGGCTTGAGTTCGTCAAAGACTATGATTTTGATATCAAGTACCATCCAGGAAAGGCGAACAAGGTTGCTGATGCCTTGAGTAGAGTGCCTTCTGCGAGTCAGCCTTCATTAGCAGCGATGTCAGTTACGCTACGGTCTGAGATTGAGAGGTTCGACGTTGAGATAGTGGCAGAGTTGTCCAGTATGCTCACCAACATTTCACTCAGGCCGACTATTCTGGATCAGATACGTGAGGCTCAGCAGAATGATACGGAGTGTGAGGAACTTCGATCGAGCATGACATTAGGAGACTCGTCAGATTTCCATTTATCGAATGATGGTATTCTGAAATTCAGGCATAGGTGGTACGTGCCTAACGACGAGGATCTGAAGAAGGAGATATTGGCCGAGGCACATTCTTCGGCGTATTTTGTGCACCCGGGAAGTACTAAGATGTACCGGGACTTAAAGCAACATTTCTGGTGGCCGAACATGAAGCGGGAGGTTGCCAAGTACGTTGAGACTTGTTTAGTGTGTCAACAGGTGAAAGCAGAGCACCAGAGACCGGCCGAAACATTATTGCCACTGCCGATTCCGAAGTGGAAATGGGAACAGATCTCCATGGATTTTATTGTGGGGCTCCCGAGGACGACAAAGGGCCATGATGGTGTTTGGGTGATCATGGACCGATTGACAAAGTCGGCCCACTTCTTATCTGTAAAAATGACTTCTTCGATGGATCAGCTCGCCGAGCTGTATGTGCAGGAGATTGTCAGATTGCACGGTGTGCCAGTTTCTATTGTCTCGGATCGTGATCCGAGATTTACTTCAAAGTTCTGGAAGAGCCTGCATAAAGCTATGGGGACTCAGCTTAATTTCAGCACGGCATTTCATCCTCAGACTGATGGTCAGACAGAGAGGACGAATCAGATTCTTGAGGATATGCTCAGAGCCTGTGTGCTGGAGTTTCAGGGCTCGTGGAGCCGATATTTGCCTCTGATTAAGTTCTCGTACAACAACAGCTTCCAGGCTACCATTGGCATGGCACCGTATGAGGTTTTGTATGGTCGAAAGTGTAGGTCTCCGTTATATTGGGACGAGGTTGGCAAGGCCAGCATCATTGGTCCGGAGATTCTACAACAGACGGCAGAGAAGATTGCCATTATTCGACAGCGTATTGAGTAGCTCAGAGCAGACAGAAGAGCTACGCTGACACGAGACGGAGAGGGCTAGAGTTCGAGGAAGGTGACGAGGTTTATCTTAAAGTTTCTCTGTTCAAAGGTGTTGCGAGATTTGGAAGGAGGGGTAAGTTAAACCCTCGTTATGTGGGGCCCTTTCCTATTCTGAAGAGGATCGGGAAGTTGGCGTACAGATTACAGCTTTCGGTTTCTAAGAAGGGTATCCACGACGTATTCCACGTGTCCATGCTTCGGAAGTGTTTGCGTGATCCATCACATGCCGTGGAAGCGACAGAGATCGAGGTACAACCTACCTTGACTTATGAGGAGAGGCCTGTACGTATTTTGGAGTCTTCCATCAAGGTATTGCGCAACAAAGAGATTCCGCTGGTCAAAGTCCTATGGCGGAACCACGAGGTGGAAGAGGCTACGTGGGAGCGACAGCAGGATATGATGATTAAATATCCTGAGTTATTTGTATAGTTAAATTTTGTGGACAAAATTCTAAATAAGGTGGGTGGAATGTAATACCCGGCTCGTATGGATTTTGGATTTAATATATTATATTAATATTTTATTATATATGTGGCATTTTTGGTAAATATGTCAAATCAGGTCCGTTTTACGAAAAGAAAGCGTTATTAAAAATCCTAACGATTAATAGGAATTTTAAGGAAATTATGAGAATTTTCGGAATCTAAACGCTATATTCTGAGAAATTTCATTTCTCGTAAAATGAATGATGTTTTGGTAAAAATAGTAAACGGAGTCCGTTTTGCGAACGGACAGTTTTAAAAGAGACCAAATAATAAGTTAGAGTTATTGGTAAAATAAGGAAATTTGGAGAACCCGAATCGTTGGACGATTAACGAAACGAATGACGAAACTTATATAAAATCAAAGGAAAGGGTAATTTGGTAATTTACCAATTCAATATTATAAATTTAACCAAAACCATTTCTTCTTCATTTCATTTTCTCATTTTCTTCCCTGTTGCCCACGAAACCAGAGAACACTTTCTCTGGCCGCCGAAGCCTCCTCCCAATCCGACTCCGTTCCGACCTCCGATCGTTCCGTTTTCTTCGTGTTTTCTCCTCCAATCGACGTTCTAGGTATGAACCTACAATCTTAGAGCTTTTATTTCGATGTTTATGGAGTTTTAAACAATTAGGTTTCGTTTAGGTTTTGTTAAAAATCGAGATTTAGGGCTCGAAATTGATAGATTGTTATAGTTTACGAACGTATTGCACGTATTAAACGTTATTGGAAAAAATTAGGACGATTTAGGAGAAATGTTAAATTTGTAAATTTCGGGTTTTCGGAAAACTCGTAAATTGGATTTCGGGGTAGCGAGCGTAGACTAATGGATTAAATGCCTCGATAAGTTAAATTGGAATGTTAGGAAATTCCTTTAGTTAAGGTTTTGACAATTGGACGTTTATTTACTTAAACTCGTTTTAACGTCAATCCTTGTAAATTGCTTAGGTGAACAGCGCTCGTGGACGGAGCTTGAGCTGCTTTGGACACGAGGTAAGTTCTTGTGATCTTCTCTGGCCGATTGGCCTACACCGTACGTCGAATGTCGTCTCGAGGAGTTTTGGAGATGCGTCTGTTTAATTTTGCTTGGTTGGGTAGTTAGGAATAGTTCTTTTATAGGTTACATTCTTAATTGATTTTTGTCTTGATGGTACATATGTGGTTGTTTACTTTAAGATATAAACTGTTCACGCATCACATGTTTTAAAGAAAAGCATGAAAATGAATTTCTGCACATTGTTTTAAAGATAATGCAAAGAATAAAATCGGCCGTAAGGCTTACAGTTTACCGGCCGAAAGGCTTACAGGCCGAAAGGCATACAGGTTGAAAGGCATACAGTTATAGGTCACGCGAGGTGGGGCTCAGGCACGGCTGTACGTGTTGTAAGCGTGCACCCCCCTCCTCTAGCTGGAAAGAGTAGTCTGCCCGCTGGATGAGCTCTCTCCGGTTAGGGGGATAGGATCTCGGTGACACCTACAGTGCATTGCATAGCATAGCATGGCATGGCATAGCACAGCATAGTATTTGTATTTACGAGCCTTACTGAGATTTTTATCTCATAGTGTGTTGTATGGTGTAGGTGATTACGAGGAGACAGGTGAGGAGGAGATTCCTCCTCCTGAGACATGAGTCCAGTTGACGAAGGATGGTTGCGGTGGTGTGCTGGCGCAGTCGACGCTTAACCGACCCGTGAAGAAGTATGTATAGATTTTGAGGGTTTTTGGGATGTTTTAGGCTGACAATTGTATAGAATATTTTAGGATGGTTGGTTCTGGTAGTTGATAGGTTTACGTTTTGAGGTTTTAAACGTTTTGAAAACCTGTTTTTATAAACTGCTTGGGCGTTTTAAATCAGGAGGAAAGATACACTTTCAAACATACCCACGCCATTTGTTTTTACAAAAGTTTGAATTATGTTTAAGCCGAATAGTTGAGCTCATAATTGGTGAAGTATATATGTTTCAGGATATATGAAATGAAGAATTAGAGTGCATGTTTAAGTACAGGGGATGTGAAGTTTTGCTCTCTGGAATCCAATTCCAGAGAGTAGGATTAGTCGCTGCAATATGCAGCGACTGGTTGCTGCAATATGCAGCGCTTGCAGCGACCAGTCACTGCTTCTCTTTTCCTTTGCCTTCTGGTTTTGCCCTTGACCGATTTAATAAATGTTTTAATTGTTTTAAATAGTTTTAAGGTTATAAATGGTTTTGTTTTAAGTGGTTTAAAAATGTAAACTTCAATTCCGCTTAAGTTTAAAATAAAAATAATAATAATAATAGTACGGGAAATACGAGTACAGTATTAGAGTCGTTACATAGAGACTCTGAGGTTCAACGATCTGTAAACAGAAGACGACTGTCTTCACCGGAGAAGGCTGAGACGCGATTGGTCAGCACCTTCTGAACAGAAGAACGGCGACGGTCTCTTCTCCCTTCGTCGACGATCGGGCCATAGGTGACTGGTGAGGCAGGGCTGGGGGGAACTGGGAAGGGGAGGGGCGGGCTGGCTCGCCGAGCTAATGAGCCGGCCCGTTAGCCCGCTCGTTTGGCCCGGTTCCTAGCAGGCTCGCGAGCCAAAATTTTGGGCTCAGCTCGGCCCGCCTAACAGGACCGAGCGAGACCCGGCCCGCCTATTTAACATCTCTACCCTTGGGTGTCAGGTCATGTACCTACTATCAAATTTGACTTGACCCGATAGGATCAACCGGATATCTTTAAAGCAGGTTATCGGGTAACTGAAACTCCTTGTGTCTCTGCGTCAAGGTTTCTTCAACCTTGGTCGGTGTCTGTGTCTCCGGCTAGCCATAGTAGTATGAAGGAACCTAAACTTGGGCCCCTGGCCCTTCTTATGCTTTTTAATTTGTTCATCCCCTTTTCATCTGGTAACTTCTCTTCTCTTTTCTCTTTTTTTCTCTCCCCGATTGGCGTTGCATTTTTTCATAAAATTCTATTTTAATACCGAGGGGAAATTTCTGGGTAGGAAATCAGTTTTGAAGTCGTCGAAGTCAAAAATGGATTGGGTTCTCTTTTCTGTTGTTAATTATGGGGATGGATGTCGTTCAATTATCTGTAGGTATGGGTTGGATTGGTATTGTTGATATCGAAAGTATGCCATAGGGCTAAAAATTCCAGAAAATTGGATCAAAGAGAGTTATGGTCATTTTTTACCGAAAGAAGTGAAATTAGCGGACGTCTCATTGATCAATTGATTAACTTTTTAAAGTTTCCGATTTGGAACTAGCCTGATGCCTTGGTATTTGTTTGAGTGTCTTTGCTCTGCAATAAGTGATATTCTTGAGATGGATTTAAATCAGGACTGTCAGATGGAGTCTGCACTTCTCAAGGTGGTCGATTTCCAGCATTTTCTTTGGAAGGAAAACCACCAAAACAGGCGAGTAAGGGACACAGAGATTTGAATCTTTGCCGGGTGTTTCGGAAGAAGACTTGCTGTGATGTTGCACAAACGCATCCTGCCTTGTTATCCATTAGGAAGTTGGCTTCAAGTGGGGAGGCCAGTCAAGAGTGTTTGCAGCTATGGGAATTGCTGGAATGTGCCATTTGTGATCCACTTGTTGGAGTTCAGCCAGGACCGCCTCTCATCTGTCCCTCTTTCTGTGACAGAGTCTTCCAAGCTTGTTCTGATGCTTACTTCTCAATTGATGCAAAAACTCAGGTTCATTTTATATTTTTTTTGTTTGTTCTTTCCATAAACAAATTTATATGGTGTATATTAAAGTGGATTTATATATTGCTTTTATGTGGGTTATTTCAATCTTCAAATGGTGCTTGATAAGGATTTGCAAAGTATTATTTCAAGAGCTTCGTGAGGAAAATAACAAATGAAGCCATTTTATCGAACTTACACCGTAGATATTTATTTAATATGTTAATGAATTTAATGGGTTCAATAGTTTATCGTTTGTATATTTCAGTAGTGGTTTGTAGGTGCAGTGTGCAAGATGTTCGTCTAAAAACTGGATTTATACATTTCTATCTTATCTATGTGAACTAAATAGATTTCCTGATTAGTTTCTATATCTCAGGTTCTAGCACCATGTGGAGTAAATGACTTTGTGTGTGGTAGGGCATCTGGATGGGTCTCTAATGGCACAGAGCTTTGCTCTGCTGCGGGTTTTTCTGTTCAAGAATTGGACGAAGATACTTCATGTTATGGTGGTAAAGCCAGTCTAGAATTAATATCTGATACATGGAGAAATTCAGGGTCTGAAAAGCCTCGAAAAACTGAGAACTCGGGTTATTTCGAGGATTTCCAGCAGTGGTTGGAGGAAATTGCATTCAATGAAAGAGTTTCTTGGGCAGTGGGTGGCATGGTTCTCACCACAGGGTTATTGCTCATCAGGTCATTGAATGCGAATTTTTTTATGAACTCTATGTTCCCCAACATCATATCCATGAAAAAAGACTAGTTTAAGATCATGTTTTACAGGTGTCGCTGAAATCAAAATAAATGACGTTTGCCAATTTCTATAAGTAAATATAATTTGTATTTTCCTATGTTGTCTCTCTTGTGAATTTGTGTTTTGGGATACTCATGGTAGTGTTGGGGGCATTCATTCCTCTTGTTTCTCTTGATGATACAGCAAAAGGAAGAGCTATAGCCAGCGCCAAAAGCTAGCGGTTATTCAACGTGCTGCAAAGAAACTAGAAGCAAAAATGAACGAAAAGTCTCCGGCTGGTCAAGGGAATCGCAGAGTTGGTAGAAGATGAGCATCTTCTGTTTAAAGGTCTTTTATTTACTCTCTTGGAATGTTCTGTGCGATGATGATGCAACTTAGGATAGCTGATATTATTTGGGGTTGTACGCTAAGGTGGTGGAATTCTATGGTAAGATTTTTGTTGATACGGATAGGATTCTGTACAAGAAAAGGATTTTTGTTAGGCTACCAATCTTTATTAGCCGTTTGTTGTGGGTGTTTAAGGAACTGTTTAATGGGAGTTAAGTAGAGGTCTCAAGCTTAAAAAGAGTCCATTTTTGTCATTGGTAACATCTTAATCTTTCAATATTCGCTGGGTTTGATCATTAGTCTGAGATGATGACACTCAGATTTATCAATTACCGGCAAGAGATGCTTCTGCAGATGACGAAAATGGCATACATTTCGATAAACTGGTCCATTGGAAGCAAGTGTCTACATCCCCACACGACCGAAACATGTTGAGTTATTGTAAAACATGAGTACAAGCTGAAACGAGTTCGGCAAATCTGCCATTTCACCATGAAAAACTTGGCATTTGCATGATTGTTTTGAAGGGGAACCGGCCAAAGACTTTTTATTTCTTGTCTCGAAGTCAAGGATTCAACCTCATTTTGCGAACCAAACATGGCAATACTTTCTCTTTATCTATAATTGTGAGACACTAGGCGGGACATAGTTCCCTTTCCTACCGCAAGAATTAAGACTAGGATTATCACAGCTCGGTCGGGTTTTGCATTTTTATAGAACGCAAAAGTTTCCATTTTTTTTTTATCGATGCATTAAAATTAATTGAAAAAGAGACTGCATAACAAAGAATGTCATTCTCAAAGTTTGGTTTAATTCAGACAATGAAACTCAAGGAAAACAACTATTAAAGCAAAATGGTGGTCTTAGAAAGTCTGCTCCTTTGGTAATTACAAAACATTGTACAGGCTTGGAAGTGCACATTAATTCATTAACCTATGATAACACAATTTAATCAACACCCAAAAAAAAACCAAGTGTGCTTGTCATAAACAAGTGTAGTCTCACATAGTTTTCATCATAATCCCAATTAGAAGTTAGAAATAACATAGAGTTGTTGTATAATTGTACTAAATCTAGATCACTCTCGTTTTTTTGTTATAACTTTTTTTTTTTCCATTGAACAACCCTATTCTGAGTCCCCCACAATATATAATTGTTGGTATAAAAAAAATCTACAAATCACTTCATTTCTTGGTGTCAAAAAATAGGGTATGCAGTATAAAAATGCATGCCTATAATTAACAGCTTAATTTCAGCAAAAGCTCAGTCATATTCCTGGAGTAATATATCATTTCTATGTGACTGCAAAATGAGAAGTTTACACAAGATATTCAAGCTATATGTAATTCCCATGTGAGAATTCGTATTTTAAACAACAAACTACTTACTAACTAAAAGTCATCTGCAATTTTGATCCCTGCATTCTTGTCCCAGTCCTCCGGCGGTGCTACATCTGCCATTATCTTCTCTTGTCCACGCCAAAGAATCTATGGTGACATTTATGGATGAAAATGTTTGGATTTACAGAAGAATTGATGGAAAGAATATCGATTCTAATAAAATTTGAACTTACCTTGTCAATAACCCCAAATTCTTTTGCTTTTGTTGCATCCATATAAAATGGTCTTTTCATCACCTTGGCAACTGTCTCTAATGACTGGAAGATATACAGATTATATCACAATTTTTTTAGCCAAAACGAAAAAGGAATTACTTGGTTTTGGTCACTTACATTCCCAGTGTGCTTTGATAGTAATTTTACAAGAACATCCCTGTTTGTTATTACCTGCAAAAGGAGTTCACAGCTTTAAGCCTCCAATTAATCCTGATTTTAGACTTCTAAATTCATATTTTTCATATGTAAATTTCAAGAAAACACTAGATATTACATTTAAAATATAAATGAAATGAAGCTAACCTCTTTCGCTCGTATAAGAACGTCACTAGCAGGCATCAAGCCAGAAGATGGGACACGAGGTTGTTGAATCATGGCTGAAATGAAAAGAAGATTGACGTTTGTAAGTAGAAGAAAATGAATCTTTTAGACTAGATCTTCAAGGAGTTCAGCCTACATATAAAACATCTTATAAAATTTATGCATTTTGCGGATATTAGTCAGATACATGTTGTAACAAGAAAATGAGGATTGGAGGAATGAAATTACTGCTGACTTAAGCAAAATTTTAGGCTTTACGAAGAACGCGGCTATAAATTTCAAAATGCTCAAGGATATACCTCATTCTAGAAGTTTTTTCCAATTGAAAAAAGATTGCTACAATTTGATTGTTTTGTTTCTTCTCCATTGAAATTTTTTTATCTTCTTCCATCTTTTATGAAAGATATAAAATTTACTTTATTCTTAAAAGGAAACAAGAAAAGTCATAGCTAGCATTTATGCACAAAAGACTAAACAAACCAATTCCATCAAACCTTTCGCATGAGGCATCATAAATCGATGACCTTTAGTTCCAGCAGCAAGTAACAGACAAGCTTGACCAATAGCAGCTCCTACAGCAACTGTATGTATCTACATCAAAACGAACAGCATTAAAATAGAACGGATGATTTAGTTTTTTTTTTTTTATAATTCCTTTATACTTTCTGCCAACTTTCACGGATTGATTTAGGGATAAAATATTTTTGTCCAAAAAACTGCCATATGCTCAATTACTTTAATGCATCATTCAAAATATAGTCTTGGTACAAATGTTTGTAATTTCTAAGATTTTTCAAGAAATTCTGTCGACAAATGGTATTTTTTAGCCCAAAAAAATCAAAAGGTCAATACTAAGTTCTTTTTCATAATCCTTGCAAAACTGATTCATTATCTATCTTGTTTCTGAAACCAAAGGTCCCTGACATTTCAGAGTATGAAAAAGCAGGAAGAGAAATTTCATGTGGGTGCTTCAGCAAAAATATAAATCCTATGCGGTTATATTTAGTTCCAAATATCTCTAGAATCATCCATCACTAGCATTACATCATCCCAAAATAAAAAGGTAGGACTGCATTATAGAGACTTTGAAGATAGAAACTTACCTCATTTTTCAGTTGCCTCATTGCATCATATATAGCAAATCCCTCAGTCTCCATTCCTACCTAAATCAAAAAGATTTGGAATTCATTAGACAAAACTGTCTTCATAATTCATTGGAGAAAACAAAGTTGCACATATTCTTGCGCAAACATGATATAAAATCAAAGAAGTGGGGGAGGAGCCTATTTATAGAAAGGATAGAGAGGAGAAATAAGGTTGGGAGATTAAGGGTTTAGATGAAGGGGTGTGACTTGAAGAGGTGTGACATGGCAAGGAGAGACAAATGGTGCGCGCAGCCAGCGAGGGAAAGGCGATGTCTTCTTCGGTAGTTAGCGAATGGCGCGCAGGAGCATGGTGCAATTCGCACGGGTTTGAACGCGTGCAGCGCCAAGACAGCAGCGATCGTGCGCGCATGGCTGCAGCTAGGCAGGTGCAATCCGAGATGAAAATTGGAATGAGGTGAATTCTAATTGGATCCTTAATGCTATGGCTTGCCGCAAGGACTTCAATGTTCTCTTTACAAAATCACGCAAATTTGAAACAACGGAAATGTTCTCTATCTTCAGGTCGGATATGACTCACCGGAGTAAGGATAGATCTGATCAATACTTTAAGTACGTATGTGACTCACCGGAGTTGAAGGATTGATTCGGTCAACAAATATTTGAATATTACTAAACAAACACTTTGAGAACCAACCAACTTTCATCCTCGATATGACTCACAAATGTGAAAGATGACTCTACACATGCTTGCTCGGATATGACTCATTGAGTAATTTTGTGGTTCTTCATGAAATCCACCAAGAAGGAAAGTAGAAGCTCTCTGCAAGAAATTTTCTCAATAACTAACTTCCACTTAAAATGAAAACCAAATGAGCTATTTATAGGCTTCAACTTGGGCTTACAAACTTAATGGGCTAAATCTCATAAGACACTAAAACAAACATAACAAAGAACAATAAAAGCAAATCACTAATAAAGACAACCTAAGGTTTTATAGTTATGGCTCACTAGATACTTGCATGAAACAAGACAAAAAACAAAAAACATCACCTAAGGTCTTATACATATGACCTAAATAAAAAACAACCTGACATAAATAAAAAAACATAAATAAAAACTTAAACGACCATCTAATTTTACGTCATTCTCTCAAGGTTGTTTAGAATTTGTCCTCAAATTCATTGTTCGAGTTCACTGTTGACGAGGTGGTTAACGTCCTCATTCTTGCGGATTTTGCTGCTCTCATTGTCAACATTTTCAAATCGAGCACTTGGCGTTGCTATTCAGGATGTGCTTAACTTCATGGTTGTTATAGCGCGCGGAGGGATGATGTTGATGCGTGGACAATAAAGATCAGCAGCGTGACTGACCAGATTCTTAAGGGCTCGTGCGACAATATTTGCATTAGTGACGGTTTCGTTGCAGCTCACGATAGTAGTACTGTCCAAACGCTTGTTAGGTTGGTCGGAGTGTGTCGACACAATATCCTTGCCTCAACATTTGCTGGAGTGGGAAGAACGCATTTGTTGAGTCTCACGCAAATATTGTAGAAATGTTTTGTCGAGCTCGTAGTTGGTTGGACAGTCTCTCGATAATAAGTGTGATCCTTTTTAATTATTTTGCGTTCGGCTTTTTGGAAAAATTTCACTTTGCGATCCATGTGCGCTAAAAATTCTTGTATTTCGTCCAGCATGTTATGAACACTTGTGTTTGTGTTTCTCCTTAGAGTTGCCATGGTTTTGGGAAAAGTCCAAGGGTTGTTCTTCCTTTCCTTGTTGTGTTCAACTCCCACTCTTGCCTTGGCATCGAGAATAATCGGAGAGATGTTCTCTCTCTCCTTGATAGGCTTGGCTCCCATTCTAGTTATTGTGAAATCACATGAAACACAAGTAAGGAAATTGTAAAGAACAAAGTAAGAAATTGATGTTACACTCAGTGGGCGCAATGGTAGTGGCGGCGTGCGCGCCGAGCTGGTTCTTGACATAGAACAACGTGCTGGAACGCGCCCGGGCGCAGAGGGCAAGTGAGACAGACGCACGGGGTGCGTTAGGTGTGCGGGGGTGCGTTGGGCTAGTTGGTGATTCACGTAGGTGATCAATTGGTGCGCACAAGAAGTGGGCAGTGCGTAGAATCCAGGCGGTGTGCACATGAGGTGAACAGTGTGTACGATGCGAGCGGTACACGCAGCAGGCGCAGCGGTCCATGCACAGCAGACAGACAGTGCACAAGCGGGCGGTGCATAGGATGCGGGCGGTGCACGCAGGAGTTGGCCAGTGTGTAGGATGCGAGCGTTGCGCACACAGCAGACTGGCAGTACGCACACGGGCAGGTTGAGAAGACTTTTTTTTTTTTAAGAAGCAAAAACCTTTCGGCTCTTATACCAAATGACATAAAAACAAATGAGATGGGAATAGGGATAGGAGCTACTTATAGAAAGGATAGAGAGGGATAAGGTTGGGAGTTTAAGAGTTTAGATGAAGAGGTGTGATGTAGAAGGGTGTGACGTGAAGGGGTGTGACGTGGCAAGGAGAGAGAAATGGCGCACGCAGACGGCGAGGGGAAGGCAATGTCTTATTTGGTAGTTAGCGAATGGCGCGCAGGGGCGCAATGCGATTCCCATGGGTTGATCGCGCGAGGTGCCAAGACAACAGCAAGCACGCGCACAAGGCTATAGTTGGGCAGGTGCAATCCGAGATGAAAATTGGAATGAGGCGAATTCCAATTGGATCCTTGATGCTATTGCTTGCCGCAAGGACTTCAATGTTCTCTTTACAAAAATACGCAAATTCGGAACAACATAAATGTTCTCTATTTTCAGGTCGGATATGACTCAGTGGAGTAAGGATAGATCCGATCAATACTTCAGGTATGGATGTGACTCACCGGAGTTGAAGGATTGATCCGATCAACAAATATTAGGAAATTACTCACCAAACACTTGAGGACCAACCAACTTTCATCCCTAATATGACTCACAAAGATGAAGAATGGCTCTACACATGCTTGCTCAGATATGACTCACCGAGTAACCTTGTGGTTCTTCATGAAATCCACCAAGAAGGGAAGTAGAAGCTCTCTACAAGGAATTTTCTCAATAACCAACTTTCACTTAAAATGAAAACCAAAGGAGCTATTTATCGGCTCCAACTTGGACTTACAAACTTAATGGGCTAATAAAACCTGTAAGACACTAGGACAAACATAACAAAGACCCATAAAAACAAATCACTAATAAAGACAACCTAAAGCTTTATAGTTATGGCCTAGACACTTGCATGAAAGAAGACAAAAACATCACCTAAGGCCTTATACATATGGCCCAAATAAAAAACAACCTAACATAAATAAAAGAGCATAAATAAAAACTTAAACGACCATCGAATTTTACGTCAAAACACAATATCACACAGATCATCATTTTTATCTAAGTTGCTTTTGCTTTTGCCTAATGCTAGAGATGATACATGTATACAGGAGAAAATACCCAAAACCAAATTAAATTCAATGTGGACAACTCCAGAACAATCGGTCATACACCTGTATTCTTTGTCGAGTCTGTCTCTAAGATTAGTTTTCTCTTTTCTCTTGCATAACTTTGTGGAAAAAAAAAAGAACAAAATTGTATTTTTAATTTATTACTTTTTCAAAACTTAGTTATCCAATTTCTTGTGTTTCTTGCATTGATCCTTGTACTTGCAGAGATATACACCAGGGAACTTTAAGCTCAAGTCAACACTCCCTTCTATCTAAGGTCCGATGGGGAGCAAATTCACTACCCTCAATAAGATACAATACGATATGATACAAGGTAAGAATTGATGGCTTTTACTACGACTTAATAATTATAAGGTCAGAATTGATGGCTTTCACTACGACTTAATAATTACACAACTTTGGCCAATCTGCGCATCAAATAATACCTCTATGTTAAGAAAACACTTCAAATTGACCAACTCTGTAAATATTTTATAACATATCTTGAAATTCAACGGAAAGCTTACCGTTTCACCATCATCACGGGTTGTTCCAGTAGAGTTTATGTAAAGATATATAGGCTGTTTAGGATCCATCCATTGCAGATACATCAATTCTGCTACAATAAGCTCTGTGACAGCTGGCACCAACTATATTTGAAAATGAAACAGAAAGAAAATTAAGAGGATGACAGTTTACCAAAACAAGAGGAGATTCAAACTTTTCAACGGTTGAACATCAAAGTTTTCAGAATTCTTCCCCGTTCATAGTTACTGTCTAAAAGAAAAAGGGCTAAAAGATGAACGAGTCAAATCAAGAACTTACTGGCATTCCTATGTAAACAATTCTGCCATGGAGTAACAGCGAAGGTAAGTTGGGTGGAGGTCGCCTTGGCCTATGCTCATTGTATGAAACTGATCTTTCCACCTAAAACAAGCAATTGCATCATTAGATGACTGACCACGATAACTGCAAACACAAATTGACAATGAGCCAAGTAGAACTAAATCAACGATAGCTAAAAATAGTTGAAGCAATTGTTTCGCGGTGAAATTGTTCGATATTCAAATACAAGCGAATTTTACTTTCCAGTTAGCCAAAAGCATAGGTTATGAAAACCAAATCACCAAGCTATTCACACACTAAATAAAAAACCTAACAATCCAAGAAGAGCAAATACAACAAGAGTTCCTTACTTGGGCGGGGGTAGCCATGAGCTTAGGAGCATCGAACAAATCCAAGAACGGGGGAGTATCGGAATTTGCAGGCCGGTTGAGAAACGTATCGGGGGAAGTAGCAGCGATAGAGGCGAGCTTAGAAAGAAAGGGGTCCTTGGGGTTAAATGGGGGTGTTGGAATCTTTGCTTTGTCGTAGGCTCGAACAATACAAATGTTTCTCAAACTTGTTCTTCTCCAACGAAATGGCGATGAAGATGCTGAAGATGGAGTTGAGATAGCCATGGGAAGCTGCAAACTGGTCGCCATTTTTCACCAATTTGGGCTTTTTCCGCTAGGTTTCTGGTTATTTGCAGGAACTATGAAATGAACAAAGAAATGGAGGGTTTTCGCTATCTATCAGCCTATCAGGGGTGGGTGGATATGTTGTGTTTTTAGTTCAAGAATTTCGTAAAAAATAAAAACTTTAAACTGTAGACATGTACAAAACAGATCTTAAACTAAAATTTAATAACAAAACACATATTAACCTATTATTCGTTTAACAAGTAAACCCTCATGCGCCCAAACATGGTCGACTGCATTATAATTGCGGGCAACCGCGTGTACGTTGGCGTGAAGCCGAGGTTGTCCGTTCTTAAGTACATTTTGCACTAGACGCGGTGGCTTTGTTCCCGAGCATGTTTTACATTCATTTCAAGTATGAACAACTAAATTTTTATTGTGGGAGACTGTGAGTTTGTCAGTGTGGAGCCAAAGTTACTCATTCTTGAGCTTGTTTTGCACTCATTTCAAGTGCATGAGATCACAATTGAACTGTGGACGACTGTAAATAGTTAAATGGTTAATAAACGATAGTTTAATATTTATTTTATTAAGAAAAATAGTTTAATATTTTTTTGTTAGTAAAAATAGTTTAATGATGAATTTGTTAATGATCCTATACGTGAAAGTTTTTATTTATAATTACCCAGACTAAAAAGAATAAATTCAATTTAGCCATTCAAATTATGACTATTGACTCTCCATACGTTGAATATTTTTTCTTTTAAAATGGTAAAGTACAAATATAAGCCTTAGCTTAGGGATAGGTGACATATGAGCGCAGGGGAAATTTTTTTATATAAATACTTTGTTACAAGGTAAATATCAAAATGAACCTCAAAGAGGCTATGCAGCAAACACCTTATACTTTTAATTTTGTTTAATAACAAATCAGAATTAGAGATGTTAGCAACATATATATTCATAATTAGGGGTTCGTTAATTTCACATGCGTGTTGCAAAACTAAGTCTACGATGGAGATGGAAACGATTTCGAAGATCTCGCGAGAGAGAACTTTGATTGTGCCCTAGACTGCGAATGACGAAGGTGAAGATGTTGTTGTGTTCGGCTTGACTTGTCGTTCTTCTCTCTTTTTTGGATTAATTAGGTTAGTATTCTCATTTATTCATTTCCTCTCTTGGAATTGGCAGGAAAATGTTAACTCCCCTTGACGTCAAAGATAATCGATCCGTGTTCAACGAAGATAGTCGAGCAAGAAAGATCATTGCTATTGTGGTCGGCTTGATGTCATATGACTGCATTGATTACATGTCAATGATACTTTGGTTTCGTCATTTAAAATTCGACGCATTGTATCTTTATCGATTATAGGTGTGCAATTTTTTACTCAATATTCTGCATATGCACATCGAGAAATTTCTTCTGCTGTAATTTTGCTCAACGTGCTGCATTGCTCAATATCTTGTAATAAAATAACAGTAGTACAATCTTTGTTTGCTTGAGTATGAACCTGTCAATGTTGAAGACTCATTCAAGAGTTAAGATACAAATATTTTGCTTCTTGTGACTTAATTTATGTATACTTTCATTTAAAATATAGTGTAAAAAATAATAATTCCAATTTATGTATACTTTTTGTTTGAATGATCTTGTCAAAGGTTTGCATGAACTGTATTTTATATTTTCCAAATTTCATTCTTGACGTAGTTTCGAAAAATTACCTGTTTTTCCAACGGAAGAACTTCCTTACGCACGTCATGAACAAAAGTAAATTCTAGACGATATTTTTTTCGATCGCCAATATGATGAACTATAAATTATAATTGACCAAAAGGTAGCTTATTGAATGAAATGTATGCTTGACGAAAATGTTTCTTATTGACATTGTTTCAACGAGAAGTTGGATGATGCGATTTTTTTTTTCATGGTATGATATAACAATGGGCATGCGATAGAAGAAGATTGTCAACCACCTACAATTTAAAGTTGAACATTTAGAAACAAATAATGAGAATCATACAAGAAAGTTTCGTCCACAATTATTTTTATTATGCTTTGTAAACATCATTTAGTTCCCAGCGTTTTTTTGCAATTTATGTGTATTCTACTAAGTGAACATTATTTGATTGTTTTATAACAACTTGGTACAAATGTACTAACAATGACTTTTTTGAAATGTATGTGTTCAACATATTTTCGTGCATGAATGTTGATACTAAAAATTTGAATTTTTTGTACAATGAAATTAACCCAAATAAAATGTATCATCAAACATCACCAATATTTTAAAAACATCATAAACATGGAAAATAGATGTTCTAAAAAATATGACCAATGATGTTCTACCAAAACACATGACTAACACATTTGTAAGGAGCTCTACACAAATCACAAAGCCAATGTTTATATCACTGCAAAAAAATCATATAATCCAGCTTGACTATAGACTTGTAATTAAAATATTATAATAAATTATACATGTGTTATAAAATTACAAAATTACATATTATAATAAATTCAAAATTACACTTTACAATAAATACATAAATTACGCATTATAATAAATATATAGTCATTCATTTCTACCGCGGCCACATGTCGAAGATTTCTATACATAATGAAAATTATATTAAAAAAAAATGACAGCATGTTTGTGAGCAAAATGTGTTGAAATATACTTGCGTCCTGTCAAATGTGTAGAAACTCATAAATGTGTCTTGGGAAGCAGCGGTTGAAGTGGATCCTCTGTGAGAACAAGTGCAACTATTATGCCCCTGCTCCCGGCATATATGACACAACATCGTCGAGTTCTTCTGAATAATTGTCGAACTTGACGACTCATTGACATCTCGCACTCTTGTCTTCTTCGGCCTACCAGGTTGGCGTTTTCTTCTGAGCAGAATGATTTCCTTTTTATTTTCTACAGGCGGTCACATTTGGTGGCCGCTAACGGGATGAATAAATTGTGAGTACATCTGTAGATAAGTTTTTCGGTGATAGTATTGATGCACGTAATTCTCTGTGCTTGTCTCTAGCAAGCAATAGAACTGCATTGCATGAAATGTATGCAGGAAATGGAATGAACACACGAGATTCGAGTAAGCTCTCACTTGTAACAGTTGCATACACATGTATTCATGTCGACAACATATTGTTCATTGCCGTTACTAACCTCAAATCGTCTAGCTCCCGCAAACACAGAGCTCCAATTTCGAGCTGCACTTTCTAGCTTCCCAAGCTTCTTTCTTATCTGGAAACATAAGACATCCGTTGACGAGACCAACTTCTCATATTTTTTCACTATCCGAGTCATCAAACACTTTCGAATCATCTCGAATATAGTCAATATCGGTTTGTCCCTAGCAAGCAATAGAACTGCATTGCATGACTCGCATAAATTCTTTAATCCCATTTCGAACTTGGGAATCAAAGAAAATGTATGACTAGCCCAATATCTAGACTTTATGCGTCGAAGAGATACGTGGGCATTCAGGTTAATCTGATATAATTATCTCATTTCTATCTCGAAATGATAACTTGTGGTTTCTCTGGCCGCATTCCACATTGCATCTCTGTATACTCTGCTTCGAAATTAGTTTTTGAAATTTGCGTATATATGCCGGAGACAGTAGCAGTGTTCGGCTAACGATAATTCATCCTGCACAGCAGACAACAACCTCTAATATTTGAAAGAAAAACATAGTCAACATAAAATAATATAACTACCACAACGCCCTATTATTTGAAATAACAATTGAAAATGCATTATACCTTTTGTCGTTCTGAAACAATTGTTCATCCGGGTCCCTCTTCAGTGTCCAGGTCTTGCTTCAATACTCGCAAAAACTACGTCCATGAGTCTCTACACTCTGATTCGACGTTGGCAACAGTAACAAGATATATTCCATCGTTGTCATCAATACTGACGGTTGTAAGTAATTAGTTAAAACATAAGCCCTTCAAATGACAACCATCCAAATAGATAATACGTCTACCAGATTGCAGCAAAGCTGCCTTGCAAGCAGCCATACACATATATTCTTTGGAATACGCATGACTCATTATCGTCATAACCCACCAAGTAAGTTTCTAGGAACAATGAGCTTTCTGGATTTGATCTACGTATTTCTACTGTGTACGACCGCAGTAGGTTGTATTGTTCGTCGTTCAGACCTTCATTAAATTTCTGAGCTTCGCTTCTTGCTCTTCTGGCAAGACTGAGTGTAATGTTGACATTCAAATCCTTCCTCACTATCTCGATAATGGAAGAGATTTCCCACGTATGTTGACTTTTGAACCTATTCGAATAATGATTTGTCACTAATTTTGTTGTAGTGTGTCAATTCTCAATTTTTCTAAAACAATTGTGAGAATCAGTCAAAATCTTTATTTGAAACGTAAGTTCGTTTTGCATCTTCGAACCATGCAGTCGCCACTCACAACCGTCTTCACACACGGCCGTCAGTCGCCGAGAGTCACTTTTGGTGAATTTGATCCCATAACCATTTGTTAAGGCATATTCGACTATTTCTTCTCTAATTTCCTTTAAAGAACTATATTTTTTACCCAAATAATATCTCATTGAGATTTATTCCCTTACCAGTATGCTTTCCACCTCATCATCCTCCGAGCCGACCGATGTTCGAAGCTCATCGTCTAGAGTTTTGGAGGTCGAATGCACCTCTATTTCTTCATTACCTTCAAAGTGATCGAATACTCGAAGATCACTATATGTAGGCGTGGAATACGAATACCAATCTATATTGGCATCACAAGTTTTTGTCTCGTCTAAATCAACCAATCTACTTGAATCAGAATCCATCAACGTCGCTAATATAGAGAAAAATTGCCGAAGCAAAAAAATAGTCGAGAGATTTTAGAGTTTTCGCGAGTTGGAGGTGAGAATGGAGGGCTGTCTCCTTATATAATTTTTGAGATCGCCCCCATTCTCGATGATCGCCCACCCTCGTTCTGGAAAACGACCCCCTGTTTTCCAATCTAATGATTGAGAACGGTGGCTGGCTCATGAGAACAACCCCTAGTTCCAATTCCACGTGCACCGCAATTGGAACGGGGGCCTCCAACCCCCACAACAACCCTCCGACAGAACAGAGGGCTGTTATTTTTAGATCGGCCCCCCGTCCACGTGGAGCTTATGGTGAAATATGAGCTCATTTTAGACATCTTAATCATCGTTGCAAATTTCTCTATTCCACTGGAGCTAATATAATATACTTTGTTTAGAAATCAACATTTATAGATCCCATCAGGAGCTGCTGTGAATCTACTGTTTTGCATGCCTTAAAGAACAAGGTATAAATTGGAACTACAGTGTCAATAAATCTTCCTATAATCACTTAAGTTTTTAATAATGCTAGTGTTAGATATTTCCTAGACATGAACATTTGATATGATACGGTAGTTGATATGTGCCAAGGTTCTTTCTCTTTCTCAGGGTGTTAGTCTCAAAGAATCTATGCTATATGAGCTCGTTGAACAAAATATTTCTTTGATTTGGCTTGACTGGGAGCAAAGGGAGCAATACATGCACAAGATGATTTTCTTGCTGTTATGAATGTTGAAATGAGATCACCCTTACATGCAAAGCTTTGTCTTCACTTCCAATAATGATTGTTTCTAATAGAAAAATATTAAATCTTGTATTCTGAGTTTTCACAGAAAGGATGAGATCCACCATAATACAAACACTTCTCCAGCATGTATAAAATAGCACTACACTTTAGACATTAAACAATCATACAAAGAAAAAAACAATTTCTTTCCCTTCCACAAAACAGATGATAGAACCTCAAAACGGCACCATGGACGAACAAACAACGAGTAGTAGACCATTAATGGACAGATAAATCACCGTTGGAAACCAAAGGCGCCGATTCATGGCCGCCATTGCTAAACATTTTGGAGATCTTCTCGGTTGGCACTAATGGGAGATAGGAAGAAACTCTGTACCCCTTCTCGGCTGTGAGTTGCACCGTGTTGTTGTATTTCTCCGTGCAATATGCTGCCGTCGGCACAACCACTTGAGCCACTCGGGGGAAAAGAGGGAGCTGGTTCATCTTTCGCCAAGCAGAGGCAGCATATTCCTCTGCTTTGGGTTCATATTTTGAATAGAGTCCCTTTGCAGTGGGCTCACACTTTGTGTAAACAGATTTGGCTAATCCCGAAGCTGAGTCCACAATACCAGCTCGACGGACTTCAGCAGCCACGGCCCTTGCAACTTCAGGTGATTTTTGAGCAGTTGATATTGCCTGGGTAGATACTTGCTTCAGTGAAGAGGGCACCCGGCGATCAAGCTCGGCTACCGAAACATCAATCTGCCACATAAAAACGAAATAAATTTCAATTTCAAATACCTCTACGAACAAAAACAATTCAAGAATGTGACACTGTTGTTATTCTTCAGCATAAAGACTAAAATCAGGAAAAGGCAATAAATAAGCATATCAGTAATGAGGATCTGAAAACACGTCTAACTTCAATGATTATTTGGTTATACGAAGCAAGTATGCAGACTAACAGGAGTCAGGAAGAATCTAATGTTGAATATGAGATTTTTGAAGGACTGACAACAACGTAGCTGGCACATCGAAAGTCAGCCATATGCCCAGCTCCACTCTCAAAATCTCATGCATGGGCAAAATGAAGGATAATCTCAAAATCTCAATGATTAATCCAATGGTCACAACAACGACACAACGAGATTCAGCGCCATTTTGACTTTGGAAGCTTTTTAATATAATAATGAATCAAAATGAAGACCTCGTATGTTTCAATTCAATGATTAAATAAACAAATGATAGAAGACGAAAATTAACATGAAATGATTTTCTCAGGCAACAAACGAAATGAGATGAACCTTGCGATCGACGAACTTAAGGACTTCCGTCGGAACGTCATGGAACTTATCATAAACCGGTCCAACCACGGTCTTGACGGTGCCTTCAACTGTCTCAACACCAGGCTTAAGGGGACCAGACTTGTCCTTAGCATAGCCATAAATGTTGGAGAAGCAGATCATCGCATGGATCACAGCAGTTTGAACGAATTCCAAGTACTTAAGCCTCTGCTGCTCTTCCTCCGCAGACTTCATTCAAAAACGCATTAGACAGATTAGCAAACAGATTGGACAGAGAAGGGGAAAATTAGCAGAGATCCAGAAACAATAAACAATTTGAATACATACCATCTCCTGCTGCAATCTGGAATCAGATTCGGCCATAGCTTCCAATCAAAAAGAGGGATTTTTCACGAGAAGAGAGATCGATCGTTGAGAGAATTGACGTTCAGAAAGAAAAGGGAAGACGACAATATATAGGCGTGCGAAGGCGGTAAATAATACGCGCTGAAATTGACGGTGGGAATGGACGGCTAGTGGGAATTGAGAGGGGGAGAGGGAGAAGCGGCGCGTACTGGGAGAACTTCGCGGTTAAGTTTCCTAAGGGGGCCTTCAAAGATAGAGGTGGAACGTCCAAGTCTGGACTCTTCTCCCGGTCGTGTTCGGTTGACAGTTACGAAAATGTGGAATTAAGAGCCCACCTCTGACACGTCATCAACCATTTTAATTTACCAAATCTAATCATTTTATTTTTAGAATATGGCTGCTCGCTCTCGCGGGACCTTTTGAAATAAAAAAGTAACGATACGTTTACTGTATAATTCTACATTCTTAAAATACTTGCTGTCTCTCTACTTCTGTTGGGTTTTTTGTGCCCTTTTATTTTATACAATGAATAAATAATTTTTGGTAATTCATTTTTATGCTTGTATTATGTGATATTCTTTATACAATTCATAAAAATTCTTTAATTAATTATTTAAAATTTATATTGGCATATTTATTGCATATATGATACAACATAAAAAGTAATTGTCTAAATAAGTCCATAACTTATATTTTAGGAGTGAAATTTTTAAATAATATAAAAGTTATAAAACAATTCGGTTTATTAAAGATGTATAGTTATATCTCGACAATATATGTGGTGACATGAAATGAATTTGTTTTATATAATATGATTATGTAGAATTAAGTCAGATTAAATTATATTGTTCTTATAATTTCTACTAAACGAAGAACAATTAATTTTTTCATAATGATGGTTGTATGTGTATGATTTTAATCCATTGTATTTCATATACTCTTATTTAATTTTAATTTATTATTTGATTTACTCAGTATAATTTTGTATGAGTTACGTTACCAAATCTTGTATTAAACCCATTATCTAAGTTTTCTCGGTTTGTTAGTTTAGAAATCGAATAATTAGTGTGTAAATTCGTAAATGTTATGAATTAATTATTCGATTAAGAACTAATAGTAGTCAGAGATAAAGATGTAATATGAGATGTTAACGAATATTATACCTAACTCTATTATGAATCTTAATGATGAATCAATACATTGACTATATTAATAGACACTACGTTGTGTAAATATATTATATTGTTGTAAGTGTGCAACTTTAGGTATTAGTAGAATTACTAAAAAGTTAATAATTAATATAAAATATATATATTAATTAACATATATTATTGAATCTTAAAACTATAACTCAATCGGTCTCTCTGTCAACTTCTATCACTATTCAGATATATAGAATATACGAAGAAGCATATAAATGATTAATTATGATTCATCATTTTTAAACACTCAAATAAAAACAATTATTATTAGAAATATATAATTAAAATTTTATATTTCATATTTATAATAAAACATTGAAATTTTGAATTAGTTTGAAGAATGTCAGATTTTATCTTAAAATTTAATTGAATTTTGTTGGAGAATTTCAGATTTTATATTCAAATGATTTTATCTTCAAAAATCTCATTATACGAGATTACATCTTTAAATTGAAATGTTATTTTTTTTTTCTTACAAAGCATTTTTTAGATTTTATATTTAATTAGTAAATTTGATTTACCAAATAAATATGACTTTTGATGAGACTTAACCGATCTCATCATATGGTATTTATTTTGAAAAATGTTTTTATTTAAAAATCTAAAAAACTATTTTTAAATTATTAGTTAATTTCATCTGTTAAATGAAACAATTTGTAATGAGATTTATTAGATTTATACTTTGAAAAGATATAAAATTTGAAAAACATTTTTGCAATTTAATCTTTAAAATGTCAAATCATATTTTGACATTAACGGAGATATACATAAACGTAACTTTTCATAAAAAAAAAAATGGTAAAATCCAAAATCTAGATCCAACTTTAACCGACATTCAAAAAATAAATTCAACAAATTTTTCGTCAAAAAATGTCTCAAAATATTGAAAATGGATAAAATATGGATTCGCGACAAACCGTTGACCACCCGCGGAGAGTGTTCTGAAGGATAACGGTTTGCCGTGTTCTGAGAACGGCAAACCATTGTCACAAGGGAGCATTTCAGAGGGTGAAGACCCTCCAACACGGCAAACCATTCTCCACACAAGGCGGCATTTCAGAGGGTAAAGATCCCCCGCGTGCACGTGCTCTTCATGTGCGCTGGGGATCTTCACTCTTTGAAATGCCCCGCAAAGCACGGTTTGCCGTGTTCTTCACGCAACAAACCATTTTATGAGTGTTTGTAACACGGTTTGCCGCATACGAAGAACGACAAATTGTTATCACGCACGCGGGGGGGTGTTCACCCAACGATTTACCACATGAAGAACACGACAAATCGTGCTTTGCGGGGCATTTCAGAGGGCAAATCCTCGACACAATGTTCAAGGTGAAAATCATTGTATTGTGCTGAATATCATCATATTGTGCCGTTGTTTAGATGAAAATCCCAAAAAAAAATCTCAAACCTTCAAAAAATCAAAAAATTCCAAAATCTCAAAAATGCCCCCGAGAATGTTTGTAGGTCGAAAAGCTTCTCGACACAATGTTCAAGGTGGCCCATCAAACTGAGCGCCAGATGAAGAGCCGCAATTGCCTCTCGGTTATTATTCGATGGAGTTTCGAAGCCGGGTGGCAAATGAGCAATACGAGCAGGATATGAGAATCCGCTCGATATTTTACGGGAAGACTGCTAACTTTAGCGGTTGGGAGTGTTTGGGGATCAAGGAGATGTTTGACGACATCTCTCTGCACGGGGTGTACAACATGCGGGGCGAGAGCTGCGATAGAGTGATTCGCATGTTTTATGCGAACATACAAAGTACCGGGACAGTGGGTCAATCGAAGACGTACCTTTTCGGTACAGACATCACCGTAAATTGAGCTGTTATCAATTAACTGCTCGAATTTAACATAGACAACGCTGAGTAATATTATCACTCTTTCAAACAGTGTGACTTTGCCATAACAGAAGATGGACTACGCTTCATGCGGCAAATCCACTGGAATTTGGAGATTGTCAGGTTCGTGAAGCCGAGATCGAAGGATTTGAATGTCAAAGCTCGGGTTCTTCACAACCTCATTAGCCATATCATCCTTCCGACGGATGGACATAAAGATTTTGTCAGCTGGATAGATCTCTATGTGATAAAGAAGCTCTATACCAGCTAGCTGTTCGACCTAGGATACATGATTGTAGGTCACATGGAAGAGATCGGGCGAACAAAAAACAAGAATCTGCCGTACAAGACCTTAATTTGGAAGATCCTTGAGCAAACTCAGATTCAACCTCTTGCCGGAGAGAAGCTGCGAGCCCACAGATCCGTTGATGTATTTGATAGGACTCATTTGATTCGAATGAGCCTAGTCGAAGTCGACGGGTCTTGGATGCCCAAGGGTTATCCCGGAGCCTCCACATCTCGGGATGTTCCGATGGAGGACGCCCCCGCCCCCGCCCCCGCCCCCGAACATGCCCAATACACCGAGGTCGCCACTACGCTGCCATTGTACCCCCACGAGGCTAGTATGTGGGAGTAGAGGTTTGACAAGATAGATAACTATCTTGTCGAGATGAGACAGAGTTTGCACTAGAGGATGGACACGATGCAGGACAAGTGGGATCAAAGGTGGGACATCCTACAGGAAAGACAGGAGTTGATGAGATTGTCCCAAATGCGGCTCGAAGACTCCTTCGATCGTTGGCGTGGAGGCGGCGGTGGCGACGAGGGCGACGATGCCCCGCCCTTACCATAGTTTAGTTTATGTTGTATATTTCTTTTAATGTACTCTTTATGTTTGACATTTAGTGGATCTGACTGTTAGTTATTCAGTATATGTTTGACATTTTTAGTATAGTTTATTTTTGTACTGTAGTTTCGTTTAGCTTATTTGTGTACTGGATCTTGCTGTTGAGTATATATTTGTTATCTGAATATGCAATAATTGTTTGAAGATAGATATGAGGGAGTCATAAAACAAACGAAACTCTGTCAATTTTTTTTCATTAATTAATAAGTTGTTTAAATAATTAAATTACTAATAAATGATTTATTATTTTTATTTTTTGTA
This sequence comes from Begonia masoniana, assembly GCA_022432975.1. Lineage (NCBI taxonomy): Eukaryota > Viridiplantae > Streptophyta > Magnoliopsida > Cucurbitales > Begoniaceae > Begonia > Begonia masoniana. The sequence goes on from CM039506.1 coordinate 7,788,155, forward strand.
TCACATAAACTAAAAGAAATAAATCATCATGATTTGAATATAATTATAACGGTCAATTACAACATAAATTATAACGGTCAATTATTTTCGTGTCAGCCGCGCGTTGCGAATTTCTGCGTCCTCTTAAATGTGTTGAAGCCTATAAACATGTCTTGAGAAGCAGCGCCTGAAGTGGATCCCCGGTGAGGACAAGTGCGACTATTGTGCCCCATCTGCCCACATATACTGCACGTCATCTTCGAGTTCTGCCTACTTATTGTCGAACTCGACGGCTCGTCGACATCCCTAACTCTTGTTTTCTTCGGCCTACCAGGTTGGCAATATCTTCTCGGCGGGATGAGTTGCTTCACATCTGTCACTACCAGCCATATTTGATTGCCGCTCACAGGTCGTATCAATTGTGAGTACATCTGTAGCATGTGCCATTCTCATGAGTACATCTGTAGCATTTGATTGCCGCTTCACATCTGTAGCATGGATGCACATAATTTTTTGGTGTCATTCTTATGAAACAGATGCATTGAATGATATGGACACACGAGATTCCAGTACACATCCATTTAGTGCAGTTGCACACACTCGTACTCATGTCGACTGTGTATTGTTCGTAGTAGTTACTCACCTCAAATTATGCATCTCCCGCAGGCTGAGCACTCTAATGTCGAGCTGTCATTTCTACCTTGTCAAGTTTATCCTTGATCTTGGGACACAGGAGGTCTGTTAATTTGGCTAACTTCCTAAATTTTTTTACGATGCGAGTCATCATGCACTTTCAGATTAGCTCGAACATGGTCAGGATCAGATTGTCCCTCACAAGTAGTAGAAGTGCATTGAATGACTCTCTCAAATTATTCAGGCTCATTTTGCACTTGGGGACCCAATAGAAGGCATGAGAAGCCCAATATTTAGGTTGTTCTACTCGTAGCCACGCGTGGGCATCCGGGCTAAGCTGAAATAATTTGCTCATTTCGTGGTTGAAATGATACTCTGTCGGTGCCCTGGCCGCACTCCACATCGCATCTCTGTATGCTCTACCCCGAAACAGATATTTGAAGTTTGCGTACATATGCCGGAGGCAGAAGCACTGCTCGGAATCTTTAAATTTCTTTTTCACAAAATTCAACAACCCCTAAAATTTTAAAGGAAAAAAAAATTTATACAAATATAAGAATCACAATTAGAAATGTATTATACCTTTTGTCGATCAGAAATAAATGTCTATCTGCCTCCCTCGCCAAGGTTCAAGTCTCGCTTCAGGTGTTGCAAAAACCACGTCCATGTATTCTCGGACTCTCGTTTGACGTTGGCAACCGCAACGAGATATATTCTATTGTTGCCATTAATACTTATGGGTGTGAGTAATTGTTCGGGGCACGAGCCATTCAGATGACAACCGTCCAAACAGATAATAGATCTATCAAACTGCAACAAACCTGCCTTGCACGCAGCTATGCACAGATACATTCATTAATATGCCCACGTGTTAGAGTCCACCTCATAAGCATGTATGTATAACGAGCTACCTGGATTTGATCTATAAATTTCAGCTGCGTACGACCAGACTTTTTTGTACTGTTCGTTGCCACTGCCTTTGTTACGTGTTCGAGCTATGCTTCTTGCTCTTTCGGCAATACTGGGCATAATATTGACAGCGAAATCCTTCCTGACTGTCTTGATGATGGAAGAGATTTCCTACGTAAGTTGACTTTTAAACCTGTCAAGATAATGATTTGCAAGATATTTTGCTCGAGCGTTTGGATTCTCAACTATCCTCGTACAGCTGTGAGAATCAATAAAACTTTTTATTTGATAGGTTTCCTTGTCTTGTATTTGCGACGCATGTAGTCGCCATGCACAACCCTCTACGCGTTTAGTCGTTAGTCGTCGTTTGTCACATTGAGGGAATTTGATGTCATAACCATTTTACAACGAATATTCGCGTATTTCATTTTTAATTTTCTGTATATAACTATATTTTTTTCCTAAATAAAAACTCATTGAGATTCTTCATAGGTTATATGTATTATATGAAAAAATAAGTTCCCCTCAAATTCTTTTGTAGCGAGGTGGGGAGATACTCATACATGATATTGAGGTTAAAGAAATATTTAATCAAAGTTTTAGAATGATGAGAAGCATAAAAGTTGAAAAGTGAGTGTTAACGAATTATGTTATTCAAAGGCAAGGTTGTCGTACCTAATGATTTAGGATTGAGATATGGACTACTTTACCAAGAGTCATAAGTCAAGATTATTATTCATTCAGGTAGTGTTGAATGTATCATGACTTAACATCAATTTAAAGAGTTGGCATGGTATAGGGTGTACTTGTGTAGTATAGTATCTGATAGAATTTTTGACTTAGTCAGCAATTAAAGCTGATACTAAAGACCTCCTTGATTATTATAGCATATCTTATTCTAGAATGAAAACGAGATATGATTATTATGGACTTTGTTACCGAATTGATAGAGACCGTGCAAGGCTATGACATTGTTGATTAATTTTCTACCTACTATTTTATCTAAGTGAAGATGAATTATTTTTTGTGGAATATTGTTCATGGCTTATGTTCCATTCAGTATTGTACAGAGACCTAGAGTTCATGTCTAAGAATTGGAGAAGCCTATAGAGACTTTGGAAAATGAAATTAATTTGAGTACCATACATCACTTTCAAGATGACGGATTATTTTTGGTCTGGTCAATTTTCGTTCTGTCTTAGATCGTGAAAGGTCAGTCAGCTATTATTGTAGAAGCAAGTTTTCAAAATAGAGTTACTTGTAACAATTTTAGAATTAAACTGATGCACAACTATTTTAGAACTGTGTATGACCACCACACTTCTTGCTCTTTCTTTTATTCTTTTTTGTTATCATTATCTCCCTTGGGTTGTTCTTTATTATTCCTTACTCTATACACCTCGAAATACTAATTGAGGCCAAACTCAACACGTTAAGCGGCAACCACTACATAGAACTAAATTTCATGCTTGCAAACTTGGAGTGAATCTTAGGCCTTTGGTGTTTTATAAACTTCACTATCATGTCAACTAAATCAGTCCCCTCAATATTAAAGTCGGCAACATACCTTAGTTTAAAATGTAAGTTGTTGTTGTTACATCAAGTACTTGCACATTTTTTTTTTCTCGAAATAACTAGTAATGATGAATATTAACTAATATATAATAATATTATAATATATTCACAAATAATAATGTGGTAAGTAAAGAAATAAATTAAATATATATAAATTAAAATAATTTGAAAACTAGTGTAAACTTATATGCAATTGCAAGTCGTTAAGTTTGACTTGTTAGACTCGTGTCGCTTGGCTCGGCTACACTCATTTTTAATTTGCGACTAGCGAGCTTGCTTGAGTTAATTTTTTTTGTTGACTTGTTAGGTTCAACTCGCTTGACTCATCTTGCTCGACGAAGATTGTTTATCTTATTAAACTTGATAAATTAGATTTTTTTTTTTTTTTTTTTTAAGATTGGCTGGGCTCGTTTTACTCCTCTAGCGAAACCCAAAGATTTAAAGTTTTTCAAAAGGTTTGTAGCACCTAAAAAAAATCAAAATTGCTGCTCTCAAATAAATAATGGAGAAGGGGATCTCAAAGAGCAAATCTCTCTGATTTTCAAAGCTTGGGAATGAGATAATATCTTTGTTATTTCACACATGAGAATACCCCTTGTAAAATCAGAATAAACTTACCTATTTACCTAATTTGCTTATATAAATATATATATTTACCTATATATATATAAATCTAAATATATTACAAAATTTAACAATCTCAATTCACATTACATAACCGACCCAAAATGAAGGGCCTCACACTGGTGAAGGCAAGCAAAAGCCCAAAACCCATATCATGTTTCGTTCTAATCTGTTTGACAATTTTGCAATTTTGAAATCGATTCGACGTTATAAAATTTGCTGAATAATTCACGAATTGACCAGCAGATATGTAAACTAGTTCTTGCCAACGGATTTGGCTTGTTGAGTCTCCTTGTCTTTCTCGGATAGAATTAACTATGTTTATGTTGTACAGAAATATAATGAAATAAAACGTAGAAGAAGCATATTTTAATAAAATAATAGAACCAATAAATAAATTATAATTTGAAGTATACACTTAATGGGTAACTATTTAAAAAATAAATATTAATTTTTTTGATTTGACGGCAAAAAGGTTTGTAAAAGTGAGGAATCATACTTCAATTATTTCATGCTCATCAAACATGTGAAGGACATGTTTCGATTCGGATTAATGCCTTTCACTTTTTGTCTCTTGAGGGTCTCATGTTCTCATTCATGTCCCTATTGACTCCTAGAATCCTTCAAATTAAATAAAAGGTTCGTGGTTATCAAGACATGTAACATGTACCCATGTCACAAAATGTTCTATTTCAAACTTTTGCTTCAAAAAATTTGTTCATTTTTAAGGTATCACGTTTCAATCTTTGTAGGCATCATTAATTCTTTTAGTACAATTCAGTCTACTTTAGCTCATGTAAAAGATTAATACAAATCAACGAAAATTGACATGAATAGTATGCAAGATTTACACGTAACGAGAAACTGACTGAAGTTCTTAAATTGAAAAGCTAAAAAAAATATTATTAGACTAAATTCACAAACTTTATGTTTCGTAAAATTTGGAACAGTAATCGTTCTGTTTTATTCGTCCAGATTAAATAATGATAGAACATATATGAATCCATCAAATCATTTTTGAAATATAGTTTCTAGAATACTTGCCCTTAATTCTGGAATTAGTAGTTGTGATTTTCTAAGTCATAACGGCTTTTCTCTAGAAACAAACCACGCTCTATGTATTCTCTCTAGGCAGACGAGAGAATGAGAAAGTGTAGCAACCGGTATTGCCCACCTTATTTAATTAATAACATCATTTTTGTAACTTTTATTTTTATGAAATTTAGTGAATTTGATTGGTTGGTTAAATAGGTTAAAGTTGGTTAGCCAAGGGCATTTGTGTAATTGTGAAACAGTGTTATAAATGGAGAGTTTAATAAAGGTTTAGCCGACACTGTTTCTTATTTTTCCTTTCTCGGCATTCAGCTCAGCTAAGCAGAGTTTCTCTCGGCGATTTTCTCTCCCATTTTCTCCAAGCTAGGTGAGTTCTACTTCGATTTCTTACTACATTGTAACTATCGATGTTAGAGGGGATTTTAAATGTAAGTTTTGAGAATGCTGTAAGTGAGAGTTAGTTCGGGTTTGGGGCAAATCAGGAATGCTTGATGATCTGAGCTCCCAAACTAGTTTCCTTATGAGTTCTGGTAGATTTGTGGATAGTTTAGAATAAAGCTTAACTAATACTCTGTCTGCGGCTATAGGTTTGAGCAAAACCCGAAGTAGTTTGCAACCAAGCTTTTTCAGGAAACTAGGTAAGTAGAGTATGTGTGTGCCTTCGGGTCTACATCACAAAACAGTAGGTTTATGCTTGTTTGAATGTTTTCTGTATGTCATGTATCATGTTTTTGGAAAGAACACGAAAATGAATTTACATGTAATGACATGGTAAGGCATGAACAAATTGTAATAGACCAACGGTTAAGGGAACTAATCTGCCCCTTAATCGATGAAGAGGATGTATGACTTTGGAAAATTGATCCGCTTCCCAAAGGAATATAGGATCAGATCAGCTGTTAAGGAAACTAATCTGCCCCTTAATCAATGAAGAGGATGTATGACTTTGAGAAAATTGATCCAACTCCCAATGGAACCGATGGATCAGATCAGAGAAAGAATGTGAATGCAACTGAGATGTGAAAGTAGAAACTGCATGACTAGGATTCATGTTTCAGCTTATCATTTCCTTATTGCTCTACTTATTTAGCATTAGGCTAATAGATGAGTTTTGTGATATAGGTGCTGAGGTAACTACTGGAGAATTCTCTGAATTTACTGAGGAATAGGAGCAGTTGATGGAGCACACCTATGTCTCGACTTGGCAATCTGATGGGGCGATTTAACTAATGTCAGTAGGTGTGAAAGTCTAGTTGACAATGGTTTAGTTTTAGTATGCTGAGAATGTTAATGACAGTAGGAGTTTAATGTTTTTAATAATTTTGGAGCTTTTTTTATTAGGGAAAAAACCAATTATAGACATGTACTACGAGTTATTTTCAATTATAAACACAAACTATCAATTTGTACAATTCAAAACATGTACTTTGAATAATGTTCCAATTATAGACATGCCGGACGGACGGACTCACTCTCCATCCGTCCGGACCTCATTTTCGCCAGACAGCGGACGGACGGTCTATATTACCGTCCGTCCGCTTAAATGAACGAATCATCTGCTGCCACGTCTTCCGGACGGACGGAAACTTTCAGCGTCCGTCCGGTGAAGCGGGTTGATCAAATTAACGAAAAACTGCCACAAACTCCGAACGGACGGACTATTATACCGTCCGTCCGTAGTAGTTTTCAGTAAAAACCCTATAAGAACTACCGCGGTAGTTTTCGTAAAGTACCAATTCTAACCGCGGTAAGTTCGGTTTTCTCGATCTTCTTTGAGAACGGACGGACGCTGTTGTCTGCGTCCGTCCGGCCGATCTTCGGAAGAATACGGACGGACGGAATAATACCGTCCGTCCGCAGTTTGGCAAAATTCTCCGAAGCGGACGGACGGAAAAATACCGTCCGTCCGTAGTTTTGTAAATATTTTCTGCGGACGGACGCAAGATGCTCCGTCCGTCCGTTCTTTCGCAGTTTTGTTTTTTTGTTTTGAATGACACTTAACTTTATTTTCTATTCGTTTTTGCAGATACTCCTCGTAAATGGCTGATTATTCAGATGATTCGATTGACCTTTCAAACTCCGAAGATGAACTTCGATATCTAGATGATGTTTCGATAGATTATGATAAGGAGGATGAGGCCCCGATGTACGATGATATCCCGGACGATGATTATCTAGATGATGTTTCTATTAATTATGCTATGGAGGAGGAGGCCCTGATGTACGATGATATGGAGGAGGAAGATCCATATTTTGAGGATATGCCAGTAGACGAACATATTGAAGAGGAAGTGCAAGCTCCAATATACGAAGAAATGCCTTCATTTGATCACTTGGAGGCGGTTGGACTAGTACAAGTACATTCAGTATCGCAGACTCTAGATGATGAGCTTCGAGAACCGCTAAATTCAGAGGATGAAGAGGTGCAAAGTAGACAAATACGAGCGGCCAATTCAGGTGATTTTGTTGTGAGCAGAAAGTATGGCTCTTTACAGGAAATTAAGGATGAAATAAGTAAATATTCTATGAAAAAAGGAGTTGATATAAAGATCGTTAACAGTTCAACGAAAAGGCTCACAGCAAAATGCCAAGGAGTAGGGTGTAAATGGCATTTGCATGCTTCGGTTATGCAAAATGAAGCGAGCTTCCAAATCAAAGCTTATTATAATGCACACAACAAATGTAAAAGGGAAAAGTCTAATCGACACGCAACGGTAAAGTGGTTGGCAACCACTTATGCGGATAGGTTCAAAAGTCAACCAGATTGACCGATCGGTGATATTATCACCACCGTCAGGGTCGAGCGTCGAATTCACATTAAGCGTAGTCTTGCAAGAAGAGGAAGAGCCTATGCTAAAGAGCTTAATTACGGGAGAAACGAAGAACAACTCAAGCTACTTCGTCATTATGCAGCAGAAATTCTGAGATCAAATCCTGGTAGCACAGTCATAATAGATGGTGATTTGGTCGTTAGGAATAGAAAGGAGTATCAGATATACAAAAGAATGTATATGTGCCTAGCTGCTTGCAAAGCTGGTCTGTTGGAAATGGGAAGACCTGTAATATGCTTGGATGGATGTCATCTAAAGGGAGCTTGCCCTGGCCAACTACTAACTGCTGTAGGTATTGATGGCAACAATGGCATATATCCCATTGCTATTGCCAACGTGGAGGCAGAATGCGCGGACTCGTGGACATGGTTTTTGACCTTATTGCGCAGCGACTTGGGCATTGGCCAAGGGAGAGGATGGACAGTAATCTCAGATCGACAAAAGGTATACATTGTTTGTATTAATCTTCTTTGAAGCATTTTGTTTATATTATTTTCTGCGGTTGTGTTGATTATGTTGTTGTTTTTAACTTCAGGGGTTAGTGGCTGCCGTGGACGATATATTTTGTGATGCCGAGCATCGTTTTTGTCTAAGGCATATGTATGCAAACTTCAAAGGCAGGTTTCCGGGCGTAATGTATAGAGATGCCTTGTGGAATGCAGCAAGGGCCACAAGAAGAGAAATTTTTGAGATTCATATGCGAAGGGTAAACGAGCTCAACACAAATGCATATGAATGGCTCCGAAGAACACCGCCAAGGTTTTGGGCAACTCACGCATTTTCAACAATTCCCAAGTGCGATTTGGGCCTTAACAATCTCAGTGAGTCTTTCAATGCATCTTTAGAGGAGGCCAGGAACATGCCTATCTTGACGATGTTCGAGATAATTCGATCAACAATGATGACTCGCATCGTTAAGAAAAACCATGAGATGCGCAAGAACGAAGATCCCCTGTGTCCCAAGATTAGAAACATGCTTGAAGCAATGAATGATGAGGCTCGCAATTGGTATATTGAATTAGCAGCCGGGGATGATGTGTATCAGGTTAGCAAGGACAGTGAACAATATGTCGTTAGGCTGAGCGAACTCACATGCACATGTTGACGCTGGGAGCTTACTGGAATCCCATGTGTACACGCCTATGCATGCATTATTGACATGAGACTGGAAGTAGACGACTATGTTCATATATATTTTCATCATCAGACATATATGGAGATGTACTCACATTACATTCAACCCATAAATGGCCAACAGCTGTGGTTGGAACTTGAGAACCGGATCCCAATAATTCCAGCCATGAGGAGGCGGCAACCTGGTAGGCCAAAAAAGAAAAGAAGACGAGATGTCGATGAGCCTTCTACTTCTTCGCGTGGTCGGCTTCATACTTCTAGGAAGAAGGCCAGAATGACGTGTGGCAAATGTGGGCGTCAGGGGCATAACAAACGCACATGCTCTGAGCCGGGATCCAGTTCACGCGCTGCTTCGGGCCGTGGCACATTTATGGGTTTTCGGACACCACTCGGGACACAGGTACAATTACTTTTAACCATTGTCTTTATTTATGTTATGACTTTTAACTGCCATTACTTTTAATCTAATATTACTATCATTATATGCAGGAATCGACTTCAGAAAGAGGAAGCGGAAGAGGAAGAGAAAGAGGAAGAGGAAGAGAAAGGGGAAGAGGAAGAGAAACTTCAATGTAAACTTCAATTGATTGGATGTAAACTTCAATGTAAACTTCAATTGATTGGATGTAAACTTCATTTTAATTGGATGTAAACTTTATTGTAATTCATTTTATTCATAGTACTATAGATGTTGAAATATACAGGATGATATTACTTTCGGGGAGCCAGAAAACAAAGGAAACTCTGCCGAAATTCGGGCAGAGTTTCCTTTGTTTTTTGGCTCCCCGAAGCTATCCTGCATATTTCTACATCCAATCCATCTATCAAACATCAGATCTATCAATCTATCAAACTATGAACATATCAAACAGAATATCCATAACCATTCATCAGATCCATCCATCCATCAAAACTTATGAATATACAAAACAAAAAACTTATCCAGTCATAACCATTCATAACTATTCATCAGATCCATCTATAAAAAACTTATGAATATACAAAACCAAAAACAAGTCTTCATCGCCAAGTCCTCATTTCCAAGTCCTCATCGCCCGCCCTGCATGTAATATAAGTTAGATTAGAATGAATTCAAATATAACTATTAATGAATGAAATAATAAAATCGTTCAAACATACCTAGGAGTCCCCAGCCTCGTCATCTCTAGCCCCAGCCTCGTCATCTCCATCCCCAGCATCAGTCTCAAAAAGGCTGTCACCCCCAGGCATCACTGCCTCGTCATCGGCATCATCGGCACCAAGGTCGGCACCAAGGTGGACAGGATCAAAAGAATGAGCATCAATCCAAGTCTGTAAGATCTTTCTCGTCTCTCTTTGGTAATCCGAGATACCTTTGAGGTATTTCATGATCCTCCGTTCACTAGCTGCCACCGTATCTCGAATCTCCTGTCTGATAGCAGCTATATCTATGGGTGGTCCCCCTCGACGAGGGGGTTGCAACAGAGGAGGGGGTCGAACATCATCAGGCTCAGTCCAAACTCCATCTACCTCCCTTAGGCCCATCTTCACAAGATGAGACCTGCCGAAGGCATCAATCTGTCTCTGTGGAAGGAGCTGGGCCGCTCGTGGCATCTGAATCTGAAAATGCTGGATAATCTTCATAATCAGAACTGTGTAGGCGAGGTTCTTGTTGCGGGCCCGTGAGATCTCCCGCATGTGGCTCAGAATGACGAAGCCGGGGTCAAACTTCCTGCCGCTGTACAATCTCTCCATGACATAGAGACACATGTAGCTGACGTGCTCTCTATGTCCTACGCGTGGCAGGATAGTGTGTGCGATGAGGTTGTGGAGGATGCGAGCCTTGACATTGAGCTCTCTGGCTATTGGCTTCACGAAGCCTTCAATATCAGCATTCCTGTGAATCTGTCTACAGAACGCTGTACCCTCATCTGTTGCCAAGATAGGAAATGTCTTCAGGGCGTGGTAGTACCTCTCAGCGTCTTCTTCGTGAAAGCCAAGAATATCATTCACCAACTCAGGCGTAACTTCAAATTCTTGGCCCATGATATAGCTGGAGATAACTCCTTCCCTAGCAGTAACTGCTATGTTCGCATAGAATAAGCGAACTATCTTCTCGCAACTATCTCCATGCAGAGAGTATAGCCCTTGGAGTCCGATTCTGTCAAACATTTCTCGAATCTCGAAGGACTCCCACCCTGAAAATTGTAAATAACAAATGAATAAGACATATCAACAACTTATTGAATGAATAAATAATAACTGAGTGAAAATTTACCTGTAAAGTCGATTATCTTGGTCATCGAGACCTTCCTCTGTGGAATATCTAGGAAATACTGCTCTCGGCAATGTTCACTGCGAAAATCACGACTACTTTGCAGGTCTGCAAGCCGTGAGGATGATGCAGGGGGGAGTGGAGGCAGAGGACGTGCATCTGACGCCCGTTGAGCTGACTGTGTGGCCTGCGGCCGTTGCTCTGCGACCCTTGAAGCTGCTTGCGGGGTCGGGGGACGTTGCTCTGAACCCCTTGCAGAGGACTGTGGGGTCGGGGGATGTGAAACCCGTGGAGTGGGCTCTGTAGAAGGTGGAGCAGTCTTTTGACGCTTTGACTGTCCATCTTTCGACTTCGAACTTTGTTTTGATGTCGAAGCTCCCTCTTTTCTGAAGTATGTCTGTTTGTCTACCATTCTTTACGATATGAAAATATGAAACATCAAATATTAGCCACATTAAAATCAAATTTCGAACAAATACAAAACACAACAAACAGCATTGGTCCGGACGGACGTACCATTTCTGCGTCCGTCCGGAACTTCAAGGCGAATCAACCGGACGGACGGACTATTGGTTCGTCCGTCCGGATTGTTATGGATGATCCATCCGGACGGACGCACTAAAACTGCGTCCGTCCGGAGGATCATCGTAACTAAAACCTAGGGCAGGCCGATTTCTACCGATTTAACCATACAAACCGAGAAAAATCATTAGGAGATGGACCGAAAATATACCTGGTATGTTTTGCAGTCGACGATTTGGCAAGAGATTTGAAGAACGTTGATGGAAAAATCGAGTATTTCGAACGGTTTTTCGTCCGACCTAAAACTCGTCGATCTGTTATAATCGACGGAAACGGACGGACGGACTAAAGTGCGTCCGTCCGTAGAGTACATATGAATTCATACGGACGGACGGACTAATGTACGTCCGTCCGTAGGTCGAGAATTACAATACTTTTACCGGACGGACGGGGAAATGTTCCGTCCGTTCGTGCACGTGGCATCTTTTAATTGGCTTGACACGAACGGACGGACGGAAATATAGACCGTCCGTCCGCTGTCTGGCGAAAATGAGGTCCGGACGGACGGAGAGTGAGTCCGTCCGTCCGGAATGTCTATAATTGGAACATTATTCAAAGTACATGTTTTGAATTGAAAAAATTGATAGTTTGTGTTTATAATTGAAAATAACTCGTAGTACATGTCTATAATTGGTTTTTTCCCTTTTTATTATGAAAACACAATTTGGTTTTAGTTGTAGATTGTTATTCTTGATTTATAAAGTTGTGGATCTATGTTGTTTTGAATATGTAATATCCAGTTTTTTCTGGATATTATTATTTTAATGTATAATAGCATTTTCGTAAATATGTCAAATCAAATCCGTTTTACGAAAAGAAGACGTCATTTCGATCCTAACGATTAATAGGAATTTTAAGAAATTTACGGGATTTTTCTGAGTAATAACGCTACATTCCGAGTAATTAAGTTTCTCATATTATAAAGGACGTTTTAGTAAAAATAGTAGACGGGGTCCGATTTACGAACAAACAGTTTTAATAAATCACAAATAATAAGTTGGACTTATTGGTGAAAGAAGGAAATTTAGAGAAGCCAAATAGCTAGCTAATTAATGAAATAAACGACGAATCTAATATAAAAATAATGCAAGGGCAAAACGGTAATCTGCCAAACCAAAATTATAAAATAACATAAATCTTCTTTCCTCCCCATTTCTTTCTTCCTGCGCGAGAAAACCAGAGAGTTTTCTTCCTCTCTGCCGTCGACGACGATTCAACATCCGATCTCCGATTCGCGCTCCGATCGTCTCGTTTTCTTCACGCTTTCTCCTCCAATCGACGCTCTTGGTATGATTCTATAGTTTTAGAACGTTAAATCTCGAGTTTCGTAGAGTTATACGTTTAGGTTTACGATTAGGGTTTTGATAAAAAATGCGATTTAGAGTTCGAAATCAATGGGTTTGCCTTAATTAAGAATATGTTGAACGTATTGGACGTTATGGGACGAAGTTAATTGATTTTAGGACGAAAGTTAGAATTTAAGAATTTTAGGGGAAAAGCTCGTTATTGGAATTTTGTGGTGCCGAGCGTAGATTGCTCAATGAAATAGTCAATGAAATAGTCAATGAATCGAATTAGAACTTTAGGAAGTTTCTTTAGTTAAGATTTCGTTAATTTGGACGTTATCGGTTAAAACACATTTTAACGATAATTGTTGTGAATTGCTTAGGTGAACAATGTTAGTGGACGGAGCTTGAGCTGTAACGGACGCGAGGTAAGTTCTCGTGATCTTCTCTGGCCGATTGGCCTACACCGTACGTCGAAGTCGTCTCGAGGAGTTTTGGAGATGCGTTTGTTTAAATTGTTTTGGATGGGTAGTTAGGACTAGTTATTTTATAGATTATGTTGTTCGTTTATCGTCTTGATGGTATATATGTAGTTGTTTACTTTAAGATATGAATTGTTCATGCATCATGGTTAACAAAAAGTGAAATGAAAAAGTAAACGAAAAGGATAACGAAAAGGTAAACGAAAAGGAAAACGAAAAGGTAAACGAAAAGGTAAACGAAAAGGTAAACGAAAAGGCTAACGAAAAGGATAACGAAAAGGATAACGAAAATGGTAACGAAAAGGTAAACGAAAAGAGAAACGAAAAGGTAAACGAAAAGGTAAACGAAAAGGCTAACGAAAAGGATAACGAAAAGGGTAACGAAAAGGAAAACGAAAAGGTGAATGAAAGTTTAGCAAAAAGGTAAAACGATTGTATGGTTTATGAACAGCATATGCATAGCACGCATTTTCATTTACGTAGAGCTTACTGAGATTTTTATCTCATAGGTGTCTGTATGGTGTAGGTGACTTCAACATAGGTGAGGACGAGGTCACTCCACCTGAGGAGTGATGCAGTCGACGGAGGATGGCTTGCTTGGTGTGCTGGCGCAGTCGATGCTCAACCGACCCGTGGGGAAGTATGTATAGATTTTGGGGTTATTGAGATGTTTTGGACTGATAGTTGTATAGAACATTTTAGGATGCTTGGTTCTGGTTAGGGGTTAGATAATACGTTTGATGTTTCAAATGTCTTTGGTTAAACTGTATATAAAACGCTTTGTTTAAACTGTTGGTTAAATGTTATGAAAATGTTTTGAATGGTTTTAGGATTGTTACGGATATGCTCGGTTTTTAGAGCTATCCACGCAGTTGGATTTCGCAAAGTCCGCTGTAAGTTGATTGTTGTTGTTGTTGATAAATGGTGTTGAGTATGGGAGGTTTGCTCTCTGGAATCGAATTCCAGAGAGTGTTAATTAAGTGTTTGCTCTCTGGAATCGAATTCCAGAGAGTGTTAATTAAGTGTTTGCTCTCTGGAATTCCAGAGAGCATTTTATAGAGAAGCAAAGGCGACTGGGTGCCTTAATGCAGCGATCAGTCGCTGCAACTGCAGCGATCAGTCGCTGCAACTGCAGCGATCAGTCGCTGCAACTGCAGCGATCAGTCGCTGCAACTGCAGCGATCAATCGCTGCAATATGCAGCGATTGGTCGCTGCTTCCCTTTTTCGGCAGAATGCCAATTCTGCCCTCCCCTATGTTTTTAATTAATTAAAGTTTTATTTAATAGTATTAATTGTTTTAAATAGCTTTATATTAATTAGTTTTATGTTTGTTTTAAAAGGTTTAAAAGTTAGATTTCAATCCCGATTTCGATTTTGGTTTAGGTTCTGCTTAGAGTTTATTTAAAGTATAGAGATAAAAAAATAATAATAATAATATTGGAAAAATGGGTACAGTGTTAGGGTCGTGACAGAATAGCCGCTATTAAAATTTACAAGTCCTTTTAGTAGGTAGAGTTGTCCGTTTGTTTAGAGTGTTACTGTTCACCGGTGGATGTAGTCTATCGGTGGACGTAGTCTATCGGTGGACGTAGTCTATCGGTGGATGTAGTCTATCAGTAGATGTGAGTAATAGATTTTGTCGTTTTGTGATCAGTAGATGTGAGTAATAGATTTTGTCGTTTTGTGATCGGTGGATGCTGATGGTTACTCTCGTTCGAAGGATTTGATCGGTGGACGTGAGCGGTGGATGTGGGTAGTCGACGTGTCGTTCGACTGTCACTGTTTAGCGGTAGATGTCTTTTGTTTCTTTAGCGGTGGATACCTTTGTTTCTATTTCTATCGCTGGAACTGTTCAGCGGTAGACGTGTTCTGTTTTGTTTTGTTTTCTTTCAATCGATTGATTTTAATATTTTAATTGATCAATAAATGTTGTTTTATACAAATGAATTTTTGCTGCAAGTTTTAACGTATTTAGGGTCAAGCTTTGACCGTTGAGTGAAATTTTGAAATTTTCTCAGAGTGTCATAGTGTGGTTCAGTAGTATGAGTAGCGAACCGGGTTTATATAATTCAGGCCGTTACATTATGGTATCAGAGACATTTTGTTAAACCGTTCAAAAGATTACTCATCAGTGCCGATCGTCGCATGGAAGTACTCCAACAACTGTAAGTGTTTATGTTAACCTTAGTTATTAGATATTTATGAGAGTAATTAACCTTGACCAGGAATATAGCATAATGGCTAGACGACCAGGAAGACCAAGAGTACCGAGAGAGATGCCAAACTTGAGAACTGAGGAGGATCCTACTGTGATTAGGCAGCTGACAGATTTGGTGCGCCAGCAGACAGATTTGATGCGTCAGCAGTCCGATCAGTTAAGAGTACTGCTGAACCGAGAGGTACAAGGAAGTGCCAACTCGGGTTCCAGCAATGAGCATTCGGGAGACAGATTCTGGAGGCTACAACCGCCCACATTTGATGGAAAGTCATCAAATCCGATTGTTGCTGAGGAATGGCTTAGGAAGATTGAGAGTATGTTCAAGTATGCCAATGTTGGGGAGGGAGATAAGATTACTTTGGCAACGTTTCATCTGGCTGGTGATGCTTAGCTTTGGTGGGAATCAATGGAGACTACCGCCGATGTCTTGACAATGTCGTGGGCGCAATTCAAGGAATTTTTCTATGAGAAGTATTTCAGTAGCGCCGTCCAGACTTCAAAGAAAGTAAAGTTCTTGCAATTGAAACAAACGGGGTCTGTGACCGAGTACAGTAGACAGTTTGAGTCCTTGTCTAGGTTTGCTGGACATCTTGTCCACAGGAATGAGGATAAGGTGTTTCAATTTATGCATGGACTGAAGCCAGAAGTTTACAGAGGAGTCAAATTTTGTGGTATTAAAGGGTTGTCATTCAGTGAAGTTGTGTCCACGGCTTTGGAGGTGGAAGAAGCGGAAATGAAATGTATTGGACCAAAAGAAGTTCCACGAAAGTTCGTTCAGCCACACGGATGAAGAGGCCTAATGAAGGCCAGAGTAGCCAAGGAACAGGAAAGAAGGTGCAGGATACCAGGAAGTTTCCCCAGTGCCCGAAATGTTTGAAGAGTCACCTGGGCGAGTGCAGGTTTGGAACGGGAAAGTGTTTCAACTGTGAAGAAGTTGGACACACATTCAAGGATTGCCCAAATCCCAGAATCACCCGATGCTTCAACTGTAACAAAGTCGGCCATATTAGCAGAGACTGTCCAGCTTTGAAGAGTGGCCTTGCTAAGATAAAGCCGATGATATTCTCCATGATGGAGTTAGGTGATGATGAACAACCCGCTGTAGTGTCAGGTACCATATTGATCAACTCTATACCTGCTTTTACTTTAATAGATTCTGGTGCAACACATTCGTTTATAGCTTCTGCATTTGCTGTCAAGTTAGATGTACAGTTTACCCCTACTGAGCATGTATTTAACGTCGCATTACCCTCTGGTGAACGCATGCACTCTAACCAAGTGATGTTTGATAGTGTTGTGTTAGTAGGATACAAGAATTTACCTGCTGATCTCATTATTATGGATATAATGGGATTTGATGTAATCTTAGGAATGGATTGGTTGTTCAAGCATTATGCCACAATCAATTGTAGGATTGAAGTAGTTAGTTTTCAACCCCCTGGTGGCTTGAAACATACCTTTCAAGCTTTGAAGAAGAGTAAGAAAATATCTGTTATGACCTCAGTGAACGCTAGACCTTCTCCATGCGGGGAGTATTTGTGCTTCTTGGTCAGTATTTTAGACACACAACTAGTAGGAAAAGCAAGTCCTCAAAATGTCTTAGTTGTCCAAGACTTTCCAGAAGTATTTCTAGATGACCTCCCTGGCTTGCGGCCAGATAGAGAAATTGAATTTGTTGTAGATGTTTACCTAGGCGCCGAATTTGTATCTAAGAATCCCTATAGATTAGCACTTACGAAGCTTAAGGAATTAAAGAAACAGTTAGAGAAACTATTTCATACGCCCAAGCTTTTCACCATGGGGTGCACCAGTTCTTTTTGTTTAGAAGAAGGATGAATTAATGAGTATATGCGTTGATTATCAGAAATTGAATAAGTTAACTATCAAGAACAAATATCCATTACCAAAGATTGATGATTTATTCGACCAGCTTAATGGTGCTCGCGTTTTCTCTAAGATTGACCTAAGGTCTGGTTATTACCAATTGAAAGTCAAGTCTGAAGATATCCCGAAGACAGCCTTTCGTACAAGGTATGGACATTTTGAGTTCTTGGTAATGTCCTTTAGATTAATAAATGCACCAATAGCCTTTATGGATCTTATGAATAGAGTGTTTCACGAGTATTTAGATAAATTTGTCATAGTGTTTATTGATGATATCTTAATCTATTCACGTACTAAGGATGATCATGCAAGGCATTTGAGTTTAGTGTTAGGTGTATTAAGATAGCATCAACTTTATACCAAGTTTTCCAAGTGTGAGTTTTGGTTGGACAGAGTTCACTTTCTTGGTCACGTGATTTCTAGAGATGGAATATCTGTCGATCCAGCCAAGGTTCAAGCAGTTAAGGAGTGGCCCCAACCGAAGAATACTACAGATATTCAGAGTTTCCTTGGATTAGCAGGATATTACAGGAAATTTATTGAAGGATTCTCGAAGATTGCATCACCCCTCACTCGGTTAACAAGGAAAAACATGAAGTATGTATGGACTGATAAATGTGAGCAAAGTTTTCAGACTTTGAAACAGAGATTGACCAATGCTCTAATATTGAAACTTCCTATTGAGAATGGTAAATTTAGCATTTATTGTGATGCTTCCAAAATTAGACTTGGCTATGTGTTGATGCAGGATGGAAAAGTAATAGCTTATGTCTCTAGACAGTTGAAAACACATGAGAAGAATTACCCTACACACGACTTAGAATTAGCTGCAGTGGTTTTTTACATTAAAAATTTGGAGACATTACTTGTATGGACAATCTTGTGAAATATTCTCGGACCATAAAAGTCTGAAATATATTTTCACACAGAAAGAATTAAATATGAGGCAACGTTGATGGTTGGAATTTGTCAAAGATTATAATTTTGAGATTAAATACCACCCCGGCAAGGCGAATGTAGTGGTTGATGCATTGAGTAGAGTGATGACTTCAGCTTCAGCATTGATTCTTGACATACCGTCAGCCTTAGAGACAGAATTCCAAAGATTTAACTTGGAAGCTGTGTCCAGTATGTCAGCTATGCTTTCTGCCATAACCTTGAAGCCTACAATTTTGGATAGAATAAAGGAAGTTCAAGGGATTGATGTTGAGTGCAACAAGTATAAGTCATGCATGGATCTACCGATAAGTCGGATTTCAACTATTCTGTTGATGGAATTCTCAAGTTTCGAAATAGATGGTTTGTTCCAACAAATAAAGAACTTCGAAAAGAGATCCTTTCGGAAGCTCATTCTTCTAGACTTTTCGTTCATCCTGGAAGTACAAAAATGTACAGAGACCTTAGACAATATTATTGGTGGCCAAATATGAAAAGAAGTGTGGCAGAGTATGTAGGATCGTGTCTAGTTTGCCAATGGATTAAAGCTGAACATCAGTGACCTGCAGGAACATTGCAACCATTACCAGTACCCGAATGGAAATGGGAACAAATAACGATGAACTTTGTTGTGGGATTGCCTAGAACAGTAAGAGAACATGACGCAATCTGGGTGATAGTAGTTCGTTTAACCAAATCTGCCCATAAAGATGACATACTCAATGGATCAACTCGTTGAGTTGTATGTGCATGAGATTGTTAGACTGCATGGAGTTCCAAGCACTATAGTTTCAGATCAAGATTCTAGATTTACATCTAAGTTTTGAAAGAGTCTGCACAAGGCTATGGGTACGCAGCTCAATTTTAGTACAGCTTTTCACCCTCAAACAGATGGACAATCCGAGAGGACTATTCAGACATTAGAGGATATGTTTCGTGCATGTGTATTAGAATTCCAGGGTTCTTGGAGTAAGTATTTGTCATTGGTAGAATTTTCTTATAACAACAGTTTTCAGGCAACAATAGGAATGACACCGTATGAAGCATTGTATAGACGAAAATGCAGATCTTCTTTGTATTGTGATGAAATTGGTGAAGCACGTTTGCTTGGTTCTGATATTGTGCAGCAAACAGTGGAGAAGATTTCCCTCATCCGACAGAGAATCTTAACAGGTTAAAGCCGATAGAAAAGCTATGCCGATAGGAGGCGTAGAGAATTAGAGTTTGATGTTGGTGATGAAGTCTTTCTTAAGGTTTCACCGTTCAAAGGAGTTGTAAGATTCAGGAAGAGAAGTAAGTTGAACCTCAGGTTTATAGAGCCTTTCTAAATTTTGAAAAGGATTGGGAAGACAGCTTATCAGTTACAAATGCCAGCCTCTATGGAAGGAATTCACAATGTGTTCCATATTTCTATACTAAAGAAGTGTATGCGAGATCCAACTTAGGTTGTGGAACAGTAGAACATTGAAATTCATCCTACCCTTACCTATGAGGAGAAACCAGTGAAAATTTTAGACTATGCGACAAAAGTACTGCGCAACGAGGAGGTTCAGCTAGTGAAAGTCTTATGGCATAATCAGAATGTTGAGGAGGCAACTTGGGAAAGCCAGCAGGACATGATGAGCTATTATCCTGAGCTATTTAAGCACTGAATTTTGAGGACAAAATTCTTTTAAGGAGGGTAGATTGTAGCAACCGGTATTGCCCACCTTATTTAATTAATAACGTCATTTTTGTAACTTTTATTTTTATGGAATTTAGTGAATTTGATTGGTTGGTTAAATAGGTTAAAGTTAGTTAGCCAAGGGCATTTGTGTAATTGTGAAGCAGTGTTATAAATGGAGGGTTTAATGAAGGTTTAGCCGCCACTGTTTCTCATTTTTCCTTTCTCGGCATTCAGCTCAGCTAAGCAGAGTTTCTCTCGGCAATTTTCTCTCCCATTTTCTCCAAGCTAGGTGAGTTCTACTTCGATTTCTTGCTACATTGTAACTATCGATGTTAGAGGGAATTTTAAATGTGAGTTTTGAGAATGCTGTAAGTGAGAGTTAGTTCGGGTTTGGGGCAAATCAGGAATGCTTGATGATCTGAGCTCCCAAACTAGTTTCCTTATGAGTTCTGGTAGATTTGTTGATAGTTTAGAATGAAGCTTAACTAATACTCTGTCTACGACTATAGGTTTGAGCAAAACCCGAAGTAGTTTGCAATCAAGCTTTTCCAAGAAACCAGGTAAGTAGAGTATGTGTGTGCCTTCGGGTCTACATCACAAAACAGTAGGTTTATGCTTGTTTGAATGTTTTCTGTATGTCATGTATTATGTTTTTGGAAAGAACACAAAAATGAATTTACATATAATGACATGGTAAGGCATGAACAGATGCTGAGAATGTTAATGACAGCAGGAGTTTAATGTTTTTAATAATTTTGGAGCTTTTCTGATTATGAAAACACGATTTGGTTTTAGTTGTAGATTGCTATTCTGGATTTATAAAGTTGTGGATCTATGTTGTTTTGAATAGCTACTGTTAAAATTTACAAGTCCTTTTAGTAGGTAGAGTTGTCCATTTGTTTAGAGTGTTACTGTTCACCGGTGGATGTAGTCTATCGGTCGACGTAGTCTATCGGTGGATGTAGTCTATCAGTAGATGTGAGTAATAGATTTTGTCATTTTGTGATCGGTAGATGTGAGTAATAGATTTTGTCGTTTTGTGATTGGTGGATGCTGAGGGTTACTGTCGTTCGAAGGATTTGATCGGGGGACGTGAGCGGTGGATGTGGGTAGTCGATGTGTCGTTCGACTGTCACTGTTTAGCGGTAGATTTCTTTTGTTTCTTTAATGGTGGATGCCTTTGTTTCTATTTCTATCGCTGGAACTGTTTAGCGGTAGACGTGCTTTGTTTTCTTTCATCGATTTCAATCGATTGACTTAATATTTTAATTAATTAATAAATATTGTTTTATAACAAATAATTTCGCTGGCAGTTTTAAAACGTTTTAAGAGTCAGCTTTGACCGTTGAGTGAAATTTTGAAATTTTCTCAGAGTGTCATAGTGTGGTTCGTAGTATGAGCAGCGAACAGGTTATATAATTCAAGTCGTTACAGAAAGAGTACCTAACAACCTTTTCACACAAGGACCATAACCTTATTTTTATTAATTGTGTTCGGCTTAAAATCAATTTATCATCAAATTAAACCTAACTTCTAGTATCTATACATAAAAACTCATACTTTAATTAAATGTATATAACTCATCTTTATTTCATCACTTAGATTTCTTTTGTTTCTTTAATGGTGGATGCCTTTGTTTCTATTTCTATCGCTGGAACTGTTTAGCGGTAGACGTGCTTTGTTTTCTTTCAATCGATTGACTTTAATATTTTAATTAATTAATAAATATTGTTTTATACAAATAAATTTTCGCTGCAAGTTTTAACGTTTTAAGAGTCAAGCTTTGACCGTTGAGTGAAATTTTGAAATTTTCTCAGAGTGTCATAGTGTGGTTCAGTAGTATGAGCAGCGAACCAGGTTTATATAATTCAGGTCGTTACAGAAAGAGTAACCTAACAACCTTTTCACACAAGGACCATAACCTTATTTTTATTAATTGTGTTCGGCTTAAAATCAATTTATCATCAAATTAAACCTAACTTCTAGTATCTATACTATTATTATTATTAAGCTCACTAAGTAATTGTTAAATTATATCCAATATTCTCCTAATTGGGGTATATATTTGTCTTTTATTTGTATTAGTACCAAATATTTCTTTGAGCTCATCAATTACTATTATTATAAAAAACTTTCAAACAATTTCATCCATCAATCATATCAATATACGATAAAAATGATTTTCGTCACCCTTATCCATAACTAAATCCATCAATGGTAACATATACTAATATAATCAATGGCATAATCAAGTATGAGTTTAAAGCAAGGAAATTACATATAATGTGATCATAGCATGTGTAATACCCAGCTTTACGAGATATTATTATTTTAATATATAATGCCATTTTCGTAAATACGACAAATCAAGCCCGTTTTACAAAAAGAAAGAGTTATTACAATCCTAATAATTAATATGGATTTTAGAAAAATTATAGGAATTTTAGGAGTCGTGACGCTAAGTTACGGGAATTACGTTTCTTGTAATATAAGAGACGTTTTAGTAAAAATAGTAAACGAAATCCGATTTGCAAACAGACGGTTTTATTGGGACCCTAATAATAAGTTGGAATTATTGGTGAAATAAGGAAGTTTGGAGAAACCGAATCATTAGTTAATTAACGAAACAAAGGAGGAAACAAATATAAAAACAAAGGAAGGGCAATACGGTCATTTGACAAATCAATATTATAAAATATTAAAATCCTTCTTTCTCCCTCATTTTCCTTCTCTTCTCGCGAAAACCAGAGAGCTTCTGGTTTTTTTCTCTCCCGCGGCCATTTCTCACGTCGACGCCGATTTCTCCTCCGACCGATCTCCATCCTTCACGTTTCCTTCCCCAATCGACGCTCTAGGTAAGATTTCGTAGTTTTGGTACGTTAGATTTCAATTTCTAGGATTTATGGCGATTAGGGTTTCGTTTAGGATTTCATTAAAAATGTTGATTAGGGTTCGTAATAGATAGATTTACTGAAATTGTAGATATAAAAGACGTATTGAGCGTTATTGGACGAAGTTAATAGATTCGTTTAAAAATATGAGAATTCGTGAATTTTAGGATTTTTGGAGAAACTCGTTAATGAGGTGTTAAACGTGGAATGCTCGATATAATGCCTCAATGACTTGAATTAGAATTTTAGGAGATTTCTTTAGTTAAGGTTTTATTAGTTTGGACGTTTAACGGATTTAGCTCGTATTAACGACAACCATTGTGAATTGGCTTAGGTGAACAAAGCTCACGGACGGCGCTCGATTTGCAACGGACGCAAGGTAAGTTCTCGTGACTTACTCTGGCCGATTGGCCTACACCGTACGTCGAAGTCGCGTCGAGGATCATTGGTGAATTGCTTGTTTAAATGCTTTGGTTGGGTAGTTAGGATTAGTTCTTTTGTAGGTTATGCTTTGAGTGTCTTGATAGTACGTATGATGGTTGATTATTTTATGTTTATAACTGTTCATGCATCATAGTTTTAAAAACGTCATGAAAACGAATTTACGCATAGTTTTCATAAAAAGAAAATGCACGTAAAGGCAAGTAAAGTATCATGTAAACAACCCTCTGTATGTGGTTATCGGGGTGAGGTTCAGACCCGGCGTTCTGTGGTGGGCAGGGTTTCCTCCCTTCAGATGATGTTGGCTGTCTAACCGCTTGACGGGCCCTATCCATCTGCCGAGTGATAGGCTTCGGTAACCAAAAGAATGTCACGGTGAGAATGAATAAATGAATGAAATGCATGAGTGACAATGTTATAAGAATTGCACATACATGTTCATGCATGAGCATTTACGTAGAACTTACTGAGCCTTCAGCTCATAGTGTGTCTGTATGGTGTAGGTGACATTGTAGGTGACATTGAGCTAGGTGAGGACGACGTTCCTCCTCCTGATGTATGATGCGGTTGATGGAGAATGACCCGTGGGAGTGTGCTGAGCAGTCGGTGCACATTTTGACCCGTGGGGATGTAGGTATATGTTTTGGAGATACGATATGAATTGTATAGCTGAACAAATTAGGATGTTTGGATCTAGTAGTGGATAGGTTTATGTTTGATGTTTTAAACGTGTTGGAAACCTGTTTTATAAACTGTTTTGGTGATCTTTAAAATAGGTGGAAATGCTCGGTTTTTAAACAGATCCACGAAGTTTGTTTTCACGAAAGTTTATTATGTTTTAAACACGTTTTAAAATATGTTTTGGGTTGTTTAATCGGTGGTTGATAAAATGAGAAAAGAGTTAAATTTTGTTGAAATGTTAAGAGTGTATGGGTAGGAGATGGATTGTATAAGGAAGAGAAAAAGAATGGAGAAATGCATAGAAAGGTTGAAGTTTGCTCTCTGGAATTTCGGATTCCAGAGAGCATCGTTTATATTTTTGGATGGCTAAAGGGAGAGGCTACTGATCGCGGAAATAGGGCTAGCGATCGCTGATTGCTGAGGCGACTAGGCGCGGGCGTGAGGGGCGACTATCGCCCCTCCCTGTTGTTGCTGCAGCGATCGATCGCTGATGAGGCTTATAGCCTCGGCGATCGATCTCCTGAATTAGGAGATCGATCGCCCCTCTCCCCTGTCACGACTTTTGACAGTTCTGCCCTCCCCCTTTAATTGTTTTGTTTTAATTAGTTTTAAGTGTTTTATTAATTGTTTTAAATTGATTTAAGTTTATAAAAGGTTTTGTTTTAAATGCTTTAAAAAGTAGACTTCAATTCCGATTCTGGTTTAAATTCCGCTTAAAGTTTATTTAAATTATAAGGATAAAAAAAAATAATATGGGAAAATTAGAATACGGTTAAGGGTTGTTACAACATGTCTAAATCTTATTAATCCAACTTTATTCCTTAAGAGATCATTAATGATATTAGAGTAAAACCAAATAAACTACATTCTTAAAATTGCATAACAACATTATCAAATAATAAACATAACCAAAGATATTTAAACACAAACTCTCACTAAATTAAAATATAAATAAATGATACAACTCTCACATGAGTTGTATAATAATGATAGTTACTTTAGTAAGAGGATCAACAATAATAAAGTTAGTATCAATATTCTTTAACCACTCTTAATTCTTTCATTAACAACTAGGAATTTGAAGTTTCTATGTTTTGATTTAGTCCGGCTCTTGATGTTATTGAAATATAAACTATTGACTTATGGTCACAAAAATAACCCTAATGGTCTTTCAATTCCTTTTCAATTCTGAAGTCCAATGACAAAAGTCCATTGATATGCTACTCATCATCATATGTAAGGTAATAAATATTATGTTGTCATAGTTGAAAAAACTATAAATGCTATCTTAGCATTTTTTTTAAAGCAATTTCGGCAACTATCAAGTAGACATATCCTAATGTCGATTTTCGATTGTTTTAACATCTAACAAAATCAAAATCATAACACTTAATGATCTCCGAATGATTCAATTTTCTATATGCGAGCATATGAGTTTTTGCTCTCTATAAGTACTTTATGATCCTTTGAACTGTAATGTAATCATTTAGTCTAAAATTCTTGAATTATCTACATTACAAACTCACTACATACGCAATATCTAAACATGTACACTCTTAAATATACATTAGCTTTCCTACTATTTACACATGAATAATCTTTTATATTTCTTTAATATAATTGAATTCTTGAGTGATATGCCACAAAGAGCTATGACTAGGGTGAGAGCAAAACGCTTCTCTAACATGTTTAGTTTGCTTTGTTTTGCAAGTAAAGATTTTCTTGAAGCCTTGGACAACACTCCTTTAGCAAGTGATAAGGAGAAGCCTGTACATGTGCTTATGTGGAGGTCCATAAAGGAGGGAGATGGAAAGAGGCTCGCCCCGGCCACTTCATCGATGGGGCTTTGCTCATCAAAGTTTGAAGATGTTTTTTTACTTTCCTTTCATTAAGTTGGATTGAACTTAGACCTTTGTCTTAGTTTTTATTTGGCCCTTTTGGTTGTGATGGCCTTTTTATGGTTGGGATTCTCGGCCTAATCATTTTGGCCGAGAGTTGCATTTTACTCTTGCAATTATGTTTCCCTAGTAGCATTTGTATGTTATTCATTAGTTGCTTATGGTCTTAAGTTTCTTCCCAGAAGTTTATATTTTCCTCTTTGGATCCTTAGCATCCAGTTTACAAACCTAGAAATTACTTCCTTGTTTTTTGGAGTTTTCCATTCACCATACTATGTCTTTGGATGTGTTCATCCAAGTTACATTTGATTGTTGTTAGTTTGAATCAAGTGTTCTTATTATTGTTCTTTTTTCATTGCTTAGCTCCTAAGTAGTGAATCTTTTCAACAAAAGAACATCAAACCTTCGATCATCCAAGTTGGAGAGTTATTTGAAGCAAAGAGTGGTCATATGACATGCCATGGAGGCCCAACACAAAATCTCTAATTGAGGTCCAAAATTTACTTATCATTTTTACTAGTGGGTTTGTTTTCCTTGCAAGAGTTGATTTTATTGGAGATCTCTCGTGAAACACTTGGATGGAGTCACCATTTGACCTATGGGAATTTGTCTTCCCGGCCCGTTAATTTGTAATTTTTGTTTTAAACTTATTTTGGCATACATTAGCCTTTATTGTATGGATTATTATATTTGCATCATGCATTAGATTTTGTGGTTAGGGTTAGATGAATGTGGTGGATTATGGGTTGAAGATTATTTCAACAAAGAAGAAAGCCTTCAACAAATGGAGCTCAAAAAAAGACTTGATCCAAGGAAGAGCCCACAATTAAGGTATGGAAATTGTAGGTACAAATGTGGGTGGCAACAAGAATTGAAGAGTTGGCGAAATCTCCTCCATTCGCTAAGGGATGGCTTGGATTTAATGGTGCTTGCTGATGGTGGCGCGCGCAGGCAGCATCAAGCTTCAGGCAGAGCATGCGCGGGCAGGCAGATTAGGCGCGCTCGCTGGTGCATCGTAGCCGTTGATGGAGGCGCGCCCCGGATTGCCAGCGTGGCCGAAGTTTGCACGCACAGATCGACAATCAGAGCCGTTGATGTGGCGCGCTTCTGCTTCTTGTTGGGCCGTCAGATGCGCGCGCCAGAAGCTTCCTCCAATCAGCAGCGCGCGCGGCTTTTCCCTCCTCGACCCTTGATGATTTTTTTGATCCAATGGTTCATCTTCACTCTTGCCAAACCCTAATCCACCTAGGTTGCCTATAAATGCATAGCATTGGTGCTTGTATGAGAACTTTTGCCCAATTTATAAAATAACTCTTTTCCTTCCAAGGTTAGTTGCCTTCGGTTTTTCCTTGATTCTTGAATCGAGTGGAGTAGCCCTCCATTGTTAAACTAGCTTGAGTTTCTAGGTTAACTCTTACCTCCTTCCTTCACCTTTCTCCATTTGGAGTTAGAAGTTGATGACGAAAACCTAAGCCTACGATGGTCATTTTTCTCCGGAAAAATGTGCACCCGAGAGCTCAAATGTAAGATAGCTCCTCGGGTCCGCCAAAGGTATCCATTTTATCATTTCTGCTCACACATTCCACACACATTTCACTTTTTTATTTCGGCCATCACTTCACACACCCCACCTTTATTTTTCCTTGCATTTTTCTCTTCATCTCCATCACATTTCTCTTCACGGTTTTCTCACACACATTCCACCTTCATCTTGTCATTTTTCATTTGCATCTCTTCCATTTTATTACCTCTAAAATTCGGCCATCATAGCACACACCACCACCTTCATTTCTTGCATTTATTTTTCCACTTTTTGCTCTTTTTAATTTCGGTTTTGTGCAACACTTTTCACCCGAGCACTTTGAGCCTTGTTTGTGGGTTACACGGCCCCTTTTCTAAAGGCC
Organism: Begonia masoniana; assembly: GCA_022432975.1. NCBI lineage: Eukaryota > Viridiplantae > Streptophyta > Magnoliopsida > Cucurbitales > Begoniaceae > Begonia > Begonia masoniana. The sequence continues at coordinate 7,816,017 of CM039506.1, forward strand.
ACCGTGTCATCATAGTAGTCAATAGTCACCTTAGCGTTTGAAGCCACAAATTTTGAGAATTCCCTCACAACTTGTTGAAGATATTACTGCCCAAAATCCTCCCATTGCAGTTACCATCTTCCATCCACCATCGTTTAAAGCAAGGCAGCTGTTTATGGCAAGATCCGTTTCGTCGTGTGCACCAAGAGGATTTCTATCCTTATTGGTGTTGGATCATTGGGGCATTGAACTTAATTAGACTTGTTGCCTTTAGCAATCAGAGTAAATATTTCATACCAAATTTCTTAAGTACTTTTATATATCTCCTTTTGTGATAGCCCAAATATACCTTGAAAGCAATCTCAATGTATCTGTATCTTTATATCTTTAATAGCAAACAATAAGTCGTTGACATCAAAATAAAATAAAAAATAAATAAATTCAAACCCACTGAACTTGTAGTATATGAATTCATCAATCAAATTTACTTCATAATCTAAGACGATAATAACTTGATGAAATTTACAAAACCACTAACGAGAAGCTTGCTTTAGTTTATAGATGAATTTTTTTAGTTTACAAACCAACTCTTTTCAATGATCCAATAAAAGAGTTTTGATTGTACCATATACATTGTTTATTATTATTACTATTGAGAAATGCAGTCTTAATATCCATCTAACATAATTCAAGAACCAAAATGAGTTACAAATGCCATAATTATTCCTAAGGAGTCTTTCAATATAATTGAAGAGAAAGTAATATTTCATATGATACTTTCATTTGAGTCAAGTCCTTTGTGACAAGACGAACCTTATTTCTCCCAATATTGTCTTTCAAATTTTTTAATTAATGGGTTTCATAGCTTCAGACAATTGGAAGAGATTTAAAACATCATTAATTTTTATTGACTTTTGACTCTATGCTTATTGTATTAATCCATTATTGAGAATTGAGACCCTTCATGATTTGATAAAAGTTGATATCTTCTAACATTCCAATGTCAACTTTATGTTCTTAGAAAAAGACAATATAAAAATTGTTAAAATCATCTTCTACCATTCCAACGTCAACTTATGTTCTTAGAAAAGGATAATATATATATCCATAATTGCATTTCTACTTTTTCTAATGGATCTCTTTAATTTAGGGTATTGAGTTCGCTCTTTAGTAGCAACCTTTTGAAATTAAACGAGGAATTCTAAAATGAATTTTCTTTCTTGATTTTCTACTTCGAGAAATTCTCTTTAAATACAAAGTCCTTAACCTTATATTCTCCTCCAAATTCAATTTTTTCGAAGACTTTGAAATTTCTATCTAAAAATAAACTTAGCAGTGGAATCATAAAACTTATACTCATTTGATTCTTCTCACAGTACCTAATGAAATAGTAGTTCATTGCTTTATAATCCATTTTTTTCTTTTGGTTTGTAAAGTCTTTCCTTAATACAGCTTCTCAAAAAATGAAAGTAACATAAACTGTGTTTTCAGCCCCTCTAACATTATAATTGATTTTAGCTACTCCTTTTCTTAGTATTTTCTTTAATATGTAAGTTGTAGTCTTTAGTGCTTTTATCATCTCTTCAAACGTTGTTTCGTCTCTCCTAAATACACTGTAAATGTTTGCCACGACACAACGTAATAAAAAATGATATCACATTTCTCTAGGTCTTAGCAAATGAATCTAAACATTATTTAGTAACTAAAACTTCTTATGAAACCCCACAACATAAATGTCTATCAACTCAATGAAACACTCATTCCAAAAGACCAAAAGGAATGCCCAAGAATTATTTGTATATATCAGTTAATATGTCTGAATTTCATTTATGTTTGTCCTTTTTTCTTGATACAACTAACAAGAACCTCATAATTTGTCATATCAAGAGTCTCGTTGGACATAAGTACTTTTATTCTCAGATGAGTGATTCAATTGCTTATATCACAATGACGTTGAATTCTCATTCAGAATAAACTCATAATGACAAGTGTATGTTCCCTCGTGTCGACTTAAGTTGCAAAAGTAATATGCAAATTCTATTTCTCCTTTTATTATAGTTATCAATAACCTTGAACTGTTTGAATTACGAAGAAAAAGTATTAAAACCAAACACACAACTGGATCCTTAGAAATTTTAACTTATAAGCCCTTAATTTTGAAGCAATGTGAGCCATTTCTGTAATATAGTCCCTTATGTTCCCTTTATTCATGTACATAAGTAAGACAAAACTAGTTAAAAGTCTAATTGTCTCAATCCTTTTGTTTTTTTCACAAAACACTTTCAATAGAACATTCAGGCATCGTCCTTATCTGACACATATTGCCCCCACAAAGTATATGTAATTGCACTCTTGGTGATCATAAGACTCTTGAAATTTAAACGTAGTTAGATTTTCAGTTTCCTTTTGTCATCAAGAATACTTAATATCGAGATAGTGGTGAATGTTCATTTCTGATGATAACAATCTATCTTTTGACCAACTTATTTTTCACGTGAAAAATGTGACAATTATCGCATATTTATCACCATAATTGCGCACATAACGGAGCCAAATATCAGCCTTCATTTGGGTCAATTTAATACCAAAATGAATCACACACATACAATCTTAATATTCCAAATTAATCAATACAAGCAAGAGATCCTATTTTAGATAGATATAATTTAAATAAAACCATAATATCAAATTCTAGAATAATTTTAAAATAAAATAAAAATATGAATTTAAAATTATAAAAAAAATTCCAAACCAAAGCGTTAGCAACTGCATCGCTATGCATTCCATCTCTTACCTCCGAGCCACTACACAACTATCCTAGTGGATGATTCCGTGTCGCCTAGGCTTGTGCTTCTCTGAGTGGAAGAGAGATTATGAGAATAGAAAACTACAAATTAGAGAACTGGACCATAGATTTGATTCGGAGCGGGTCAATTTTAACATTCAAATAACCGAATTTTTTAGAACTGACTTTATCGGTCTAGGTTTGATTTTGTTGATTCAAATCCGATACAACCAAATTGAACCCGAAACTCATTTTAACGAAAAAGTAGACTTGAAGAGTTGGTTAAAATAAAATAATTTAAGCCAACGAACATAATTTAAAGATTAGTTTGTCACCGACTCCATATTTAAGTTTTTAACTTTTCTCCAATAAACAAATGTAAAAAAAAAATTATTACTTAAATTGTCATATCAAACTACCTAATAATTATTTTAATTTTATAAAAGCAGTCCGATAGGAAGAAGGTTAATTGAATAGTATATAAAAAAACTAAATAAGTAAAAGGGTACAATACAATTTGACCCTCACATTATGGTCAAAAGGGCAATTTGCGCCATAAATTCGGGTAAAATACAATTTGGCCCCCACATTATGGTGAAAAGAGTAATTTGTACCGTAGACTTGGATAATGGACAAAAACAACCTTAATGTATTGATAATGGGCAATTCACTCTATATCGTGCCATTTTTAGTTAAAATGACACGGTTTCATCACGTGTCATATTTTTCTACCTAAAATGCTCCTGTCTGGAGTCAGAACCGGACGAGACCAGTTTGCCTAAATTTTAAAAGCTAATTAGATTTCTGCAAAACCTGACTTCAGTGGCGATGCAGACGGGGCGACTGGCGAGAGAGAGGCGAGCTGAGGGTCGAGAGAGTGAGACTTCGTCAAAGTCAGGTTTTGCAGAAATCTAATTAGTTTTTAAAATTTAAGCGAACCAGTCCAGTCCGGTTCTGACTTCAAGCAGGGACATTTCGGGTAGAAAAATATAACATGTGACAAAAACGTGTCATTTTAATGAAAAATGGCACGGTAGGAAATGAACTGTCTATTATCAATACATTAAGGTTGCTTTTGTCCATTATCCGAATTTACGGTGCAAATTGCCCTTTTCACTATAATGTGAGGGTCAAATTGTACTTTACCTGAGTTTACGGTGCAAATTATTATTTTCACCATAATGTGAAGGTTAAATTGCACTTTATCCTAAGTAAAAAGTATGTAAATAAAATAAAAAATATGATTTATTTTAAAATAATAAATAAATAAATTTAAATGTTAATTATTTCGCCCAAGTAAAAGTGGAAGAATAATCGTAAATGAAATTTGAGCAGAGTTTGATGAACTGCACTGATTTACAGTTCAGATCTCAGCCAATAAATCAAAAATTCCTCCTCTCTTCTCCTCTGTCCAAAATATGCAGGCGTCTGTGTTATCCCTTTCAATCTCTCTCTCTCTCTCTCTCTCTCTCCCTAATGAGGCTTCTCTCTTGAAACCCAGTATGCTAAACAGGCATACCAGAAAAGAACATGAAAAGATGAGAGCTTATGGAAAGACAAACAGACTACAGATCTCTCTTAGGCCACCATTATAGGATAATCCACCTTTTTTAATCTCCAACTCGCTTGTATTGTCCTTCTGAGAGGAAGAAGATCCACATGAGAAAGTGATTGGACCCTCTCTCTCTCTCTCTCTCTCTCTCTCTGACTTCAATTATGGGAGTGGGTGAAAACTTACAGCAACCTTCCTCTGGTTACGCCAGTCCAACAAGAAAGGGACCCACCTCTTCTTACTTTTTGCACTAAGTTTCATTTGCGACTTTTTTAGCTCCTTAAATCTCCATCAACTGCAAGACCCAGAATTCAAAAACAGAATTTAGCCTCTGAACTTGCTAAAAAGTCATCTCTAAAAGTCCAAGAACAACCAGAAAAAGTTGGTAATCTAAGGAAGAATAGAAACAATGTTCATCTTTTCTCTAACAAAGCCATAGAAAAGAAACCAAGACAGTAAAATCAAGGCAAAGCTGAGAAGAAACAGTAGCTTTTGTAAAGTAACAGAAGAATTAATGGAGATAAGAAAGGATCAGAGATTAAAGAGATTTACATGAATTGAGAAGTAATGCAGGCCCAGTACAACTACAGCTGCCAGACTCAGAGGTTCCTTGGAGTAGCATTAAAGACTATCTCTCATTTCATATCACCTGCATCGCCCTAAAAACAACAAATTTCTGTCAAAGAAGAAGAGGAAAAGAGAATGGAAGATGGATCAGATTCCACAGGCAGCAATTTTTGAGCATTGAGCTTTGATGATTGTCATTGAATGAAAAATGGGTTTTCTTTTTAATAATATCTTCATCAGTTTCTTCATCATTTTCATGCCTTTTTGCTTCCAAAACACCCGCATTTTGATTGCTCAAGGACAGTGGATTGCAGGGAAGGACTTCCATGGGCTTCCCTTAAAGCAGCTTGATTTCATGGAGGAAAATGGCAGTGGAAATCAAAGGAGCAAGATAAAGAGAGTGGCTGGAGTTGACGAGAGTGAAGAAAAGGAGATTTTTATAGTTGAAAAGTTCAGAGCTTTACTTGGATTCAAAAGCCCATCAAATACTGACTCTGCAGAAAGTTTTTCTCCTTCACCTTCTCCACTGTCCGCCATTGAAGCTCCGGCTCCAGCTCCTATTCCATCCTTTCATACCCATAATCGTTCTCATCCTCCACTGCATCATTCTCGAGGGGCTAAAAATGGCCACACAGAACAACCCCAGAATGAAGATGAAGCCAATGTCAGAACTCTGGTTGCAGTTCTTGTCCCTACAGGAGCAGCCATTTTGATTTGTGCTCTTGGGTTCTTCTGGGTCTGCAAGAAATTCAGAAAAAAGAGAAAGAAATCCATGAGAACAATTTCAGTGACTGAAAAAAGAGTCAGAACGGCTGCCTCAAAGTGTGCTAATCCTCAGAAATCAGACAAGAACAAGGTAAGCTCAAATCATGGCCGTGATGATCTCTTTTATCTAAATTCACTAGAAATAGATTTGGAGCAACAAAATTCTTATCCTGTGAAAACCTCCTTAAATCATTACACACCTGAATTCAACAGCCAAGAAATTTTATATGCTGACAAATATAATCTGAGTAATTCTTCCTCGAAAGAAATTAAGTCCATCCATGAGGACCAAACAGAATCGATCAAATTCGAATCTGACTGCGATGATTCTTCATTTGCCGATAGAATTCTTTCGGTTGAAATGCATTTGTCGGACAGCGAATCATTCCATTCTTTGGTCGATTCACATTCATCAATGGCTCGCCTGTCAAATGCATCAAAGGCCAGCCATAGTGATGCATCAGAAATTTTAACTGAGAATGTGATAAACATGTCTCCCCGTCAACCAGAAACCACCAAAATTTTGATTTCTCAGCCTCCACCACCTCCCCCTCCACCTCCACCTCCACCTCCTCGGGTCTCTATTGCGAGCTTTTCATCTTCTCGATCCTCTCCTTATTCAACTAGAATAGGAAATAAAGCTTCATCTTCTTCCACATTGCCATATTTCTCATCACCATTGAAGTTGGATTCTTCTTCGGGATCCATTCCAACCCCGCGAAAGGATTTGACTTCTTCGATTAGAAAACAAACTAAGCAATCTCCGCCATCCCCACCGACTATTCCTCCACCACCCTGCCCGCCAGGAAATAATTTCTCTATCAAGACTCCACCGCCTCTCCCGTCTCAAATTCCTCATTTTGCACCACTGGGAAAAGATGGATCGCCACTTCCAAAACTCAAGCCACTTCATTGGGACAAAGTTAGAGCTACACCTGATCGTTCAATGGTGTGGGACAAGCTGCGTTCGAGCTCGTTTGAGTATGTTTCTGATTTTTTTTCTTCATTTTACTTCCTCAATTTATATGTTTCTGTCATGATTGTTGACATACAACAGGCTAGACGAGGAAATGATAGAGTCGCTTTTCGGATACAATTTACAAAATTCAGCAAAGAATGACGATACGAAGAGCAAGAGCCCCTCCCCAAGCAAACATATACTCGAGCCAAAGAGACTCCAGAACTTAACCATACTCTTTAAAGCCTTAAATGTGACTGCAGAGCAAGTATGTGAAGCATTAGAACAAGGTATAATTCGAAAACTTTTAGTAAATGCAATAAAAATTCTCATTTCAGGAAATAGATGGCTAAATTTAACCACTCATTGGAAAAACAAAAAACAGGGAATGGCTTGAGATTAGCACAAATAGAAGCACTTGTAAAAATGGTACCAACCATGGAAGAAGAGGTGAAGCTATCGAGCTACAAAGGAAACTTTAACGATCTGGGATCTGCAGAGAGATTCGTGATAGTAGTTTTGAGAATTCCATTTGCCTTTCAGCGGGTCGAAGCCATGCTTTACCGTGAAACTTTCGAGGACGAGGTCGTTCATCTCAGAAACTCATTTTCAATGCTAGAGGTAACACAAAAGAATAACGACATACCATATTGAAACATATATTTATACAAAAATTGAGACAGAGAGAGAGGGAGAGGGAGAGAGAGAGAGTAATTTTCTAATTGTTCTAATAGGATGCTTGCAAGGAACTAAGGTCTAGCAGGCTCTTCTTGAAGTTACTCGAAGCTGTGCTAAAAACGGGAAATCGTATGAACGTTGGAACAATCAGAGGAGGCGCAAAAGCGTTCAAACTAGATGCTCTCCTCAAACTGGCTGATGTGAAAGGAACAGATGGTAAAACCACTCTACTCCATTTTGTGGTTCAAGAAATAATTCGATCAGAAGGAATTAGAGTTTCCGAGAGCATAATGGGGAAAATCAGCCAGAAAAACAAAAGCAAAACGGCTCAAGAGAGGGAAGAATATTACAGAAAAATGGGTCTAGATCTTGTATCTGGTCTAAGCACAGAACTCTACAATGTGAAGAAAACAGCATCCGTAGACATGGATGTTCTCGCTACTTCAGTTTCATATCTCTCAGAAGGAATCGCAAAGTTACTACGTCTAGTACACAAGGATTTGTGCATCGATCAAAGAAGTGAAACTTTCATAAACTCGATGAAATCGTTTATAAATTATGGAGAGACTACCCTGAAAGAGTTGCAGGAAGATGAAAATAGAGTGCTCCTGAGAGTAAAAGAAATTACCGAGTATTTCCATGGCGATTTGAGCAGAGAGGAAGGAAACCCACTTCGAATCTTTGTGATAGTGAGAGATTTTCTGTGTATGTTGGATCATGTCTGTAAAGAGTTGAGAAGTTCGAAAGCTGGTCGGAGCCGGAGCCCTCTCGCTCCATTTGGATAGGTGAACAAGGATGGTATACAGTTTGCGTGCTTTGTGTAGTGTGTTTATAGAATTTCAATCTCAAATGTAACATGGTTTTGAATTTACTTTGCTAACAAGTTGTCGAACGCTTCGAATCTCAGTTCTTGGTTGCTATCCAGACATTAGTGTTCTGAAAATTGAGGACTGCAATTCAAATAACTTATTTTTTTGTTGGGTAATTATCGATTTGAACCATGTACTATACACGTTTTTTCAATTAGCCTCTGTACTAAAAAAACTGTCAAATCGAATCCTGTACTTTGATTTTGTTATCAATTTAGACCTTCTATCAATAATTTCATTAAATTCTCATTTAAAAAATTACCAAACGATCTTGGATTCAGTTGAAATTTTTACCACATGTTTACTACTTAATAAGAAGATAATTTGGAAAGTTTTGTAATTTTGTAATACGTGTACGATTTATTGTAATTTTATTTTAGTATTTTATAAAAATATTATAATAAATCATTTAAATTTTAGAAAATCACGAAACGTTTTCTATTATCTACCCATGATATGTTGAATATGTGAAAAATTTTTCAAAAAAATAAAATATCGTTTGGTATTTTTTAAAAAATTAATTTATAAAGTAAAGAAGAAATTGAGATTAATTTAAAAAAATACTAAAAGATATTGGATTTATTTGAAACTTTTTTCACATGTTCATCACGTTATGGGTAGATAATAGAAATAGTTTTGTAATTTTTTAAAAGTTGTATGATTTATTATAATATTTTTATAAAATACTAAAATAAAATTATAATAAATTGTACATGTGTTAAACAATTACGAAAATTTTCAGATTATCTTCTCATTAAGTAGTGAACATGTGGTAAAAATTTCAAGTGAATCAAAGATCGTTTGGTAATTTTTTAAATGAAGGTTTAATGAAATTGTTGATAAAAGGTCTAAATTGATAACAAAATCAAAGTACAGAGTTCGATTTGACGATTTTTTTAGTACAAGGGGCGAATTGAAAAAACGTGTATAGTACAGAGTTCAAATCGATAATTACCCTATTTTGTTTTACATGATTTGGAAAAGTTGATTTTCATTTCCACCCATCATTTTCAGTCATTTGTCCAATATGCTGCAAGATTTATGATCCCAAATATCACACCGGCTCCCACGTGAATTAAATAAGGCCAAAAGAGTTGGGCTGAACCAAATCAAATACTCAAGAAATGGTTCCTATAGAAATCAAGTCAATGATCAAGCCCATCTGACCCACTGGCCTTATTCAAGCTTTTGAGATTATCTTATTGTAAGACAATGTCAACTCTACAATCAATAATCAAGAAACAAGACACCATTTGTCCTTTTTAATGGCTCAATCAACATATAGACAAACATAAGGATAGCTCTTAAGTAAAAATCCAAAACCAAAACAACAATGCCGAAGAATTTAACAGTTTAATTCAAAGCATAAAAGAATCGAGGGTGACGCAATGAGAAGTACACCCATGTGTAAATACTTGTGAGAATAAAATTTTTAATTTCAAACTCATGGATTCTATAAAGACTTAACTAAGCTTTCACTTCATGTATTCATACTTTTAGACAGTGAAAGCACTTATAGTTTCTTGGATATGAATACATGTGAAGCTCTTCACCTAGAACTAGAACTAGATGCATTCTAGAAAGGCACAATCACCCATGGTGAACGTTGAATAATTATGGAAATAACAATTATGATAAGAAAACACATGAAATAATGTTAAAATATCTCTATGGTAGTTTAAGTTTATGAATAATGTTACGTTTATTTTCTTATTCTACTTTCTTAAAATATTTGCTGACGTGTCGAACAATTATTAGTGCAATTAATGTAGTAAATTAACTATTTATAATTTATTACATGAACTGTACTAATCATTGTTTGATACGTCAGTGAGTATTTTAATAGAGTAGAATATAATGATATGTTGAATAGAAATATTTAGCATGAATACGTTACTATAAGTGATAGTAGAAGTAGAAATGTGTTATATGTTGATGATTGGTTTGGAGGTTGATAGCATGAGTTGTCACTTGAATAATTAAACCAAGTTAACACACGAAAATAAACACCTTAAGTTAGAAATAAACTATGAAATCGAACCAACTAGATAAGTTATAAAAAAAAAATATGCAAGTGTAAATTCAACATCTTGCATATAATGTCAAAATGTGATTTTTGAATTAAAGAGGTCTGAAGTCGGTGCTCGGATCAAAAATGAGGAGCAAATTAACAGATAGATACCTTCCTACTAGGGTTATCTAACTTGTCATGTGATAAAAAATAATCACTAATAGGTGGTGACATGTGTCATGGTAGGATAATCCTAAAGTGTCAACAAGGATTAATTAAGATAACTAAGCAAAGTTATCTTAATTAACTGAGTTTTGAGATTAAGGATAAAATGTCATTTTACATTAAAATTAATGTTAAATTGATAGTTCTAACCTTTTGTTTTATCATCTTGCATCCTAAAATGATAAAAACCAAATGGAAGGAAGGGAAGCTATTTCGTTCTCACCTCTTGTGGAAGAAAAACGAGGGAGAAAAAAGAGGAAGGAGAAAAAAAAAAGCGAGATTTAGCACTTAAGACCTAAATGAGAAGTGATCTACATCTCAAGAATTTTCTAGAGTTAAAAATCAAGTGAGAAAACAAATAAAGTCAAAGAGATAAGAATTTCTAACCTACGTAAGTTACTGTATAAGTTTTTACAGCATGCATAGGAAGATATAGAGTTGCATGCTACATTTTTTAGCTAGTTATGATTGAAAGGCCAGGGTTGACATATTTGAAGTGAGTGTTTTGATGATTTTTTGAATTGAAATCGAATGGGTGAAAGGGTTTGTGTCTCAATTGATTATCAAGTCAATGTCGCAGCCGACTAAGTGTCCTCCAACATTGAGGATTCAATTTCACTTAGAATTTATATTTTGTTGGTAGCACTGAGATGCCCAAGCTTAGGGTTAAAATAATATTGGAATACTATAGTGTCTAAGAGTCGAGTCGAGGCCACAATGCAATGCTTAAGTTTGTACTACTATACTATTTGTTTTTGGCACTACAACACTGAGATTAGGAAGCTGCAATGCAACTGTAATGTTTTGATTGCACAAATTTATTTCATATTTGCAGCATGTTAGGAAGAATGAATGATCATTAGATACATAATTCATGTGTTATGGGAATAATAATCTGTCATTGCATTCATTGACATTTAAAATATGATATTTATGCTATAATCATAACAATACTACAAGATGGCTCACATGTGTGGATTGATAATGCAATTACCTTGTTAATTAGATAGCACATATTGGTTAACATAAGAACCTTATGTATAGGTAACCTAGTTATATCAAGTTGATGCACATTGGATAGTATCATTACTCAGATTATATAAATACTATGATACTAGAGAGACACATCTTGGTATCATTAGACTCTAATTGTGTAATATAACTAGATGATTTATAAAAAAGATAAGAGATCAACTAAATTTTATTTTCAAGTGTGAAATCCTAAACTTCTCGAGGATCTAAAAGACAATGGCTTCTACAGTCCTATCGTAAGAGCCCAGGAATATGATGCTTGAGTTTACTTGCACAAGTGTGTATGGTTCATATTGACATATACATGAAAATGTCTATATGAAAGATAAATAAATAGATGAATTCATATACTTTGATAAAGACAACATGACATGATGTACACATGACACTACATATCATCATGTGCATTTAGGTAGAAGAGCACTAGTTTTTATCTCGGATTAAGATGTGATAGAGGCTTAAAGACAATTGCATGATGTTAAGGTCTCATTGTTAGTATTTGATAATCATAAATACTTCATGAGGAAGTACATGATGCCATTTTCACTCAAGATTAAATAGATTGTTTGTGCAAGAGTAAGATTATATGTACATGAGGATAAAGCCATCATTAGTATAGATCATGATATCTTAGTATATGATTAATAATATCATATACCTAGAGTTTTATATACATGCATTATATACTTCCTATATAAAATTAAATGTGGTACATAATATAGTCTCTACACATTGGATAGAGATGTCTAGATGTTTAAGAGTCCTATTTCACAAAGGACATGAGATATGTGTATATGTGAGTTAATGATCAACAGAAAGAACATTAAGCATACGAGGATTAATCAGTTAGGGGGTTACTATATTATTAGATAGGATATTGACTTAGTTTAATCAATCTTTAGAATATAATTCTTAACGAATTTTATAAAAGCTTATTATGAGTATTTCTAATGTTGTAGAAAAAGATGGAAGTAAAAAAGATAGAACTAAATAAAAAATAATTTAAAAATTTTAGCACAACATATGACTAGAATACTTTTAGCTCATTATGAGTATTTCTAATCTATTATGTATTCTTTTTAGTCTTGGCACATGTTTGTACAAAGTTTATAGTCTTTTCTTTTGAAAGACTTATACATGTTGCTGCAAACAATTGAAGGCAACCAACATTTGAAGATGACTCAGAAGATGAAGAGAAGATAGAGCTGACAGAAGATCGATTTGTCAGACATGAAAGACGCGGCGGTAATGGCAGATACAATAATCATGATTATCATGTCGTCAAAAACAATGAATTTAAACTGAAGGTGGATATTCCTACTTTTAATAAGAACTTAAAAATCGAGGATTTTATTGATTGAGTTGCTGAGATTTATCGGTTCTTTAAATATACGGAGATCGCTCATGAGAAAAGAGTTAAATTGGTTGTGTGCCGATTGAAAAGGGGTTCTTTTGCATCGTGGAAGAGACTACAAAACATACGCTATCGGGAAGACAAACAAACCGTTAGGACTTGTAATATGCCACGAGATCCGTCCATTACCATTCGAGCATTGAGAATTTTTAATGATATTGTTGGTATTACTTTTGTAGGTTATAAAAAGGAAAAGAGTATTCATTGCCTCAATTTAAATCATGTGGTAAACAAATTTAATTGGGAGTTTAGTATGGTGAAGCACAAATGTAGAACAAAACACAAGTCAAAGGGACTGTTAAAATTTGCTCGGAATCCGACCCCCAAACACTATTTGGCCATTTCCGAAGTATTCCTAATCTTAAAACAAAACGTTCTTTTCACAAATATTGTAGCTGACTTTTCAATGTTTCCAGTATGGGGTGGCGCATTTATTACAAAGGGTCTTATTTCTTCCAAAGAAACACAACAGATGAAGGAGCCAAGATTGAACCAATCCTTGAAACCCCCGGCCTGTTGGACTGATCCATAGCATCTTTGAGAGCCTTGAAGACTGGCCTAATATTCTATCTTTATTATTATGTGGTGTGTATTTTATTTAAGTATTGTACTTGTGTCTATTTTCATTAGTTTGTTGGACATTTAGTTGTTACCATCACTTTGTTTATCCTAAATGGCCGAATGAGTATATGTTGTTTTTGTGTGTGCGTGGTTTGCCTTATAGATTGCATTGGGCTTAGAATATATGGTCACTTTGAGGGAAAAACAAGCTTAAAGTGCAAGGAGAAGTCCGAGCATTTGGACCACTTGCCAATCACTAAGGAAGCCAAGTCCAACACCAACTTGGATTTATCCTTTTTTCATGCAAAGAATATTTGGCATGAACTACTAGAGTTGATGTTTTATGATGATCAAAAGCCTTTGGAAGACAAAGGGTAGCTTCTTCATGATGGACCATTTTAGACATTTCCTTTTTGTTATAAACCCTAGAAGAGGATTCCTATTTAAGCTCTTTTTTAGGGCTGCTTGAGGAGCTTGGTTTTGAGAAGATTGAAAACTTTGTTTTTCAACCGTAGAATTGGGAGTGATTTTCTTTTTGACTTTGTTTGTTTATCCAAAGATTTGTGGTGTAATACCACATTGAAATTGTTTTATGAGTTTAAATGATTTCTCTTATTGTGCAGTCGTGTCTGCCTTTTTAGAGGTAGGTAACGTGAAGTGTTGATCCAAACTCGTGGATTGCAAGACAATTGATATCTTATTTTATTTCTCAAATACAAAATTAATTTTACATATTTACGTGACAAATATTAATTACTGCAATCAATATTATAAATTATAAATAATTAAAATAAATCATCAGTTCCACTGATTAATGTTTGTCAAGTCATGAGGTAAGAATTATAAAGTAAGAATAAAATATAAACATAACATTATCCTAAAACATAAAGACAAAAATTCCAGCGGCACCTCTTCTAACATTAAGATATTGTCCGCTTGAAGTCTCATTTATATTTGTTCTTAAATCTTATCAAATCAAAATGGGGTTTGTTAATTTAGAGAGTAAACTTTACTTATGACCAACCAATTTCCCTCTATCATTCTTAAGTGATACAATATTACACAACTTTATCTATTTTTCGATCCGGCTCTCACAAGAATACACGTGACACAAGGACTTAGGTTTTGATCTAAATTGTCAAGAAAAATGGAGCGAAGAAGAAAATAAATGGTTGTTTAGTAATCATAACCGAGTGACAAATTTTGCGGGGCAAACCTCAGGGATCTAAGCCCGAGTATAGGCAAATCCCGAAACTGAGTATAGGCAAATCTTGAATCGTTACAAAGATGACAATATCTTACTAGAAAAGAAAGGTCGTTACAATTGTGCTACAAAACGTGTCTTCCTTTCTAGGGGAGATATCTTTTACATATGTTTCATTTCCATCTTCCCCAAGCGATGTGAGATTGCGCCCAACCCCCTCTCGAGTCGTCACAATAACCCCCCCTTCCTCTTTCTAAAAATGGGTTGTTGAGTGACCACTTGGGAAGTCCTCGTTGAAAACAATCGTACTCACAGATTTTTTTTTAACGAGGACTTTCCAAGTTGACACCCAACTTGGTACTGCTTTCGTATGAGCACTCTTAACTTCGGAGTTCTGATAGGATCCTGTGCAATCGTGCTACAAAACACGTCTTATTTTCCAGGGGAGACATCCTTTACATATGTTTCATTTCCATCTTCCCTTAACTCCCAAGCGATGTGGGATTACCCCTATAACAACCCATTTTTTCTAGTAAGATATTGTCCGCTTTGTAACGATCTGGGATTTGCCTATACTTGGCTCTGAGATTTGCCTATATTTGGGCTTAGATCCTCGAGGTTTGCCCCGCAATGTGACGACCTGAGAGGGGGTTGGGCCCAATCCCACATCGCTTGGGGGGAAGATGGAAATGAAACATATGTAAATGATGTCTCCATTAGAAAGTAAGACGCGCTTTGTAGCACAATTGCACCGGATCCATCAGAACTCCAAAGTTAAGGGTGCTTGGACGAGAGCAGTACCAAGTTGGGTGATCACTTGGGAAGTTCTCGTTGAAAACAAATCCGTGAGTACGATTGTTTTCAACAAGGACTTCCCAAGTGGTCACCCAACGACCCCTTTTTCTCAGTATAGGTTCTGATACTATTTGTAACGATCCTTTTTTTCCAGCAAGATATTTTCTAGTAAGTGACAGAAGTACAGGTGAGGACCTTATGCACTGTTAGGATTGAGAAGGTAGTTGGCAGAGCACGTCCATGGCTGTCACGACACAAAAATAAGGATATTTATTTATTTTTTTAAAAACTCGTGGACATTCAACTTAGGCAACATAACTCAGTCATTTAAATCTTAGAACAGCCACTTGTAAAATTTATAAATAAAACTAGACTTAGAAACGTTTAGAAAAAAAAAACATCCAACTGAAAACCTTAAATTCTCAGAACTCGACCTTTTCATATGTTTGTCGGCGACCTCATCCACAGAGTCGAATGACATAACTCGCGTAACAACCTTGACCACTAAATCGATCGAAATAATTACCCACAGATTACTTTGGCATTTTCGTCCACTGACTGTTAAATATTGTTGCTCTCGGTTCATGTGACTGCATCGTCCACAGACTAACGTCCATAGACTTACTTAAATTTACCGTCCACGGACCACGTGACTTTATCGTCACAGTCCACGTGACTTATTTGCTCACGGGTTACAAAGACTCATTGACTACAGACTATCGTCCATAGACTTATTTAAACTTATTCGTCCAAGGACTCCAGCGTCCACAGACCACTTAGATTTATTCGTCCACAGACTCTATTGTCCACAGACTACTTAAACTTTTTCGTCCACAGACTCCAGCGTCCACAGACCACTTAGGCTTATTCGTCCACAGACTCTATTGTTCACAGACTACTTAAACTTTTTCGTCCACAGACTCCAGCGTCCACAGACCACTTAGACTTAATCGTCCACAGATTCCAGCGTCCACAGACTACTCAAACTTTTTCACGTCTCATTTCAAATGGAAACCATTTTACTCATAAATCTTAATCATGCGTAGCGGAAGACTTAAAGAAAAACAGATAATCCTTAATCTTAAAATCTTCTTTAAACATGAAGTCATATTAGACAATCCCAGTATTGATCAACATAAAAGACCTTATTTTAATTATACTCCAGTATCTTATTTCTTACTAAAACATGCTAAGAGCAACACTCCACGGGTTAGAATTGCTTCCCAGCCACAAATCCCACCATGAGCACTTCCAGCAACCCGACTTAGACTTCATCAATAGGTTTGAGGTCCTCACCTTCAAATTCGTTGCCTACATCATAAGGTTTAAACTATAAGCCTAATTCTTAGTAAGGAGTGCAACATATACATCAATACTCATGAATGCATACTTATTAAAAATTCATGTTCACATTCTTTATTCGGATCATGGGAGTCATATTCATGTTCTTATCTCATACATTACATGACATATACATGTTCTTCCTCATTGTTTCATTTGTGTGCGTGTACTTGGTCCTCTCGGACAGCATCCTTGGTCCATTGCATGGACGGTGACATAAACATAATTTACTTATTTGTTCTTTTAATCATGCACATAAACACTTTCTCATGCTTTTAGAGAACAATAATAATGCATGAATGCACTTAAATCATCAACTATGGAAAGAATCATACATCAGGTGACATATCATAACACTAACCCAAGCATTATACAAGAACAGACAATTTCATAAACTCTATGAGAACACTTCGTAACATAACTCTTAGTCATCTATAAATCATCAAGCAACATCAGTACAGATTTTCTAGTACCCTTGTGATGTAGGGCCCTAAAGACCAGAAATCTAGCACACTCACATACCTGGACTCCTTTGATATGTCGTGCCTTCACTTGAATCCTTCTCCACCTAGGACATTTCATACTTCAATGTTAAATATGTCCTGAATAATCTAAACTCAGAGCTGGTAAAATCTAAACTAAAGAAATCACCCTAGATTCTAGCTTGAACCTCTAAGGTATTTCGCTGAGCACTTAATGTGCAGAGCTTAACTTTCAAAACATTAATGGCATCGTCGCCTAAACTGCCAGATTCATATAGATTTCAGATTCTCAAACTAAAACATCGACAACGTCTAGGATTCTATACCAATGCCATTACAGAAGACTCGAAATACTGTCATTATTCAAGTATTGTCCGATTCTAAGTCTTTAAACACCAACTAGTAATCACCCTTAATCAAAAGCTTAATGAGTGAATCACCTAAACCTTACCTGAGCTTGAATCGTCGAAGAAAGAGAAGGAAGAAATCGGTTGCTGAAAGAGGGAATCACCAGGAGAGCAAAGTCAGCTACAGGAGGGTTTAAAATGAGATTTTAGGCTTTCCTCTTTCTATTTATATCGATCCAGCTCACATTAATTACAACCCTTGCCATTAAACCTACTTTCATTTATAATCTCCTTATTACATAAATCACACAATAAGTAATAGCGGGAAAAAAAAAATACCTGACCAAGGTGCTGGTTGTTACATCCTACCCTCCTTAAACAAAATTTTTGTCCTCAAAAATTGCTTAAACGAATAGTTCTGGATACTTGTCCATCATATCTTGTCGTCTCTCCCAAGTGGCTTCCTCAATGTCATGATTTCTCCATAACACCTTAACCAATGGAACCTCATTGTTCCGTAACATCTTTACTGAAGAATCGAGAATTCGCACTGGTATTTCTTCACATGCTAAAGTTGGTTGAATTTCAATGTCCACCGGTTCCAAAACATGTGTCGGATCTCGTATGCATTTCCTCAACATTGATACGTAAAAGACATTGTGAATTTCATCCATAGATGAAGGCAATAGTAACCTGTATGCTGTATTTTCAATTCTTGCCAAGATAGGAAATGGTCCAACAAACCGGGGATTGAGCTTCCCTCTCTTTCCAAACCTCATGACTCCTCTAAACGGAGAGATTTTAAGGAAAACTACACCTCTGACAGCAAACTCAAGTTCCCTTCTTCTCTGATCCGCATAACTCTTCTATGGGCTTTGTGCAGACAACATTCTTTTTCTAATAATGGCAATCTTGTCTGATATTTGCTGTATAATTTCAGGGCCTAATAGTTTTGCTTCACCAACTTCATCCCAGTATAAAAGTGATCTACATTTTCTGTCATACAGTGCCTTGTAAGAAGCCATACCAATGGTGGACTGGTAACTATTATTGTAAGAAAATTCAACCAAAGGTAGGTAACGGCTCCATGTTGCCTGAAATTCCAGCACACATGCTCTCAACATGTCCTCGAGTATCTAAATTATCCGTTCAGATTGTCCATCAGTTTGAGGGTGAAAAACAGTGCTAAAGGTTAACTATGTACCCATCGAGCCTCGTAGACTTTTCCAAAACCTTGAGGTAAATCTGGGATCTCGATCCGAGACAATTGTCACATGAATCCCATGCAATCTAATGATCTCCTGAACATACAAATCAGCAAACTGGTCAATCGTATAAGTCATTTTTACTGGTAGGAAGTGAGCTGATTTCGTCAATCTGTCAACAATGACCCAAATACTATCATGGCCTTTAGTTGTCTTTCGTAATCCCACCATAAAGTCCATGGCCATATTTTTCCATTTCCATTCAGGAATCGGTAATGGGTAATGGTTGGAGAGTACCTCCCGGTCTTTGATGCTCCGCCTTAACTTGTTGGCATACCATGCATGCCTCCACATACTTGGTAACATCCCGTTTCAAATTTGGCCACCAATAAAGCAACCTCAAGTCTCGATACATTTTGGTATTGCCTGGATGCACTGAGAAGGACGACGAGTGTGCTTCAGCCAAAACCAATTTTCGCAACTCCTCATCCTTTGGAACATACCATCGGTCCCTAAACTTCAGGATACCATCCACCGAAAGGCTGAACTCAGAAGAATCACCCGCCAATTTTCTCATGATGTTATCTTTTTCCTTTGAATCATTTTGTTGGGCCTCCTTGATTCTATCCAAAATAGTTGGTCGAATGGTTAAATCAGCAAGTAAGGCTGACAAATCAGGAACTTTTTACAATTCCAACTTCTGAACTTCCATCTTCAAAGGTTCAGACATGGCTGATATAGCGGGCTGCATTGTTGTCGACATCCTGCTTAATGCGTCAGCAACCGCATTGGCTTTACCAGGGTGATACTTAATTTCAAAGTCATAATCCTTAACAAATTCCAACCAACGTCTTTGCCTCATGTTTAATTCTTTTTGAGTAAAGAGATACTTCAAACTGTTATGGTCCGAAAATACCTCGCACTACTGGTCGTAAAGATAGTGCCTCCAAATTTTTAATGCAAAAACCACAGCGGCTAACTCCAAATCGTGAGTAGGATAATTCTGTTCATAACTTTTCAGCTGCCTGGAAGCATATGTCATAACCTTGCCTTCCTGCATTAACACACACCCCAGGCCAACTTTATATGCTTCACAATAGACACTGAACCTTCCTCCTTCAACTGGGAGTGTCAATAGAGGGGCTGTCGTTAATTTCAGTTTCAATGTCTGGAAACTCTCTTCACAAGCCCATGTCCAAGAGTACTTAAGGTCCTTCTTTGTTAGACTAGTTAAGGGTTTGGCTATCATTGAAAATCCTTTAATAAACTTCCTATAATAACCTGGCAATCAAAGGAAACTTTGGACTTCGTTGGCATTCCTTGGTTGTGGCCAATTCTTTACTGCCTGAATTTTGGTTGGATCAACAGATATGCCCTCAACAGAAATGACATGGCCCAAAAAGTTGACTCTATCAAGCCAAAACTCACACTTAGAAAATTTGGCATATAACTGCTGTTGCACTAGGGTTGCCAAAACAATCTTCAGGTGTTCTGCATGCTCGTCCTTAGTTTGAGAATAAATTAGAATGTCGTCTATAAACACAATAACAAACTTGTCCAAATATTCTCGAAACACTCGGTTCATCATGTCCATGAAGGTTGCAGGCGCATTTGTCAATCCAAATGACATCACAAGAAATTCATAATGTCCATATCGGGTTCTGAACGCGGTCTTAGGTACATCCTCAGCCTTGACTTTTAACTGGTAGTAGCCCGAGCGTAAGTCAATTTTTGAAAACACCGTGGCTCCTTGAAGTTGGTCAAACAGATCATCAATTTGAGGCAATGGATATTTATTCTTGATTGTCAACTTATTCAATTCCCTATATTCTATGCACATTCTAAGGGATCCGTCTTTCTTCTTGACAAACAAAACAGGTGCACCCCAGGGAGAACTGCTGGGGCGTATAAATCCATTGTCTACCAACTCTTGCAATTGAGTCTTCAGTTCCTTCAATTAAACCGGTGCCATATGGTAGGGATTCTTAAAGACCGATGAGGCTCCAGGGTAGGTATCAATCACAAATTCTATCTCTTTATCAGGCAGTACCCCCGGCAAGTCGTCCAAGAACACCTCAGGAAAATCTCGAACTAAGGGAACATCTTGGAGTTTCAGCTTATCCTTATCCCGTATATCAATTATACTAGCTAAATAATCCTTACATCCAAGTTTCAGTAACTGCTGAGCCTCCAAAGACGATATAATCGGCATTTTGCTTAATTTTGGAATGGCTTGGAAGGAATACTGATCTCCATTCCGGGGTCGGAATTTAACTAATCCAGATCTACAGCTTATCATAGCGTAATGCCTGAATAACCAATCCATTCCCAAAATAACCTCATATCCTTTCATGTCAATTATGATCAGTTCTACATATAACTTCTTATCTCCTACAGACACAATATCTCCCTTTACTACCTGTTCTGATTGTAAGGACTCACTCGATGGTAACATGACACTATATGACTTATTAGCTGGCAAGAATCCTAGATTATGCTTACATATAAACAGAGTTGCTACAAAAGAATAAGTGGCTCCCGTGTCTATAAGTGTATATGCGGGTTCATTGCATATTAAAATAGTACCTGTTATAACTGTGTGCTGATCTACATTTTCATCCTCCATCAAGGCAAAGACTCTAGGTGCCACCCTCACCCGGTTTGCATCTGACGGCATAAGACAATCTTTAATCAGATGGTCAACCTTGTCACACCTGAAACATCGGCCTGTGTAAAGCTTGCATTCACCATAGTGATTCTTCTGGCAGGTGGAACACAAAGGGGCTTGAGGAGCTTGTGGGGCCCCTAGAGGTCGCTTCCCTTTTCCTTTGCCTTCATTTGGATTATAGGGCCTTTTGACACCCCTTGATTGTTGCTGTCATCCCTTGGTGTTCGGCTGTAGTTGACCACTCTTATACTATTGCAGTTGGGGTTGTACACCCCTATCAAACTTCCTTGGTGGTTCACATTGTCCTTGCACTGTTATCTCTACTTCTTCCAATTCCAAGACCTTTGCCGCCACCTCGGTAAATGGTATATTATGGATCCCCGCTGTCTTCACCCGTCTATACAGATTTGGCTTCAACCCATGGACAAATTGGTGAATCTTGTCTCTTCATCATTCACTAATCGGGGCGCAAATCGAGACAAAGATTCGAACCTTCGTATGTATTCAGCTACGGAACCGGTTTGGCGTAACTGCATGAATTCCATTTTCTTACTAGCCCGAACAGCTCGGCTAAAGTATTTGTCAAAGAAAGCAGTCTTAAACATCTCCCAGGTCATAGTTCCTACATCATTAGTGCTCTGGACCGAGTCCCACCAATGCCTTGCATCCAGTGCAAAATGAAAAACAGCACATGTGACCTTGTCCCCCTCTTCGACCTTGGCATACTTAAACATATCTTCAATTGTTCGAATCCATTCTTCAGTATAAATAGGATCTGAAACTTGACCATTAAAAATCAGAGGTCGAAGTCGGTGGAAATGCTCACTCCCTTGGTCGTGAGTTGCGCTTGAGCTAGAGTTGCCTTGTTCCTCTCTAGCAGCCACCAATTGTTCAATCTAGCGGGATTGGCGGAGAACCAACTCCGTAAGCTGAGCAATGGTGTTACTTTCCTCATTGTCTTCTCTATGTTGACCTCTTACCATCTTGGAATTCCTAAACATATCATAAACACATTCTATCCTTAAATGACATTAGTAAAACATAAACACTTACAGTTGTTGGAGTGTACTCATGTGGCGATTTGTGCTGGCAGGCAGTCTACAGAATCGATTTTAGAACCCAATTTTGTTTTGATACCATAATTGTCACGACCCAAAACTAAGGATATTTATTTTTATTTTTTAAAACTCGTGGACATTCAACTTAGGCAACATAACTCAGTCATTTAAATCTTAGAACAGCCATTTGTGAAATTTATAAATAAAACTAGACTCGTGGACGTTTAGAAAAAAAAAACATCCAACTGAAAATCTTAAATTCTCAGAACTCGACCTTTTCATATGTTTGTCGGCGAACTCATCCACAGAGTCGAACGACATAACTCGGGTAACAACCTTGACCACTAAATCGATCGACATAATTACCCACAGTGTAACACCCGACATTTCGGCCAGGTGATTTTCTGACCATTTTAATTATCACCCTTTTATTTAACCCTTATGATTTAAATTTTTATGTTAAGACAAATTTATTACAAGTTGAGTAAAATTAAGTTGAGTGGCAGTTTTGTAATAAATATTGATGAATTAAGTATAAATAGGAAATGGAAACCTTAAACCTCATTTAGACCTCACGGTAGCCGACACCCCTTCTCTCGGCGATTTCTCCTCTCCCGAGCTCCTGCTCTCTGTTGCCGGTGTTCTCCCTCACCGAGGACTAGTTTCAGCCTGCATTTTCTCTGCGAGTTCGAACCCGAGGTATGCAATAGACAATGTAGCTACCTGTTAGTTTATCAGCTCTGTTTTCAGCTCAGCATTTGAATTCTGGTTTTATCAATGGCCGATTGGTATATGAACATTTTAGAATCCGAGAGTAGTAATGTCAACCCGAATAGATTCTGGACATTTTAAGTAACCTAACTCAGACTTTATCGATAGCAGAACCACTTTGTTCTATTTAGGATTTCAGATTCTGCACAGAGCTTTAGACTAAGGATTCGGGGATGACTCTAGCTATTAGATTTTAGGATGATCTATGATTAGAATTTTTAGGACTTTATTTAACTACTGTAATGTGAAATGTGCTAGGTGAAGAAGTTGAGGAGAAAGTGATTCAAGTTGCTAAGGAATCCAGGTAAGTGAATGTATAGGTTTCTCGGTCATTAGGACCCTACATCAGAGGACACTAAGTAGAATGTTATATGATGATTTGAAACCCCCATATATTGCTGTCTAGTGTTCTTGATGATGTTTAGTTCGAAAGTAATATTCTATGATGGATAATGCTCTGCTCTGTAGCTTGATGTTTTAAGAGTTTCCATGTTCATGCATCACGAAAGTTTTATGCATATGAAAATGTTTTAAAAATATGTTTTCTCATGAACAAGATAAGATGATAAAATCCCTACAACGTGGTTGAGTGAGGGTTGGGGGTGGTTCGGCGTAAGCCACAGTCCGCAGTAGGACATATGAATATGACCCGCGATAGGGACCAAGATCAAACTCACTGTCGGACCCCCTTTACCGGCACAAATCCTCTCTTAATCCACACAACATTAATGATGAACATGATGAGGTGAATGATATAAACGATGATTATGAAGAATATGAATAATGAATATGAACGATGAATGTGAGCATGAATATGTATTTCATTAAACTGTGCATTTTTGCATACATGTTAGTATTGCATTCCTTACTAAGCATTAGGCTTATAGTTTAAACCTCATGATGTAGGTGACGAGATATCAGGTGAGGAATTCAAAGTTGATGAGGATGTCTAAGCTTAGTTGCTGGAGGTTGTTCAGTGTGCAAATCTGTGGCTGGATGGCGAACATGACACTCTGGTTTAAGCTCTTATGATTTGAGTAATGTTTACGAATATGGAAGTCTAAGTATGACGAATTTACTTTCGGATATTGAGTTTCTTTTAAGTTTGTCGGGTATGAGTACTGAGTCTGAAGATATTTATAAGGATATGGAATGGGTTATTTTAACTAAGTCTTCCGCTGTGTGAGTTTGAATAAGTTCATGGTTTATTCTGTTGAGTTATGGTTATTGAGATTGAGGCTATGAAGTTTATGTTATTCAAATCTAAGTTTGAGAAAAACTAGGATGTCTTCTGTCGAGGAATGTTGGATGAAATGAGTCTGTCTTCCGGCAGACGTCACCGGAAGGAGGAAGTGTTTGTCTTCCGGCTGACGTCATCGGAAGAGAGAAGTGTTTATCTTCTGGCTGACGCCATCGGCAGAAGAAGTGTGATGAAAGTCGGATGAGTTTGTCTTCCGGCTGACGTCATCGGAAGAGGGAAGTGTTTATCTTCCGGCTGACGTCATCGGCAAATGCCGAAGGAATAGTTGTCGAAGGTGTAGTCTTCCGGCTGACGTCATCGGCAAATGCCGAAGGAATAGTTGTCGAAGGTGTAGTCTTCCGGCTGACGTCATCGGCAAATGCCGAAGGAATAGTTGTCGAAGGATTAGTCTTCCGGCTGACGTCATCGGCAGATGCCGAAGGATAGATATTTGATGGTTTAGTCTTCCGGCTGACGTCATCGGCAGATGCCGAAGGATAGATGTTTGATGGTTTAGTCTTCCGGCTGACGTCATCGGCAGATGCCGAAGGTTAAATGTTCGAATAGTTTAGTCTCCTGGCAGATGTCACCGGCAGATGCCGAAGGCTATGTGTTTTGTCGTTTAGCTACTGGATGTTGTTTTAATAAATCACGTGAAGTGCACATGACCACCGGCAGATGAGGAGATTTCCTCGTCGTTTACTGACCGGTAGAGGAAATGACTTCCTTGTCGTTTAGTGCCCGGTATACAAGGAGAAATGTTTTGCCGAAGGATGCCCCGTCTTCTTTTTCCCAACCAAGTGTTTTAATGTTCTCTTTTAATTGCAAATGATTTTTACACGAGTCTTCCGCTGTAAGATCAAGAGTTTAAGGATTTTAATTCCTACTACTATGAGAAAATAAATTTCCCGTGATTTTCTCTTAGCTAAGTTTCATGTCACGTGTAGCAAATCCGGGTTTTAGGACTCGGGTCGTTACAATTATGGTATCAGAGCTAAACCAGGTTCTAAAACCGATTCTGCAGACTGCCTCCCAGCACAGATTGCCACTTGAGCACACTCCAACAACTGTAAGTGTTTATGATTTTAGTAATGTCCTTAAGTTAAGATATGTTACAATTGTTTGTTCAGGAATTTCGAAATGGTAAGAGGTCAACAGAGGGAGGACAATGTGGACAGCACCACTATTGCTCAGCTAACAGAACTAGTTATTCGCCAATCACGCCAAATAGAACAACTGGTGACCACTAGGGAAGAACATGGGAATTCTAGCTCCAATGGAAACCATGATCAGGGTGGCGAGCGCTTCCACAGGCTTAGGCCACCAACATTTAATGGACAAGTTTCAGATCCTGTTTATGCCGAGGAGTGGATTCGAAAGATAGATGACATGTTCAAGTATGCGAAGGTTGATGAGGGAGATAGAGTCACTTATGCTGTCTTTCATTTGGAGTTGAGTGCAAGACATTGGTGGGACGCGCTCCAGAGTGCCCCTAATGCAGGAGCTATGACCTGGGAAATGTTTAAGACTGCCTTCTTTGACAAGTACTTTAATAGGACTGTTCAGGCCAGCAAGAAGAAAGAGTTCATGAATTTGCGACAAACTGGCTCTGTGACGGATTACATATGTAAGTTTGATGCTCTATCACGGTTTGCTTCCCGACTGGTCGAGAATGATGAGGACAAGATTTACCAATTTGTTCAAGGACTGAAGCCGAGTTTATATGTGAAGGTAAAGACTGCTGGTGTACACAATGTATCTTATGGCGAAGTGACGGCTAAGGCCTTGGAGTTGGAGGAGGCCGAGATAACGGCTTATGCACAGCGTGAACAGCCAAGGAAGTTCACTAAGGAGACTCAACCACCACCACGACAGAACAAAGGATGGCAACCACAACCGAACAGAGGACAACAGCAGCAGCAGGGTATAAAGAGACCCTTCAATCCAAATGATGACCAGGGAAGGGGAAAACGACCACTGGCCCCTCTGTGTTCCACCTGCCAGAAGAATCACCCTGGAGAGTGTAAACTGTACTCAGGACGTTGCTATAGATGTGACAAGGTTGGACACATAGCCAGAGACTGCCCCATGCCGCCGGATCCAAATCGAATCAAGATAACACCCAGAGTCTTCGCTATGATGGAGGATGAAAATGCTGAGCAGCACACGGTTATTACAGGTACGATTATGATCTGTGGTTATCCAGCTTATACACTTATAGACACAGGTGCTACACACTCTTTCATAGCAACCCTATTCGTGTGCAAACATAAGTTAAGATCTTTGCCAGCTATTAGACCGTATAGTGTTATGTTACCATCGGGTGAATCCTTACATTCTGAACAGATAGTGAAGGGCGATGTTGTGTCCGTAGGGGATAAGAGGTTGTATGTTGAGCTGATTGTAATTGACATGAAGGGGTATGAAATCATACTAGGAATGAATTGGTTATTCAAACACTATGCCACAATAAGTTATAGGTCTGGTCTAGTTGAATTCCGACCACCGAATGGAGATCGATATACCTTCCAAGCTATCCCAAAAATAAGTAAGATACCGATTATATCCTCGTTAGAGATGCAGCGATTATTGAAATGTGGCTGTGCTAGTTATCTAGCTAGTGTGATCGATGTTCGTGTGAAGAGTGACGTAGAATTACAAGATATTACTGTAGTCCGAGAATTTCCCGATGTGTTTATGGATGATCTGCCCGGGATACCACCTGATAGGGAAATTGATTTTGTAATAGATACCTACCCCGAGGCATCACCTGTATCTAAGAATCCTTATCGCATGGCGCCTGTTGAGCTGAAAGAACTAAAGGCTCAACTGCAGGAGTTAGTAGACAAAGGGTTTATACGCTCTAGTAGTTCTCCCTGGGGTGCGCCTGTCCTGTTTGTTAAGAAGAAAGATGGTTCCCTAAGGATGTGCATAGATTATAGGGAGCTGAACAAGTTGACAATTAAGAATAAATATCCCCTGCCCCGAATTGACGACTTGTTTGACCAGTTACAAGGAGCTAAAGTATTTTCAAAAATTGACTTGCGTTCGGGTTACTACCAATTGAAGGTTAAGGAAAGTGATATACCTAAGACAGCTTTTAGAACCCGTTATGGACATTATGAGTTTCTTGTTATGTCTTTTGGACTAACAAATGCACCTGCAGCCTTTATGGACTTAATGAATCGGGTATTTCGTGAGTATTTGGACAAGTTTGTGATTGTATTCATAGATGATATCCTTATTTACTCACAGACTAAGGAGGATCATGCAGAACACTTGAGGATAGTTTTAACAACGTTGGGAAAACATCGACTCTATGCCAAATTGTCCAAGTGTGAGTTTTGGCTGGATAGGGTTAACTTCTTAGGCCATGTTATTTCTACTGATGGTATATCAGTAGATCCAACCAAAATTCAGGCTGTTAAAGACTGGCCACAGCCGAGGAATGTCGGTGAGGTTCGTAGTTTCCTTGGTCTGGCAGGCTACTATAGAAAGTTCATTAAGGGATTCTCTCTAATAGCTAAACCTTTAACCAATTTAACAAAGAAGGAGACCAAATACTCTTGGACAGCAGCTTGTGAAGAGGGTTTCCAAACACTTAAACTGAAATTGACGACAGCCCCGCTACTCACCCTCCCAACCAAAGAAGGAAAGTTTAGTGTTTACTGTGATGCATCCAAAATTGGTTTAGGGTGCGTTTTGATGCAAGAAGGTAAGGTTGTAGCTTATGCTTCTAGGCAGCTAAAGAGTTATGAACAGAACTACCCCACTCACGATTTGGAGTTAGCTGCCGTTGTGTTTGCTTTAAAGATTTGGAGACACTATCTGTATGGACGACAGTGTGAAGTATTTTCTGATCACAAGAGCTTGAAGTATCTCTTCACCCAAAAGGAATTGAACATGAGACAGAGACGTTGGTTAGAATTTGTTAAGGACTATGACTTTGAAATTAGGTATCACCCGGGCAAGGCCAATGCCGTGGCTGATGCATTAAGCAGAATGTCAAAGACAATGCAACCCGCTGTATCAGCTTTGTCTACACCTCTGATGTTGGAAGTTCAGAAGTTCGAATTGCAGATAGTTTCCGGGTTGTCAACTCTGCTGGCGGATTTAACCATTCGACCAACCATTTTAGATAAGATCAAAGAAGCACAACAGAAGGATTCGAAGGAGAACATTAGCATGATGAGTAAGTTAAAGAACACCCCCACTGATTTTAACCTCTCCAACGATGGAATTTTGAAGTTTAGAAATCGTTGGTATATCCCAAATGACAGAGAATTGCATAAGTTAATATTAACTGAAGCTCATTCATCTTCCTTCTCTATACATCCTGGAAGTACCAAGATGTATCGAGACTTAAGATTACATTATTGGTGGCCTAATATGAAGAGAGATGTGGCCAAGTTTGTGGAGTCATGTTTAGTATGCCAACAAGTCAAAGCAGAGCACCAACGACCAGGAGGCACCCTTCAACCATTACCTATTCCCGAATGGAAGTGGGAGAATATTGCTATGGACTTCGTAGTAGGTTTACCAAAAACAACTAAGGGACATGATAGCATTTGGGTTGTAGTCGACAGAATGACAAAGTCAGCTCATTTTATACCAGTAAGAATGGACTACTCTATGGACCAGCTTGCTAATTTGTACGTTCAGGAAATTATCAGGTTGCATGGAATTCCCCTATCCGTTGTCTCGGATCGTGACCCCAGATTCACCTCAAGGTTTTGGCAAAGCCTTCAAGGCACGCTTGGTACTAAGTTAACTTTCAGCACTGCTTTTCACCCTCAGACAGATGGCCAATCGGAGAGAACCATTCAGATACTTGAAGATATGTTGAGGGCTTGTGCTCTGGATTTCCAGATGTCTTGGAGCCGATACCTGCCCTTGGTTGAATTCTCCTACAATAACAGTTATCAGTCCACTATCGGTATGGCACCTTATGAAGCACTTTATGGTAGGATGTGCAGATCACCTTTATATTGGGATGAGGTTGGTGATGCGAAACTTTTAGGCCCCGAGATTTTACAACAGATGTCAGACAAGATTGCCATAGTTAGGAAGAGGATGATGACTGCACAAAGCCGACAGAAAAGTTATGCAGATCTAAGAAGGAGAGACCTCGAGTTTGCAATTGGTGACGAAGTTTTCCTTAAGATTTCACCGTTTAAAGGAGTACTAAGATTTGGTAAGAAGGGAAAGCTTAATCCACGATTTATTGGACCATTCCCTGTCTTGGATAGAATTGGCAGCACCGCTTATAAACTACAGCTGCCCCCGTCATTAGAGAAAGTTCATAGTGTTTTCCATGTGTCTATGCTAAGGAAATGTATACGTGATCCAACACATGTTGTTGCGCCGGCAGAAATCGAGATTGATCCGACTTTAGAGTATGAAGAAAAACCAGTGTGAATTTTGGACTCTGCAGTGAAAACTCTAAGGAATAAGGAAATCCTATTGGTTAAGGTCTTATAAACAAATCATGGAGTTGAGGAAGCCACATGGGAACGACAGCAAGATATGTTGGACAAGTATCCAAAGCTTTTGCTTGACCAATTTTCGAGGACGGAAATTTTGTTTAAGGAGGGGTGGATGTAACACCCGACATTTCGGCCAGGTGATTTTCTGACCATTTTAATTATCACCCTTTTATTTAACCCTTATGATTTAAATTTTTATGTTAAGACAAATTTATTACAAGTTGAGTAAAATTAAGTTGAGTGGCAGTTTTGTAATAAATATTGATGAATTAAGTATAAATAGGAAATGGAAACCTTAAACCTCATTTAGACCTCACGGTAGCCGACACCCCTTCTCTCGGCGATTTCTCCTCTCCCGAGCTCCTGCTCTCTGTTGCCGGTGTTCTCCCTCACCGAGGACTAGTTTCAGCCTGCATTTTCTCTGCGAGTTCGAACCCGAGGTATGCAATAGACAATGTAGCTACCTGTTAGTTTATCAGCTCTGTTTTCAGCTCAGCATTTGAATTCTGGTTTTATCAATGGCCGATTGGTATATGAACATTTTAGAATCCGAGAGTAGTAATGTCAACCCGAATAGATTCTGGACATTTAAGTAACCTAACTCAGACTTTATCGATAGCAGAACCACTTTGTTCTATTTAGGATTTCAGATTCTGCACAGAGCTTTAGACTAAGGATTCGGGGATGACTCTAGCTATTAGATTTTAGGATGATCTATGATTAGAATTTTTAGGACTTTATTTAACTACTGTAATGTGAAATGTGCTAGGTGAAGAAGTTGAGGAGAAAGTGATTCAAGTTGCTAAGGAATCCAGGTAAGTGAATGTATAGGTTTCTCGGTCATTAGGACCCTACATCAGAGGACACTAAGTAGAATGTTATATGATGATTTGAAACCCCCATATATTGCTGTCTAGTGTTCTTGATGATGTTTAGTTCGAAAGTAATATTCTATGATGGATAATGCTCTGCTCTGTAGCTTGATGTTTTAAGAGTTTCCATGTTCATGCATCACGAAAGTTTTATGCATATGAAAATGTTTTAAAAATATGTTTTCTCATGAACAAGATAAGATGATAAAATCCCTACAACGTGGTTGAGTGAGGGTTGGGGGTGGTTCGGCGTAAGCCACAGTCCGCAGTAGGACATATGAATATGACCCGCGATAGGGACCAAGATCAAACTCACTGTCGGACCCCCTTTACCGGCACAAATCCTCTCTTAATCCACACAACATTAATGATGAACATGATGAGGTGAATGATATAAACGATGATTATGAAGAATATGAATAATGAATATGAACGATGAATGTGAGCATGAATATGTATTTCATTAAACTGTGCATTTTTGCATACATGTTAGTATTGCATTCCTTACTAAGCATTAGGCTTATAGTTTAAACCTCATGATGTAGGTGACGAGATATCAGGTGAGGAATTCAAAGTTGATGAGGATGTCTAAGCTTAGTTGCTGGAGGTTGTTCAGTGTGCAAATCTGTGGCTGGATGGCGAACATGACACTCTGGTTTAAGCTCTTATGATTTGAGTAATGTTTACGAATATGGAAGTCTAAGTATGACGAATTTACTTTCGGATATTGAGTTTCTTTTAAGTTTGTCGGGTATGAGTACTGAGTCTGAAGATATTTATAAGGATATGGAATGGGTTATTTTAACTAAGTCTTCCGCTGTGTGAGTTTGAATAAGTTCATGGTTTATTCTGTTGAGTTATGGTTATTGAGATTGAGGCTATGAAGTTTATGTTATTCAAATCTAAGTTTGAGAAAAACTAGGATGTCTTCTGTCGAGGAATGTTGGATGAAATGAGTCTGTCTTCCGGCAGACGTCACCGGAAGGAGGAAGTGTTTGTCTTCCGGCTGACGTCAATCGGAAGAGAGAAGTGTTTATCTTCTGGCTGACGCCATCGCAGAAGAAGTGTGATGAAAGTCGGATGAGTTTGTCTTCCGGCTGACGTCATCGGAAGAGGGAAGTGTTTATCTTCCGGCTGACGTCATCGGCAAATGCCGAAGGAATAGTTGTCGAAGGTGTAGTCTTCCGGCTGACGTCATCGGCAAATGCCGAAGAATAGTTGTCGAAGGTGTAGTCTTCCGGCTGACGTCATCGGCAAATGCCGAAGGAATAGTTGTCGAAGGATTAGTCTTCCGGCTGACGTCATCGGCAGATGCCGAGGATAGATATTTGGATGGTTTAGGTCTTCCGGCTGACGTCATCGGCAGATGCCGAAGGATAGATGTTTGATGGTTTAGTCTTCCGGCTGACGTCATCGGCAGATGCCGAAGGTTAAATGTTCGAATAGTTTAGTCTCCTGGCAGATGTCACCGGCAGATGCCGAAGGCTATGTGTTTTGTCGTTTAGCTACTGGATGTTGTTTTAATAAATCACGTGAAGTGCACATGACCACCGGCAGATGAGGAGATTTCCTCGTCGTTTACTGACCGGTAGAGGAAATGACTTCCTTGTCGTTTAGTGCCCGGTATACAAGGAGAAATGTTTTGCCGAAGGATGCCCCGTCTTCTTTTTCCCAACCAAGTGTTTTAATGTTCTCTTTTAATTGCAAATGATTTTTACACGAGTCTTCCGCTGTAAGATCAAGAGTTTAAGGATTTTAATTCCTACTACTATGAGAAAATAAATTTCCCGTGATTTTCTCTTAGCTAAGTTTCATGTCACGTGTAGCAAATCCGGGTTTTAGGACTCGGGTCGTTACAATTATGGTATCAGAGCTAAACCAGGTTCTAAAACCGATTCTGCAGACTGCCTCCCAGCACAGATTGCCACTTGAGCACACTCCAACAACTGTAAGTGTTTATGATTTTAGTAATGTCCTTAAGTTAAGATATGTTACAATTGTTTGTTCAGGAATTTCGAAATGGTAAGAGGTCAACAGAGGGAGGACAATGTGGACAGCACCACTATTGCTCAGCTAACAGAACTAGTTATTCGCCAATCACGCCAAATAGAACAACTGGTGACCACTAGGGAAGAACATGGGAATTCTAGCTCCAATGGAAACCATGATCAGGGTGGCGAGCGCTTCCACAGGCTTAGGCCACCAACATTTAATGGACAAGTTTCAGATCCTGTTTATGCCGAGGAGTGGATTCGAAGATAGATGACATGTTCAAGTATGCGAAGGTTGATGAGGGAGATAGAGTCACTTATGCTGTCTTCATTTGGAGTTGAGTGCAAGACATTGGTGGGACGCGCTCCAGAGTGCCCCTAATGCAGGAGCTATGACCTGGGAAATGTTTAAGACTGCCTTCTTTGACAAGTACTTTAATAGGACTGTTCAGGCCAGCAAGAAGAAAGAGTTCATGAATTTGCGACAAACTGGCTCTGTGACGGATTACATATGTAAGTTTGATGCTCTATCACGGTTTGCTTCCCGACTGGTCGAGAATGATGAGGACAAGATTTACCAATTTGTTCAAGGACTGAAGCCGAGTTTATATGTGAAGGTAAAGACTGCTGGTGTACACAATGTATCTTATGGCGAAGTGACGGCTAAGGCCTTGGAGTTGGAGGAGGCCGAGATAACGGCTTATGCACAGCGTGAACAGCCAAGGAAGTTCACTAAGGAGACTCAACCACCACCACGACAGAACAAAGGATGGCAACCACAACCGAACAGAGGACAACAGCAGCAGCAGGGTATAAAGAGACCCTTCAATCCAAATGATGACCAGGGAAGGGGAAAACGACCACTGGCCCCTCTGTGTTCCACCTGCCAGAAGAATCACCCTGGAGAGTGTAAACTGTACTCAGGACGTTGCTATAGATGTGACAAGGTTGGACACATAGCCAGAGACTGCCCCATGCCGCCGGATCCAAATCGAATCAAGATAACACCCAGAGTCTTCGCTATGATGGAGGATGAAAATGCTGAGCAGCACACGGTTATTACAGGTACGATTATGATCTGTGGTTATCCAGCTTATACACTTATAGACACAGGTGCTACACACTCTTTCATAGCAACCCTATTCGTGTGCAAACATAAGTTAAGATCTTTGCCAGCTATTAGACCGTATAGTGTTATGTTACCATCGGGTGAATCCTTACATTCTGAACAGATAGTGAAGGGCGATGTTGTGTCCGTAGGGGATAAGAGGTTGTATGTTGAGCTGATTGTAATTGACATGAAGGGGTATGAAATCATACTAGGAATGAATTGGTTATTCAAACACTATGCCACAATAAGTTATAGGTCTGGTCTAGTTGAATTCCGACCACCGAATGGAGATCGATATACCTTCCAAGCTATCCCAAAAATAAGTAAGATACCGATTATATCCTCGTTAGAGATGCAGCGATTATTGAAATGTGGCTGTGCTAGTTATCTAGCTAGTGTGATCGATGTTCGTGTGAAGAGTGACGTAGAATTACAAGATATTACTGTAGTCCGAGAATTTCCCGATGTGTTTATGGATGATCTGCCCGGGATACCACCTGATAGGGAAATTGATTTTGTAATAGATACCTACCCCGAGGCATCACCTGTATCTAAGAATCCTTATCGCATGGCGCCTGTTGAGCTGAAAGAACTAAAGGCTCAACTGCAGGAGTTAGTAGACAAAGGGTTTATACGCTCTAGTAGTTCTCCCTGGGGTGCGCCTGTCCTGTTTGTTAAGAAGAAAGATGGTTCCCTAAGGATGTGCATAGATTATAGGGAGCTGAACAAGTTGACAATTAAGAATAAATATCCCCTGCCCCGAATTGACGACTTGTTTGACCAGTTACAAGGAGCTAAAGTATTTTCAAAAATTGACTTGCGTTCGGGTTACTACCAATTGAAGGTTAAGGAAAGTGATATACCTAAGACAGCTTTTAGAACCCGTTATGGACATTATGAGTTTCTTGTTATGTCTTTTGGACTAACAAATGCACCTGCAGCCTTTATGGACTTAATGAATCGGGTATTTCGTGAGTATTTGGACAAGTTTGTGATTGTATTCATAGATGATATCCTTATTTACTCACAGACTAAGGAGGATCATGCAGAACACTTGAGGATAGTTTTAACAACGTTGGGAAAACATCGACTCTATGCCAAATTGTCCAAGTGTGAGTTTTGGCTGGATAGGGTTAACTTCTTAGGCCATGTTATTTCTACTGATGGTATATCAGTAGATCCAACCAAAATTCAGGCTGTTAAAGACTGGCCACAGCCGAGGAATGTCGGTGAGGTTCGTAGTTTCCTTGGTCTGGCAGGCTACTATAGAAAGTTCATTAAGGGATTCTCTCTAATAGCTAAACCTTTAACCAATTTAACAAAGAAGGAGACCAAATACTCTTGGACAGCAGCTTGTGAAGAGGGTTTCCAAACACTTAAACTGAAATTGACGACAGCCCCGCTACTCACCCTCCCAACCAAAGAAGGAAAGTTTAGTGTTTACTGTGATGCATCCAAAATTGGTTTAGGGTGCGTTTTGATGCAAGAAGGTAAGGTTGTAGCTTATGCTTCTAGGCAGCTAAAGAGTTATGAACAGAACTACCCCACTCACGATTTGGAGTTAGCTGCCGTTGTGTTTGCTTTAAAGATTTGGAGACACTATCTGTATGGACGACAGTGTGAAGTATTTTCTGATCACAAGAGCTTGAAGTATCTCTTCACCCAAAAGGAATTGAACATGAGACAGAGACGTTGGTTAGAATTTGTTAAGGACTATGACTTTGAAATTAGGTATCACCCGGGCAAGGCCAATGCCGTGGCTGATGCATTAAGCAGAATGTCAAAGACAATGCAACCCGCTGTATCAGCTTTGTCTACACCTCTGATGTTGGAAGTTCAGAAGTTCGAATTGCAGATAGTTTCCGGGTTGTCAACTCTGCTGGCGGATTTAACCATTCGACCAACCATTTTAGATAAGATCAAAGAAGCACAACAGAAGGATTCGAAGGAGAACATTAGCATGATGAGTAAGTTAAAGAACACCCCCACTGATTTTAACCTCTCCAACGATGGAATTTTGAAGTTTAGAAATCGTTGGTATATCCCAAATGACAGAGAATTGCATAAGTTAATATTAACTGAAGCTCATTCATCTTCCTTCTCTATACATCCTGGAAGTACCAAGATGTATCGAGACTTAAGATTACATTATTGGTGGCCTAATATGAAGAGAGATGTGGCCAAGTTTGTGGAGTCATGTTTAGTATGCCAACAAGTCAAAGCAGAGCACCAACGACCAGGAGGCACCCTTCAACCATTACCTATTCCCGAATGGAAGTGGGAGAATATTGCTATGGACTTCGTAGTAGGTTTACCAAAAACAACTAAGGGACATGATAGCATTTGGGTTGTAGTCGACAGAATGACAAAGTCAGCTCATTTTATACCAGTAAGAATGGACTACTCTATGGACCAGCTTGCTAATTTGTACGTTCAGGAAATTATCAGGTTGCATGGAATTCCCCTATCCGTTGTCTCGGATCGTGACCCCAGATTCACCTCAAGGTTTTGGCAAAGCCTTCAAGGCACGCTTGGTACTAAGTTAACTTTCAGCACTGCTTTTCACCCTCAGACAGATGGCCAATCGGAGAGAACCATTCAGATACTTGAAGATATGTTGAGGGCTTGTGCTCTGGATTTCCAGATGTCTTGGAGCCGATACCTGCCCTTGGTTGAATTCTCCTACAATAACAGTTATCAGTCCACTATCGGTATGGCACCTTATGAAGCACTTTATGGTAGGATGTGCAGATCACCTTTATATTGGGATGAGGTTGGTGATGCGAAACTTTTAGGCCCCGAGATTTTACAACAGATGTCAGACAAGATTGCCATAGTTAGGAAGAGGATGATGACTGCACAAAGCCGACAGAAAAGTTATGCAGATCTAAGAAGGAGAGACCTCGAGTTTGCAATTGGTGACGAAGTTTTCCTTAAGATTTCACCGTTTAAAGGAGTACTAAGATTTGGTAAGAAGGGAAAGCTTAATCCACGATTTATTGGACCATTCCCTGTCTTGGATAGAATTGGCAGCACCGCTTATAAACTACAGCTGCCCCCGTCATTAGAGAAAGTTCATAGTGTTTTCCATGTGTCTATGCTAAGGAAATGTATACGTGATCCAACACATGTTGTTGCGCCGGCAGAAATCGAGATTGATCCGACTTTAGAGTATGAAGAAAAACCAGTGTGAATTTTGGACTCTGCAGTGAAAACTCTAAGGAATAAGGAAATCCTATTGGTTAAGGTCTTATAAACAAATCATGGAGTTGAGGAAGCCACATGGGAACGACAGCAAGATATGTTGGACAAGTATCCAAAGCTTTTTGCTTGACCAATTTTCGAGGACGGAAATTTTGTTTAAGGAGGGGTGGATGTAACACCCGACATTTCGGCCAGGTGATTTTCTGACCATTTTAATTATCACCCTTTTATTTAACCCTTATGATTTAAATTTTTATGTTAAGACAAATTTATTACAAGTTGAGTAAAATTAAGTTGAGTGGCAGTTTTGTAATAAATATTGATGAATTAAGTATAAATAGGAAATGGAAACCTTAAACCTCATTTAGACCTCACGGTAGCCGACACCCCTTCTCTCGGCGATTTCTCCTCTCCCGAGCTCCTGCTCTCTGTTGCCGGTGTTCTCCCTCACCGAGGACTAGTTTCAGCCTGCATTTTCTCTGCGAGTTCGAACCCGAGGTATGCAATAGACAATGTAGCTACCTGTTAGTTTATCAGCTCTGTTTTCAGCTCAGCATTTGAATTCTGGTTTTATCAATGGCCGATTGGTATATGAACATTTTAGAATCCGAGAGTAGTAATGTCAACCCGAATAGATTCTGGACATTTTAAGTAACCTAACTCAGACTTTATCGATAGCAGAACCACTTTGTTCTATTTAGGATTTCAGATTCTGCACAGAGCTTTAGACTAAGGATTCGGGGATGACTCTAGCTATTAGATTTTAGGATGATCTATGATTAGAATTTTTAGGACTTTATTTAACTACTGTAATGTGAAATGTGCTAGGTGAAGAAGTTGAGGAGAAAGTGATTCAAGTTGCTAAGGAATCCAGGTAAGTGAATGTATAGGTTTCTCGGTCATTAGGACCCTACATCAGAGGACACTAAGTAGAATGTTATATGATGATTTGAAACCCCCATATATTGCTGTCTAGTGTTCTTGATGATGTTTAGTTCGAAAGTAATATTCTATGATGGATAATGCTCTGCTCTGTAGCTTGATGTTTTAAGAGTTTCCATGTTCATGCATCACGAAAGTTTTATGCATATGAAAATGTTTTAAAAATATGTTTTCTCATGAACAAGATAAGATGATAAAATCCCTACAACGTGGTTGAGTGAGGGTTGGGGGTGGTTCGGCGTAAGCCACAGTCCGCAGTAGGACATATGAATATGACCCGCGATAGGGACCAAGATCAAACTCACTGTCGGACCCCCTTTACCGGCACAAATCCTCTCTTAATCCACACAACATTAATGATGAACATGATGAGGTGAATGATATAAACGATGATTATGAAGAATATGAATAATGAATATGAACGATGAATGTGAGCATGAATATGTATTTCATTAAACTGTGCATTTTTGCATACATGTTAGTATTGCATTCCTTACTAAGCATTAGGCTTATAGTTTAAACCTCATGATGTAGGTGACGAGATATCAGGTGAGGAATTCAAAGTTGATGAGGATGTCTAAGCTTAGTTGCTGGAGGTTGTTCAGTGTGCAAATCTGTGGCTGGATGGCGAACATGACACTCTGGTTTAAGCTCTTATGATTTGAGTAATGTTTACGAATATGGAAGTCTAAGTATGACGAATTTACTTTCGGATATTGAGTTTCTTTTAAGTTTGTCGGGTATGAGTACTGAGTCTGAAGATATTTATAAGGATATGGAATGGGTTATTTTAACTAAGTCTTCCGCTGTGTGAGTTTGAATAAGTTCATGGTTTATTCTGTTGAGTTATGGTTATTGAGATTGAGGCTATGAAGTTTATGTTATTCAAATCTAAGTTTGAGAAAAACTAGGATGTCTTCTGTCGAGGAATGTTGGATGAAATGAGTCTGTCTTCCGGCAGACGTCACCGGAAGGAGGAAGTGTTTGTCTTCCGGCTGACGTCATCGGAAGAGAGAAGTGTTTATCTTCTGGCTGACGCCATCGGCAGAAGAAGTGTGATGAAAGTCGGATGAGTTTGTCTTCCGGCTGACGTCATCGGAAGAGGGAAGTGTTTATCTTCCGGCTGACGTCATCGGCAAATGCCGAAGGAATAGTTGTCGAAGGTGTAGTCTTCCGGCTGACGTCATCGGCAAATGCCGAAGGAATAGTTGTCGAAGGTGTAGTCTTCCGGCTGACGTCATCGGCAAATGCCGAAGGAATAGTTGTCGAAGGATTAGTCTTCCGGCTGACGTCATCGGCAGATGCCGAAGGATAGATATTTGATGGTTTAGTCTTCCGGCTGACGTCATCGGTAGATGCCGAAGGATAGATGTTTGATGGTTTAGTCTTCCGGCTGACGTCATCGGCAGATGCCGAAGGTTAAATGTTCGAATAGTTTAGTCTCCTGGCAGATGTCACCGGCAGATGCCGAAGGCTATGTGTTTTGTCGTTTAGCTACTGGATGTTGTTTTAATAAATCACGTGAAGTGCACATGACCACCGGCAGATGAGGAGATTTCCTCGTCGTTTACTGACCGGTAGAGGAAATGACTTCCTTGTCGTTTAGTGCCCGGTATACAAGGAGAAATGTTTTGCCGAAGGATGCCCCGTCTTCTTTTTCCCAACCAAGTGTTTTAATGTTCTCTTTTAATTGCAAATGATTTTTACACGAGTCTTCCGCTGTAAGATCAAGAGTTTAAGGATTTTAATTCCTACTACTATGAGAAAATAAATTTCCCGTGATTTTCTCTTAGCTAAGTTTCATGTCACGTGTAGCAAATCCGGGTTTTAGGACTCGGGTCGTTACACACAGACTACTTTGGCATTTTCGTCCACTGACTGTTAAATATTGTTGCTCTCGGTTCATGTGACTCCATTGTCCA
The DNA here is from genome assembly GCA_022432975.1 of Begonia masoniana. NCBI lineage: Eukaryota > Viridiplantae > Streptophyta > Magnoliopsida > Cucurbitales > Begoniaceae > Begonia > Begonia masoniana. Next base: position 7,856,052 of record CM039506.1, read on the forward strand.
CAGACTAACGTCCATAGACTTACTTAAATTTACCGTCCACGGACCACGTGACTTTATCGTCACAGTCCACGTGACTTATTTACTCACGGGTTACATAGACTCATTGTCCACACACCATCGTCCATAGACTTATTTAAACTTATTCGTCCACAGACTCCAGCGTCCACAGACCACTTAGACTTATTCGTCCACAGACTCTATTGTCCATAGACTACTTAAACTTTTTCATCCACAGACTCCAGCGTCCACAGACCACTTAGGCTTATTTGTCCACAGACTCTATTGTCCACAGACTACTTAAACTTTTTTGTCCACAGACTCCAGCGTCCACAGACTGCTCAAACTTTTTCACGTCTCATTTCAAATGGAAACCATTTTACTCATAAATCTTAATCATGCATAGCGAAAGACTTAAAGAAAAACAGATAACCCTTAATCTTAAAATCTTCTTTAAACATGAAGTCATATCAGACAATCCAAGTATTGATCAACATAAAAGACCTTATTTTAATTATACTCCAGTATCTTAGTTCTTACTAAAACATGCTAAGAGCAACACTCCACGGGTCAGAATTGCTTCCCAGCCACAAATCCCACCATGAGCACTTCCAGCAACCCGACTTAGACTTCATCAATAGGTTTGAGGTCCTCACCTTCAAATTTGTCGCCTACATCATAAGGTTTAAACTATAAGCCTAATGCTTAGTAAGGAGTGCAACATATACATAAATACTCATGAATGCATACTTATTAAAAATTCATGTTCACATTCTTTATTCGGATCATGGGAGTCATATTCATGTTCTTATCTCATACATTACATGACATATACATGTTCTTTCTCATTGTTTCATTTGTGTGCGTGTACTTGGTCCTCTCGGACAGCATCCTTGGTCCATTTCATGGACAGTGACATAAACATAATTTACTTATTTGTTCTTTTAATCATGCACATAAACACTTTCTCATGCTTTTAGAGAACAATAATAATGCATGAATGCAATTAAATCATCAACTATGGAAAGAATCATACATCAGGTGACATATCATAACACTAACCCAAGCATTATACCAGAACATACAATTTCATAAACTCTATCAGAACACTTCTTAACATAACTCTCAGTCATCCATAAATCATCAAACAACATCAGTACAGATTTTCTAGTACCCTTGTGATGTAGGGCCCTAAAGGCCAGAAATCTAGCACACTCACTTACATGGACTCCTTTGTTATGTCGTGCCTTCACTTGAATCCTTCTCCACCTAGGACATTTCATACTTCAATGTTAAATATGTCATGAATAATCTAAACTAAGAGTTGGTAAAATCTAAGTTAAAGAAATCATCCTAGATTCTAGCTTGAACCTCTAAGGCATTTTGCTGAGCACTTAGTGTGCAGAGCTTAACTTTCAAAACATTAATGGCATCGTCGCCTAAACTGCCCGATTCATATAGATTTCAGATTCTCAAACTAAAACATCAACAACGTCTAGGATTCTATACCAATGCCATTACAGAAGACTCGAAATACTGTCATTATTCAAGCATTGTCCGGTTCTAAGTCTTTAAACACCAACTAGTAATCACCCTTAGTCAAAAGCTTAATGAGTGAATCACCTGAACCTTACCTAAGCTTGAATCGTCGAAGAGAGAGAAGGAAGAAATCGATTGCTGAAAGAGGGAATCACCAGGAGAGGAAAGTCGGCTACAGGAGGGTTTAAAATGAGATTTTAGGCTTTCCTCTTTCTATTTATATCGATCCATCTCACATTAATTACAACCCTTGCCATTAAACCTACTTTCATTTATAATCTCCTTATTACATAAATCACACCATAAGTAATCGCGAGAAAAAAAAATACCTGACCAAGGTGCTGGTTGTTACATCCTACCCTCCTTAAACAAAATTTTGTCCTCAAAAATTGCTTAAACGAATAGTTCCGGATACTTGTCCATCATATCTTATCGTCTCTCCCAAGTAGCTTCCTCAATGTCATGATTTCTCCATAACACCTTAACCAATGGAACCTCATTGTTCCATAACATCTTTACTGAAGAATCAAGAATTCGCACTGGTATTTCTTCACATGCTAAAGTTGGTTGAATTTCAATGTCCACCGATTCCAAAACATGTGTCGGATCTCGTATGCATTTTCTCAACATTGATACGTGAAAGACATTGTGAATTCCATCCATAGATGAAGGTAGTAATAACCTGTATGCTTTATTTCCAATTCTTGCTAAGATAGAAAATGGTCCAACAAACCGGGGATTGAGCTTCCAATTCTTTCCAAACCTCATGACTCCTCTAAACGGAGAGATTTTAAGGAAAACTACATCTCCGACAGCAAACTCAACTTCCCTTCTTCTCTGATCTACATAACTCGTCTGTCGGCTTTGTGCAGACAACATTCTTTTTCTAATAATGGCAATCTTATCTGACATTTGCTGTATAATTTCAGGGCCTAATGGTTTTGCTTCACTAACTTCATCCCAGTATAAAGGTGACCTACATTTTCTGTCATACAGTGCCTCGTAAGAAGCCATACCAATGGTGGACTGGTAACTATTATTGTAAGAAAATTCAACCAAAGGTAGGTAACGGCTCCATGTTGCCTGAAATTCCAGCACACGTGCTCTCAACATGTCCTCGAGTATCTAAATTATCCGTTCAGATTGTCCATCAGTTTGAGGGTGAAAAGCAGTGCTAAAGGTTAACTATGTACCCATCGAGCCTCGTAGACTTTTCCAAAACCTTGAGGTAAATCTGGTATCTCGATCCGAGACAATTGTCACAGGAATCCCATGCAATCTAATGATCTCCTACACATACAAATCAGCAAACTGGTCAATCGTATAAGTCATCTTTACTGGTAGGAAGTGAGCTGATTTCGTCAATCTGTCAATAATGACCCAAATACTATCATGGCCTTTAGTTGTCTTTCGTAATCCCACCATAAAGTCCATGGCCATATTTTTCCATTTCCATTCGGGAATCGGTAATGGTTGGAGAGTACCTCCCGGTCTTTGATGTTCCGCCTTAACTTGTTGGCATACCATGCATTCCTCCACATACTTGGCAACATCTCGTTTCAAATTTGGCCACCAATAAAGCAGCCTCAAGTCTCGGTACATCTTGGTATTGCCTGGATGCACTGAGAAGGACGACGAGTGTGCTTCAGCCAAAACCAATTTTCCCCTGTACTTCTGTCACTTACATCATAAGGTTCATCTAATGAACATAAAGCTTAGCAAGTAATGTATAATAAATGCTCATGCAATTTCGTTTCAGTCTTTTCCCTTTTATTAACATTGGGACATGACACCTCAGTTACATTAGGTCCATCAAACCCACCAGGACTACCTTAGAGTCATCAAACTCATCATGTCTACTTTGGGGCCATCAAACCTGCCAAAACTATATTAGGGTCATCAAACCCATCAGGACTACCATAGGGTCATCAAGCCCATCAAGTCTACTTTGGGGCCATCAATGTAACGACCACACCCCCGGCCCAGGCCAGCGGCCCAGCAACCGGCGAGCCAGAAGTCGTGCAGTCCCCGTAGAGCCCTGCCACGTGGCAGCCACACAGGCCCACCACGTGTACTCACGATCTTCCCCCACCACCTGGTTTAATGGGGTTTTTGCCTCCCCAGGGATTCGAACTCAGGCTCCCAAGCTTCATAACCATGAGTTCATCATCCCTGGTACCACTTGAGCTAGTACCAGGGATGATGAACTCATGGTTATGAAGCTTGAGAGCCTGAGTTCGAATCCCTGGGGAGGCAAAAACCCCATTAAACCAGGTAGTGGGGGAAGATCGTGAGTACACGTGGTGGGTCTGTGTGGCTACCACGTGGCAGGGCTCTGCGGGGACTGCACGACTTCTGGCTCGCCGGTTGCTGGGCCACGGGCCTGGGCCGGGGTGTGGTCATTACAAAAAAAGGCGTCTTTTTCATGTGTACTCACGATCTTCCCTCCCCCTGCATAGGGTTTTTGCCTTCCCCCCCCACTCGAACCCAGTACCTCAGGGACTAGTAACTGGGCTACAAGTGAAGAGTACAACTTGAGCTAGTAAACACGAGGACTTCCAAGTTGGTCACCCAACCTGGTACTACTCTCGCCGAAGCACGCTTAACTTTGAAGTTCTGATGGGATCCGGCGCCGCTGTGCTATTAGCTCAAGTGGTATTCCTCACTTGTAGCCCAGGTACTAGTCTCTGAGGTACTGGGTTGGGGGGGGGGGAAGGCAAAAACCCTCTGCAGGGGGAGGGAAGATCGTGAGTACATGTGTACCGCCCTGCGGGGACCCACGTGGAAGCAGCCCATCGGTGGGAACTGCACGACTTGCCTGGCCTCGGATTCGGGGGTGAGCCTTGGTCCGGGGGGAGGTCGTTACAATAAAACCTGCTAAAGCTATATTAGGGTCATCTGTAACACCCGGAACTTTGGTACCCCTTGTCCTATTAATAATAATTGATGGATTTAATTTAAACGATAGACAAATTAGTGAAATAAGAGGAGGATTAATAGAAAAATGTAATAAAGGGCAACATGGTAATCTAAGTGTTAAAATGTTAATAAAAACCTAAGTATTTCTCTCTCTCCCTCATTTCCCTCTGCTTTCACGAAAGAAAAGCTCCAGAGAGCTTTCTAACAATTTTTATCGCCTCTCCTCCATTCTTCACAATTCGGCTGATTTTCTCCTCCGATCATTAATTCTCCTTTACGTTTTCTTCTCCAACCAACAACCTAGGTAAAGTTCTATGGTTTTGGACGTTATGTTTCATTGTTTTAGAATTGTTAACGGTTAGGGTTTCGACTAAATTATGTTAGAAATGGTTAAGGTTGTCGTACTTGTGCCTCTAAGAATGTTATAGATTGGTTTACGTGAACAAGCTCACGGACAGCACTCGGATTTGCTTGGGATCTGAGGTAAGTCTTCATGACTTGCTTGGCCAATTTGGCCTACACCATAAGAGAGTTTATTGATCGAGGAAATTGATGATGTATGTAGATTGTTAGGTATATGGTTTATGGTTATGAGGTTGGGTAGATTAGGTTATGCAATTAGTTGTGAATGGATAGTTCTGTCTAGATAGTCATGTTATGTTTATGATTATGCTAAACCGAGGATATGTATTGTTCATGCATTCTGTTTTTATGAAAGCATAGAAAATGAATTTACGCCTACGTTTTTATGTAATAAAGATAATGAATGAAATGAAAGAAAGTACGTAAGTGTAATATGTGGGTGGAAAATGAGTATAGCCGTCCCGTAAGGTTTGTACCAATAGATGTTCCTACTTTATTTTCTTAAAGAACGAGTATGGCCATCCTGTAAGATTTGGAGCTATAGGTGTGCCTACTCTATTTTATTAAAGAACGAGTATGGTCGTCCCGTAAGGTTTGGACCACAAGGTGTGCCTACTCCCTCTATCATGGATCCTAGATAATTGAAGACAGAAAGAAAACAGCATGATTTTTATGAATAGCACATGCATTTTCATTTATGAAGCTTACTGAGCCTTTTAGCTCATAGAATGTTTTATGGTGTAGGTAATCTTGAGCAAGGTGAGAATGTGGTTCTTCTACCCGAGGAATGAGTTGATTGAAGAAGAATGACGTGGGAGTGAGCTGTGCAGTTGGTGCGAATTTGACCCGTGGGAGCATAGGTTATGTATTTTGAGGGTTATGGGTTTAAATGGGCTGATGGGTGATGATATGAAATGAATTGCATAGAAACCTATTTTATGATGCTTGGTGTCTGGATAGTGTAAATACTAACGTTGATGAAATGACAATTGATATTGATGTTTTAAATATTTCTGGAAGTTCTGAGTGAATGATGTGTAGGTACATGGGAAAGAATATGAAGGCAGCTCTCTGGACAAAATCCAGAGAGCTAGCCGATCGATCGCCAGGAAGGAGCTATCGATCGGGTAATGCATGGTTTAGAGTCGGGATTCTTTAAGTTTAATTAAGTATTCTGTAAGAAAGTCATCGTCAAAAGTCTGTGGATGAAAAGTCTAAGTAGTCTATGGACGTTAGTCTGTGGACAATGAAGTCACGTGGATTGTGGACAACAAAATCACGTGGTCTGTGGACGAAAAGTCTAAGTAGTCTATGGACATTAGTCTGTAGACGATGGGTTTATGTAGTTTGTGGACGATGGATTTATGTAGCCCGTGGACAATGAAGTCACGTGGATTGTGGACAACAAAATCACGTGGTCTGTGGACGAAAAGTCTAAGTCTGTCGACGATAAAGTTTAGTTAAGCATTCTGGTAGAGAAAGTCAGTCGTCCACACTGCCTTTTGTTTCCAGTCGTTCACACTGCCTTTTGTTTCCACTCGTCCACACTGCCTTCTATTTTCAAACATCCACACCGCCTTATGATTTTAGTCGTCCACGCTGTCTTCTGTTTCTGATATAAATTCTTGTCTGTTATAACGTCTACCCCTACTGTTTAAATCGTTGAAACTCTGAGAGGAAAAATATTGTTCCTTCAATGAAACCTGATAGGAAGAGTCAACTTTTCTGTTCATTTGAGGAAACCCGAGAGGAATTTAACTGTCTTTAAATGAGTAAGAGGAAAATAATAAAATTAAAGTTTAAATTTTACGTCATTTTTAGGAATAGTGTTGTGGGAAATTAGGGTCGCTACAGTTATGGTATCAGAGCCCCCGGGTTTTAAAATTAGTTTTGTAGACTGCTCGACTGTGCAAGCCACTTCACGGACATGCTTCTTCAACTGTAAGTACGTTATATGCTTTCATTGTTTTGATTTCTTAGAGTTATTGCCTTTTACTTTTATAGGTTTATAAAATGATGCGTCGAGGGAATGATAGAGGCGATAGAGACGACACCATAGACCAATTCAAGGAAATTATTGCCCAACAGTCCCAACACCTCGCCCAATAGTCCCAACACCTCGAACGACAGGCTCAGCATATGAAAAGACAATCTCAACAGCTTGACACGCTGATTAACTGTGAGGGCAATAGAACTCAGGAGGTGGCAGCTCCTAGTAATCGAGGAATGAAGAGGTTTCAAAAGTTACAACCCTCGGTGTTCAATGGACAATCTTCGGATCCCTCTTTAGCTGAGGAGTGGATTCGAACTATGGAGGACATGTTGGCATATGCGAATATAGGGGATGGGGAGAAAGTCGCGTTCGTCACCTATCATTTGGCATTGGATGCCCGTTTATGGTGGGATACGATTAAGGCAACCACAGATGTAACCGTGATGAGTTGGGAGCAGTTTAAAGCCATATTTTACGACAAATACTTTAGCCATACAGTGCAGGAGGCCAAAATGATGGAGTTCTTGCAATTACGATAGGCTGTCTCGGTTACCGAATATGTTAGAAGGTTTGAGGCCCTGTCCCGGTTCGCGCCACGCCAGGTCAGTGTTAATGAGGACAAGGTGCATCGGTTTATGCAAGGGCTAAACAGGGAGATACAAAAAAGTATTATCATAGCAGGGGTGCGGAATGTGCCCTATGCTGAGGTTGTGGCGAGAACGCCAGAGATTGAGGCCGCTGAACCGACCTATGTGAAACCGAGGGAGCCAGCTAAAGGGTTCTTTCGGGAGATGCAGTCTCAACCTCTGAACCAAGGTTGGAAACCAAGAGGGCAACAACAACCACAAAGAGGTGTTAACAGGACCTACGACGGAAAGGGTGATCGAGGAAAAAGGAAACAAGTGCTAGGGGCTACTCAAAAGCCCTTATGTTCTATGTGGTAAAAGGAACATTATGGTGAATGTAGGTTTGGTACCGATAGGTGCTTTAGATGTGGTGAGATTGGCCACCATGCCAAGGAATGCCCGAGCCAGCAAGAGACCAATCAGGCAGAAATGAGACAAGGGTTATGCCAAGAATTTTTACTTTTATCGAGCCTGGCAATGTTGAGAATGAGGCCAGGCCTTCGACTATTTCAGGTACCGTCTTGGTTATGCACTTAAAATTTAGTTACCACTAGAGGGATACAACTATGAGATATAAGATTTAAATGAATAGAAACTAGACCCTAGTTGACAAACCTTTAGAGTTTTATAAGATGATGAATCAAAGAGAAATTTGAGGCTTAAATATTAAACGCATCGAGGGATGCTCTAGATTGTTGGGGTATAATTAGTGTGTTTAAACAATAGAAAAATATAGCAGAAGTTTGAATAACCTGGATCCATGAGGAGCTGGGAGTATCAGGACGAAGGTAGCATTCAATAGTTTAGTTTAAGTACATTGCTGAGAGAGTAGGCAAAGTGTCGATTTCTTTTGCAAAGAAGTGTAAGTGTCGACTAATATCGATGGGGAAAATAAGGGAATTACTAAGAATTGAAAAGTTAATAAATTTCGAGACAATAAAGTATCAAGACTATACGAAAGGTAATACTTGAGATTACAAAAATTGCCGATCTCCAGGATGGAGGTAAGAACATCAATATTCAAGGAACTAGAAGGGTAAGATTTAAGAATTTGAGGAGATTTAGATTAAGGGCGTAAACTTATCTACAACAAGTTTGCAAACAAGAAAATAGTTGGATGAACCGTTGTACAAGAGCCAAGTAGACTATTCAGAACCTGACTAAGAGGAACGAAGGAGCATAGACTACTTAGTAGACTTCGAGGAAATCCTTGTGTGATGTTGGGAGTAAGTAAAAAATATCGTTAAATTAAATGAATGGTTAAGATTGAAAGCTTAGCTCAGTGCTTAGTGTCGTACGATTTAAGGAATTTGTGAATTATCAAATGAGGAGAATGAGGATTTGCACGGAAATTATTAGAGTAATTTAATGGTGAAACTTAGGGACTCGACCGTACTCGAAGTTAATACAGATTTACGTTGGAACAAATCAATTGTGAAATTTGGAGACTTGACTGTACTCAGAGGTTACAAAAAAAAAAACAAAATTTGAGTAAGACAAACAGAGTGTAAGGTAGATAATATGAGAATTTCAGTCAAGGACATAACGAGGGAGCTTGTCAATGTAGCTTAAAACGAAATGTGAGGTTTATAGGATCTTATTTATACAGGAACCAGGCGTTAGCTTAAATGTGTTTAAGCACTATATTTTTTATGATTATGTTTTTAATCTGGATGATTATGATTAATAAAAATGATTATGAAATATATGTTCTGAATAATTGAAGTATTATGTCTATTGTATTTATTTGGAAATGCCCTTTGAAAAGGGGCATTAAGTGTTTCTGACGATTTTGTGGTTAAGTGCTTTTAGTCTGAAATTAATAGTCCACAATCAAGCTATTAGCAATAGTCCACAGTTAAGGCGAAATCGTTTGTCCACGAAATACTATCAGAGAAAGAAATCAAATGTCATCGTCCACGCGAGAGTTAAAATGTCATGTGAAAGTCAGGTGGTTTTAAGTCAGACTCAATCGTCCACCGTCGACAGAAGAATCAAGACAGATCTTATCGTCCACGGTCAAAGGAAGACGCAGTCGTCCACAACAACTAAAGACGCAGTCGTCCACGACAACTAAAGACGCAATTGTCCACGACAACTACAGATGTAGTCGTCCACGCTCAAAAGATAGACGCTCGTCCACATTTAAAAGAAAAGCCCATTTCGTCCAAAGTCTTAACGCTAGAAATTTAAAAGACCGCGAAGCGATAGCGATACTAGTCCAGAGCTTTAACTCCATATCATTAATGGCGAAGAACGAAAGCGACTTCAGAACGCAACGGCTAGCTATTTATGTACGGGGTTTCTCCAACGGATATATTTCCATATTCAGATGAGAAGCTCTAAAGAACTAAAGCCGATTACAGACAGAGTATAAAAGGAAAAAAGAAGCTCGGGAGAAACAACTTTTTGAAGAAATTATCTTTGAATTCTTACGAGCGATTCTCTAGCAATACTCTATATTTTTCTACACCTCTCTACTCTGTTACTTGAGACTCAATTTTTGAGAGAGTGTACCGTGTGCTGAAAAATCATATCCTACTGTTAAATTGTAAAGGAAGGGGATTGTCGCCCGTGAAGAACAATCCAGAATTGTAAAAGGCTGTAGATCGTCGCCCATGAAGTGCGATCTAGTTTTCTCTGAGGAGAATGAAAGAATCTTCAAGGGGGAGCCTTGGAGCGTGGACGTAAGCAGTTTGGCCGAACCACGTTAAAAACTACGGTGTCATTTTTTCTCTCTTCTCTTACTTTACTTTTGCCTGTGTGTTTGCTGCAAATATAGTAATTGCATACAAGAGAGAAAGCAATTAGATTAAGAAAACAAATTTAAAAAGTCTAATTCACCCCCCTCTTAGACAATAACGATCATACACCAGGATCTTAAGAAAGTAGCGACTTTAGCTCCCAGTTGGACTCACTGAGATCTTGAGGTATTTTGATGATGTAGTTGAGAAGTGTAGCAATGTGAACTTCAGTTGTGAAACCCACCATGAAGTAATTATTAGGATTGGTAAGTGCCCAAGGAAGTGTGCGACTTGGGGTAATATTGATGAAAAGGATTAGGAGGAATTAATATTGAAGAAAATGTGAGAAATTTAATAGACGTACGTTTAGACTATGGGTGAGGTCGATGAATTTATGTGGATGTCGGTTTGCAACCCAAGAGTTTGCAAAGATCTTTGGATGATAGTCAACCTAAAAAGTGATAGGAAGTTTAAGTACGGCTACTACCTAAGGAAGTAACTAAAGGAAACCTGAACAAAAAGGCCAATTAGAAGAGTTAGAAAGTTTGGCGTTTGGACGATTAAGTATAGACCAAAGCAAGCGCGAGTCGTTAAGTGTCAAGTACACAGTTAGGGATCGTTTGATTGGGACTTAGGAAACTTGGTAAAGCTCGATGCATAAGCAAGGACATGCTTAACCCAATTGGTTAGGAGGCTAAGGTGGTATCATTGGGAATTTAGGAGTTTTAGTTTGGAACCATGGAGATAGATCCTAAGTATGGATGAGATCAAAGTTCTTGAAGAGAATTCAAATTTTTTGGAGACTTGAAAAGAATAGGGAAATTTTAAGTGGAAGTATAAAGCTGCAAGACAAGAGACAATAATATCAAGGACTATAAGCTAAGTCAAATTTTGGGGACAAAATTTTAATTAAAGTGGGTGGAATGTAACACCTGGAACTTTGGTACCCCTTGTCCTATTAATAATAATTGATGGATTGATTTAAACGATAGACAAATTAGTGAAATGAGAGGAGGATTAATAGAAAAATGTAATAAAGGGCAACATGGTAATCTAAGTGTTAAAATGTTAATAAAAACCTAAGTATTTCTCTCTCTCCCTCATTTCCCTCTGCTTTCACGAAAGAAAAGCTCCAGAGAGCTTTCTGGCAATTTTTATCGCCTCTCCTCCATTCTTCACGATTCGGCTGATTTTCTCCTCCGATCATTGATTCTCCTTCACGTTTGCTTCTCCAACCAACAACCTAGGTAAAGTTCTATGGTTTTGAACGTTAGGTTTCATTGTTTTAGAATTGTTAACGGTTAGGGTTTCGACTGAATTATGTTAGAAATGGTTAAGGTTGTCGTACTTGCACCTCTAAAGAATGTTGTGGATTGGTTTAGGTGAACAAGCTCACGGACAGTACTCGGATTTGCTTAGGACCCGAGGTAAGTCTTCATGACTTGCTTGGCCAATTTTGCCTACACCATAAGAGAGTTTATTGATCGAGGAAATTGATGATGTATGTAGATTGTTAGGTATATGGTTTATGGTTATGAGGTTGGGTAGATTAGGTTATGCAATTAGTTGTGAATGGATAGTTCTGTCTAGATAGTCATGTTATGTTTATGATTATGCTAAACCGAGGATATGTATTGTTCATGCATTCTGTTTTTATGAAAGCATAGAAAATGAATTTACGTATACGTTTTTATGTAAGAAAGATAATGAATAAAATGAAAGAAAGTACGTAAGTGTAATATGTGGGTGGAAAAGGAGTATGGTCGTCCCGTAAGGTTTGGACCAATAGGTGTGCCTACTTTATTTTCTTAAAGAACGAGTATGGTCATCCCGTAAGGTTTGGACCAATAGGTGTGCTTACTTTATTTTCTTAAAGAACGAGTATGGTCGTCCCGTAAGATTTGGACCAATAGGTGTGCCTACTCTATTTTCTTAAAGAACGAGTATGGTCGTCCCGTAAGGTTTGGACCACAAGGTGTGCCTACTCCCTCTATCATGGATCCCAGATAATTGAAGATAGAAAGAAAACAACATGATTTTTATGAATAGCACATGCATTTTCATTTATGAAGCTTATTGAGCCTTTTAGCTCATAAAATGTTTTATGGTGTAGGTAATCTTGAGCAAGATGAGAATGTGGTTCTTACACCCGATGAATGAGTTGATTGAAGAAGAATGTCGTGGGAGTGCACTGTGCAGTCGGTGCGAATTTGACTCGTGGGAGCATAGGTTATGTATTTTGAGGGTTATAGGTTTAAATGGGCTGATGGGTGATTATATAAAATGAATTGCATAGAAACCCATTTTAGGATGCTTGGTGTCTGAATAGTGTAAATACTAACGTTGATGAAATGACAATTGATATTGATGTTTTAAATGTTTCTGGAAGTTCTAAGTGAATGATGTGTAGGTACAGGGAAAAGAATATGAAGGCAGCTCTCTGGACAAAATCTAGAGAGCAAGCCGATAGAGCGCCCTGGCGATCGATCGGGTAATGCATGGTTTAGAGTTGGGATTTTTTAAGTTTAGTTAAGTATTCTGTAAGAAAGTCATCGTCCAAAGTCTGTGGACGAAAAGTCTAAGTAGTCTATGGACAATGAAGTCACGTGGATTGTGGACAACAAAATCACGTGGTCTGTGGACGAAAAGTCTAAGTAGTCTATTGACGTTAGTCTGTGGACGATGGGTTTATGTAGCCCGTGGGCAATGAAGTCACGTGGATTGTGGACAACAAAATCACGTGGTCTGTGGACGAAAAGTCTAAGTCTGTGGACGATAAATTTTAGTTAAGCATTCTGGAAGAGAAAGTCAGTCGTCCACACTGACTTCTGTTTCCAGTCATCCACACTGCCTTTTGTTTCCAGTCGTCCACACTACCTTCTGTTTTCAAACGTCCACACAGCCTTCTGATTTCAGTCGTCCACGCTGTCTTCTATTTCTGATATCCATTCCTGTCTGTTATAATGTCTACCCTTACTGTTTAAATTAATGAAACCCGAGAGAAAAAATACTGTTCCTTCAATGAAACCCGATAGGAAGAGTCGACTTTAATGTTCATTTGAGGAAACTCGAGAGGAATTTAACTGTCTTTAAATGAGTAAGAGGAAAAGAATAAAATTAAAGTTTAAATTTTACGTCATTTTTAGGAATAGTGTTATAGGAAATTAGGGTCGCTACATCATCAAACCCACCAGGACTACCTTAGGGTCATGAAACTCATCATGTCTACTTTGAGGCCATCAAACTCACCAAAGCTATATTAGGGTCATCAAACCCATCAGGACTACTTTAGGGTCATCAAACCCATTAGGTCTACTTTGGGGCCATCAAACCCGCCAAAACTATATTAGGGCCATCAAACCCACAAGGACTATCTTAGGGTCATCAAACTCATCAAGTCTACTTTGGGGCCATCAAACCCACCAAAACATATGTTCGTTTTGTTTCATTCTTTATTTCTTTCTTCATTTAAAACGTATGCATGAAAACCCTTTTATTTCTTTTCTTAAAACATGATGCATGAATGCATGAAATATGCATAATTTGTAAGTATTGATTATTGAGACCTTAAAGTTAGTCTCATCGGGAGGTTAAGGGTTTGGATCAAGAACTGATTGAGAAATTTGAGCATAAGGCCAAATTAGATTAACTAGAAAGTTCAACTTGTGGTTGATTAATTAGAGATTTAGGAGCTTGATAGTATTCGATGCATGGCCAAGAACATGTTGAGTTTAATTAAAAAAGGTGAGTACGGTTATGAGGCTAATGTCGGGTGTTAAGTTTGGGAGTTTCGGCTTAGAGCCATAGAGATTGATGCCAACTATGGATAGAATTGTAGATAGTGGATAGAAAATTAAATTTTGGGGATAGACAAAAGAAATGGACTCGAAGAGTATAGGATGACCATAGGTAGAGGAATAAGACCACTGCTGGGCAAATTTTGAGGACAAAATTTTGTTTAAGGAGGGAATGATGTAACAACCAGCACTTCGGTCAGGTATTTATTCTAAGACTTCTTTTAGTACGGTTGGAGGAATAAGAAATTTACGAGGATCTAAATTTATGGGTATTATTGGTTTGAGTGAAATGTAGGTTTAGTGGCAAAATTGTAATTAAAGTTGATTTGAATCGATATAAATAGAAAAAGAAAAGTCTAAAACCTCACAAAAAACCCCTTCCACGATTCTGCAGCCGACTCCTCCCTCTCTTAGGCGATTCTTTTCTCCAGAACCTTCCCTCTCACACAGCCAGCAATTTCCTCCATCAGCGATAGATTTCTTCGATGTTCAAAGCTCTAGGTAAGGCTTAGATAATGTATTTGTTAAGTTTTGATTTAGGAGTTTATTTTAACTAGAGCTTGAGGTTCTCGGGTTCTTCAATGTTAGAATAAGGGTAATATTTATGAGTTGGTTTTATTAATGGCATTGATGATAGGATTTTGGGTGTTGTTGATGTTCAGGATGAGAATCTGTTATTGGTGTGAATCTGGTAGTTTTAGCACACAAATGCCATTAATGTTATTGAAGGTTAAGCTCTGCATACTAGGTGCTCAGCAAAATGCCTTAGAGGTTTAAGCTAGATTCTAGAATGATTTCTTTAGCTAAGATTTTACCAGCTTTGAGTTTAGATTATTCAGGATATATTTAATATGGAAATATGAAATGTCTAGGTGGAGAAGGATTCAAGTGAAGACACGACATTGCTAAAGAGTCTAGGTAAGTGAGTGTGCTAGGTTTCTGGCCTTAGGGGCCCTACTTCACAAGGGTACTAAGAAATTTGTTTTGATATTGCTTGATGATTTATGGATGACTGAGAGTTATGTTATGTGATGTTCTGTTAGAGTTTATGAAGTCGTTTGTTCTGGTATGATTCTTTCTGTAGTCTGATGATTTAAGTGCATTCATGTTCTTGCATCATGGCTTGTATTCCAAGAATACATGCTCCTTTTATGAATGATGAACAAGAACATGAAAAAAACAAGAACAAGTAAACGATCATGCATATGTCGCTGTCCATTTAATGGACCAAGATTTCTGTCTGCAAGGACCAAGTACACGCACATAAATGAATGATGAACAAGAACATGAAAAGAACAAGAACAAGTAAACGAATAAGTACATGTCACTATCCATTTAATGGACCAAGATTTCTATCCGCAAGGACCAAGTACAGGCACATAAATGAACGATGAACAAGAACATGATTACCATGATATAATCAAGAACACGAACATGAACATGACTCCCCTGATCTGAATAAAGAATGTGAATATGACTTTATTATGTATGCATTCATGAGCATTCATGTTTATGTTGCACTTCTTACTAAGCATAGGCTTATAGTTTAAACCTTATGATGTAGGTGACGAGTTGGAAGGTGAGGACCTCAAGCTGAATGAAAATGTCCAAGTCGGGTTGCTGGATGGTGCTCATGGCATAGATTTTGTGGCTGGGTGGCGATTTTGACCCGTGGAATGCTGCTCTTAGTATGTTTTAATATGACTATGATATTGAGTGAAAGTAAGATAAAGATTTCTATGAACGATAAATATTGTGATAGTTAAGTACTGATATGGTTTAAGAGGATTTTAATATTAAAGGTTTTCAAACGTTTTTCTTTAAGTCTTCTGCTACGCATGTTTAAGTTTTTATGAGTAAAATAGTTTTAATTTGAAATGAGATGTGAGAATATTTATAGAGTAAGCTCCAGAGAGCTAGCCGAACGTTCGCCAGGGGAGGCGATTGATCGGTTGCCTATGTCTTCTGTTTTGTAAGTAAAAACAGTCGTCCAGAGTTGTAAGTAACTCGTTGTCCAGAATTACATGGACGAATATGTCGTCCAGAGTAAGTATATGAGTCCTCGTCCAGAGTTAGGGCCGAGTCCAAGTCCAGAGAATGATGTTGAGTCGTCATCCAAAGTAAATAGTCACGTGGACCATGGACGATAAAATCATGTGGTCCGTGGACGAAATATTTAAGTAAGGCTATGAACGTTCGTCTGTGGACGATGAGTTTATGTAACCTGTGTGTAATGAAGTCACGTGGACCGTGGACGATAAAGTCACGTGGTCTGTGGACGATGAAGTCACTTGAACAGAGAGCGATAAAGTTTAATAGTCAGTGGACGAAAAGTCTAAGTAAGTATGTGGACGATATAATTTAGTTAAGCATTCTGGCAGTATAAGTCAGTCGTCAAGACTGACTTCTGTTCCAGTCGTCCACACTGCCTTCTGTTTTCAAACGTCCACACCGCCTTCATAATTTCCGATTCTGCCCCACTTCTTTTCCTTTAAAACCGAGAGAATCCTCCCTCTTATTTCCTTCTTCAATTCTATTCATGCTTTAAGTTGTTTTCAAGGGTTTCCGATTGAAGTTTTAAACATGATTCTCAATCGATTCAATAAAGTTTCTTTCAAGTAGTTTTCCATTATGTTCAAAAAAAAAATGGGATACAAGAGTCAAGATCTGATATAAGATCACGATAATATAAGTCGCGGCCCATTGGGTTTCGGGTCGTTAAACTAGCGCCTTGTGATGTTGGCCAATAGGCCAAATACATACAACATCACTTAGCTCGAGCCCTTAGCAATTGAAATTAACTTGGTCAATTCATTTCCGTAACCTGAAAACCTAAAACGAATTAACTTTGATTCCAATTCAACTATTCAAAGCATAATGACAATACCAAATCAGTTTCGCAACTGAAATTCAATAGTTCAACTCAAAAGATCAAAACTGAGACATACCCAGAATTTCCTAGTTTTCAACCTATAATTTGTACCAACTTCAAAATTTTGTAACTAATTGTATACTTATCCAAATCCAATAATTCCAAAGCCAAACATTCACTTAAAGGTTCTATTTTAACATGGTGAAATCCATTTATCAAAAACCAAATACCATCAATATAAGAAAATTGAAAATTGGAACTGCCCTCTAAACCCAATTCGGATTTTTGGTTAAACTTTGAAAATCCATAACTAATTGTATACACATCGAAACGCTTCGATTTCAAAGTTCATAGTTTCCCTACAGTATCTATTTTAACATGCCAGAACATTTTTTCCATTCCAAATCTTAAGGTTAGGTCAAAAACATCAAAACCGAAGCTTTCCAGAAAATTTCAGTTTTGAATATATTGTACATTTATGCCAAAACACTCCAAAATCTAAGATTTCTCCATCCATAATTCAAGCAATGTTATTCCAACATAAATATGTATCATTCAAGAGAAAGAGTTGAGTAATACACCCATACATTTCGTGCATCAACCCCAAATCCATAAACCATCAAATATTCAACCAAACCAACACTTTGAGGTCATAAACCTAAAACGCATTTAAAGAAAAACTCAAATCCTACCTTTAAAGCTTCGAAATCAGCAAGAGATGAGGAGAATGCATGGGTTTTCTCTTCAAAACCAGAACGTGAGGGAGGGAAGAGGAATAGAGTTTTCAGTGAGGGAGTAAATTGAGAGAGAGAGGGAAAGAAAAAAAAATGACATGAAAATTTAAATGAAAAAGTACGGGACGACAGTTATGGTATCAGAACCTGTACCCAACCAGAAATGTGGCCTATGAGGACGTTGGGCCCCCGAAAGAGGAGGTGATGGTGTAACGCCCCGAGTTATCAGAACCCGGTTCGTCACACAAAAGCCCGTACATGACTAAAATTTCGACCATATTTTAAAAACTTGCAGCGGAAAATCATTTAAGTAAAAATGGAGTTAAACAAAACTGTAAAAACAATGTTAGAAATATTCGTTGGAAATGTTAAGAAGAAATCGGCCAATGAGAAATAAAGTTTAAACCGTAGGAAACTTGAGAAATCACAGAAGTCAAATGCATCTGCCGATGAGCAAAGTCAACGGAAGAAGCTGAAACAGAAATAGAAGACATCCACCGGTGGCTAACGACAAAATATCCTCTACATCTCTCGATGACGTCAGTCGGATGATTCCCATCATCCATTCGGCTTAAATCTACATCCACCGGTGACTAAACGACAAAACACTTTCTACATCTTCCGGTAAGTTTAAAACACAACATCTACCGATCACTAAACGACAAAAGAAACACTTCCTTCATCATCCGGTAAGTTAATACGCTACATCTTCCGATGGCTTACTGAAGACATCTTCCGATAGGAAATAAACTACATCTTCCGATGGCTTTACTGAAGACATCTTCCGATAGGAAATAAACTACATCTTCCGATGGCTTTACTGAAGACATCTTCCGATAGGAAATAAACTACATCTTCCGATGGCTTTACTGAAGACATCTTCCGATAGGAAATAAACTACATCTTCCGATGGCTTTACTGAAGACATCTTCCGATAGGAAATAAACTACATCTTCCGATGGCTTTACTGAAGACATCTTCCGATAGGAAATAAACTACATCTTCCGATAGGAAATAAACTACATCTTCCGATGGCTTTACTGAAGACATCTTCCGATAGGAAATAAACTACATCTTCCGATGGCTTTACTGAAGACATCTTCCGATAGGAAATAAACTACATCTTCCGATGGCTTTACTGAAGACATCTTCCGATAGGAAATAAACTACATCTTCCGATAGGAAATAAACTACATCTTCCGATAGGAAATAAACTACATCTTCCGATAGGAAATAAACTACATCTTCCGATGGCTTTACTGAAGACATCTTCCGATAGGAAATAAACTACATCTTCCGATAGGAAATAAACTACATCTTCCGATGGCTTTACTGAAGACATCTTCCGATAGGAAATAAACTACATCTTCCGATAGGAAATAAACTACATCTTCCGATGGCTTTACTGAAGACATCTTCCGATAGGAAATAAACTACATCTTCCGATAGGAAATAAACTACATCTTCCGATGGCTTTACTGAAGACATCTTCCGATAGGAAATAAACTACATCTTCCGATGGCTTTACTGAAGACATCTTCCGATAGGAAATAAACTACATCTTCCGATGGCTTTACTGAAGACATCTTCCGATAGGAAATAAACTACATCTTCCGATGGCTTTACTGAAGACATCTTCCGATAGGAAATAAACTACATCTTCCGATGGCTTTACTGAAGACATCTTCCGATAGGAAATAAACTACATCTTCCGATGGCTTTACTGAAGACATCTTCCGATAGGAAATAAACTACATCTTCCGATGGCTTACTGAAGACATCTTCCGATAGGAAATAAACTACATCTTCCGATAGGAAATAAACTACATCTTCCGATGGCTTTACTGAAGACATCTTCCGATAGGAAATAAACTACATCTTCCGATGGCTTTACTGAAGACATCTTCCGATAGGAAATAAACTACATCTTCCGATAGGAAATAAACTACATCTTCCGATAGGAAATAAACTACATCTTCCGATGGCTTTACTGAAGACATCTTCCGATAGGAAATAAACTACATCTTCCGATGGCTTTACTGAAGACATCTTCCGATAGGAAATAAACTACATCTTCCGATAGGAAATAAACTACATCTTCCGATGGCTTTACTGAAGACATCTTCCGATAGGAAATAAACTACATCTTCCGATAGGAAATAAACTACATCTTCCGATGGCTTTACTGAAGACATCTTCCGATAGGAAATAAACTACATCTTCCGATAGGAAATAAACTACATCTTCCGATAGGAAATAAACTACATCTTCCGATAGGAAATAAACTACATCTTCCGATAGGAAATAAACTACATCTTCCGATGGCTTTACTGAAGACATCTTCCGATAGGAAATAAACTACATCTTCCGATGGCTTTACTGAAGACATCTTCCGATAGGAAATAAACTACATCTTCCGATAGGAAATAAACTACATCTTCCGATGGCTTTACTGAAGACATCTTCCGATAGGAAATAAACTACATCTTCCGATGGCTTACTGAAGACATCTTCCGATAGGAAATAAACTACATCTTCCGATGGCTTACTGAAGACATCTTCCGATAGGAAATAAACTACATCTTCCGATAGGAAATAAACTACATCTTCCGATGGCTTTACTGAAGACATCTTCCGATAGGAAATAAACTACATCTTCCGATGGCTTTACTGAAGACATCTTCCGATAGGAAATAACTACATCTTCCGATGGCTTTACTGAGACATCTTCCGATAGGAAATAAACTACATCTTCCGATGGCTTTACTGAAGACATCTTCCGATAGGAAATAAACTACATCTTCCGATGGCTTTACTGAAGACATCTTCCGATAAGAATAAAACTACATCTTCCGACCAGCCTAATCATACATCCACCGGTGACGTCAGCCGGATGATTCATTCATCCGATTGACTTAACCATGCATCCACCGGTGAGACAAACTACACATACCGATAGAGAACAGATTATCAACTAAACATCTGCCGATAGACTTCATCTACCGACAGAGAGCAGAACAACCATCCTAACTACGGAAAGGAATTTTCTCACTTCACTTAAACATTTCAGACCATTGCATTACTAAAATTCTGTAAGAACCAACATTTAAAATCCCACAGAAATACTATCATCAGAAAATCTCAAAACGTATTCAAAACATTAAAAACCTCTACTGTCATGAAAACTTAACATACTCAGACTGAATCCTTAACTACTAGCCTTCCATACTATCAGCCATCAGTTAAGCCGCCCCATCAGCTGCCAGATCATTGAATAGATGCACTCCTCCAACCCGACTAGTCCTTAGTGAACTCAGTAAACACACCTGCTGTCACTTCTTCACCTACATCACAAAACTCATCTATTAGCCTAATGCTAAGTAAATAAAGCAATAAAGAAATGATATGCTGAAACATAAATCCTGAACATGCAGTTCTTTCTATCTCTCTGTTGCACATCGTTTGTTTACTGAATAGATCCCTTGATTGCCCTTGGGAGTGGGATCAATTCTCCCAATGCTATAAATCCTCATAATCAGTTAAGGGGTGGATTAGTTCCCTTAACTGCCAATGCAGTTTAATCTGTATACATCCTCTTCATTAGTTAAGGGGTGGATGAAATCCCTTAATAGCTGTTCTGATCCCTCAGACCTCTTGGGAGTGAGATCAATTCTCCCAATGCTATAAATCCTCATAATCAGTTAAGGGGTGGATTAGTTCCCTTAACCGCCAATGCAGTTAAATCTGTACTCGTCTTACCATAATATTACATGAAAGTTCATTTTCGTATACTTTCAAAAACATGATGCATAACATACAGAAAATACTCAAACATCCATAAACCTACTGTTTTGTGATGTAGGCCCGAAGACACACACAATACTTCACTTACCTGGATTCCTGGGGATTGTTTGGGTTGTTAACCACTTTGGGTTTTGGCTCAACCTAAAACCGTAGACAGTGTATTAGTTAAACTTCATTCTAAACTATTCGGAAATCTAGGGAAACTAGTTTGGAGACTCTAATCATTGTGCATTCCCGATTTCAACTTAAACCGAAACCACCACTAACTTACCGCCTTCCCAAAAACTCATATATCATCCCTCCTACCAGCGATAGACACAATGTAGCAAGGAATAAAAGCAAAACTCACCAAGTTCGGAGAAAACCGCTGGAGAAAGTCGAAGGGGTCTCCTATCGCGTTATGCTAAGCTGAGGAGCTGAGAATGGAGAGGAAATAAAATGAACAGTGGCGGCTACTTCATTAATAGTTTCCTTAAATACGTTATCCACCTTTTAAATTTCTAATTACCCTAATGCCCTTGCCTAGTCATCCTCTAACCCTACATTTAATATTGTCATATAAATTGTGCCATTGGTTTAAAAGGAATAGAGAAACGGTTTAATAGAATCGGGTATTACAGATGGTGACAACCCGAATAAGGGGTCCGACGCAATCCCACATCGCTTAAGGGAAAGATGGAAATGAAACATATGCAAAGGATACCTCCCCTAGAAAGTAAGATGTTTTTTGTAGTACAATTGCACCGGATCCCATTAGAAATTTGAAGTTAAGAGTGCTCAGGTGAGAGCAGTACCAAGTTGGGTGACCACTTAGGAAGTCCTCGTTGAAAATAAATTCGTGAGTACGATTGCAGTACAAACCTCGGGGATCTAAGCCCGAGTATAGGCAAATCCCAGATTGTTATTAAGTGGACAATATCTTACTGGAAAAGACGGGTCGTTACAAATAGTATCAGAGCCTGTACCCAATCGG
Organism: Begonia masoniana; assembly: GCA_022432975.1. Classification (NCBI taxonomy): domain Eukaryota; kingdom Viridiplantae; phylum Streptophyta; class Magnoliopsida; order Cucurbitales; family Begoniaceae; genus Begonia; species Begonia masoniana. Next base: position 7,878,413 of record CM039506.1, read on the forward strand.
AAATGTGGCCAATAAGGACGTTGGGTGTTGCGAAAAATCGTACTACGCAAGTGCACGTGTCGCAGAAGTAATAAAGTGTATATAAAAGTACGAGTGTCGATCCCACGAGGAATAATTGTGTTAAATAATGAATATTTAATTTTTAGTTTAATTTGAAAAGAAACAATAAATTTAGTGATTTGGATTTTTATTAAAACTAAAATAATTCAAATAAAATAAGTGAACAATTTAAATTAAATATTCTAAAATAAAGAAGTAAGATTATATGTTGAGAAAATTCAGGGTTCCGATTTCACTTAGCTAATCCTATTTATTTAACCTAATTCAAGTAATTAAATCCTATTCCTTCGTGTTGATGGCAATTTCACGAAAATATTCATCAATCTCTCTCGAGCAAAAACAAACTTATTCAATTAACGAATTATCACCTCTCGGTCTCTAATCCTGAGAATTAATTGAACACATTAAGAGTAAGAAATTATAATACCACTCAAACGCCCTAACTATCTCTAGTCTAGGATCCTTTTTAAGGCAAAATATTCAGTGCACGGTTAAATTCTCCGCTCTCGCATCCCGAATTAACCCTAAAGTTCTTAGTTTTGGTGATCAAGCAAACCTAAGTATTACGTTCAGAATAAATTACTCAACACAGAACAGAAACAGAAAATAAAATACTTGAATTAAGAAAAATAAACAATCATAGAAAAGTTACATCGAAACCCTAGAACAGGAAATTAGTTCATACTAAAAGATAAATAAACAACGATAATAATACTAAGTTGCATAATTAAAATGAAGAAATAAAAGGAAAAATAAAAAAATAGCTGTCGCCGGAATTGCTCCTCGCCGAAAATCGCCTCGGTGAAGCTCTCTGCCGCTGCTCTCTCGCCGTTCTCTTTTTTAGGTTTGCGCTTCGGTATTTAATGTGATCTTAATGGTTGAGATTTAATTTTGCTTCAGATCAATGGCTCGGATTAAAACACGTTATCTTTCCATATAACAGTTGCTTGGCGATCGGTCTCTGGCTGTGTAAGGCGCACGGTCGCTGTATTCTTCTGCTCCATCTTCATGTAAATGTGTGGCAGCGATCAATCTCTGTAGTTTATAGGAATTGATCGCTTCCTCTTTTATGTGTAATGTAACATAGCGATCTATCTCTGGCACTTGTAGAGATCGATCGCTGATTCTCTTTAAGTGCTTCAACCGGATCAGTGTAGCGGCGATCGATCTCTGCATTAGATGGAGATCGATCGCTGCTTGAAATTTATCCAATAGCAGTTCACTGGCTGGCGATCGATTTCTGGACGGTTTAGAACTCGATCGCTGCTTGCTTCCTGTGGCGATTATAGTGTGTGGCGATCGATCTCTGTGAATTCATGGAGATCGATCGCCACTTCTCCTTCAATTCTCTTCATGTATGGCTACCGATCTCAAGATTGTTTGGAGATCGGTAGCCACTTCTTCTTTATTCAACATTTTCAACATTTTCTTTCTGTTCCTATTTGTCTGCACACTCACGCAAATCTCGTCAAATTCTTCCAAATCACTTGAGTAAAACTTATCGTTTCAAGTATTAAAGAATATAAATAAGTGCGTAAAATACACACTTATCACACCCCCAAACTTGAATGAAAGCTTGTCCTCAAGCGAACACAAATAATCATAGAAAATCAAACAAAATTTATTCAAGAATTAAAAATTAAAGTCGGCAAAACATTTCAAATTTCTATGGTAAAATTATTTAATTCATAGTTCGCAGCATTTCGTCTCAGCTTGATAATTGCATGCAAACAAACTATCTAGATAAACACTTTCAATAATATCACTCATGATATCACATTGATAGAAACTTAATCAGAAATTCTTGTGTGTGTTCGTGCTCAAACTCATTCTCATTTAACTGATAGATCTATAATTGTGTCTTATGAGAAGGGTAATAAAAATAACTCTCAGGGTCACTCCATCCACTCTTATTGTTCATCAGTCTTGCTGATAAGTGTGTATTTTTACACACTTTATTGTACTCTTTAATACTTGAATTGATAAGTTTTACTCAAGTATATGAAAATTCTAATATATTTGGTGAGTGTGTAGAAAAAATTGGAGAATTACAGGTTTCGGTGAAATCAGAGCAATTGTCGATCGATCGGATATTTTAATTGTTTTAATCTCAACCGTTGATCAATCAGGCTATTTTAATTAATTGAAGTGTTTAAATCTGGACCGTTGAAGATTGTTTTAATCTTAGCCGTCGAAGATGATTATGGGCTGGGCTTCAAATTAATTAATAAATAGGTTATATGTTAACCTAATTATTCATTCAGCCCTAGCGAGAGCCCCAGAGAGCGGGAGCGAGACGGAGACCGGATCGAAGCGAGAGCTTCGAGAATTGATTTTCAGCATAGTTTTTCTTTCCCTTTCTATTCTGAACTATGAACTTCTTTATTATTCTTATTGTTTTTCTTTATTTTAGTATGAACTAAATTTATTTTCTAGGGTTATGATGTAACTGAAACTTGACTGTTTAATATTTCTGATTTAGTTTTTATTTTCCTTTTTCCGATATCGTGTTGAGTATTCTTGTCTGTTCTTCATGCTTAATTTTGCCTGATCACCAAAGTTAAGATTTTTAGGGTTGTTTCAAAAGACGGAAGTTGCGAAATAACTGGGCACTGATGAGTTTACCATGAACTGTTTCTAGACTAGGGATAGCTAGGACTTTTGTGTAGTTTTATGATTTTCTGCACTTAATGTATTCAACTGATTTGAGTTTGAGACCGGGAGGTGATAACCTGTTAGTTGGATAATATTATTATAGCTCGGGAGAGAATAATAATTAAAATAGAAAAATTGCTGTCAACACGTAGGATTAAGAAATATTAACTAAATTATGGATATTAAATAGGAAAGTGGATGTGAAATCAGAATCCCTAGATTCTTTCTTGATATTTACCAAATCTTTAATTATTTTCCTGCCATTTATTTTAGTTACCTAATTTGTTTATTTCAATTATTTTAGTTATTTAATTGTTTAATTTAAAATCAAATAAAAATCAAATCTTCTTAATAAAAATTAAAGTATTTTAGTCCAATTAATTTAAAATTAACTTAATTTAATATTTTAGTAAAACTATTCCTCGTGGGTTCGACTCTTACTTATAAACTATATTACTTGTGCGACACGTACACTTGCGTATCACGATTTTTCGCAACACTTGCCCATAATTCACTAATAACAAATGTGAATAAACAGAATAAAAGTCGATAGGTCTTTAATTAAGCTTGTAATGTAAGGCCGGGTTATAAGGTAGGAAATTTTTGGATTCAAGCGAAACTCTATAGCACAATCCATCCTTATGCCACCCTCACTCCTTACACTCACTTGAACTCTTTTCTAATCAGTTAACTCAATAATCACCCCCCCAAACTTGTCTCACTCTCTATTTTTCAAAACTAACTCCTTTGTCAATGTCTTTACTAACAAACATAAAATACAAATAATGATGAGAACAACAAACTAAATAGCACATAAAAATTGTTCTACCAGTGAACAATTCAACTTTCTACTAACTTTGAATTTTTCTCTTTTTTTTTTTTTTTTTTTTTTTTTTTTTTTTTTTTTTTTTAATAAAATCCCAAAATACTACAACTTAGACAATTGACAAAAGAATTAGTTCTGATTCTCACCACTACTTTCTCCAACTCTCCCCACAATATATACCCACAACCCTGTGCTCAATAAACAGGATAGTCAAAATAATTTCAGGGTAGGCTAAGTTATGGTTGACAAAATAGTAGTAAATGAAGGTTCAAATAGGAGACTAAGGGTGCCATTTAAATGACACAAATAGGGTATGTCAATAAAGGCTCAAACGGTTCAAAAATGGCCTAAGTCATTCTTTTATTTATGCAAAAATCACAATTTGTATTCATGAATGCAGGGCAAAACCAAGACAATTTAATCCTCACTAATCACTCACTAAATTTAAATGGAGTTCACTCCCTTTCAGTGTTTGCACTCAAGCACTCCCTTACTGTTTAGGCTCTCGATCTCAAGACACAATTTATATCATTATCAGCTAAATTGAACAAGAATGAACATTTCCACACAAACAAGTCTAACTTCCTAAGATTCAATCAATGCTACTATCATAAATTATACTATCTCAGAATTTATCTCAGAAGTTAAAAACATGCGTCAATCAAAGGTGCAATCATCGACACTTTGAACAGATGAAATAATTAATAATACCATAGAATTCTAAATATTAAGCAGACTTCATAATATTTAGCAGACTTACACCCCCCCAAACTTGAAATAAACATTGTCCCCAATGTAAATAAAGCATATACGAAAAATAAGAAAGGGGATAGTGTACCTCGTGTGGGGCCCGGCAGCAGTGTGGTGGCGCTTCGGTTGGAGGAGCAATCGATCAAAATTTTTTTTTTTTTTTTTTATAAACAACTAAATGAATAAATAAAAACCGAAAAATGAAAATACTTAAAGCAGGAAATGAAAATACGAGAGAAAAAAAAAATGAAGTAAGAAGAAAATAAAAAGAAAGAAAGATAAAAAAGAACGAATTAAAAAAAATAGAATTAGAATACAATAAAATAAAATAAAGGAAAATAAAAGAAAACAAAAAAATAAGAAAAAATAAATTCAGGAAAATAAATGACTAATTAATCTAAAATAAAAATTACTTAGAAAAAGAAAAAGGAAAGATAAAAAGAAAATAAAATAATAAATAACAGAACAGAAAGTAAAATAAAATAAAAATAAAAATGAAAATAATAATAATAATAATAAAATGATAAACTGAATAAAAGAATTTAAAATAACTGAATCGGACCCTATTTAAAAGCAAAAAAAAAAAATAAATAAATAACATAAAAGAAACAATAAATAAATAAAAAGACAATAAAATGAGAAACTAAAGAAAATTAAAAATAACAGTAAGAAAGAAGAAAAATTAAATGATAAAAAGAAAATAAAATGACTTAATCGGAACCTATTTAAAGAAAAATAAAAATAAAAAACAAGAAATAAAGTAAATAGAGAAAATAAAATGAAATAAGAAACTAAAACATAAAAAAATAGAAATAATAATAATAATAAAAATAAATAACAAATGGGTTACAAATGATTTTTTTTTTTTTTTTATTTTTTATTTTTTATTTTTTATTTATTTATTTATTTATTTATTTTAATAAAATTAAATAAAAATAAAAATAAAAATAAACAAAACTAATGCAAACAAAAATTGAAATAACAAACTAAAAAGGATACTTGGGTGGGTTGCCTCCCACCTAGCGCTTGTTTTAATGTCAACAGCCCGACACCATATTTCTTCATGTTGGGTCGAAATTTATGATGGACTTTGCATTTTCACATGTATTGTCCCAATATGGTAACCATTGTTGCCCATTTATCAATTTATCATTCGCCAGAACTTTGTTGTAGTCGGGTGGTTTCTTTATATGTGGTAGGACCCGTAATGGCGACTCCCCCAAACTTTCAACATACTGCTTCTCATTAGGCTCAAGAGAATTGTTTGGTTGACGTGAAGCCTCTATTGGGTATTCCAATGATTTATACACCTTGAATGTGACATCTTCATCTTGTACGTGCAATTTAAGCTCTCCTTTTCTTAGATCAATGACAGCTCCCCCTGTTGCTAAAAATGGACGACCTAATATTATCGGGATGCCTCGGTCTTCCTCCATATCAAGAATCAAGAAATCAGCGGGAAAAATAAACTTGTCGACTTTGATTAGGACATCTTCAATAATCCCATACGGATGCTTTATAGAGCGATCGGCCATTTGTAGAACTACACTTGTGGGCTTTGCTTCACCAATACCCAGCTTACGAAATATAGATAGCGGCATCAAATTTATACTAGCACCCAAATCACATAATGCCCGCTCAAAAATAGACTCCCCAATTGCACATGGTATGGTGAAACTTCCCGGATCTTTCAATTTTTGCGGAAGCTTCCATTGAACAATTGCACTACATTCCTCAGTCAAAGCGATTGTGCCATATTTGTCAATTTTTCGTTTATGAGACAAGATATCTTTCAGAAACTTTGCATATTTGGGCATTTGCTCGAGTGCCTCTGCGAATGGAATGTTGATGTGGAGCTTTTTAAAGATATCAAGAAACTTAGAAAACTGATTATCAAGCTTCACATTTTTCAGGCGTTGTGGAAAAGGAACTTTTGGAACTTTTGGAATGATCTCCCTTGGGATCTGAGGTGGAGCTTCCAGTAGCTCTTGATCCTTTGATGTGGACTCGGATGATGACGAATGCACTCCGTCATGTGCGACCACTTTCTTATTTTCTTTGACGCAATTTTCAATAACTTTTCCACTCCTAAGTGTGATGGCATTGCAATGTTCTCTGGGGTTGATTTCAGTGGAACTGGGCATTGTACCTTGTGGGCGTCCATTTAGTGCAGCTGCCATCTGGCCCATTTGCGTTTCTAAGCTTCGAATTTGGGCCGACTGGTTCTGTAAGGTGGTTCTTGTTTCAGCCATAAATTTATTTGTGTGCTCCCCCATTTCAGCAATTATATTGTTGGTGCGTTCTCCCATCTTGGCAATTAATTCCTCCAGATTAGATTGTCTTTCAGGAAACTGAGGTCCCGGCTGATTAGCTTGTGGCATCTGTATGGCGTTGTTCGGGTTCTTCCAAGAGAAGTTCGGATGATTGTTGCGCCCCCCATTATAGTAATTACCGGAATCTTGTAGCGTCGGTCTATTGTAGTTTCCCACATATTGGGCTTGTGCAGAAGAGCCACTAGCCATTAGGTTCCCTTGTTGACAGTTTTCACTAGCATGTGGCCCTTGACACCATTGACATTGTATGATCGGGGAATGGATGGCATTAACTATAGCTTGATTTCCTTGGAGGTGCTGAGTGAGAGATGCAACTTGTGTAGTCAATGCTTTTATTGCTTCCATTTCTGGTGTATTTGACTGCCTCCTCAAAATCTGACGTTCAACTGGGCACTGATCATTATTGAGGGATAACTCTTCTAACAGGTTAAATGCCTCCACTTCTGTCTTAGATAATAGTGACCCACCAGCTGCTGAGTTGACAAGCGTCCGTGTAGAACTTGATAGGCCGATGAAGAATGTCTGTATTTGCATCCATTGTGGTAAACCATGCTGGGGGCATTTTCTTAAAAGCTCCTTGAATCGGCTCCATGCTTCATAAATTGTCTCACCATCGTATTGAGTAAAATTGGTGATCTCATTTCGGAGTCTTGCCATCTTTTCAAAGGGAAAGAACTTAGATAAAAATTTCTGAATCAATTCATTCCACGTCGTAATTGAATCTGACGGTAAAGAGTGTAACCAATTCTTTGCACAATCTCTCAGTGTGAAGGGGAATAACCTGAGCTTGATAGCATCCTCAGAGACATTATGGTATTTAATAGTGTCACAGATCTCGACGAAGCTAGCAATGTGATCCTTAGGGTCCTCATTAGGCAAGCCACAAAATTGATACTGTTGGATCATTTGTATTGTTCCCGGCTTTATTTCAAAATTATTGCACGTGATAGCCGGTTTTCGAATTGCTGATTGAACTCCGTCCATGGATGGCATAACATAATCTAGCAATGTTCTTCTCCCGACTCCCTCAACCTCGACAATCTGTTGTATATGAGCATTTTGATCATGAGCATTTTGATTATCTGCCATAATTGCTTGTCTTGTTTCCCTTCGATTTTTACGGCAAGTTCGTTCAATTTCAAGATCGATAGGGATTAGGTTGGCAGTACCTAATTTTCGCATGCACCTGCAATGTGCAAATAATGTAATTTAAGCTTAGCAGCAAAAGATAATTCAAATATAAACTAAAATAAAATAATTCAATAATAACAAAATTTATTCCCCGGCAACGGCGCCAAAAACTTGTTGCGAAAAATCGTACTACGCAAGTGCACGTGTCGCAGAAGTAATAAAGTGTATATAAAAGTACGAGTGTCGATCCCACGAGGAATAATTGTGTTAAATAATGAATATTTAATTTTTAGTTTAATTTGAAAAGAAACAATAAATTTAGTGATTTGGATTTTTATTAAAACTAAAATAATTCAAATAAAATAAGTGAACAATTTAAATTAAATATTCTAAAATAAAGAAGTAAGATTATATGTTGAGAAAATCCAGGGTTCCGATTTCACTTAGCTAATCCTATTTATTTAACCTAATTCAAGTAATTAAATCCTATTCCTTCGTGTTGATGGCAATTTCACGAAAATATTCATCAATCTCTCTCGAGCAAAAACAAACTTATTCAATTAACGAATTATCACCTCTCGGTCTCTAATCCTGAGAATTAATTGAACACATTAAGAGTAAGAAATTATAATACCACTCAAACGCCCTAACTATCTCTAGTCTAGGATCCTTTTTAAGGCAAAATATTCAGTGCACGGTTAAATTCTCCGCTCTCGCATCCCGAATTAACCCTAAAGTTCTTAGTTTTGGTGATCAAGCAAACCTAAGTATTACGTTCAGAATAAATTACTCAACACAGAACAGAAACAGAAAATAAAATACTTGAATTAAGAAAAATAAACAATCATAGAAAAGTTACGTCGAAACCCTAGAACAGGAAATTAGTTCATACTAAAAGATAAATAAACAACGATAATAATACTAAGTTGCATAATTAAAATGAAGAAATAAAAGGAAAAATAAAAAAATAGCTGTCGCCGGAATTGCTCCTCGCCGAAAATCGCCTCGGTGAAGCTCTCTGCCGCTGCTCTCTCGCCGTTCTCTTTTTTAGGTTTGCGCTTCGGTATTTAATGTGATCTTAATGGTTGAGATTTAATTTTGCTTCAGATCAATGGCTCGGATTAAAACACGTTATCTTTCCATATAACAGTTGCTTGGCGATCGGTCTCTGGCTGTGTAAGGCGCACGGTCGCTGTATTCTTCTGCTCCATCTTCATGTAAATGTGTGGCAGCGATCAATCTCTGTAGTTTATAGGAATTGATCGCTTCCTCTTTTATGTGTAATGTAACATAGCGATCTATCTCTGGCACTTGTAGAGATCGATCGCTGATTCTCTTTAAGTGCTTCAACCGGATCAGTGTAGCGGCGATCGATCTCTGCATTAGATGGAGATCGATCGCTGCTTGAAATTTATCCAATAGCAGTTCACTGGCTGGCGATCGATTTCTGGACGGTTTAGAACTCGATCGCTGCTTGCTTCCTGTGGCGATTATAGTGTGTGGCGATCGATCTCTGTGAATTCATGGAGATCGATCGCCACTTCTCCTTCAATTCTCTTCATGTATGGCTACCGATCTCAAGATTGTTTGGAGATCGGTAGCCACTTCTTCTTTATTCAACATTTTCAACATTTTCTTTCTGTTCCTATTTGTCTGCACACTCACGCAAATCTCGTCAAATTCTTCCAAATCACTTGAGTAAAACTTATCGTTTCAAGTATTAAAGAATATAAATAAGTGCGTAAAATACACACTTATCATTGGGCTCCCGAAAGGAGAGTGATTGTGACGACGCAAAAAAGGGTCGGACGCAACTCCACATCACTTGGGGAGAAGATGGAAATGAAACATATGTAAATGATACCTCCCCTAGAAAGTATGTGACAGCCCGAAACCGGAACCCAATCGGGGTCCAGGATCGGAGCCATCACTCCGGGACAGTTGACAGAAAACGGTGACTATTTTTTTTTTTTCAAAACGGGACGGGGAACAGAACGTTTACAAACTTTAAAACTTCACCGAGAGAAAGAGTTCTCTGGGGGTTGAAAGCAAAACGGGATTCAAATCGGATAACAGAAGAGAACGAAAATACAGGAAGACAGGGACATTAAAGAGAACTTAAACTGGGAAGAAGTATACTGTGAAAGGATACGGTGTATAACAGAACTATGCACAATTCGGAGATGAATAACAGAAGAGAAGAAATGGCGAAGAAAATAATTAAACAGAATGGACAGGAAGTGAACCAGAAATCATAAGCATAAAAGCAGGAAGCTGTTGGGCGAAAGGCGTATGACGTCATCGGAAGAGAAGACGACGTCAACCGGAAGACAAAATTATAAACTGGGCGGAAGACTTATGCTGACGTCAACCGGAAGACATAATTTATAAACTGGGCGGAAGACTTATGCTGACGTCAACCGGAAGACAAAGTTTTAAACTGGGCGGAAAGCATCGGCAGGGGAAAGCAGTAACTGGGATCGGCAGGTGCGATGACGTCATCGGAATGAATGGTGACATCATCGGAATGAGAAAACAGCATGTGGAAACCGGCAGATTGTGATGACGTCATCCGAAAATGGGTGACGTCAACCGGCAGATGAAGTAGGCCAACATAACCGGCAGAGGCAGATAGCAACACAATCGGCAGGAGGTGATGACGTCAGTCGGAAGATGATCTGACGTCATCGGCAGATACAGTCAATGAACGAAATTGGCAGGAGATGATGACGTCAGTCGGAAGATGATCTGACGTCATCGGCAGAGGAAGTTTAAAACAGACAGAATGAGCAGTAAAAATCGGCAGACGCAGACATCAAATGAAACCGGCAGGAGTAAACCTAAAACAGAATCACTCTCTGACGGTAGAGGCAGGCAAAGCCCCTACCGGAAGATGTAATCGGAATTTAAGGACAGAATTTACAACTTTTGACAGAGAGGCATATAAACGGAGAACACAAATCCAGAAGGCATAAAAGTTTCAGACCTTCAAACCCGGATCTAAATACGGTTTTAGAACATAACAGAAACTAGAAAACTTATCAGAATTTCAGAAGAACAACTGTTAGAATTTCTCCATGACCAGAGACAATTCATGCACGAATCAAAGAAAGATTCCCAGAATGGTTTCAATACATTTCAAATCTAAATACAACTGTCGAATACAGAGGTTTTAAACATCAGCACTGGTTTTTATACCTCATTTTGAAGATCCCAAAAGTTTTACAGAACTTGACATAGACTTCAAACGTTTAAAACCCCAAAACAACTTGTACAAAACTTAACATAACTTTACATTAAAAACACATCCTCACAGGAATGACACTTGTCTGACTGCAGCAACCTTCCCGTGAACTCCTCCCGCCAACTACATCAATTCATCAGTTTGAGGCTCAAGCTCCTCATCTGGAAGATCCGTACCTACAACAGGGAGTTCATCTATGAGCCTAGAGCTCAGTAAGAACATGACATGCAGTGTGCATATGCTATGCATGAACATTTTTCAAATACATGAACATTACATTACATTACGTTTCACTGGACAGGAAGGTATAAGTGGGAGGAGGAGCTGGCGCAACAGGATGTACATGCCACTTCAGGACATAACAGGAGTACTTGATAGGATGCCAGTCCTCGTCCACACTTAACCGTACATTACATTACAGATTTTATCTTACTTACTTCAAAACCAGTGCTGAAAACATTTGCATGATTTTACAGGAAACGTGTATGCATGAATAAGTGCGATGCCTAAACTTAACATTCACAGATAGCAGAATGAACACAACAGGGAAAACAGAATATAATGGAAACATGTTTAACTTAAAACATAACCTGAAATCCTAACTACCCGAACCAAACCTAGTACCTCCAAGTTGTAGGGCCTTAAGGGCCAACGTAGGTGCATGAACTGACATGAACTTACCTGGTTGCTGCGGTGTCAAATGCTCGAATGTCCCTGGAACGCTCGGATCTGTAGCATGCATGAAGAGGTATTAAACAGCTGCAAATGTTAACTAATATCTCGTAGGAAATGCAGCAAACACATTTCAACACTTTAGAAAACACACCAACGTGTTTTCATCCAAAAAAACAGTGGGTTTTCACCGAAAACCGAAACCTAAACTTCGGTAAAACTCACCTTAAACTTGTCCAAATTTATTAGTGTGAGTAGATGCTTACCTTTGCTAAAGAAAACGGAGAAATGCTAGAGAAACAAGGCGTGGAAGTTTCGTCTTAATCGCCTGAAAGAGAGAAAACAGAGAGTGCTTCACGTAGAGTGAAGAGAAAAGAGGAAGGATGGAAGAGAAAAGGCATTGGCTCCTTCAGCAAGTCTTTGCCAAGTGTCACTCATCCACTTGATCTTTCCCAACCACCTTAATTGCTTCCCTATTTACCCCTCCATTGGTTTTTAACTAATTTGCTTTGTTTTGGTTACACATTAGTTTAGTTTCACTAAACATTTTCAACAATTCAACCAAAACATATGTTGTATAAATACAAATGTTAATCCCGCATAAATGATTCGGGAAAACAATTACGTGGCAGAAATGCCGGGTGTTACAAAGTAAGATGCGTTTTGTAGCACAATTGCAGCAGATCCTATCAGAACTCCGAAGTTAAGAGTGCTCGGACGAGAGCAGTACCAAGTTGGGTGACCACTTGGAAAGTTCTCGTTGAAAAAAAATCTGTGAGTACGATTGCGGGGCAAACCTCGGGGATCTAAACTCGAGTATAGGAAAATCTCGGAGCCGAGTATAGACAAATCTCGAATCGTTACAAAGTGAACAATATCTTACTGGAAAATATGGGTTGTTACATCACTTGCCATAACTGAGTGACCGGTCGCTCATTTCTTAGCGTATCATTTTATGTATTAAACAAGCCAATTAAATTCAGTAATTAACATAAATTTATATGCTAGTTAATTTCATGGTTGTACGGTCAAAAATACAAGTCTATATATAAATATAAACTGCACTCGTCATTATAAACACATGTAGATAATAGATTCAACATACAATGTACTTTTCTGATCAATTTATGTATGACAAACTAATTTTAGATTAAATTATCATTGCTTCACTGCCTAACTTAGATATTGTTTTTATTTTAATTTATTAATGTTTTCAACTTCTTTTGTCGTGTTTTGAGGTGGTAATATATATATAAATTATTGTAAATAATTAAAGTTTGTCATATATACTTAATTTGACTGAAAAATAGGTTTTCGGTTCTTTAAAACCTAACCGAACCGAACCAATTCCTACCCCTAGTTTCTGGAACGTCTTTGGTGCCAATGTACTTCTTGTATCAGAAAACACTCGGCCACCTGCACAAGACAATTTTGACGTAACTGTCAATATCGGCACCGTTAGTACATTAGGCTATGATGGAAAGCACAAAGAAAAAAAAAATTTGTGCTTTCCACCATGGCATGATATTGAAATCGTTATCTTTATCTTCTATTGGAACCAATGGTTGACCAAGAAAACAATGTAAATATGAAGCATTACTAGTTCTCGAAATGCTTGTAACAACATTTTACTCTTAAAATTTGTAAATGAATTACAGGAAAAAGAAAAACAAGTTGCAACATTAAAAGAAGAATATTTTGGTATAAATTTGAACCATTTAATCAAATATTAATTGTATTTATAATGACCTTGTGATCAGTTTTTCCATTGATTCAGATGAAATATTCTTTGGACGGCAACAAAATAATCTTTTATCTCATTCTTAAGAAAAATAGATGTTTTGTGCTATTGAAAGATGGATTTTAACAGTTAGAATAGTTAATGACTTAATGTGTAATAATTTATCATCGTTAACATTTTGTTTATAAAAAGTATAAATTTCATTTAATCTAGTGTCAAAATAACTTAAAACTTTACTAATTTTAAATTCATCATTCTCATAAATCATATTTAACCAACTTTTAAGGCCTCTTTTTTATATCTAGGGTCAACAACATCTAACAAAATCACTACATGTAAATCGTCATCATTAAAAGATTTATAAAAATTTGTTTAGTTTAAACAATTTAACAAAATACATTGTAATTAAAAAACAAATAACAAAAAGTAGTAAATTGAATAAGAGCATGACAAACACTAGGACTACATATCATGCAAAAAAATTTCATACACAAATCAAAAGCTTTAAGAAATGTCTTACGACTTTCGGATACAACCAATCGCACTCATGGGCATAATAATATTATCTTGTGTGATAACTTCATGCAACATAAATTTACAACTTCTTTATATTCACAGCTAAGGTTAGATAAACATTTCATATGTTGAGTTCCACATACGTGGCAAATCAAAACTACTTCATCTATTTTTATTCCTACAACATTTCATGAATAATTCGTGATTAGCTTGCGAAAAATTAAGATTCTTGACTATATTTCTAATTTTAGAAATAGAATCTTAAAATAGTCAATTCATCTTGTATGATAAAATTAAAAATATGTGCACAACAACAAACACGAAATTTAATCCTAATAGCGATGATATATAATGAGCCCAAAAAATTTGGCAACATCATTGTTGGAGACGCTATCTAAAATCCAACAATATATTTTAGTTAATATATGTTAACTCTTAAGTTATTTTAAAATAGCATTTTCAATAACATTATAATAACCTTTTTTTCCCAGTAAGATATTGTATACTCTGGGGATTGGATTGTATCTCAATATCCTCCTCTCACGGCTTTACTTGGCGAGGACTTCCCAATCGGTCACCCAACCTAGTACTACTCTCGCCGAAGCACTTTTAACTTCGGAGTTCTTATGGGATCTGTTGTCAATTGTGCTCCAAAACGCGTCTTACTATCTTGGGAAGGTTTCCTTACATATGTTTCATTTCCATATACTTCCCCAAGCGATGTGGGATTGTGACGACCCCCTCTTTACGACCCAGGATTTGCCTATACTCGAGTCCGGGATCCACCCCGCAACCCGAGGTTTGCCCCACAGTTGTGTACTTATACGTACACATCTGAGTCATCACAATCACCCCCACTCGGGAGCCCAACGTCCCCGTTGGCCATATTTTCGGTTGGGTATAGGCTCTGATACCATTTGTAAAGACCTTTTTTTCCAGTATGATATTGTCCGCTCTGGGGATTGGGCCGTAACCCAATATCCTCCCCTCACGGCTTTGTTTGGCGAGGACTTCCCCGTCGGTCACTCAACCTAGTACTACTCTTACCGAAACACTTTTAACTTCGGAGTTCTTACAGGATTCGTTGTCAATTGTGCTCCAAAACACATCTTACTATCTTGGGTTCCTTACATATATTTTATTTCCATATACTTCCCAAGCGATGTGGGATTTTGACGACCTCCTCTTTACGACCCGGGATTCGCCTATACTCGAGTCTATGATCCACCCTGCAACCCGAGGTTTGTCCCGCAGTCGTACTCATACGTACACATCCGGATCATCACATTTCCCGTATGGGGAGATTCAATCGGAGTAGAAGAAATAATACTACTTAAATTTCATTTTCATGAATATAATGTGCTGTCAAACCAAAAAAAAAAACCTATTTGATTTTTTGAGGTCCACATATAGGAAGTTTTACATATTCTAGCACCATATTTTTCAAAATATCTCTTTGTTATCATCTTTTTATTTTTAAATTTTTTTTCAAAACATCTCTCTTTATCTTACTCGACGAAAAACTTGAAACATTAAGGATTAAGTTCTCTTTGAATTTTATCGCTCAAATCATGTTTTTTCTTATATGTAATTGGAAGGCCGGCTCTAATCATGTAATTAACCAATTCTAGTATAGCTTAATTTTCATTATATTTTCTTAATTGCATATATTGTCTAATATCGATGTTATGTTTACGTGTACATGTTAACCTATGTTTTTTTAAATGTACAGTTTCATTCAACTAAGTAAAGAATTATCATATATACAACCAACTTTTTTTCTTTAATCTATTTCCAAGTGTAACTTCTATTTTTTCAAGAACTTCCCAAACATCTTGTTCTCTATTATTACTAAATGATGTGTGTATTTGTACTAAAATTTGGAGTAAGATAACCAATAAATTTCATCGTCACTAAGATTAACTCTATTATCCATAATCAAATAACAAAAAAGTTTAATTTAATAAAATAGGAAAAATCAATTGAATATCACTTAATATTTAAAAACGATAGATTGGAGAGAGTTGATCCAAGAGAGTGAAAGTGAGAGAGTTGATAGTTGTGTATTTACGTATATCAACTTAGAAGGTATTTATACATGAAAAATACATTATTGTAAAAAAAATATTAATTCAGGAAACTCCAAGGGCGCATCGACCTTCTTTAGAAAGAAGCTAAGGAGTATCCATTACTAGTCGTTGTAGATGATGCTCCAAAACTCGATTGAATAAAAGAACGACACAACATGATGTAGAAAATATTTCAACATTTTAATTTTAATTAAAAATAAACAAATGAATAAAGGTGGTCCCACCGGAAGTCCTAGGTGGCCCACAGGCTGGCCCGCAAGCCGACCCCACGTCACTTAACTTTGTTTTATGTTTTAAAGGTTGGACCACTTGGCATGCCGGAGGAGGTGGTCATTCAATTAGACTTAGTCAAGCATTGCCTTGTCAGCACAAGATGCTCTCTCTCTCTCTCTCTCTCTCTCTCTCTCTCTCTCTCTCTCTCTCTCTCTATCTCTATCTCTAGCACCACAGCAAAAGCTTATTATTTACACGTCGAGTCCAAATTACCACGTGCGCTCAACAAGTACATGGAAGAAAGTAATGGAACTACATATCCCAGAAATGACTCCGATTCAATTATGGATCTCGACTGCTGGACAAATCATCCGATTTGATGAAGTACATCACTTCTTGGCTTGGCCAGCGCCGGACATCTCAGAGGCACAAGCACCTCTGGAGAGTGCCCTCAGCTCATCCGGTGAGACATTTTCCGGCAAAGGATATCTCAAAGGCACAGGGATTATGTAATTGTTCCAAAAAAGGCACACAAAAAAAAAGAAAGAGAAAATTAAGACAATTGAAAACTCAATGTAGTTAAAGGAGCATACATATAGACATCATCCACGCCAATCACCCAGAAAACTTTTACTTCTGTTTTTTGAGAATCAGACCATAGAGTCTGTCACTGTCACTGATATCTCGAGCCCAGTAGAACACAATCGCTCAACAGTGACAAGCAATTCCCCACTAATAACAGTTATGAAACGCAGCTAAAATACCAACAGAGAGCGCTTTGGGTAGGAGCTCTATTTGCCATACCACAAACATGAAAGTGAGAAAATTTTGAGAAATATTGAAAATCTAGCTAATAAACATGATGAAATTGTCACTAACACTACGTTTGACGTATCAGACATCAAGTTTACAGCATCTTTCACCCAACTCTGGACTTTTCCATTGGCCTCCTCCTTCCTTCAACGGCTCTTCTCCAGCAATTTTTCTTGTCGCTGTAAAGAAAATTGGAAGCCATGGCCAGGCAAAAAGCTCTCTTTTTCTCCCATTTTTCTTTTTAATGATTTGACTTCCCATAATGGGTTGGTGTGGCTCAAAGAGGATGATAAGGCACATAGCCTAAGATTCCAGTCACGTTGGACACAATGTCATTACACCTCGTCAAGAGGCTTAGCATCTGCTGAGAAATATCGACAGCAGTAACAGCAGACGAGGGTGGTGGTGGAGGGGGCTGAGGGTTGTGATTAAGTGTGTTTCTAGGTGCCACTTCAGAATGGTGCGAAATTGGATTACCCTGTGTAACTTTTGCAAATTGAGGAAGGGGGAGAAGAGGAGGCAATTGAGATGGAGGAATAACCTTTTGGAAGTTCTTACTATTAATAACCATTGGAACAGACGAAAAAGGTGCACCACCATCTGGAAAACTAGCATTGTTGTTGAAGTTGTTCCTATTACCAACCATCAACTGCTCTACCTTAACACTTTCTTCCTCACCCAACATGAATTTTACACGAGTCCCTTTAATACTAGCACCTCCAGTGCTTACCTGCCCGGCCGAATCTTCCCCAGTCGATTTTTTCAGACAAGACTTGAGCTGTACAGGTGGCAGCATAGGTTGAGAAGAGAGGCCAGATGCTGGCCGTTGCAGGGTCAATGCGTCTTTAACGCGGGGGGTGTCACTAGGATTATCATCCCCGATGCCTTTGATGGAGTCTGACATATCTCGAAGTTGATACCTCACCGCCACATTGCCGAATAAGGAATTGTTTCCCAATGCATATTTATATGCAGCTTGAGCATCAGCTTTGTGAAGGAACACTACACGGCATGTGAATGACTTCCAAAATACTCTGAGACCGGATTGGTCGATTGGCCCAAAACGAGCAAACCTGGCCTTTAGCTCAGCAAGAGAGGGAAGTGACGTTTGGGGAGGGAACTTCATAACCAGCGTCATTGGATCAACCGTCCTTGCCGAAGGGTCCGTCTTCTTAGTAAACTGTTTAGCTAATTTTTGAGTTGGAGGAACTGCTGATTCTTTTCCCTCCGTTTTCTGGGTTTCAGAATTTTTCTCTGTGAGCTTCTTGTCCGCAGCCAAGGCTTTTATGTCATTGATTTTCTTCAGCCGCTTTGCTGAAATTTCTTCTTGGCGATCAGATAGTGGGCGTTTCTGACCAGCTTTGCTGGGGTCGTCTCGTCTAATCAAGGGCTTTACAGGTTTTGCAGATGAGACATCTCTAACAAGCTCTCCAGGGCGTTTAACTGCACGAACGTCGGCTGACTCGTTTTCTATCAATGCTGGGGTCACAATCAAACTTTTCTGGAAAACAAGAGATCGAAATCGCAAAAAGAACTGCCTTACGAGTGGTACACAATTTCTTTCAATTCCATGAAAAGGATTGAGTGCAAGGGACTGTAAATCACTCAATAGTTGAGGGAGCTCAAAGTCAATATTTCTCTCCGACCCAATGTACTGAGACAATTTACTGGGAGCAACTACTCTTTTCAGTTGGTCTACTTGTGGATTCTCTTTAGCAGGAAAACCAGCTAGGACGACCTTTCCAACCACTTTTTTTGCTAATTCCCCATCTTTTCCCATTGATAAATACTTCTGGGAATGACCAAAACAGGATTCTGAGGCTCTTATTTTTTTCTTTTTCTTCATCTTTTTCTCCCTCATAACTAAATTGTCAGAGATCATGTCGCCAGCTGGCCTTTTTAGTACTTTAACCTTTTTGACTCCTCCAATGGAACTCGTTCCATCAAAATCTGCAGCGGTAGGATCGGAAATAAGAGAGCCGTCCTGAGCTTTATTTGATACAATATTACCTTCAAGTCTCTTTGACACACTTGATTCAGATTTTTGAATGATTTCATATGGTCTAGATATCGCCGGAGTTTTAGTAAGTTTAAAATCTAATGCAACTTCACCTCCCTGTTGCTGAGATTGTAACAAGCCTTCCTTCACATTAAAGAAATATCCCTTTCCTGACCAATCAGCTTGACCAGTTAAGTTAGGTCCAATAATTCGGCCTGTTTCAAAATTTTCTTTTGTTTCCTGAGGGAAACTCTTTCCACTATCGTGAAAATCCTTTGCATCTATAGGATTACCTTGCTCCGTGAGATTATTGTAAATTGACGTCTGCTCAACTTTCAAAGCTCCTTTGCTAGATACATCTAGAAACAACCCTGCACTATCTCCGATGATAAATCCACTTTGTTCAATTTTAGTTGGAGTGTGAAGCCTAGTGGCGATGTCTGGAGTTCTCTTCTGCAACACATAATCTTCAGATCCAACTTCAAAGGAACCCTCCATGCCAGACCATTGGGCTGACATACTTGCTTGCCGATGGATAAATGGAATATTATTTAAATTGTTTGGCTCGTCTCGCCTCTTGAACAGGTATCCATCTTTCTTAGAATGGTCCTTCATTTTCAATTGCTTTGAAACGACCTTTGTACCACCCAAAGCTTCTGCAATCACCAAGGGACCACTCAAAGGAGCTGCCAAAAGCAAAAATCCATCAGAACCAGGTGAATATATAATATGAATGGAAGCATCATTCTACACAAGATTCAGGCTCTTCGCTCTTCACTCCAACTAAATTCTTTAAAGCGAATAAATAAAACAAGAAAATCATATTAATGTCCTTATGTAGTCAAGAACATCTCATAAAATATAAAATTTTCTTAATTCTGCTAGCGAACAACTTCTCTAATTACAGTTTTCACATAAGACAAGGGAAAAAAAAAAAAAAAGAGGAAATGAAAGCTACAAGTATTATGTGAAAATAGCCATTTTAAGACTCTTTGCGCTCTTTCCAAAAACAAAAAAAGCCAAGATCCCCCCATTCACTTCCCAAATATTCTTATCTCCAAATAAACTTCGTAGTGAATTTATGTCAGGCTGTCGCTGCAGTAGAACTGAAGCATAGTCAATCTCAGCCAGATACCAAAAAACATGAGACTCAATGAGTACTGCAAAAAATTTATGAATCTGTAATGCCTGGAAAATAATACCTAGAGTGGGCATTTTGAATGGCTGGCCAGTTGCAGCAGATGGATCTCGAGTGGGACGACCCTGAGGTGCCCCAAATGCCTGAGCATATGTCTCATCAAACTCTTCAAAAACAGCCTTGCGGTAGGCAAATATACTAGCTTTATTATTAATGAAATCCATGGTTTCTTGGTGGCTGCCTTTAGGTGCCAATGCTAATTGCTTGACAAATGAGATGGTGTCACTTGGTTTAAAACTTTCTCTCGCCTTTCTAATCTGATCCCAAGAATAAAATCCTCCTGCTTCAAAATCCGGCACATCAACAGCAAAGTACCCATGAACATTTGTAAGTTGAAAATTGTGTGGATTCCGACATCTACAAGCCAAACCAAGAGAACGCCTCCTGCCCGCCTCATCAACAGCTTCTTCTACAGCCTTCACGAAAGTCCTCAGATTTGTCTGTCGGGATTTCTCAGCAAAATTGGCATCAAAGGGGATAAGTTCAGCAGGGTCAAACCATCCATAACTACTATCACCAAAGAAAGCAACCAACATGTGACCCTCCCGCCTGGTTCGACGAACAGAATGCGATGCAAAAGCGTCGTTAAAAATCTGACCAGGCCACCATGGGTGCGATTTAACCTTCCCCCAGATTAAATCTCCCACTTCAAATCCATATCTCAACGCTCTTGACGTTGCCGCTTCACCTATTGCACCACTTTTCTCATTTGAAACATAATCGTCAAATTCTGATAACAAGGAGTTGTACTCGGAAGCAGTACCTCTAACTACTTCCGCATTTCTACCCGGATTTGGTACCAGATTCTCCTCCAAATCCCTATAAGCTTCAACTGGCCCACTCTCAGCCTCAATCCGATTATTCTGGTCATGAAATCGAAAGACATCAGAGTTTTTTACATTAACATCAAGAACTCGTTCCGTATCAGAAACTTTTCCCAAACCATCACCAACTGAGGTAACCCTAAACATAGCATCCTCCAACGGAAAAGACCCAAACTCTTCAGATCTCTCGTCCTTCAAGTCTCCAGCCTCCATCTCACTTTCTGTAGCCTCCGTATCAATCAGCGCTGAGGAAACCCTAGCTTCAGCACTACTCAAATTGCAAAAGTTCTCCGCGTTAGAACCATCAATCCCTGCACCGGAGACTCTATCTCCATCATTAGATTCGCCAAAAGACGCTGGTTTTGTATCAAAGTCGCAATCATTCAGCACCACCGATAACATCGAGCAAACCTAATATCAAACCTCAAAACCCAACCTCGACAGTTCCACTACCTTCACCGCATATGAAATCGAGGCTGATAATTACCAGGGAAGCACAAGAAAACGCAGAATCATGTGAAATTGAAAACCCCCAAATGAGAAATGGAGAGCCAGGGAGTGTTTGGATGGTAAGAAAATGTGAGAAAATGGGGAGTCTCTTCCGAAGAACACACGGTTCGATTTTTGCTGGGGATTTAATTTTAATATAATTAAAAAAATAAACATTTTATTCCCCATTTAATCTTTTTCGGTCCAAAATTGGCTTCTAAAAATACTATTTTATTTTTAAATGATTATTTAATCTAATTCGATAGTTAAATTTATTAAACAAATTATGTATTTTAGTCAAAAAACATAATTAAACCAAATTAAAATATTATTTCACTAAATTAAAAAAAAAATACTCGGTTTAAAATAAATAAATCTAAGTCATTATTTCAGTTCGACTAAATATTTTCGATACCCGGATAAAAATTATCAAAAGATGAAAAACCATTTAAAAATGACATTAAAACTACGAGAATAAATACCAATTGATATCCTATATAATTTTTTTTAGCAAAATTATCTTTTTTTTTTTTGGGTCATTAACAAAATAATCTCTATTGCGATAAAGTCCGATTGATATTTGTCATTTTTCGTATGTGACGGCAATTTCAACACACCTCATTTATCTTTAATCACTCGAGAGAGGAGATGGATTTGGAAGGGAGAAAGAGTTCACGAGATCACCGTAAGAGCATAGGAGAGAGAGTGGATGAAAGAAGAAATAGAGAAGTAAGATTTCACATGTTTATTAATGAAGTTTAAAGAATCTTAACGACAAAATATTCATGGTTAATGCTTCAAACTTTGATATGTCAATTAATATAATTAAAAGTTTAAGGTGTTAATTAAAAATTTCTCCTTATTTTAGCATTTATTTTGATAATCACCTAAAATAAAATTAAATTTGCATGTGACTTAATGAAAATTGAAAAGAGAAAATAATTACTCAAAAACTAACTAATGTCATCAATTCGAAAAAGACACTTTGACACTTGATTGGCGAGGACACCTACTCCTAACTAAAAGTAACAAGTGAGTACAAATAACTCACTTCTTGTTTTAGGTCAAAAATATTTTGATTTTTAGGTGAAGCTAGCTAGAGTGTGGCTAAAGGAGAATTCTTGGTGGAAACTCTTACAAATTTAGAAGGTCAACTCCACGATCTCAAATGCTAGATCATATTTTTTGAGCATTTAGAGTGTACAAACAATTTCAAAGCCAAAGTAGACGAGTTCAAAAACATCAAAGGTGCGTGAACTCTAATCTCAAAAAGTTGTTAAAATAGTAGGTTTTCGCATGTTTGAGTTGAAAATATAGAAAATTGAGACATATGTTGTATATATTAGGGGTGTGCAGGACCAGACCAGGAACCGAGAACCAGACCGAACCGAAGGCTTTGGTTCGATTTTAGTTGGTCCTCTAAGGTATTTGGTTCGGGACCGATCCTCCCACTAAAAAATCTGTTGATTCCGGTCCGGATACCAAAATCCCAAAACCGGACCAGGAATCGGACCCTTCAAGTTCACTTCACTAACTTCACTTCAGGCTTTTGATTTAGGGCAGACCAGCAGAGGGCTCGTGACGTTCAGCTTCAGTCATTCACTCACTATCAGTCTCAGAAGTCAGAAGAGAAGACTCAGTTCGCCCTCGCTGTTCGACTTCGGTCACTCTTCAGTGCGCACTCTTGGAGTCAGCCCTCACACATTCAGCACTACGCAGCAACTTCAACTCAGTGCGAACCTCGGATCGAAAAGACCCGGGACCCGACAATAACACGGAATAATTCAAAGGAACGCCTTTTCGATTCAAGAATAAAAATAAGGAACTAAGACCTCAATCAAAGAATTCAATGGAACTCTAGTTATCAAAACAAGAGCTTGACCCAAGCCACACCTGTTGGCTGAACCGAAGCTATCAAAATAAGAGTTTGACCCAGACTAAACTCGTTGGTAAGAACCAATGCTATCAAACGAGACTCTTCAAGCATGACTTGAAGAAGATTGTTGTTCTTCGCAAAGAACTAAAGAGAAATCATCTCTAAAAAAACTCAATCTTTAATTCAAACTTGTTTTTCTATTAAATCAAAATAGTTTTGTCATTAAATAGGCTACACATTAAAATTAAATTAAATAAAAAAAATGAAAATAAAGATAAAATAACTAAGAATTTTTGTAGGATAAAGATCTTTTGGATGATCGAATGTCGTCTCTTGTTTAAACTTCGTTTGAACGTGATTTGAACTAATTTGAATAGATTCAGCTAGATAAGATCTTTTCCAACGAGATTTGTATGATTTGCATGTGTTTGTGCATGTGACCTTTTTAATCCTCGTATACGCATGTACTTGACGCATGTTCTTTTTAATTCTTACACGTGCATGTGCATGACACGTGTGTTTTTAATTCTTACATGCGCATGTGCATCGCACCCTCCATTTTAATTATAACGTGTGCATGTGCATTGCACCTTTTCTTCAAAAGATCTTCCAATAATCTTGGGATTCTTGCTCTAGTCATCGGGTCGCCCGTATTTTCAATTGGATTCATGTTCTTGGACTTTGACTTGGTTTGAACTTGGATCACATCATAAATCAAGTCATGTAGATATTTATCTCTTTCCAACTCACGTGAATCTTTATCTCTTTGTAGTTTGCGTGGATCTTTACCCTTCTCTCTCCAATCCATTGGGATTTGTGGTGCCCAAATTCGTGTCTTATGAGTCTTCTTTTGCCAACTTTGTGGGGCCTACTCCCATGCTACAAAGCTCTTTATTTTTATAGTCTTTTGTTTTTGTTGTGATGACTATTTTCCTCGGGTTTCCACGACTAAACCATATGAAGCTTTGTTCGTTGGACCTCCTTTATCTTCTAATAGATCATAGTCATTGACAATGAGATTTATCGCTAATCGGTTCACATCTTCACTGCTTAGTAATCACTCTCAGCACGCAGCCACGCATGCAGGCACACAGCAATGCTCAATCGCCATCATCGTCAGAAGCATTGCGCCTCTCAGTCTCTGCAGCCTGTGCACTCCACCTTCGACCAACGCTCGACGGTAAGAGGCAAGAGGTGCATTACTGCGTTTATTCATTACTGTTTGACTGTTGCCAAAGGACTTCAGCATGTTTATTTATATCTAGAGGTTGATTTTGGCCCTCACTGTCATATGAATTATGATCACTGAATAATTTTTTGTTGATTTGGATTAGTAATTTAGGTTACTTGAAGTTTGGGTTCTTGATCTGAGTTATTAATTTTTATACTGTAATGTGTTTAGTTTAGGTTGATAAATTTAAGTCGATTAATGTGTTTATCTATTTATTGTTTTTTGCTCCATGGTAGGATGAATACTCCTAATGGTGAAAATTCGAATGTGGAATTGAAAAGAACTAAGTCTCTAGCTTGGATTCACTTTAGTAGGGTATCAAACACCGATTCAGCTAAATGTAATTATTATTGGTAGATTTATGCAGCACACTTGACAAAAAATGAGACTTCTAGTTTAGTAAAATATATTAAAGTATGCAAAAAGTTTTCACGAAAGTAGACATTAAACAAATTTTTCAGAAAGTTCTGACATATTATTTTGGTAGAAGAGGAACTCCGATAAGTATCGAGTTTTGAGTGCAACTGCGAAAGATATATTGATCATTCTAATTTCTACGGTGGGCTCAAAATCTACTTTTAGTTGTGATGGTTATGTTCTTGATGTCTTTCACAGTTCTCTAATCCCCTAAAGTGTTAAAGCTCTTATATGTTCTCAAAGTAGCTCAAAACATTCAATCATTTTAAAATTTCTATAAATATTGATGATGATTTCGAAGATAGCACTATCACAACTATGGAAGAAGGTTTGAAACATTCTAATATTTATTTGTTTTACATTTTTATCTCTAGTGTTTAATTAATGCCTTCAATATTTTGCATTTTGCAAATTCCGCTAATCTTACCGATGAAAATTTTATAGAAAATGATACATCGATGCTTGATATGGTTGTAATTATTGACTTCATTTTAATGTATATCTCTAATATTTTGGAATTGATTGCTTGGAAGTTGGAATGAAATTGACAATTTAGTTGGATTTATTATTTAGTTTGTATTTTTAAAGTAGTTGAATTAATTTTTTGGATGCTGAATTTTATTTCTTAGATTTCATTTTAATGTTGGATAATTGGATTTAGTTTGTACGTTAGATAGTTGGATTTATTTTGGATGTTGAATTTTGTTTCTTAGATTTCATTTTAATGTTGAATAGTTGGATTTAGTTTGTATGTTAAATAGTTGGATTTATTTTTAGATAGTTTGTATGTTAAAAATTTATCGTTAAAAAAAAAAAAAATCAGATTTTTGTGAGAGGAACCGGTACTGAACCGGGACCAGGATAAAAATCCAGAAGGATTCGGTCATGTTCCAGTCCCGGTTCGGAACCAACCCGGATCGCGCCCACTCCTAATAAATGTTGGTCTATCATGTAGATGATGAACTATTCAAAACATCATATTGATTACTTTTAGGTTTGGTAAATTTTGAATTGAGAAACTCAAAATAAAATGTTGAATTTTGAAGAATCGTGAATTGCTTGTTGGCGCCATGCAACCTATATCTTAAATAAATAAATAAATAAATAACACTCTAGCACTAGCATTGCTATCTTGAAAGTTAGAGTCACAGCTCCATATGTTCAAATTGTAGCTCCAAATCTGTGATGAACCAAGGACCGATCGCTCATTTCAAAGCTAGGCGACTCATTAACCATCATATTTTTTTATTTTGCAAGTAAAATAATTTTGGAAGACTTGGAAGAATATCCTAGCTCATTGGATCAATACAAGCACAAACATTTGCTTTGTTGGGAGAAAAATCACAATGCAGTGGGAAATGCTTCAAACAATTTGTTTGACTTTGAGGAAGCGAACCTAACTTGATTCTTTGGATGATGAGAAAGAGAGTCTAGGTATGTGACAGTCTGCGACAATTTTGTACAAAGAGTATTGTAGACGTTACAAATGATATCAAAGTCGCAGTTCAACTGGAAGTGTGACCGACAAAACGTAGAGCCGCGAAGGCGGGAGACTGTGACTGTTCGCAAATGGGATAAGGTATTGGAAGCCGGTACAGAGAAGGATTAATTTCAACTTAGGAAACAAGAAACAAAGCGAAATAACAAATTCAACAGCGAGCTGGGATTACATTCGTCGACGGCCGGCGTTCAACCGTCCTGTTAATTTCCGGCCACGATGTAAAGAAACACAGGACCAATTACTTGCCCTAACACCTTACCGATGTCTTCACCACCAATCTGGGAAACCTCTATTTCTGAGTTTCGACAATCAGACCACCAAATACGTAGAAAATTCTATTCCAAGATCCCCCATTGCCGATGCATTTGTCAGAAAATCCACAGGAAGACCAATTGACATTGCCCCCTCTCCTCTGGAACCTAAATACCGAGAGACATTCTGAATATGGAACGAACGAAGCCATAATCCATGAATTAAAACCACATTTTCTAACCAAGCATGACCATCTTCAATGGCAGAAACAGAGAATCCGAAAAAAGAAACACAATTGGGTATCGCGTTACCGTTAGAAGACTCAACGCGTGGGTAAGAGAAGAAGAGAAGATGTAGTTTCTTGGAGATTATAAGAGGGTATGTTCTTCGCTCTGCTTAAATGTTACCGTTAGAAGCGGGGATTGAACTGGTTAGTTTCTACAAGAATTAGGAAAGTAGCTACTTACCATAATCCGATCACCAAATGCTTACATAAATTTAGAGCGCGCTCTGACCGTTGTCTCACTATCTCTCTCTCCACGCTCTCCCTCCATTCTTCATCTCCCTCCTTCTACAATGGTATTCGATATAGAGATCAGGTTGGAAGGGTTCATCCCATCACAATACAACATCCACGCCCCGTCCACAAATGTTCTTCATATCAATTGGAACGGCTGGCGTCGTGTTTTCCGGCGCACCCACACTGGGATTCTGCCGCCCGCCGAAGATGAGCTTCTGGGTCCATCCGCTTCTGCGCTGTTCCGCTTTCGTTTCGGCCCAGTCTCAGATTTGCACAGCCAGATATTGCGCTCGCTTGCAACCCTCAACTTCAGACCTTCTGTCTGCAATTTTCTCTGCCCCAAAATCACGGCCTACACCATCGGTTTCGCTGCCGCACGTCCCGGTCCGCCCTACCCCTCCATGGTCATCTTCGCCAATCTGAACTTCATCGAAAAACTTTACGTTGATTTCATTCACAGACCCCCGGTATTCAGTCAGGTCCGTCAATTGGCGGCCGCTCGTTTCCTCGACGAAACCTTCGTTCTCGGAACATCAACGGAGGAGTCGGGTGGTGCCGAAGACGAAGAGACCGCTGGAGACGACGACTCAGGCGTCTCTGATTCAGCGATAGAGTTGCTCAGAAGACGGAAGTTCGAGTGGAGAGGAAGAGCAGAAGAGAACTGCAGCATTTGCCTTGAGACGTTCTCGGATGGGGAAGAAGTAATCCCACTGCGGTGCGACCACATATACCATGAATCATGCATCGTCACCTGGTTGAAGAAAAGCCAGAGTTGTCCCCTCTGCCGTCGAGAAATATAATGATTTCCCGCTTTGGTTGTAACAGGCCTCGTTACATCCTTCCCTTCCAGTTGCCGCCCTCTCCAAATCACGTTCCACGTTCCACGTTCCACGTTCCGTGTCTCTGTGAAAGAAGATGATGCTCCTTCTCCTGCTTGAGTTCTGTTTGGTCAGCCTGCTGTGGCTGCATCAGTTAGGCCCACCATAACCTTTTTCAGGGGACCATGGTAGTTTGTAGAGATCCAACCTTGTTTGGATTGATAGAAAAGATGACATTACTTTGAATATACATTGCTTTTTATGCTTCATCGGTTTCCAAGATGCATCAATTTATACATCAGTAATGATAACCCAAATGGATTTAGAATCATCTCTACTTAAAATAATAGACAACCATTTGATTATATCATACGTGGTTGATGAGCCATTATGTATTGATATTGATAGATATGCAGAATTTTGGTTGGAAGTTATATAATTTAATTTCAATAAAAAATTTCATTTGTTAAGATAATGATTTTGATTAATTAAATTATTGGGCATGACCCATCATTTTGAGATCTTTGGGAGGATCCAATCCTCCCAAAGAGCTTTTTCCACCACTCTACTCGGTGACGACTCATCCGAAGATAACGTTGCAAGTCTACTTTCGATCACAATCTAACGTCCACCCCCCAATCATCTATTGCACTTCAATATCGTTTTGAACGGCGTCATGTTTCAAAGCTACTCTCCATAACAATGTAAACCCTATACTTGTGGCTTCTTCTCAATTGTCGGTTGTGTTTGTAAATGGTAGTTTTCTACTATGAATGAGACTCGGAGGTTCACCGAAACATTCAAAACTCCGAAAACAAAGCAAATTTTAAACTTTTGGTACATGTCAATTTATCTGGCAACCATTTTTAGTGTTGCTAAATCCTAAACTACCTCATTTAAGCAAGTATAGTAGGAGTTGTAATAGAACATGGATAAAAAGAGTTTTTGTCATGGGTTATCAAAATCAAACTGAATCGTCTTTTAAATAAGAATAATGACAGATTCATTCTTTAAATCTTGTCACGTGTCACTCGTTAATTGGTGTATTTATTAAGATAAATTATAAATATTTAAAATAAATCATTACGTGCACCAACAAATAATCTCATACAATTATTGTGACAGCCAGAAACCGAACCCAATCGGGGTCCGGGATCGGAGCCATCACTCCGGGACAGTTAACGGAAAACGGTGACTATTTTTTTTGAAACATAACTCTTTAAAACGTTGACAGAGGGAGAGGGAAAACTACAGTGAATAACAGAAAACATTTTCAGGGAGAGAGAGAGAGTTCTCTGGAGTGGAAAGCAAGATAAGCATAAAGCTGGCGGAAGACTTAACTAAAACAAACAAAATACTGTTGGGCGGAAGATTAAATTTTAAGGGCAGCGGCAGATGTAAATAAACAAAGGCAATATAACAATCGGGCAGCGTGCAGTGGTGTATGTGAATTAAACTGGGCGGTAGATATCAAGTAAGACAAAACAGATGACGTCAGCCGGAAGATTGATGACGTCAACCGGCAGATGCAGACAGCAACGTAACCGGCAGAAGGTGATGACGTTAGCCGGAAGATGGATGATGTCAACCGGTAGATAAGTTAAAACAGACGGAATTTGCATTTTTCACCTGTGAATTAAATAAAACAAAATAGATGACGTCATCGGCAGATATAGGCAGCAGATAGAAATCGGAATGTGTGATGACATCATCGGAAGATGTGATGATGTTATCGGCAGATATAGATAGCAGATGGAAATCGGAATGTGTGATGACATCATCGAAAGATGTGATGATGTCATCGGCAGATATAGACAGTAGATGAAAATCAGAATGTGTGATGACATCATCGGAAGATGTGATGACGTCATCGACCAGAAACAGGCAATGAACGGAATCGACAGGAGGAAATTCCTAAGGGGATCGGAAGATGCAGCTTTAGAGATAAGACTTGACAACTTTTAACAGAAAGACCTACAGGCAGGGAGCAACAGAACAGAAGGCATAAATGTTTCAAACCTTCAAAACCCGATTCAAAACTAAGATTTCTGAAACACACTTGCAGATGACAGATTTCAACAGACAGATTTGAGAAAAACAGACTACATGGATAACTCAAAAATTTGAGATCATCCATGCAAATCTTGAATCAGGAGAATATTCTAAAACATTTCAGAGTATTCAGGGCATGAGTCCAACTGTCAAATACAGCAGTTTTAAAGCTTTAACACAGAAGTTATACAGTATTTCGAAATCTGAGGATAGGCAAGTCATACTTTCAAATTGACAGATTCAAGAAAAACAAGATACGTGGAAGATTCCCAAAACCAGAAATTCATCAATGCACAGACTAATCAGAAAATATCCCAAACAACTCCAGAATATTTTTGAATATAATCTTAACTGTCAAATACAGTGACTTCAAAAACTTAGAAATCAAACCTATACATTGTTTTAAAACCTGAAGATTAGTACATGGCACAACATATACTTACAGAATTTCTTCAAAAGAAGAATTTTACAACCAAAACATGGACTTCTAGAAGACTTTACAGATATTAACATATCAGAAAAACTTAAACCTCAGATCAGAAACAGGTCTGGCTGCAGCAACCACCCCGAGAGCTCGATCCACCAACTACATCAGATCATCATCTTGAGGCACAAGGTCCTCATTCACGGGTTCCCTACATCAGGGAGTTCACCTATGAGTCTAAAACTCAGTAAGAACATAATAGTTATGCAGTGATGCAAAATGCTATGCATGCGGTTTTCAGAAATACAGTGACAGTACAGAATATTACGTTTCAGTGGCAGTATGGTATAAGTGGAGCTTATAGGGGAATTGGCGATACGGTGAGTGCACTATCAGGCACGGTGCACTATCAGGCACATAACAGTAAACAGTACAGAATCAGAACAGAACAGTGTGCTAGTCCCCGTCTCGCACTTAACCTATTCATTACAGTCAGTCAGATTTTATCTTGTTTAGTTTCAAACGGTGTACAGAAAACATTTGCATGTCTTTCAGAGAAAACATGTATGCATGAACGGTGCTTGAACTTAAACAGGCAGACAGCAGAAATAAGACAACAGAAAGTAAATCGAAGTCAGACATTTCAGAACATAGACTATAACCTTTCTACCCAAAACAACCCGACAGAACAGGAATACCTAGTACCTCCATGATGTAGGGCCTTAAGGGCCAACCTACGGGTATGAACTTATCTATTTGCTGCGGTGTCAGATGCTCGAATGTCCCTGAAATGCTCGGACCTGTTTGTTGCAATGAAGTGAAATTAAACAAGCTGCAAATGCTAACAAATAAGCTAGTAGAATCAGCAGCAACACATTTTAACTTTTTAGAAAACACACCAACGTGTTTTCATCCAAAAACAGTGAGTTTTCACCAAATACATAACCTTAAACTCCAGTGAAAACTCACATTAAACTTGTCCAAACTTGTTAGAATTAAAAGATGCTTACCCTAGTGGAGAAACATAAAGGAGCTGGGGAGATCGAAGTATCTTCGATGGTTGTTTTGTCGACTGGAAGAGAGAATGCAGAGAGAAATACAAAGAAGAAAAAATGCATATGAACGTTTTCGTAGGTGGAAGGAGAATAGGTAGGTTTCTCAGCAAGTTATTGCCACTTGGCAATCATCCATTGGCTTATTCCCACCAACCTTAATTTCTCTTCAATTTGCCCTTCCATTGATTTCTAACCAAATAGTGTTTTGTTTAGTTACACATTAGTTTCGTTCTCAATTCCAAATACATATTGAATTTATATTAAATCAATCCGGTTTTCCTTCCATTAAACTTTCTGATAAATTCATTAAAACATTCATTGCGTTAATGAAATTATTTATTCCACTAAATGAATGTCCGGATTATTTACATGGCAAATTACCGGGTGTTACAATTATAGCATAACTCATTAAATAAACATTTTTCAGAAACTAAAAAAATTATGTTAAGATTATATAGACACTTAGATTTATCGAAAAACCTCGAATTTAGATCAATCGAACTTAGCCGCTCTTTGAAGTTCCTCGTCGACAATCAAGGATGGGATCAACAATACGAGTGTTCATAGATCAAACTTGCACCAATAATTTAATGACAACAAAATGTGCACCAGTTATTTCATCATCATTTTAATTAAACATCATTACCACAAATCCCAAAAGTCTAATATTATAAGTTCGAGTTGGAAGATTATTTTGAAACTATATGTATTTTATCAAGAAGAAAAAAATTCTCGACCCTTGATTGATGGAGATCGATCATTTGGGTTTGAACATTGATAAGAGTTTTCTCATCCTTTCGCTTTATTTTTCACACTTGGTGGAACGATAATGCATAGCATCACGTTTTTTGTTGTTTATTTCTTATTATAGAGTTACAATTAACCGAATTACTAACTTAATTTATCGTTTTAATTTATTAATCATTTCTTGCTATTGAATATTCATTACTATTATTGCTTAAATTATTTTGCTATTAATTTACTAAATTTAGGAGAGACATTATGAATTAAAATATTTTAATGTGTCATAAAAACTGTAACAATGTAGGGTTTCAAAGTGTAAATTTGAATTTAAATTGGAAATTCTCAAATCCATTCAACATTTAATTTCAAAATCAACCACATCAATAACCTAATTTTGGATAAAAATAAGATAAAATCAAGGTAAATTTGGATGAACCTAGCATGAAAATCAACCATGAATAGAAGAAGTTCAAATTTTCGACTCAACAAATTCGAGCTGAGCCCAGATTTTCAGAGAACCAGTCAGATTCTCCTGTAACACTCGACAACTTCAACCAGGTGACTTACTAACTATAATAACGGTCATGAATATTCAATCTTTACAATTTAGGACTTATACCAAGAATAATTAATTTCATGTGGATTTAAACTAGGTTGAGTGACAAAATTGTAATAATGGAGGACTTAGACCGATATTTAAAGAAAGTGGAAATGTTTTAAACCTCACTTAAACCACTATAGTCGACACCTTCGTTTTCGGCGATTTCTTCTCTCCCAAGCTCCTGCTCTCTGCTTTCGGCATACTCTCTTCGACAATCGGTTTCTCTGCCATTACTCGACTACTCTGTGCTTGAAGTACGAGTTTGTCAATGTAGCTATCTTTTAATCGTTATGCTCTGTTTTCAGCTATGCATTGAGGTTCTGGATTCTTCAATGACCGAGTAATAGTAAGGTTATTTAAAATCTGAAAGTAGGAATGTTTTTATCAATCGATTCTGGACATTTAGAACAACCAACCCTGAGTTATCATTAATCGAATCCGTCTGTTTTGGTTTTGGGATTTTAGACTACATTGGATATTAAACTAAGAACTCGGGAATGACTCTTAGCTATTAGACCCTAGGATGACTTGTGAGTAGAACTTTTAGGATTTTGTTTTAACTACTGCAATGTAAATGTTTTAGGTGAAGAAATCTGAAGAGAAAAGAGCTCAAGTGCTAAGGAGACCAAGTAAGTGAATGCATAGGTTTCTCGGTCAATAGGACCCTACATCAAAGGATGCTAGGTAGAAATCCATACGATGTTTAGCAGTTCTTTCATGATACTGTCTAGCATTTATATTAATGATTGATTCGATGGTAAGTTTTCATATTGGATGAATGTTCTGTTCTGTACCTTGAATGAGTTAAGAATTTGTAATACCCGATTCTATCAAACCGTTTCTCTATTCCTTTTAAACCAATGGCACAATTTATATGGCAATATTAAATGTAGGGTTAGAGGATGACTAGGCAAGGGCATTAGGGTAATTAGAAATTTGAAAGGTGGATAACGTATTTAAGGAAACTATTAATGAAGTAGCCGCCACTGTTCATTTCATTTCCTCTCCATTCTCAGCTCCTCAGCTTAGCAGAGCGCGATAGGAGACCCCTTCGACTTTCTCTAGCGATTTCTTCTGAACTTGGTGAGTTTTGCTTCTACTCCTTGCTACATTGTATCTATCGTTGGTAGGAGGGATGATATATGAGGTTTTGGGAAGGCGGTAAGCGAGTGGTGGTTTCGGTTTAAGTTGAAATCAGGAATGCACAATGATTAGAGTCTCCAAACTAGTTTCCCTAGATTTCTGAATAGTTTAGAATGAAGTTTAACTAATACACTGTCTACGGTTTTAGGTTGAGCCAAAACCCGAAGTGGTAAACAACCCAAACAATCCCCAGGAATCCAGGTAAGTAAAGTATTGTGTGAGCCTTCGGGCCTACATCACAAAACAGTAGGTTTATGCATGTTTGAGTATTTTCTGTATGTTATGCATCATGATTTTGAAAGAATACGAAAATGAACTTTCATGTATCATTATGGAAAGACAAGTACAGATTGAAATGCATAGGCGGTTAAGGGAACTAATCCACCCCTTAACTGATGAAGAGGATTTATTACATTGGGAGAATTTATCCCACTCCCAAGGGAATTGAGGGATCAGAACAGCTATTAAGGGAATTCATCCACCCCTTAACTGATGAAGAGGATGTATAGCATTGGGAGAATTGATCCCACTCCCAAGGGCAATCAAGGGATCTGATCAGTAGACAAACGATGTGCAACAGAGACGAGAAAGTAGAAACTTTCATGTTTAGGAATTCATATTTCAGTATTTCATTTCATTACTGCTTTATTTACTTAGCATTAGGCTAATAGATGAGTTTTGTGATGTAGGTGAAGAAGTGACAGCAGGTGTGTTTACTGCATGCACTGAGGACTAGTCGGGTTGGAGGAGTGCATCTATTCAATGATCTGCCAGCTGATGGGGTGGCTTAACTGATGGCGGATAGTATGGGAGGCTAGTAGTTAAAGATTCAGTTTGAGTATATTGAGTTTTCATGACAGTAGAGATTTTAATGTTTTGAATACGTTTTGAGATTTCCTGATGATAGTATTTCTGTGGGATTTAAGTGTTGGTTCTTACAGAATTTTAGTAATGCAATGGTCTGAAATGTTTAAGTGAACTGAGAAAATTCTCTTCCGTAGTTAGAATGGTTGTTATGCTCTCTGTCGGTAGATGAAGTCTATCGGCAGATGTTGAGTTGATAATCTGTTCTCTATCGGTATGTGTAGTTTGTCTCACCGGTGGATGCATGGTTAAGTCAATCAGATGAATGAATCATCCGGCTGACGTCACCGGTGGATGTATGATTAGGCTGATCGGAAGATGTAGTTTTATTCTTATCGGAAGATGTCTTCAGTAAAGCCATCGGAAGATGTAGTTATTTCCTATTGGAAGATGTCTTCAGTAAAGCCATCGGAAGATGTAGTTATTTCCTATCGGAAGATGTCTTCAGTAAGCCATCGGAAGATGTAGCGTATTAACTTACCGGATGATGAAGGAAGTGTTTCTTTTGTCGCTTAGTCACCGGTAGATGTAGAATAAAGTTGACTGGATGAAGAAAATCATTCGGCTGACGTCATCGGAAGATGTGGAATGTACTTTGTCGTTTTGTGACCGGTGGATGTCTTCTATTTCTGTCTCAGTTTCTTCCGTTGACTTTACTCACCGGCAGATGCATTTGACTTCTGCGATTTCTCAAGTTTCTCACGGTTTAAACTTTATTTCTCATTGGCCGATTTCTTCTTAATATTTCCAACAAATATTTCTAACATTGTTTTTTTTTACGGTTTTGTTTAACTCTATTTTTACTTAAATGATTTTCCGCTGCAAGTTTTTAAAACATGGTCAAAATTTTAGTCATGTACGGGCTTTTGTGTGACGAACCGGGTTCTGATAACTCGGGGCGTTACAGAATTTCCATGTTCATGCATTATCTATGATTTATGCACATGAAAATGTTTTATATGAATGATTTCTCAATGAACAAGATAAGATGATAAAAATCCCTGCAACATGGCTGAGTGAGGGTTGGGGGTGGTTCGGCGTATGTCACAGTCCGCAGTAGGACATATGAATACGACCCGTGATAGGGACCATGATCAAACTCACTGTCGGACCCCCTTTACCGGCACAAATCCTCTCTCATGCCACACGATATGAACAATGAAATGAATGATGATGGTTCAGTGATATGAACAATGAAATGAATGATGAATATGGTTCAGTGATATGAACAATGAAATGAATGATGAATATGAACGATGATTATGAATAATGATTATGAACAAGAAAAGACTCATGATCATGTTTTCCTCTAAACTATGCATTCATACGTTCATGATATTGTTGCATTCCTTACTAGGTATTAGACTTATAGTTAAACCTTATGATGTAGGTGAGGAATTAACAGGTGAGGATTTCCAGTCCAGAGATGATGTTAAAAGTTGGTTGCCGGAGGATGCTCAGTGTGACAGTGAAGGCTGGATAGGCGAATAAGTTCCCTGGTTATGCTCATTGTAAGTCAGAAAAGTTTACGATGAACAGATGACTAAATAGAACAGAATTTCTTATAACAATGGGATTGGATTTGAAGGGCTTGTTTTTAGAGTCTGAATATGATTTTAAGGATTAATGAATGGTTTGTTTTGTTTAAGTCTTCCGTTATGCGTATCTTTAGATGAGTTTAAGATTCTTACTCTTTGAGGTTTATGGATACTAAGTTATGAATCGGGTGAGTGATGGTAATCTCTATCGGATGCAGTTGTTAAAGATTATAGTGTTCTCTGCCGTGTGATGGAAGCTGGATAAGGTAATCATCCGGCTGACGTCATCGGCAGATGTAGAGTATATAGGGTACCGGATGATGAAAGTGTTATTTCTTCGCCCGGTGATCGGTAGATGTAGAGTGTTAAAGCTATCGGAAGATGTGAGTTTAGTTTTGTCGTCTAGTGTCCGGAGGATGAAGTGTATTTCTTCACCGGATGCTGAGAATGTTATTTTTGTCGTTTAGTGACCGGATGATGTGAGTGATTTCTTGTCATTTAGTGATCGGAAGATGCGAGTATTTTCCTGTCGTTTGGAGTTCAAGTAATGTGTTAACTGGTCACGCGAGGCGCACATGACCACCGGTCGATGTAATGTAAATAAGAACACCTAGCGGTGGATGTTCGAGACCGGAGGATGTTTTTAATTTATCACGTGGACTGCGCGTGCTCTACCGGTAGATAACTTCCACCGGTAGATGTTGAATGGAACATGTGGGTTGCGCGTGCTCTACCGGTAGATAATTTCTACCGGTAGAAGTTGCCGAGTGATCCAGGGGTACTGTCTTACTACCCGATTTCATTACTGAGCAAATGACCGAGCCTAGTCGCTCGACTCTGTGAAAGATTGAGCCGTTAGGATTAAGGGGGAATTGAGTTATGAGAGGGTTCGGTTTCCCTTGATGGTCTTATGTCTCTGTTTCCAGTTTAAGATTTAGTTTTAAAAAAAAGAGGAAGAGAAAAAGGATTAGGTGGGAAATAAAGAATAGATTCATGATGTTTAATTGAAAGAATTATGATCGTGACGGCTCCTGACCGGGGTCGTTACAATTATGGTATCAGAGCAAAACCAGGTTCTAAAATCGATTCTGCAGACTGCCTTCCAGCACTGACTGTCACTTGAGTACTGTAACGACCCGGGAAGAATCGCCACGTAACATGACTTCTTTTAGACTCATCCGTACATTTATACCCTTGTAATCGTAGTACATTTTTTTTTTTGCATAAAATAAATTAAAGTATAACTTATCTTAACTTAACTTAAAGTATCTCATTCAATTTACTGAACAATACATAATGCAACTGCCGGCGAACAGTGCAAGATGCATCAACCGATAAACACTACTTCAACTTTTAATCTTATTCTACCGATGGAGAAATAAACTTACATCGACCGGTGGTCACGTGCATCACTCGTGGCTAGGCTATCGCTAACACATTACAAACGTGAAATTCATTTAACTCTCGCTCCTGCCGATCGCTAAACGACAAGCTTAAAACTTGCTTCTACCGATCGTTGAACGACAAGCTTACATCTACCGGTGGACACGTGACTTCCTCGTGCCTCATTAAGTTTACCCGAGAAGAATACATCTTCTGGTCATTAACGACAAAATAACACTTGCATCTTCCGATGGGAAATGCACTACATCTGCCGGTCAGAAAACGACAAAAGTCATTTACATCTGCCGATGATAATTACACTACATCTACCGGTAAGGCAAAAATAACATTTTCATCTTCCGATAACTTAATACACTACATCTTCCGACAGACTAACACTACATCTGCCGATGACAAAACACTACATCTGCCGATGACAAAATACTACATATGCCGATGACAAAACACCACAAAAGACATTCGCATCTGCCGACGACAAATACGCTACATCTTCCGGTAAGGCAAAAATGACATTTTCATCTTCCGGTAACTTAATACACTACATCTTCCGACAGACTAACACTACATCTGCCGATAACTAACATACTTAGACCTCTAACTTCACTGACTCATCACTCTTTTAAAATAAGTCACTCGTAAACATGGAAAACAGAGACTTATCCAGAAATTTCATACAGCGGAAGGCTTAAACCCAAATATAACATTCATTAACTTTAGAGATATCTTCAGACTCTAGAATTAAGACAAACAACTTCTAAAATTCCAATTGTTAAAACAATCTTATCATACTTAGACTTCAGTATTCATAACCATCAATAAAATAATAGGAGCTTTAACCAGGGTTTATCATTTGCCATCCAGCCACAGAACTGCTCCCTGAACACCATCCAGCAACCAAGCTTAAACATCCTCATCAACCTTGGAATCCTCACCTGAGAATTCTTCACCTACATCATGAGATTTAAACTATAAGCCTAATGCTTAGTAAGGAATGCAATACTGACATGTAATGGGATGCACATTTGAGAAAACACAATCATATTCTTTTCATATTCATGACCATCATCGTTATTATTTACTTTACATTCTGGATCATCGTTTACATCGTATGGATTAAGTGAGGATTTGTGCCGGTAAAGGGGGACGACGGTGTTAGTGTACATAGTCCCTTTCGGGACGTAATCATGATCCTACTGCGGATAGTGACATGCGTCAATCCACCCCCAACCCTCACTTAAACCGGTTTCATAAGTTTCACATTCATAACTTGTTCATGAGAGAAAACATGCTTTAAAACATTTACATTTACTTGAATGATAAATCGTGATACATGACATGAATGCACTTAACTTCGCTAACAGATATATCATCATCTTAAGAAAACACAATAGAGCAGACAACACTTTAATCATCATATCCTAGTATCCTCTAGATGTAGGGCCTTAAGGGCCGGAAGTCTATACATTCACTTACCTGGATTCCTCAGCAACTTGAATCTCTTTCTCTTTAA
Organism: Begonia masoniana; assembly: GCA_022432975.1. NCBI lineage: Eukaryota > Viridiplantae > Streptophyta > Magnoliopsida > Cucurbitales > Begoniaceae > Begonia > Begonia masoniana. Next base: position 7,917,917 of record CM039506.1, read on the forward strand.
ATTTCTTCACCTAAAATATTTCACATTACAGTAGTTAAAACAAAATCCTAATAGTTCTAATCACAAACCATCCTAGGATCTAATAGCTAAAGTCATTCCTAAATACTCTATTTGATACACTGTGTTGCCAGAAATCCAAAACTAGGCAGGCAGGTTCTACCATCGGTTGAAACTGAGTTGATTACTTTAAATGATCAGAATCGATTCGGAATGACATTACCACTCTCAGTTTACACAATGTTCTAATATTACTTGGCCATTGATAAAATCCGAAACTCAAATGCCGAGCTGAGAACAGGATAACAAACTAATAGATAGCCACATTGTCTAATGTATACCTCGGATACGGATTCGCAGAGGAAATGAAAGCTGAAACCAGCCGTCGGTAAGGGAAGATTCTGGTAGCAGAGAGCAAGAGTTTGGGAGAGAAGAAATCGCCGAGAGGGAATGTCGGCTACAGTGGTTTAAATGAGGTTTAAGGTTTCCATTTTCTATTTATACTTAACCCATCAATCTTAATTACAAATCTGCCACCCAACCTAGTTTTACTCAACTTGTAATAAATTTGTCTTAACATTAAATTTAAATCATAAAGGTTAAATAAAAGGGTGACAATTAAAAATGGTCAGAAAATCACCTGGCCGAAATGTCGGGTGTTACAAGTACTCTCCAGCAACTGTAAGTATTTATGATTTCAGTAAATGACACTAAGTTAAGATGTATTTATAACTATGTGTTTAGGAACCCCAATATGGTTAGAGGTCAGCAAAGAGAGACCAATGAGGATAGCAATACCATTGCTCAGTTGACTGAGTTGGTCATGCGCCAATCTCACCAGATCGAACAGCTGATGACTACTAGGGAGGAACAAGGCAACTCCAGTACTAATGCAACTCATGATCTTGGGGGTGAGCGCTTTCTCCGGCTTCGACCCCCGGTGTTTAATGGACATGTTTCAGACCCTATCTATGCTGAAGAGTGGGTTCGAAAGATTGAGGACATGTTTAAGTGCGCAAAGATTGATGAAGGAGATAAGGTCACTTATGCTGTTTTTCATTTGGAATTGGGTGCAAGGCATTGGTGGGATTCAATCCAGAACACCGCTAATGCCGGAGCTATGACCTGGGAAATGTTTAAAACTACCTTCTTTGACAAGTACTACAATAGGACTGTTCGGGCCAACAAAAAGAAGGAATTCATGAATCTGCGACAAACTGGCTCTGTGACAGATTACATATGCAAATTTGATACTTTATCACGATTTGCTCCCCGTATGATTGAGGATGATGAGGACAAGGTTTACCAATTTGTCCAAGGACTGAAGCCGAGTTTGTACGTGAAAGTGAAGACTGCTGGGATACACAATGTACCTTATGGTGAGGTGACGGCTAAGGCCTTGGAGTTGGAAGAGGCAGAGATGACAGCTTATGCACAGCGCGAGCCGCCAAGGAAGTTCACTAAGGAGGCTCAGCCGCCACCACGTCAGAACAGAGGATGGCAACCACAACAGAACAGGGGACCTCAACAACAACAGCAGGGTATAAAGAGGCCCCTCAACCCAAATGATGGACAAAGAAGAGGAAAACGACAATTGGCTCCCTTATAATCCACCTGTCAGAAGAATCACCATGGAGAATGTAAACTTTATTCTGGCCATTGCTATAGAAGTGACAAGGTTGGACACATAGCCAGGGACTGCCCTATGCCATCGGACCCGAATCGAGTTAGAGTTGCACCTAGAGTCTTTGCTATGATGGAGGATGAGGAAGCTGTGCAGCATATAGTCATAACAGGTACAATTATGATCTGTGGTATTTCAGCTTATACACTTATTGACACGGGAGCCACACACTCATTTATTGCGACCTTATTTGTATGCAAGCATAAGTTAGAATACTTACCAGCTAAGAGGCCATATAGTGTGATGTTACCATCAGGAAAGTCCTTGTATTCCGAGCAGATATTGAAAGGCAATATTGTGTCCCTAGGAGATAAGAAGCTATATGTGGAACTGATTGTTATTGACATGAAAGGGTATGAAGTTATATTAGGAATGGATTGATTATCCAGACATTATGCCCCAATAAGTTGTAGGTCTGGATTAGTTGAGTTTCGACCCCCGGATGAAGACCGGTATACCTTCCAAGCTATTCCTAAGATAAGTAAAATACCGATCATAACTTCACTAAAGGCTCAACGGATATTGAAAGATGGTTGTGAATGTTACCTAGCTAGTGTAATGGATACCCGAGTGAAGAATAAGATAGAGTTACAAGATATTTCCATAGTCCGAGAGTTCCCTGAGGCATTCTTAGATGATTTGTCAGGATTACCACCTGATAGAGAAATAGAGTTTGTAATAGATACGTACCCTGAGGCCTTACCCGTATCTAAGAATCCCTACCGTATGGCACCCGTCGAATTAAAAGAGTTAAAGGTCCAACTACAAGAATTAGTAGACAAGGGGTTTATACGCTCTAGTAGTTCCCCCTGGGGTGCGCCTGTCCTATTTGTTAAAAAGAAAGATGGTTCCCTTAGAATGTGCATTGACTACAGAGAACTAAATAAGTTGACCATTAATAATAAGTACCCCTTGCCCCGAATTGACGACTTGTTTGACCAATTACAAGGAGCTAAAGTGTTTTCAAAGATTGACTTACGGTCAGGTTACTATCAACTGAAAGTTAAGGAGAGTGATATACCTAAGACAGCTTTCAGGACCCGTTATGGACATTATGAATTCCTTGTAATGTCATTTGGATTAACCAATGCACCTGCAGCTTTCATGGATTTGATGAACCGGGTGTTTCGTGAGTATTTGGACAAGTTTGTGATTGTGTTTATAGATGACATCTTAATATACTCACAGACAGAAGCTGACCATGCAGAACACTTAAGAATAGTTTTGTCAACCCTGAAACAGCAGCAACTTTATGCCAAATTATCCAAATGTGAATTCTGGTTGAATAAGATCAACTTTTTAGGCCATGTCATTTCTGCTGAAGGTATATCAGTAGATCCAGCCAAGATCTAGGCTGTCAAGGACTGGCCACAGCCAAGGAATGTCAGTGAGGTCAGAAGTTTTCTTGGTTTGGCGGGCTATTATAGGAAGTTTATTAAAGGATTTTCTATGATAGCTAAACCTTTAACCAGTTTGACAAAGAAGGACACCAAGTATTCTTGGACTGAAGCCTGTGAAGATGGCTTCCAGACACTTAAGCTGAAGTTAACGACAGCCCCATTATTGACCCTCCCAACTGAAGAAGGAAAGTTTAGTGTTTATTGTGATGCATCCAAAGTTGGACTAGGGTGCGTTTTGATGCAAGAAGGCAAGGTTGTGGCGTATGCCTCTAGGCAGCTAAAGAGTTATGAGCAGAACTACCCCACTCACGATTTGGAACTAGCCGCAGTTGTTTTTGCACTAAAGATTTGGAGACACTATTTGTATGGACGGCAGTGTGAAGTATTTTCTGACCATAAGAGCTTGAAATATCTCTTCACTTAAAAGGAATTAAACATGAGACAAAGACGTTGGTTGGAATTTGTAAAGGATTATGACTTTGAGATTAAGTATCACCCAGGTAAGGCTAATGCTGTAGCCGATGCTTTAAGCAGAATGTCAACGACAATGCAACCCGCGGTGTCAACCATGTCTATACCTCTAAGGATGGAGGTTCAGAAATTTGATTTGGAAATAGTTCCTGAACTGTCAAATCTACTTGCTACTCGAACCATCCAACCAACTATTTTGGATAAGATCAAGAAGGCTCAGCAGAAGGACTCAGAGGAGAATGGTTGTATGATGAGTAAGTTAAAAGACGCCTTCCCTGATTTCAGTCTCTCCAATGATGGAATTTTAAAATTTAGGAACCGATGGTACATTCCGAATGATAAGGAGTTGCGTGAGTTAATCTTGACCGAAGCTCATTCATCTTCCTTCTCTGTGCATCCTTGTAGCACCAAGATGTATCGGGATTTAAGGTTACATTATTGGTGGCCAAATATGAAGAGGGGTGTGGCTAAGTTTGTTGAATCATGTTTGGTATGCCAGCAACTTAAGGCAGAGCATCAGCGACCAGGAGGTACCCTTCAACCCCTACCAATCCCTGAATGGAAGTGGGAAAACATTGCCATGGATTTTGTTGTAGGTTTGCCAAAGACAACTAAAGGACATGATGGTATTTGGGTCGTGATTGACAGAATGACCAAATCAGCTCACTTCTTACCTGTAAAGATGACTTACACAATGGACTAACTTGCAAACTTGTATGTTCAAGAAATTTTAAGATTACATGGAATACCGGTATCTATTGTCTCGGATCGTGATCCCAGGTTCACCTCACGATTTTGAAAAAGTTTACAAGGCACGTTAGGAACAAAGTTAACCTTCAGTACTGCTTTCCACCCTCAGACCGATGGACAATCTGAACGGGCAATTCAGATACTTGAGGATATGTTGAGGGCTTGTGCGCTTGAGTTTCAAGCATCATGGAGTCGATACTTACCCTTGGTGGAATGCTCCTATAATAATAGTTATCAGTCCACTATCAGAATGGCACCTTATGAGGCGTTGTATGGCAGGAAGTGCAGGTCACCCTTGTATTGGGATGAGGTTGGTGAAGCGAAACTCTTGGGCCCTGAGATCTTGCAGCAGATGTCAGACAAGATTACCATTATTAGGAACAGGATGATGATTGCACAAAGCCGACAGAAGAGTTATGCAGACCAAAGGAGGAGAGACCTCAAATTTGCTGTTGGTGATGAAGTCTTCCTGAAGATTTCACCATTTAAAGGAGTCTTAAGATTTGGTAAGAAAGGAAAACTTAATCTACGGTTCATTGGACCATTCCTTGTTTTGGCTAAGATTGGTAACACAGCTTACAGATTGCAATTGCCCCCGTCTTTGGAGAAAGTTCATAATGTTTTTCATGTGTCTATGCTAAGGAAATGCATACGTGATCCAACGCATGTTGTAGTGCCATCAGATATCGAGATTGAACCGACTTTAGAGTATGAAGAGAAACCTGTGCAAATTTTGGACTCGGCAGTGAAAACTCTGAGGAATAAAGAGATCCCAGTAGTGAAAGTTTTATGGATGAATCATGGTATTGAAGAAGCCACTTGGGAGCAGCGACAAGACATGTTAGACAAGTATCCAGAGCTATTTGTTTGATCAATTTTTGGGGACGAAAATTTTGTTTAAGGAGGGGTGGATGTAACACCCGACAACTTCAACCAGGTGACTTTCTAACTATAATAACGGTCATGAATATTCAATCTTTACAATTTAGGACTTATACCAAGAATAATTAATTTCATGTGGATTTAAACTAGGTTGAGTGGCAAAATTGTAATAATGGAGGACTTAGACCGATATTTAAAGAAAGTGGAAATGTTTTAAACCTCACTTAAACCACTGTAGCCGACACCTTCGTTTTCGGCGATTTCTTCTCTCCCAAGCTCCTGCTCTCTGCTTTCGGCATACTCTCTTCGACAATCGGTTTCTCTGCCATTACTCGACTACTCTGTGCTCGAGGTACGAGTTTATCAATGTAGCTATCTTTTAATCGTTATGCTCTGTTTTCAGCTATGCGTTGAGGTTCTGGATTCTTCAATGACCGAGTAATAGTAAGGTTATTTAAAATCTGAAAGTGAGAATGTTTTTATCAATCGATTCTGGACATTTAGAACAACCAACCCTGAGTTATCATTAATCGAATCCGTCTGTTTTGGTTTTGAGATTTTAGACTACATTGGGTATTAAACTAAGAACTCGGGAATGACTCTTAGCTATTAGACCCTAGGATGACTTGTGAGTAGAACTTTTAGGATTTTGTTTTAACTACTGCAATGTAAATGTTTTAGGTGAAGAAATCTGAAGAGAAAAGAGCTCAAGTGCTAAGGAGACCAAGTAAGTGAATGTATAGGTTTCTCGGTCAATAGGACCTTACATCAAAGGATGCTAGGTAGAAATCCATACTATGTTTAGCAGTTCTTTCATGATACTGTCTAGCATTTATATTGATGATTGATTCGATGGTAAGTTTTCATATTGGATGAATGTTATGTTCTGTACCTTGAATGAGTTAAGAATTTCCATGTTCATGCATTATCTATGATTTATGCACATGAAAATATTTTATATGAATGATTTCTCAATGAACAAGATAAGATGATAAAAATCCCTGCAACATGGCTGAGTGAGGGTTGGGGGTGGTTCGGCGTATGTCACAGTCCGCAGTAGGACATATGAATACGACCCGCGATAGGGACCATGATCAAACTCACTGTCGGACCCCCTTTACCGGCACAAATCCTCTCTCATGCCACACGATATGAACAATGAAATGAATGATGAATATGGTTCAGTGATATGAACAATGAAATGAATGATGAATATGGTTCAGTGATATGAACAATGAAATGAATGATGAATATGAACGATGATTATGAATAATGATTATGAACAAGAAAAGACTCATGATCATGTTTTCCTCTAAACTATGCATTCATACGTTCATGATATTGTTGCATTCCTTACTAAGCATTAGGCTTATAGTTAAACCTTATGATGTAGGTGAGGAATTAACAGGTGAGGATTTCCAGTCCAGAGATGATGTTAAAAGTTGGTTGCCGGAGGATGCTCAGTGTGACAGTGAAGGCTGGATAGGCGAATAAGTTCCCTGGTTATGCTCATTGTAAGTCAGAAAAGTTTACGATGAACAGATGACTAAATAGAATAGAATTTCTTATAACAATGGGATTGGATTTGAAGGGCTTGTTTTTAGAGTCTGAATATGATTTTAAGGATTAATGAATGGTTTGTTTTGTTTAAGTCTTCCGCTATGCGTATCTTTAGATGAGTTTAAGATTCTTACTCTTTGAGGTTTATGGATACTAAGTTATGAATCGGGTGAGTCGTGGTAATCTCTATCGGATGCAGTTGTTAAAGATTATAGTGGTCTCTGCCGTGTGATGGAAGCTGGATAAGGTAATCATCCGGCTGACGTCATCGGCAGATGTAGAGTATATAGGGTACCGGATGATGAAAGTGTTATTTCTTCGCCCGGTGATCGGTAGATGTAGAGTGTTAAAGCTATCGGAAGATGTGAGTTTAGTTTTGTCGTCTAGTGTCCAGAGGATGAAGTGTATTTCTTCACCGGATGCTGAGAATGTTATTTTTGTCGTTTAGTGACCGGATGATGTGAGTGATTTCTTGTCGTTTAGTGATCGGAAGATACGAGTATTTTCCTTTCGTTTGGAGTTCAAGTAATGTGTTAACTTGTCACGCGAGGCGCACATGACCATCGGTCGATGTAATGTAAATAAGAACACCTAGCGGTGGATGTTCGAGACCGGAGGATGTTTTTAATTTATCACGTGGACTGCGCGTGCTCTACCGGTAGATAACTTCCACCGGTAGATGTTGAATGGAACATGTGGGTTGCGCGTGCTCTACCGGTAGATAATTTCCACCGGTAGAAGTTGCCGAGTGATCCAGGGGTACTGTCTTACTACCCGATTTCATTACTGAGCAAATGACCGAGCCTAGTCGCTCGACTCTGTGAAAGATTGAGCCGTTAGGATTAAGGGGGAATTGAGTTATGAGAGGGTTCGGTTTCCCTTGATGGTCTTATGTCTCTGTTTCCAGTTTAAGATTTAGTTTAAAAAAAAAGAGGAAGAGAAAAAGGATTAGGTGGGAAATAGAGAATAGATTCATGATGTTTAATTGAAAGAATTATGATCGTGACGGCTCCTGACCGTGGTCGTTACATCTCCTCTGAAATTCTGACGTCCAATCCTAATGTATGTAGTCTGAAAAGCGTCTAGAAACAAAGGAAGAATCAAATTCAACTTCTCAAAAGATCCGAGCTAATTGGTTACAGCTCAAAAAATCTGAGCTGATCTTGGATTTCAAGGAGGGGCGCGGGGGCAAACCCCACCTATAAATTAAGGGGTTCGGGTGGTGGAAAAATCACACCACAACTCTTCCCGAGTTCTTCAACAGAGAGGAATACTTACCTCGGTCTTTAACGCGGCGAACCTCCTCCGACGAGAAGAAATCCTTCATTGACGCGCAACAACTCTGGAGTGATCAACTACTCAGCCTCTGTCGACAAACCATCGGTGTAAAATCCTTCATCTCTCTCTCTATTTTCAACTCTTCCTCTCGATCCGTCTCCCATTCATACACACTCTCTCTCTCTCTTGACAGATCTACACATCGAGAAGGAAAAACGCAGAACAGAGAAGGAAAAAGACATGGTTTTAATCCCAACCAAAGAACTAGTGAACCAAACCACCTGGTTCACTAAAGTGTGGTTCATTCGAACCGGTTCACCTTATCCGACCCAAATCGAACTATTCACTCACCTGACCCGGCACTGTTCACCGACCCGACCCGGTACTGTTCACCCGAATTGGACCCGAACCGAATTTCGACCGAATCAATCTGGACTAATAAAAAATTTAACCAGTAAGAAATTTCTGCCCAAATTCTTTTAAAATTGAAATAATTTAAGTAGGATTTTAATATTGATATTCGAATTAGGCAGGAAAAATTTCAAAACTGTCCGATTCAATACAAATCGATCCAACCGATCCGATCTGATCTAAAATTTCAACGTAAGGAATTTCTGCTCAAATTTCTTTGAAATTGAATTTATTAAGTAGGATTTTAATATCAAAAATTTTATTTGAGCAGGTTACAATTTTTTGAATTTTTTGAAATATCCCGATAAACATTAATTTCTCGAAATCCAAGTAAGTGAAAATATAAATTTTTCAACATTTTGGCTGCGGCCCTACATCACAAGAAATTATGTTATTTTCTTATATAACTATTTTATTACACGTTTTCAATATTGAGCACACATGTTAGAACATTGACATATAATTGTTTTAAAAGATAAAATTTATAGGACAATTGCATGTGTATGAAAATAATGAAATTGACAGAATCTACGTGATAGCAAAAGCCTGAACGATAGTGAGATTGTGAGATTGAACGTTAAAAGTAAAAGTAAAAGATGATGAAACTTGAACGACAATGAAATGGCTAAGTCTTAAAAGAAGTTTGAATTTTCAACTAGTATGTAACAGTTAACAGGATTTTGTAAAAGTTAATAGGATTCTTTTATCTGTTGTAAGTTAAATTGATGTACATTGTAGTTTATGATGTAAAGCTACGCACGACCATTGTAGTTTATAATTCAAATTGTAGTTTATTTTATGGATATTGTACTTTGATGTATTTTTATTTATCATGTAAAATTCTAGAACTGTTTGGTTATTTGAATATGTAGGAACTGTATGATATTAGCTATAGGGAGTCGGAAAAAAATGAAATTTTGTTAAATTTATGTAAAAAATTTAGTGTATCAAACTTTAATGTATCAGACGTAGTGTAATTTAGTGAAAAAAATTAAAAAATTAGACAGTTTTGACTCCTCCATTGTCAGTATCATCCTGTATATTTAAATAACCAAACAGTTCCAGAATTTTACATCAAAATAAAGTGCATCAAACTAAATTACATAAAATCAAAGTCCATCAAACTAAAGTAAATCAAAGTAATCAAATTAAAGTAAATCAAACTAAAGTACATTAAATTAAAGTGCATCAAACTAAAGTACATCAATTCTAGAATTTTACATCATAAACTCAAATACATCAAATTAAATTCTTTCGAACTAATGTTCATCAAATTGAATTACAAAATAAACTACGGTTGGACTTCTTCTTCATAGTCTCGTAGTCCATCATCCACTATCTGCATGTAATAAAAATTATATTAGAAAATAATAATTATAATGAAAATAAAAATGAGGAAAAAGGGTTGAAATGTACATACAATTGGGCATCGTCGTCATTGCCCGCCATCGTTTGGACTTCCTCACCATCGGTTGGGCATCGTCCTTGTCGCCCGACATCTGTTGGCCATCCTCGTCATCACCCTCCCATCCAATCTAGGATGATCTGTCTCGTACCTCTCTAGTAGTCCATCATATCTTTCTGATAGTTCATTATCCCTCTAAGGTAGTTCATCACCTCTAGATGAAACTCCGCCTGCCTCATTTCAAGCTGATGGACTTTGTCTGCTTGAGAGTCTATCTCCGCTCTACTAGTACTCGCCCCTTGATGCATCGGGAGCGTTGTGGTCGTGGGAGACTATACATGAACATCATCTTGGGAGGCCCTACATCTCCCATGCACATCTAGATCCCGTTTGTTTGAACGAGACTTATCCGAACCACAAATACATCAATGGCCCACTGAGATATCATCTGCTCCCCAGCCGGTATTTCAATCTGAAAATGCTGGACAATCTTCAAAATCAATACACCGTAGGGCAGGTTATTGTTTCGTGTTTGCCTGATCTTACACATGTGACTTACGATCACAAAGTCGGGGTCTAACATCCTACCATTGTACAATCTCTCCATCACATAGAGATTCATGAAGTTAACTAGATCTCTATATACGTGCCAAGGTAGAATGGTGTGTGACACCATGTTGTAGATCACGCGAGCTTTTAAGTTCATTTCTCTATCTCTTGGCTTAGGAGACCCCCACAATGTCAGAGTTTCAATTAATTTGCCTTAAGAATTATGTTCCCTCAGCTGTTTCAAAAAAAGAACAGTTCCGGGAGGCGTGGTAGTATCTATCCGCCCCTTCTCCAGCAAACCTGATCAGCTCATTGACTGTCTCTGGGGTAACGACAATCTCCCTACCCAATATGTATGTCTTGATAACTCCTAACCTCTTGGAAAAGCTCATGTTCACATAGAATAGGCGAACAATTCGTTCACAGCTATCGCCTCTCACACTGTACACTCCTTAGAGGTCGATTCTGTCGAACATCTCTTGTATCTGTAAGGACTCCTAGCTTGTAAAATCAACGGTATTGAAAACCATAACTGATTGATGTAACGAATCCAGCTGGAATTGCTCTTCACAAGCCGCGCTACGAAAATCAGTGGACCAAAACTCTAGCTAGTTCGACCGTGGTGGCCTCACTGGCCGTTTTGACGGTCCGGCTTGAGAAGACGTTGAAGGTGTCCGATGTTCTGATGGGCTACGGGTCTATAAATGGAGCAAAAATATGCATACGGAAGACTTAAGATAAAAAAATCATTATCGGTGCTCTGTGAAGACCCCAAAAACAGACATTGAACAGACGAAAAAACAGAGGAAAAGCAGGGAGAATGGTAATGAGGAAAAAGAGCATTACCGAGCGCTTGAGAAGATGGGTGCTGCTCAGAACGGTGCGGGAATGGTGGAGGAGGGGAAATGAGGGTGCTGAGCCGACCCAGAAACGACTCGGCATTTTGGGTGACAGAATTCCTTCGTTGCCAGCGAAGGAGCTCTCGACGAAGGGAGTAATGGAGTTCGCCCTTTCTTCTTGCCTCCATTGCTTGGAAGAAAAAGAGAAGGACTAAGAACACCCCATAGCAGCAACAAGCTCGGGGTGCAATCGGGTGGCTTCATCCAGGCGCTACGCACCAATGAAGCACCGTGAGAAAAACTCTCTCTATCGCTCACGGAGAGCGCTCCGATTAGGAAGAAAAACTCTTTTGCGATTTTCCAAAAATACATAATACTGGCTAACGTTTTACAGAGGTGGAAGAGGAGCTAATTATAGGAGAAAATGGTGAGGAAGAAGGCGAAGAACACGTATAGAAAATCGTCGAGCAACGGCTAGAAATGTAGCTGTTGGTGCGTTCTGCAGAAGCTGTGGTCCGGTTCATGGGTGAATGCTCTCCAGGCTGGTTCAGCTTGATTCTCCTTTGGTCCAGCTTGGTTCAGTCCGATTCAGCCTTGGTTTCTCTTGGTTTGGTCGGTTCAACCTTGGTTCGGCTGGTTCAGCTCTTGGTTCTCTCTTGGTTCAGCATCCTTTTGAAGACTATTATAAAAATATACATTCTAAAAGGTTAAAGTTTGCCAATTAATGAGTTTTAAACAAAACTAAAGTATCCTAAATTTTACAAATACAAGGCTTGTTTACATAATTTGAATTAAAAGAAAACAAATTCTTTCTTCATTAATTCTTTCTAAACCTTGAGAATCCATTTACCTACAAAATTCCACAAGTCTATTAGATAGATAAAATAAATAAATAATTACATACCTTGACTTATGCTCGATAGATCAGAACCGTGGGCATATCATCTGTAACGCCCCGAGTTATCAGAACCCGGTTCGTCACACAAAAGCCCGTACATGACTAAAATTTCGACTATGTTTTAAAAACTTGCAGCGGAAAATCATTTAAGTAAAAATAGAGTTAATCAAAACCGTAAAAACAATGTTAGAAATATTCGTTGGAAATATTAAGAAGAAATCGGCCAATGAGAAATAAAGTTTAAACCGTGGGAAACATGAGAAATCACAGAAGTCAAATGCATCTGCCGGTGAGCAAAGTCAACGGAAGAAACTGAGATAGAAATAGGAGACATCCACCGGTCACAAAATGACAAAGTACATTCCACATCTTCCGATGACGTCAGCCGAATGATTTTCTTCATCCAGTCAACTTTATTCTACATCTACCGGTGACTAAGCGACAAAAGAAACACTTCCTTCATCATCCGGTAAGTTAAAACGCTACATCTTCTGATGGCTTAACTGAAGACATCTTCCGATAGGAAATAAACTACATCTTCCGATGACCTTACTGAAGACATCTTCCGATAGGAAATAAACTACATCTTCCGATGACCTTACTGAAGACATCTTCCGATAGGAAATAAACTACATCTTCCGATGGCTTTACTGAAGACATCTTCCGATAGGAATTAAACTACATCTTCCGATGAGTTTACTGAAGACATCTTCCGATAGAGAACAGATTATCAACTCAACATCTGCCGATAGACTTCATCTACCGACAGAGAGCAGAACAACCATTCTAACTACGGAAAGGAATTTTCTCACTTCACTTAAACATTTCAGACCATTGCATTACTAAAATTCTGTAAGAACCAACATTTAAAATCCCACAGAAATACTATCATCAGAAAATCTCAAAACGTATTCAAAACATTAAAAACCATTCTGTCATGAAAACTTAACATACTCAGATTGAAACACTATTAACCAAATTTTCACCTCAACAGCCATCAGTTAACTCGCTCACCAGTATACCAGCTCGAGACAGAGAAGTGCTCCTCCAACTCCCTCTATTCACCAGTAAACTCAGGGAATTTACCTGTAGTATCCTCAACACCTACATCACAAAACTCATCTATTAGCCTAATGCTAAGTAAGTAAAGCAATAATGAAATGACAAGCTGAAACATGAAACCTAAATATGCAGTTTCTACTTTCTCATCTCAGTTGCACATCGTTTGTCTACTGATCAGATCCCTTGATTGCCCTTGGGAGTGGGATCAATTCTCCCAATGCTATACATCCTCTTCATCAGTTAAGGGGTGGATGAATTCCCTTAATAGCTGTTCTGATCCCTCAATTCTCTTGGGAGTGGGATCAATTCTCCCAATGTAATAAATCCTCTTCATCAGTTAAGGGGTGGATTAGTTCCCTTAACCGCCAATGCATTTCAATCGGTACTTGTCTTTCCATAATGATACATGAAAGTTCATTTTCGTATTCTTTCAAAAACATGATGCATAACATACAGAAAATACTCAAACATGCATAAACCTACTGTTTTGTGATGTAGGCCCGAAGGCTCACACAATACTTTACTTACCTGGATTCCTGGGGATTGTTTGGGTTGTTAACCACTTCGGGTTTTGGCTCAACCTAAAACCGTAGACCGTGTATTAGTTAAACTTCATTCTAAACTATTCGGAAATCTAGGGAAACTAGTTTGGAGACTCTAATCATTGTGCATTCCCGATTTCAACTTAAACCGAAACCACCACTCGCTTACCACCTTCCCAAAACCTCATACATCATCCCTCCTACCAGCGATAGACACAAAGTAGCAAGGAATAGAAGCAAAACTCACCAAGTTTGGAGAAAACCGCTGGCGAGAGTCGAAGGGGTCTCCTATCGCGCTCTGCTAAGCTGAGGAGCTGAGAATGGAGAGGAAATGAAATGAACAGTGGCGGCTACTTTATTAATAGTTTCCTTAAATACGTTATCCACCCTTTTAAATTTCTAATTACCCTAATGCCCTTGCCTAGTCATCCTCTAACCCTACATTTAATATTGCCATATAAATTGTGCCATTGGTTTAAAAGGAATAGAGAAACGGTTTGATAGAATCGGGTATTACAATCTACCCTCCTTAAAAGAATTTTGTCCTCAAAATTCAGTACCTGAATAGTTCTGGATACTGGTCCATCATGTCCTGCTGGCGCTCCCAAGTTGTCTCCTCAATGTTCTGGTTATGCCATAAGACTTTCACCAATTGTACTTCTTTGTTGCGCAATACCTTCACTACATAATCTAAGATCTTTACTGGTCTCTCTTCATAGGCAAGGGTAGGATGAATCACAAAGTCTTGCTGTTCCATGACTTGGTTTGGATCCTTTATGCACTTTTTCAACACTGAAACATGAAATACATCATGTATCCCTTCCATAGAATCCGGTAGCTGCAACTGGTAGGCTGCTCTCCCAACTCTCTTCAGAATAGTGAATGGTCCAATAAATCTGGGGTTTAACTTGCCTCTCTTCCCGAATCTCACAACTCCCTTAAATGGTGATACCTTGAGGAAAACTTCATTACCAACATCAAATTCTAATTCCCTTCGTCTTTTGTCTGCATAGCTCTTCTGCCGGCTCTGAACTGTCAAGATTCGTTGTCGGATAAAAGCAATCTTCTCCACTGTCTGCTGCACAATATCAGAACCAATTAATTGTGCTTCCCCAACCTCATCCCAATATAATGGAGATCTGCACTTTCGTCCATATAATGCCTCGTATGGTGCCATGCCTATTGTTGCCTGAAAACTGTTGTTGTAAGAGAACTCAACCAATGATAAATACTTACTCCAAGAACCTTGAAATTCTAAAACACATGACGAAGCATATCCTCCAACGTTTGGATAGTCCTCTCGGATTGTCCATCAGTCTGAGGGTGAAAAGCTGTGCTGAAACTAAGCTGTGTTTCCATGGCCTTGTGCAAACTCTTCCAAAACTTAGATGTAAATCTAGAGTCTCGGTCCGAAACTATGGTGTTTGGGACTCCATGCAGTCTAACAACTTCGTGCACATACAACTCAGCCAGTTGATCCATCAAGTAGGTTATCTTTATTGGTAATAAATGAGCTGAATTGGTTAGACGATCTACAACTACCCAAATTGCATCATGTCCCCTTGCTGTTCTAGGCAATCCTATAACAAAATCCATAGTTATCTGTTCCCATTTCCATTCAGGAACTGGTAATGGTTGCATTGTTCCTGCAGGCCTCTGATGTTCAGCTTTGACTTGCTGGCAGATCAGACATGACTCCACATACTCCGCTACACTTCTTTTCATACCTGGCCACCAATAATGTTGCTTGAGATCTTTGTACATCTTCGTACTTCCAGGATGAACAGAGAGTCTTGAAGAATGTGCCTCAGACAAAATTTCCTTTCGAAGTTCGGCATCAGCCGGAACAAACCATCTATTTCGAAACTTAAGAATCCCATCAACTGAGCAGTTGAAATCCGACTTGTCAGTAGAATCCATGCTCAACTTATACCTAATGCATTCAGTGTCATTCATTTGAACTTCCTTTATTTTCTCCAAAATGGTTGGTCTCAAAGATATGGCCGAAAGCATGGCTGACACACTAGACACGGCTTCCATGTTAAATCTTTGGAATTCTGTCTCTAAAGCTATTGGTATGTCTAAAATCAATGCAGAGACTGAAGGAGTCACTCTACTCAAAGCATCAGCCACTACATTCGCCTTGCCAGGGTGGTACTTAATCTCAAAGTCGTAATCTTTGACAAACTCTAACCACCTACGTTGCCTCATATTCAGTTCCTTCTGTGTGAAAATGTATTTCAGACTTTTATGATCCGAAAATATCTCACAAGTTTGTCCATACAGGTAGTGCCTCCAAATTTTCAATGCAAAGACTACAGCAGCTAATTCTAAGTCATGCGTAGGGTAATTCTTTTCATGCACTTTTAACTGTCTGGAAGCATAAGCTATAACCTTTCCATCTTGCACCAAAACACAACCAAGTCCAACTTTGGATGCATCACAATATATGCTGAACTTACCATTATCGACAGGAAGAGTCAGAATTGGAGCATTGGTTAGTTTCTGTTTCAAGGTCTGGAAACTGGATTCATATTTATCAGTCCAATTATACTTCACATTTTTCCTTGTTAACATAGTAAGGGGTGTGGCAATCTTCGAAAATCCTTCAATGAACTTTCTGTAATACCCTGCAAGTCCAAGAAAACTTCTGATATCTGTAGCATTCTTCGGTTTGGGCCATTTCTTAACTGCTTGAACTTTAGTTGGATCCACAGATATGCCATCTCCAGATATGACATGTCCTAAAAAGTGAACTTGGTCCAACCAAAATTCACACTTAGAAAACTTGGCATAAAGTTGGTGCCTTCTCAGTACCTCTAACACTAAACTCAAATGTTTTGCATGCTCATCCTTAGTTCTAGAATAGATTAGAATGTCATCTATAAATACAATAACAAATTTATCCAAAAATTCATGAAACACTCTGTTCATGAGATCCATAAAGGCTGCTGGTGCATTAGTCAAACCAAAAGACATAACCAAAAACTCATAATGTCCATATCTCGTGCGAAAGGCAGTCTTTGGGATATCTTCGGATTTAACCTTCAACTGGTAATAACCGTACCTAAGGTCAATCTTAGAGAAAACTCTTGCACCCTTAAGCTGGTCAAATAAGTCATCAATCCTCGGCAAAGGGTACTTGTTCTTGACAGTCAGTTTATTCAATTCTCTATAGTCTATGCACATACGCATTGTTCCATCTTTCTTTTTGACAAAAAGGACAGGTGCACCCCATGGTGAAAAGCTAGGGCGTATGAATCCTTTCTCTAACAAATCCTCCAACTGTTTCTGTAATTCTTTAAGCTCTGTTGGTGCTAGTCTATATGGATTTTTAGATACAGGCTCGGCTCCGGGGTAAACATCTACAACAAATTCGATTTCCCTATCTGGTGGCAAGCCAGGAAGGTCATCCAAGAATACTTCGGGGAAGTCTTGGACAATTAGGACATTTTTGGGGCTTGATTTTTCTACTAGTTGTGTGTCTAAAACGCTGGCCAAAAAGCATAAATACTCTTTGCATGGGGAGGGTCTACAATTGACAGAAGTCATTACAGTCATTTCCTTACTCTTCTTCAGAGCTTGGAAGGTATGGTTTAAACCTCCAGGGAGTTGAAAACTAACAATTCCAGTCCTACAATCTATTGTGGCATAATGTTTAAACAACCAATCCATTCCTAGGATCACATCAAATCCCATTATGTCCATAACAATGAGGTCAGCAGGCAAATTCATATTTCCTACTAATACAACGCTATCAGGCATCACTAGATGGGAGTGCATGCGCTCACCAGAAGGTAATGCTACGTTAAACACATGCTCAGAAGAAGTAAACCATACATCTAACTTATCAGCAAAAGTAGAGGCTATAAAAGAATGTGTTGCACCCGAATCTATCAAGGTAAAAGCAGGTATAGAGTTAATCAATATAGTACCTGACACTACAGCAGGCTGGTCCTCATCACCTGATTCCATCATGGAGAATATTCTTGGCTTAATCCTGGCAGGTTCGCCCTTCAAGGCTGGGCAGTCTCTGTTGATATGGCCGACTTTATTACAGTTGAAGCAACGGGTGATTCTAGGCTTTGGGCAATCCCTGAATGAGTGCCCAACCTCTTCACAGTTAAAACACTTATTTGTCCCAAATCTGCACTCGCCCGGGTGGTTCTTCAAACACTTTGGGCACTGAGGAAACATCTTAGTATCTGGTACTTTCTTTCCTGTCCCTTGACTACTCTGGCCCTCACTAGGCCTCTTCATTCCCCTCTGCTGATGTGGCTGGACAAACCTTCGCGGGGCTTCCTTTGGCCCGGCACACTTCATTTCAGCTTCTTCCACCTCTAAAGCTGTGGACACAACTTCACTGAAAGGCAAACCTTTAAAACCCGAAAACTTGACCCCTCTGTACATGTCAGGCTTCAGTCCTTGCATAAAAAGAAACACCTTATCTTCATTCTTGTGAACAAGGTGTCCAGCAAACCTAGACAGAGACTCAAATTGTCTAACGTACTCAGCCACAGATCCTGACTGCTTCAAATTCAGGAACTCCACCTTCTTTGTGGCCTGGATGGTGCTATTAAAATACTTCTCAAAGAAACTGTCCTTGAACTGAGACCAAGTCATAGCCAGAATGTCAGTGGTGGTCTCAATTGTCTCCCACCAAAGTTGAGCGTCTCCAGCAAAATGAAACGTTGCCAGGGTGACCTTGTCTCCTTCTCCGACGTTGGCACATCGGAACATGCTTTCGATCTTCCTCAACCATTCCTCAGCAACAATCGGGTTAGATGACTTTCCATCAAACGTGGGCGGCTGAAGCCTGCGAAATCTGTCCCCTGTATGCTCATTGCCATGGCCCGAGTTGGCACTTCCTTGTGCTTCTCGGTTCAATAACACTCCTAATTGGTCAGACTGTTGTCGTACTATGTCAGTCTGCGGATGCACCAACAGTCTGCTGTGCACCAAAGCGTCCTGCCAATCACACTAAGGCTCCTCTTCACCTCTCACGTTTGGCATATTCCTTGGCACTCTAGGTCTTCCTGGGCGTCTGGCCATTATACTGGATTCCTGTACAAGGTTAACTACTTTCATAAACATCTAATTACTAAGGCTAACATAAACACTTACAGTTGTTGGAGTACTTCCATGCAACGATTGGCACTGATGAGTAATCTTTTGAACGGTTTAACTGAATGGCTCTGATACCACACTGTAACGCCCCGAGTTATCAGAACCCGGTTCGTCACACAAAAGCCCGTACATGACTAAAATTTTGACCATGTTTTAAAAACTTGCAGCGGAAAATCATTTAAGTAAAAATAGAGTTAAACAAAATCCGATAGGAAATAAACTACATCTTCCGATGACTTTACTGAAGACATCTTCCGATAGGAAATAAACTACATCTTCCGATGACTTTACTGAAGACATCTTCCGATAGGAAATAAACTACATCTTCCGATGACTTTACTGAAGACATCTTCCGATAGGAAATAAACTACATCTTCCGATAGGAAATAAACTACATCTTCCGATGACTTTACTGAAGACATCTTCCGATAGGAAATAAACTACATCTTCCGATGACTTTACTGAAGACATCTTCCGATAGGAAATAAACTACATCTTCCGATGACTTTACTGAAGACATCTTCCGATAGGAAATAAACTACATCTTCCGATGACTTTACTGAAGACATCTTCCGATAGGAAATAAACTACATCTTCCGATGACTTTACTGAAGACATCTTCCGATAGGAAATAAACTACATCTTCCGATGACTTTACTGAAGACATCTTCCGATAGGAAATAAACTACATCTTCCGATAGGAAATAAACTACATCTTCCGATGACCTTACTGAAGACATCTTCCGATAGGAAATAAACTACATCTTCCGATGACTTTACTGAAGACATCTTCCGATAGGAAATAAACTACATCTTCCGATGACTTTACTGAAGACATCTTCCGATAGGAAATAAACTACATCTTCCGATAGGAAATAAACTACATCTTCCGATAGGAAATAAACTACATCTTCCGATGACTTTACTGAAGACATCTTCCGATAGGAAATAAACTACATCTTCCGATAGGAAATAAACTACATCTTCCGATGACTTTACTGAAGACATCTTCCGATAGGAAATAAACTACATCTTCCGATAGGAAATAAACTACATCTTCCGATAGGAAATAAACTACATCTTCCGATGACTTTACTGAAGACATCTTCCGATAGGAAATAAACTACATCTTCCGATGACTTTACTGAAGACATCTTCCGATAGGAAATAAACTACATCTTCCGATAGGAAATAAACTACATCTTCCGATGACTTTACTGAAGACATCTTCCGATAGGAAATAAACTACATCTTCCGATAGGAAATAAACTACATCTTCCGATGACTTTACTGAAGACATCTTCCGATAGGAAATAAACTACATCTTCCGATAGGAAATAAACTACATCTTCCGATGACTTTACTGAAGACATCTTCCGATAGGAAATAAACTACATCTTCCGATAGGAAATAAACTACATCTTCCGATGACCTTACTGAAGACATCTTCCGATAGGAAATAAACTACATCTTCCGATGACCTTACTGAAGACATCTTCCGATAGGAAATAAACTACATCTTCCGATAGGAAATAAACTACATCTTCCGATAGGAAATAAACTACATCTTCCGATGACCTTACTGAAGACATCTTCCGATAGGAAATAAACTACATCTTCCGATAGGAAATAAACTACATCTTCCGATGACTTTACTGAAGACATCTTCCGATAGGAAATAAACTACATCTTCCGATAGGAAATAAACTACATCTTCCGATAGGAAATAAACTACATCTTCCGATAGGAAATAAACTACATCTTCCGATGACCTTACTGAAGACATCTTCCGATAGAAAATAAACTACATCTTCCGATGACCTTACTGAAGACATCTTCCGATAGGAAATAAACTACATCTTCCGATGGCCTTACTGAAGACATCTTCCGATAGGAAATAAACTACATCTTCCGATAGGAAATAAACTACATCTTCCGATAGGAAATAAACTACATCTTCCGATAGGAAATAAACTACATCTTCCGATAGGAAATAAACTACATCTTCCGATGACTTTACTGAAGACATCTTCCGATAGGAAATAAACTACATCTTCCGATGACTTTACTGAAGACATCTTCCGATAGGAAATAAACTACATCTTCCGATAGGAAATAAACTACATCTTCCGATAGGAAATAAACTACATCTTCCGATGACTTTACTGAAGACATCTTCCGATAGGAAATAAACTACATCTTCCGATGGCTTTACATTCCGATGCTTTACTGAAGACATCTTCCGATAGGAAATAAACTACATCTTCCGATGACTTTACTGAAGACATCTTCCGATAGAGAACAGATTATCAACTCAACATCTGCCGATAGACTTCATCTACCGACTGGGAGCAGAACAACCATTCTAACTATGGAAAGGAATTTTCTCACTTCACTTAAACATTTCAGACCATTGCATTACTAAAATTCTGTAAGAACCAACATTTAAAATCCCATAGAAATACTATCATCAGAAAATCTCAAAACGTATTCAAAACATTAAAAACCATTCTGTCATGAAAACTTAACATACTCAGATTGAAACACTATTAACCAAACTTTCACCCCAACAGCCATCAGTTAAATCGCCTCACCAGTATACCAGCTCGAGACAGAGAAGTGCTCCTCCAACTCCCTCTATTCACCAGTAAACTCAGGGAATTCACCTGTAGTATCCTCAACACCTACATCACAAAACTCATCTATTAGCCTAATGCTAAGTAAGTAAAGCAATAATGAAATGACAAGCTGAAACATGAAACCTAAATATGCAGTTTCTACTTTCTCATCTCAGTTGCACATCGTTTGTCTACTGATCAGATCCCTTGATTGCCCTTGGGAGTGGGATCAATTCTCCCAATGCTATACATCCTCTTCATCAGTTAAGGGGTGGATGAATTCCCTTAATAGCTGTTCTGATCCCTCAATTCCCTTGGGAGTGGGATCAATTCTCCCAATGTAATAAATTCTCTTCATCAGTTAAGGGGTGGATTAGTTCCCTTAACCGCCAATGCATTTCAATCGGTACTTGTCTTTCCATAATGATACATGAAAGTTCATTTTCGTATTCTTTCAAAAACATGATGCATAATATACAGAAAATACTCAAACATGCATAAACCTACTGTTTTGTGATGTAGGCCCGAAGGCTCACACAATACTTTACTTACCTGGATTCCTGGGGATTGTTTGGGTTGTTAACCACTTCGGGTTTTGGCTCAACCTAAAACCGTAGACCGTGTATTAGTTAAACTTCATTCTAAACTATTCGGAAATCTAGGGAAACTAGTTTGGAGACTCTAATCATTGTGCATTCCCGATTTCAACTTAAACCGAAACCACCACTCGCTTACCACCTTCCCAAAACCTCATACATCATCCCTCCTACCAGCGATAGACATAAAGTAGCAAGGAATAGAAGCAAAACTCACCAAGTTCGGAGAAAACCGCTGGAGAGAGTTGAAGGGGTCTCCTATCGCGCTCTGCTAAGCTGATGAGCTGAGAATGGAGAGGAAATGAAATGAACAGTGGCGGCTACTTCATTAATAGTTTCCTTAAATACGTTATCCACCCTTTTAAATTTCTAATTACTCTAATGCCCTTGCCTAGTCATCCTCTAACCCTACATTTAATATTGCCATATAAATTGTGCCATTGGTTTAAAAGGAATAGAGAAACGGTTTGATAGAATCGGGTATTACATCATCCCCTCCCGGTTCTTGAGGATTTGACCTCAAATCTAATTGGTGAATTTCATGGAGGATGTTACAACACTTAGGATAAGAATTCTACTAAAAATACTTAAGCACAATCCATGGTAGGCACAAAGACATAGTTATCATAAAGTTGAAAAACCATTTTTACCATCCACAATGATCTCAAATAAATTTCAAGATTAAATTGTTCATTTCAACAATTTAGAAACAAGCATAGATGATAATGACATAAGATTCATGCAAACATAATTGAACAATTTCATTTTCTAGCTAAACTATCAAATCAATAGTGAACCATAAATATGAAAATTACCTTTTAAAAAAAAGAAAACAACACTTGGTTCACCTAATTTTAAATCCATCAAAAGAATAAGAGTTTAAAATCAAGTTTAGCATAAGTTAAGTCTAAATCCAAAGCTTAAAGAAATAATTTTTAATTTTTTTTTTCACTAAAATTTTGAGTTAGGATCCAACAATTACAATAAGCAACATATTGCAACAAAAACTCTTTCTTCCTAGTTCTAGCCATCAAGATATGCATAAGCAAAACATATAATCAAGATATTCCAAATAATAATAAGAACTATCAAAGAGAGTTTTTCCACAAGCAATTCACAAACAATTCAAATCATCCAATGAACCTAATATTCAATCAATCCAAAATAATCAATAGGAGGCATTGAAACATACCTTGTTGCCGAAAGACCTTTCCAACTCCATGGTTTATCCATAGTCAATGCTCAAAATTGGAGTAGAAAGCTAAACAATCCTCAAAAGATAAAACAATATTCATATATTTTGATTTAATCTTTACCTTGGCCAGCAACAATTAAACTAATTGACCAAGCACTAGACTCTAAGGTTAGACTCTAAATTTAAGTCCTAAGAAAAGCAAAACAAACAAACAACACAAACAAATGGTTTGGTTGGGTACCAATCACTAATTAGATCAAAGATTAGTCATGCATACCTCATGCTACTAACCAAAGACTTAATCCACAATTAGCACAACAACTAAGTCACAAGACTCAATCTGAAAATCCTAAACATTTAATCAAACAGCACAACAAATTAAACAAGTTAATCAAAGAAAATAAACTTGCAACTAATATCAATAATAAGCCATAGGCAACCCTTTAAAACTGTAACACCTGAAAAAAAAAATTTTAGTACGTGCGTAGCCTAGGTTAGAAATGTATGAGAGTTTATTGTTATGTGAGGAAGGGTGTAGATGTGATTCAAAGAGAAAAGAAATGGTTTGACAAGTCAAACCAAAACACTTTGAAAAGTTGAAGGCATGAACCAATCAAAATTTAGAAAATTTAATGAATGAAATAAGGATGGTTTTGGCGTTGGATTTAAAGAGAGAAAGTGAGGGAGAGAGTTTGACAATTCAAACTCTTGTGATTAGTTGAAATGGGTGTTTGAAAAGTCAAGAATGGAATTAACCAATAGGAACTTAGCAATAGCTTTTGGCGCTGGAAGACATAAGGGTAAAGGGGGTTTATTTTGTAATTTTAGAAATTGTGTGGAGGAAAACTTAAAATGAAAGAAAGTTATAGTTTAAATGTGGGTTTTTCATTTGTTTCTCTTCATCTTCATCGACTTTTTCCCTCTCCTCCATAGCTGAGTCCCTCTCTTCCATTTTGCTCCAATCTTTGCATGAGTTTTAAGGTAAGAAGGTATGGGTTTTTGTTTTTATGCAAATAGGTGTTGATTGTTGATGATTTTGAAGGGTATTGAGTGTTTTTGGTTAGGGTTTGGAAAACCCTAACCATGAATTTCGAATTTTGGTTTCCAAAGTCGGTTTCCTTTCTAAATTGGTTGGTTTAGTTGTTGAATGGATAGATTAGGTTGTTTGAGTGGATAAATTGAAGATTTGAGGAATGTTACACAAAAACGGTTTAAGAACACTATGGGGGCCGAATCTGTTGGAGCAGTTTCGGATTGGCCAAGTGGTTTAGTTGGTTAATTTGAGTGTTTTAATGGATAGTAGACGTGTAGAGGTTTACGGATTGGGGTGGCACGTTGAAATCTGTTGAAAAATGAGAAAGTTATGGCCGGTTGAAGTTAGACGATAAAATTGTGAAAAAATCGGGTTTTATGTATTGGTTTGTATAATTGGTTAAAAAGGTGTAGTTAGATTGATGCTTAGATAGATTCCTTAGAATTTTCTTAGGTTTATACTAAGTTATTCCTTTGATGTGTTAGGTTATCGAGCAAGCTTTTAGCCTAGTCGAAGGCAACAATCACGTGTTGAGCGATCAGGTAAGTAGTGGATGTGTGTGGTTTGCGTTCGGGCCTACACCATAGAACGGTAGGGAATTGGTTGTTTGCTTTGTTTGGTTGTTTTGTTTAGTTTCGTGTTGAGCATTTTGTGTGACATGCATTACGGTTTTTAAACTCCGAAACGAAAGTATTTTGAGCATGGTTTTGAATGGTGAGCGGTGTGAGTTGAAACGTAATGTGGCAATGTGGTTGGTAGTTGAGTTCCCAAGTCGCGTTA
Source organism: Begonia masoniana (assembly GCA_022432975.1). NCBI lineage: Eukaryota > Viridiplantae > Streptophyta > Magnoliopsida > Cucurbitales > Begoniaceae > Begonia > Begonia masoniana. The sequence goes on from CM039506.1 coordinate 7,942,994, forward strand.
GGGTAGCACCTGCGAGGAACTCTAGCAGAGTTTCCTAGTCGCGTTAAGGTGGTGTCTGCGGGGGGACTAGCAGAGTTGAGTCACCTAGTCTGTAACGCCCCGAACCCGCCCCGGGCCCAGTGCGTCACTTTGCAAACAATTCCCGAATTTAAACGACGTTTAAATAATTTTTCGTAAAATATTCGGCTCGGTTTTGTAAAATTCCCGGCTCAATGTTCGGGTTTTTCGAACCCACAATTTTTCTTGGAACACGTGTCTAAAATATGTTAAAATACGTTGGAAAAATGTCGGGTCGAAACATAGTAGAAATGGGCGAAAAATCGAAATTTTTTTTAAAAAAAATTACAAGTGGGCGCTGCTGGGCGCGGTGGGCACGCAGCGCGCGCGCTGCCACGCGCGCCCAACGCGCCTAGAGCGCGACTTTCGCGTGGCATCCGCGATCGAACGCGTTTTTGGGCCCGATCGATCGGGCCCGCTCGGGAAAATATCGTCCAAAAACTTCCCGACCACGATCGGTCGCGCCCCGGGCCCGACCGATCGGGCCGTCTCGGGTTTTCTCGACCCAAAACACTCCAAAACTTCCATTTTTACCCCCTTTTGACCTTTCCCTACTATTTCTCGTATTTTACCATCCCGAGCACCTCCAAAAATTACGAAAATTTAACCGTACCTCCCCGACACATAAATCTTCAAATCCCGTAAATTTTGTGGAAAACCGACTTCAAACGATTAAATAAAAATAGCAAACATAACCCGACGTTAACTAGTTTAAAACCGAAATTGGCGGCATAACGCCTAAATTTCTTTAAACCGAACCCTGAAACCAAACACACAAAATATACATTTTTAACTTCCTAAATACTACAACCATTAAACACAATATCCCCAACTCAAAACGTTCAAACCCACTACCAAAATATTTTTTGTAAATATTCATACTAAACACCCATACTTTTCGAAGTCGTTTTAACCCAAAAAGTCTTACTAAACTCTTACCACACCTTTACAACATGCCCACAAAATACCCGAAGAAAGAAGTGATCTGGACGCCCCGACGAGCTCCATACTCCTCCGACTGCCGCTTAAACCTCGGCGGTTTCGTCTACTTCACCTGCTAATAATTCGTCACCTACACCACAGAACACACACACACACGTAAGCTTGTGCTTTGTAAGTAGGGAAAAGAAATACTACATGCACAATACAATCACACCACTCTCACAGGAAATCTCTACTCACTCTGTTATTCTCGCTCCGTTAAATCTTTTCCACTTTCACGCGTAAATCAAGTAGGCACACGTCCGAGCTCCCCGCTCCTTGGACGGCCACACCTTGATCCACGGAGCAAGATCGGTCAGCTCACGCCCGGGTCCCCCCCGTTGGACGGCAATACCGATCTCCTCCCTTTTTCTGTTTTAACATTATCGCATGAGTAGAGTTCCAACTCACTGCCTCCCCGGCAGAATGCCTCCCCGGCATAAAATAAGTGCCTCCCCGGCAAAATGCCTCCCCGGCATGTTACAAGTGCCTCCCCGGCAACTTGCCTAACTTGGCGACTCTACTCAGCTTCAGTTGTTTCATTTTTTTTTTTTATTTCACACTCACTTTTCTCATCGTGCACAAACTCACACACGCTCACAACATGCACAAACTCACACATGCTTAACATAAATAAATCAACTAACTTAAAATAATGCATGTTACTCATCATAATTCAACCAACCAATAAAAACCAAACGAAACCCTACCGTTCTGTGGCGTAGGCCCGAAGGCAAAACAAAGTTATTCCACTACTTACCTGGTTGCTCGATACGTTCCCGTTCACTCCGTCCGATCAACTCACACGTTCGGTCACCTAAAATACGAAAACTTACTTAATAACAAACTAAAAGATTCTATGGAAATCAACTAACTAAACTAAAGAAATTCTTAACCTAACTAACTAAATTGACAACACAATTCAGCCCCACAACAAAGCATTCGGTTTTCATCCCAAAATTGACCGTCGAACTTCAAACGGTCGTAACTCACTCGTTTTTCAACGGATTTTGACGTGCCACCCCAACTCGGAAACCTCTTCACGTCTACTATCCATTGAATCACTCAATTCAACCAACCAAACACAAAGGCTAAGTCAGACATGCCAAAACAGAACCGTTGCACTTTAGGGTAAAAACCGATTCTCACACTTACACTTCCAATCCTCAATCCAACCACTCCAACAACCTAAACTAAGTCATTCAACAACCAAATCCTCAAAATAGGGAAGAGATCTAACATTTAAACCTAATTTTCGGAGGTCACCCTTAGGGTTTTCCAAACCTTAAGCAATTTCACCTAGATCTCACTAAAAACTCTTAGAAACAACCCCTAACCAACAACAAACTAAAACCCACTTAATTGCTTACCTTTAAACCTTGAGAAATTGAAGCTTGAAGGAAGAAAGGGTGCAGCTATGGAGGAGAAGAAGAGGAAACGATGGAGAAGAAGAAAAATGACAAATCTCTCTTTTTAACCTAAATATTGTTTTCACTTTTCTTTTTCCTCCACTCAACTTTTTAAAATTGCAAATAAACCCCACTCCTCTTCTCCACCATTTCATCCAACGTAATAACTTTTCAATTCCCCCACTTCCATCATTAAATGCTTACTTCTTATTGGTTGATATCCACTTGACTTTTCAAACAACCCTCCTCCACCAATCACAAAGTGTTTTGACTTGTCAAACCCTCCAATCCTAATACACTTCAATGCATAACAATAACTTGACTTAACCCGACTCATCTAAGGTTACGCGTAATAGGAAATTCTCGGGTGTTACAATCCACCCTCCTTACAAAAATTTTGTCCTCAAAATTTGCGTACCTAAAAAGTTCAGGATAGCGCTCCATCATGTCCTGTTGACGCTCCCACGTTGCCTCCTCAACATTGTGGTCGCGCCACAGCACTTTCACCAGTGGAATGTCCTTATTGCGCAATTTCTTCACTGCATAATCTAATATTTCCACCGGTTTCTCTTCGTAGGACAATGTAGGCTGCACTTCGATCTCCTGCTGTACCACCACGTGCGATGGATCCCTTAGACACTTCCGAAGCATCGACACATGGAATACGTTGTGCACACCCTCCATTGAAGCAGGCAACTCTAATTGATACGCCATCTTTCCTATTCGCTTTACAATCGGGAATGGACCAACATATCTCGGATTCAATTTACCTCGCTTCCCGAATCGCATGACACCCTTAAATGGTGAGATCTTCAAGAAAACTTCATCGCCTACAACAAATTCTAGCTCTCGTCTCCTACCATCGGCATAACTCTTTTGGCGACTTTGAGCTGTCAGAATGCGTTGCCGAATGAACTGGATTTTATCTGTAGTTTGCTGAACGATCTCCGGGCCAATTAAGCTAGATTCTCCGACCTCGTCCCAATAAAGAGGTGATCTGCACTTCCTTCCATAAAGAGCCTCGTAGGGAGCCATACCAATGGTATCCTGATAACTATTGTTATATGAGAACTCCACCAAAGGTAAATACCTACTCCAGGAACCCTGAAACTCCAACACACACGCTCGGAGCATATCCTCAAGAGTCTGAATAGTACGCTCAGATTGTCCGTCCGTCTGAGGATGAAAAGCAGTGCTGAAGTTCAACCGAGTCCCCATCGCCTTATGCAGACTCTGCCAAAATTTTGAAGTGAATCTCGGGTCTCTGTCTGATACAATCGAAGTTGGCACACCATGTAATCTCAAAATCTCTTGAATGTAAAGTTCAACAAATTGATCCATACTATAAGTCATCTTTACCGGCAGAAAGTGGGCTGACTTTGTTAAACGGTCAACAATCACCCATATGCCATCAAATCCCTTCGTCGTTCTAGGCAATCCAACAACGAAGTCCATTGAAATCTGGTCCCACTTCCATTCTGGAACCGGCAATGGCTGCAACTTTCCTGCAGGTCTCTGATGCTCTGCTTTCACCTGCTGACAGATTAAACATGTTTCCACGAATTCAGCCACTGACTTCTTCATACCCGGCCACCAATAGTGCTGTTTGAGATCTCTGTACATCTTGGTGCTCCCGGGGTGAACAGAAAACTTCAACGAATGAGCTTCAACTAAAATTTCTTTCCAAAGCTGCTCATTGCTCGGAACGTACCATCGATTACGGAACTTCAAAATACCATCATTTGAATAACTGAACTCCGTCCTATCGTCAGACACCATACTCAGCTTAAATTTATTACACTCCGAATCTGCTTGCTGAGCTTCTCTAATTTTCTCCAAAATGGTAGGCTTCAGAGAAAGATCAAATAACACGGCAGTCACGTCTGAAATCAATTCTAAATTGAATCTTTGAAACTCCGTGCTCAACTCCCTGGACATCTCCACTTCCATTGCTGACACGGAAGTTGATACTCGGCTTAAGGCATCTGCAACTACATTGGCCTTCCCGGGGTGGTATTTGATTTCCAAATCATAATCCTTTACGAGCTCTAACCACCGCCGTTGTCTCATATTCAGTTCCTTCTGAGTGAAAAGATATTTCAGACTTTTATGATCTGAATATACCTCGCACTGCTGACCATATAAATAATGCCTCCAAATTTTCAAAGCAAACACCACAGCAGCTAACTCCAAATCATGGGTCGGATAATTCTTCTCATAAGATTTTAGCTGCCTGGAAGCATATGCTATCACCTTAACGTTTTGCATAAGCACACAACCTATACCTATGCGAGAGGCATCACAATAAATACAGAACTTTTTCTCGGCTACAGGCAACGTCAAAACAGGAGCTGTAGTTAATTTCTGCTTTAATGTCTGAAAGCTTAACTCACATTCTTCAGACCATTCATACTTCACATCCTTTCGTGTCAGACGAGTCATAGGTGCTGCTATTTTAGCAAACCCTTCAATGAATCTTCTGTAATAGCCGGCTAATCCCAGAAAACTCCGTATCTCGCTGACATTTTTTGGTTGAGGCCATTCATTGATCGATTGAATCTTGGCCGGATCTACTGATATTCCACCACTCGAAATTACGTGACCAAGAAAATGCACCTCCGTCAACCAAAACGCACATTTCAAAAATTTGGCATATAACTGATGCCGCTTTAGAAGCTCCAGAACAAGCCTTAAATGTTCCTTATGCTCCTCTTCATCCTTTGAATAAATCAAAATATCATCGATAAACACAATTACAAATCTATCCAGATATTCCTTGAAGACTCTATTCATCAGGTCCATAAAAGCAGCTGGAGCATTCGTCAAACCAAACGACATAACCAGGAACTCATAATGTCCGTACCGAGTCCTGAAAGCCGTCTTCGGGATATCCTGTGATCTGACCTTCAATTGGTAATACCCCGATCTCAAATCAATCTTAGAAAATATTTTAGCTTCTTGCAACTGGTCAAACAAGTCATCTATCCTTGGCAACGGATATTTGTTTTTCACAGTTAGCTTGTTTAACTCCCGGTAATCAATGCACATTCGGAGTGACCCGTCCTTCTTCTTAACAAATAGCACGGGCGCTCCCCACGGCGAAAAACTAGGACGTATAAAGCCCTTATCGACCAATTCCTCCAATTGCTTTTTCAGTTCCTTTAGCTCAGGAGGAGCCAACCTGTAGGGATTCTTCGACACCGGCTCTGCTCCAGGATAAGTGTCAATTGCAAACTCGATTTCCCGGTCCGGAGGTAGACCAGGCAAATCATCTAAAAACACTTCAGGAAAATCACAAACAATATCTATCTCCTGAAGCTTAACGTCTACCAACGACTGAGAATCGACAATAGTGGCAAGAAAACATGTAAACTCACCAATAACAAATTTACGAGCTTCCACGGATGCCATAACTGAGAGTCTCTTTGTGTTCTTTAAAGCTTGAAAGGAGAACTTTTCACCATTCAGAGGTCGGAAATTTACAGTCCCCGCTCGGCAATCGATCGTCGCATGATGCCGAAATAACCAGTCCATACCGAGTATGACATCATACCCAGTGATCCCCATAACGATTAACTCAGCAGGTAAAGTCTTCTTTCCGACCGTCACCAAACTGTTAGGCACTACCTGCGCAGAATGCATATACTCGCCGGATGGTAATTGCACGATATACGCGCTTTCAGTTGGCTCTACCTCTAATTGTACTTTCGCCACAAATGCCATTGCCACAAAAGAATGAGAAGCACCTGAGTCTATCAAAGTAAATGCAGGCACCGAATTAACAAACACAGTACCTGAAATAACAGCAGCTCGATCCTCTCCCTCAGGCTCGATCATGGCGTTAGGGTAGCACCTGCGAGGAACTCTAGCAGAGTTTCTCAATCGCGTTAAGGTGGTACCTGCGGGGGGGACTAGCAGAGTTGAGTCACCTAGTCGCGTTAGGGTAGCACCTGCGAGGAACTCTAGCGGAGTTTCCCAGTCACGTTAAGGTGGTACCTGTGAGGGACTACTGAATTTGCAGTTTAGCACTTGCGATGAGTTCTGTTCTGGGAATGAGCAAAGAAATACACACGAAACAAGAGTAATTGAGCGAGTAGAAACTTCATGTGTTAGGGGTTGTGTTGCGTTGTGTTTCTCGTATGCATTATTCCCTACTTACTAAGCATTAGACTTATGTTTTGTGTTCTGTCGTGTAGGTGTTGACAGGAGTACAGGTGAGTGCCTTAAGGAAAGCTAGGATTGGGATGTAGTTGGTGAAGTACGAGACGTGCCGGTGCAGGCAGTTGTCGGGGCGTCTCGACCATGATCTTCGGGGAATTGTGAGTGACGGTTATTTTGGTATTGTTTTGATGTTTTTGGTTGGTGATTGGGAGATTTTGGGTAGATTTTTTTTTGGTTTAAAAATGGTTTGGGGTTTTGATATTTTGTCGTTTGATTTGTTAGATTTGATTGGGTGTATAAAGCAGTGGTTGATTCTTGTGTAGATTTGTTTTGGTGTAAACTGGGTTGAGTCGTGGTTTTAAGTATTTGTTTTTCAGGTTTTCGGGTTTAGAATTATTTAGCCATTTGATTTAAAAAAAAACAAATGACGTCGGGTCACGTTATTTATTTTTGTTAATATTCATTTTAAGTCGGTTTTACGAGATTTTTACGGGACTTGAAGGTTTGGGTGTCAGGAAAGTATGGGTGAAATTTTGGAATTTTCGGAAGCGTTTTGCTTGTAGAAAAGTGTAGGAAAGTGAGGGAAGGTCAAAATGGGCATTTTTGAGTGTTTTGGGTGAGAAAAAAACTCGAGCCGGCTCGATCGATTAGGCCCGGGGCGCGATCGATCGTGGTTGGGGTGTTTTTGGGCAAAAATAGCCCGAGCGGGCTCGATCGATCGGGCAAAAAGCACGATCGATCGCGGCTGGACACGCTCAGGGCGCGCCGCCCGCCCGCGCGCGCGCGTGCGCGCTGCCCGGGCGCGCGCGCGCGTGCGCGCTGCCCGGGCGCGCGCGGCGCCTACGCCGCGCTGGGCGCTAGCGCCTCTTTGAGCCCGATTTTCATTTTTTTTCTAAAATTTTCCTGATTTCTATGATGTTTTGACCCGACATTTTTCGAGGCATTTTAAACATATTTTTGACACGTTTTACAATAAAAATCGAGGGTTCAAAAAACCCGAAAACGAGTCGTAAAATTTAGGAAAATTATTTTAAATGAGGTTTTAAACGCGGGGTTGGCTAGTAAAGTAACGCACCGAGCCGGGGCGGGTTCGGAGGCGTTACAAAAACTTTTGTCGAAATCGTCACATTATCCCACACCCTTTAAAGGTGATTACCTCACACGGTGATCTGTCAGGCCCAATGGCCAGCGATAAACCTTGGACAATACCAACAGCCCATAGAGGAAAGCTCTTGGCCACAAACATAGATCACTCGACAGTACAAGTGAATCCTAAGTGACTAACAAGATAGTATATGACATACTTTTGTTAAAAGGTCGAACCTAAAGTTAACATATTCCTAAAAAAACAAAATACACTCAACTTGATGCAATCAAACAAGAGTTCAAAACAGTATTATAAAACATGGTGAAATAGAATTTGCCAAACTCTATTTAACATGCAATTTAGTTCATGTTTTTCATTCTAAATTTAACTAAACATCGAAGACTCAAAGACTTGACACTAAACATCAATTAAACACAAGTTAGATGCATCATAATAGGAATGAAAAACAGATCCAAGAAACATAGAAAAGCAAAATTTTAAATCCAATTTTACAAGTAATTTGGCTCAATTTAATCGACCTAGCAATTATAAATTAAGCATCAACTAAAAACAGAATTAAAACAAATTTTAAAACACAAATAAGCATGGTAAAAAATTTACATAATATTTTAGATGATTTAAAGACATAAAACAGAATTTGAAAACTCAAAACAATGCACAAAACACATAAAAACAACAGAATTTTCTAAGCAGAAAAACTAACACAAATCTACTTCCAAATTTCTGAAAATTTAGCATGAATTAGAAAACAAGATGACCAACATGATATCAAATTTTAAAATTCGGATTCAACATGAGCATAAAGTTATGCAAGCTCAAAGTTCAGGAAATATAAACTAAAAAACCAGAAATTTTTTTTTTCTAAACAACTTAAATATACTAAACAGACAATTTACACAATTCTCATCCAATTAACATGAAATTTTAACAGAGGATAGTTAACATTATGAGTGACATGCTATCAAAAGTTCAGGTTTAAATTCATTATGAGCAAGGAATTATGCAAGTGTAAAACACATCAAAATTTTGAAATTTTCAAAATAAAATTTTCTAAATAACCTAAAAGTCCCTAAACCGACAATAGCACAATTCAACCCCAAATAACCTGAAATTTTAACAGGAGTTAGTCCACAATAAGATAAACATGCTGTAAAAATTTCAAAGCCAAATTCAAAGTGAGCCGAGAATTATGCAAGTCCTAAGTAAGAACAAAAATTAAAAAAAAAAACCAAAAATTCCTAAACCAGATGGTTTAACCTAAACATTCTAGAAAAGTCTAAACAAATCAATACCAATTCGGACAACAAATTAGCACAACAAACTCGCCTAGACACGAGACATCTAAAAGATTAAACAAAACAAAAACACAAGCTAAACACATTTGGAAAACACCAAACTAACACAATAATTTCAACAAATAAAACTAACATGAGAGTTAAATTTTAGCATTTCATTTTCAAATCCATTCTCTATGTAAATTAATTTTGCCAAAACAACTCAAACAACTAAACATGATTCTAAAATAGAAACAACATCCATAAACAATTACCTAAACAAAATAAGAAAAATAGAACATGCTTTTCAAGAATAACATTCTGAAATTTATACTAATACGGGTCATGGTTAATTCATGCTAGCTATTCAGTAACACGAGGTTATGATGGAAAAATCATATCGGATAATATCATAGTAATGGCATCCAAATGAACAGTAAATTCAAACACATACACGATACAAACAAAAATCACGAACAAATAGAATATGCTTTCAAGAAAACATTCTGAGAATTAAACGGATACGGGTCATGGTTAATTCATGCTAGCTAATCAGTAACATGAGGTTAAGATGGAAAAAATCATATTAGCTAATTGTCACAGCAATGTATTTTCAAAGAAACAACAAGTTCAAACGCATACAACACAAAACACAAAGTTGTTCTTGGTCAACAATTCCGAAGAGTCTCCCAACAGAAAATAAACAATAAGAATAATTTGCTCTCACTCAACAATTCCGAAGAGTCTCCCAATAGAAAATGCAAATTAAAAGTGGATAAGAAAGTACCTTTTAAGGAAAACAATTAATAACTCTAAAATTGCCAATTAAGGAGGCCTTTTGCCCTAGGGAGGTGGGTACAAAAACTGCACAACAAATGTTATGAAAAATACACACAAACAAAGTCTAAAATATGCAAAAACAGCAACCTAAAATAATACAAGGTTCAAATGCTAAACCTCTTAGCAATTTGAACAACAACAATAAACACCTAAACGATTCTAACATGCTGGAAATACACAGAACAAAAAGCAACAACAAAAGAACAAAACACACACTAAATTAACCTACATTGCAAAGCTAAAACATGCTAGATACAGATTTCTAAATGCCTTAAACATTCAGCAATTGCAACAAAAAAAAAAAAAGAATCTAAAACACAAACTAAATTGCAAGAATGACTCAAGAAACAACAAAGAAATCATGCTGAAAACAATAATTCAAACTCAAGAACACCTAAGACACATGCTAAAAAACAGCAAAGGAAAATCACAAAGGAAAACCAAAAAAACAGCAAAAGAAAACCGTTTTGTAAACCAGAAAAACTGTCATTTTAGAATCAAAACTTTAGCTCATGCAGTGGTGACAATTTGGAAAATTAAATCAAGCATTCAACAATACATTCAGCTAAGGAATTTTACATGGAAAAATCAGCAACAAGTTCTGGTTTTATGACTTTAAAAACCAAACAGAAAACTTAACAAAAACACTCATAAAACACAGCATCTAATCACCCTAAACTAATGATAAAAACAAAACAGAAGCAAGCTGAAAATTCAGCAAAACAGAAACAAACCAAAAATAACAGACCAGGAAAATCGATTTGGTTTTTCCCACAACAGAAGCAAAAACAAAGACAACCAGAAGCAAACCGATTGCTTCATCGGACAAAGCATTAAACATGCTTGGACAGACCACAATTAAGAAAGAAAATTCAAACTTAATCATATTGCTAATTAACTAAACAAGCTAAATCATTCTGGACTGAAACAAAAGACAGCAGCAATACTCAGCATGAAATAGGAACAAAGCAGAAACATGTAGAACAGAAAAATCACAACAAAACATAACATACAGGCTAACATTCACGATAGAAAACAAACAGAACACCAAATACTACAAACAACATGATCAATGACTTTGAATTTTTAACCATATTGCTCTCAGTCAACAGGCCTGAATAGTCTCCCAAACAGTTCAAATAATCATGCTGGTAATTGATAACTCTTAAATTAGAGTTATTTTATACTATTTTTAATTGATAGAACTTATATGATTTGAGTGAATGTAGGAAGAAATTGGTAAAATTTATTATAATTGCCGCAGGATGCTGCAGCAACAAGAGATTAATTGAATTTAACATATTTCATGCATATTCTCTGAAGAACAAGCAGATTTGTATCACTAATTCGAATTTTATATTTTCTTATTTGAATGCAGATTTATTAGCGAGAAAATACAAAAGGGAAGATCGGTGTTTTAATAGATAAGCAAATTAAAAGGATGAAGAATATGAAGAGAGAGAAGATAAATCATTAAAGGAGATTATTTTTACCATAAATAAAGCACAGAATCAAGGAAAAAGAGGATTTTTGGGGGGCTGATGAAAAAGAAAAAGAAAATAACAATAAAGAGGAGATTTTGGCAGTGGAGAAATAACAAGAATCAAGGGATGAAAAGGATTTTGGGCTGAGAAAGAATTAAAAGAAAAATAAGAAAGGAGGAATCTGGAAGGATTTGGCTGCTAAAAACAAGGATAAGAAAATAGAATAAAAGCATAAAATCTGGAAGAAGAAAGGGGAGAGACTTCACACGCAGAACAAGAAGGAAAAGGAAGCAAATTAGAGAAAGGAGGATTCTGGGCTGCAGAGACATCAACCAAGCTTCTTCTTCTTCTACTTTTTAACTTTTCTCTGGTTGAATATTTTTATTAGTTTTTCTATTATCATGATTTTAGGCTAAGTCTCTTTTTATCTTGGTTAGGAGAGAAAATACTCATTATATACTTTTACTTTGATATATGAATATTATGTATTCTCACCGAACAATTTCTCATGATTTTGATTGCATAATGTAGCACCCGGTTTCGGTTGAATCAAAATAAGTTATCAAACGGTAGAACATAATTTTATGGTTGAAAATCTGGTGAAATGTTGATTAGGTTATTAAATAACTAGTCAAGGGCAAGATGGTAATTGTGGTTTAATATTGAGGGTAGCGTATTTAAGGAAAAGTTAGTGAGGTTTTAGCCGCCACCGTTCCCTCATTTCACTCTCGATTTTCAGCTCAACTCTGTAGAGCTCTCCAGGCGATTTCCTTCCCAATATCCTTCAAACTAGGTAAGTTTTCCCCTCGCTCTTTTGAGATTTTAGTGACTAGCAGGGTGAGTGCAATGTGCAAATTTTAGCAATGCTGTGAGTGAGTTAAGTTCGAGTTTAGTGTTGAGCTGAGAGTGGATGGTATCCAGAATTTCCAAACTAGCTCATTCGGTTTCCGAATGATATAGAATAAGGTTAGTAATGATCTAATCAGTATTCTGCTTATGATAATAGGTGAACAGGACTTCCAAAGTAGTTGAAACCGAGTGATTTCCCAGAAAGCCAGGTAAGTAAAGTATTGTTTGTGCCTTCGGGCCTACATCACAAAACAGTAGGCTTATGCATGTTTAAGTATTTCTGTTGTTATGCATCATGTTTTGAAAGAATACGAAAATGAATTTTATGCTATGTTATGGTAAGGTAAGACAGATTGAATGTATTGATTGTTAAGGGAACTAATCCACCCCTTAATCGATGAAGTGGATTTATGACATTGGGAGACTTGATTCCACTCCCAAGGGAACAGAGGAATCATTCATTAGCTGTTAAGGGAACTAATCCACCCCTTAATTGATGTAGTGGATTTATGACATTGGGAGACTTGATCCCACTCCCAAGGGAACCTGGGGATCAGAACAGTGTATGAACGATATGACAACAGAGATGAGAAATTAGAAACTGCATGATTAGGACTTGCATTTCAGCATTTATTTCATTGTTGCTTTACTTATTTAGCATTAGGCTAATAGATGAGTTTTGTGATGTAGGTGAAGAAGAGTTAGCAGGTTTGTTCTCTGAACATGTTGAGACTTAGGAGATGTTGAAGGAATGCATCCAGGCTTCGAATTGGCGACTGATGGGGCTGTTTAACTGGTGGCTGTCTCAATTCAATTGATTGAGGATTTCAATAACAATGGTCTAGTAGATTGAGATGTTTTCTTTAAATTATGAAATTTCTGATAGTTTAATTGCTAGTAAATTGGGAGTAAGTGCTGTGAACTATTTTCTGGTTTTCACGCTTAGAAGTTTTATGACAGAGATGGTTTTGATGTTGATTTTTACTAAAATTTGAGTGTTCTTGAGTTTTCCCTGTATTTCTGGATTTCAGAGAAGTGTGTGAGTTTAAATGATTGAAGTCGTTCTGGTGTAGAGAAGAATGATTGAGAGTTCTGTTGGTTGGGAAAGATTCTATCCTATCGGTAGGAAATATCTATCGGTAGGGGAAGAGTTATAGTTTCGTTTTATTCTAATCTATCGGCAGGTGATGTTTATCGGTAGATGGGGAGTTATAGTCTGTCGTTTTGTGATCGGTAGATGGAAATCACCGATTGATGTCTTTGGTTTACATTTCCCCTGGGTGACGTCATCGGCAGGAGTCGAATGATGTCTTTTGGTTTTAAAATTTCTCCTGGTGATGTCATCGGTAGGAACTTCTGTTTTCTGTTCTGATTCTCCTGTTGACTAGTCGTCGGCAGATGGGTGAGAAATCAGTGACGTCATCGGCAGGAGTATCTGTTTTCTGTTCTGGTTCTCCTGTTGACTAGTCGTCGGCAGATGGGTGAGAAATCAGTGACGTCATCGGCAGGAGTATCTGTTTTCTGTTCTGGTTCTCCTGTTGACTAGTTGTCGGCAGATGGGTGAGAAATCAGTGACGTCATCGGCAGAAGCATCTGTTTTCTGTTCTGCTTCTCCTGTTGACTAGTTGTCGGCAGATACTTTTGGTCTACAGCGACTTCTCAAGAATTCTGTATTTTAAACCTTTATTTCTCTTGGCCGACTCTTTGTTAATTATTTATGAATATTTCAAAGATGTTTTCTTTTGTCATGCTCAACTCCGATGTTTAAAAGATTTCCGCTGCAAGTTTTAAAAATGTATTACCAAAAATTTTAGCCAGTTTCGAGTATAGAGTAACGAACTGAGTTCAGATAATTCGGGGCATTACACATAATTCGAATTATGTCGATAGGCAAATTTGATTTTACATGTTTCTATTGTATCGATAAGTAAATAGGAATTGAAGATGCATGAGTAATTAAATAAATTAAAATTGTTGCAAATTAGCTAACATTAATTTATTTGGCGTTAAGAATATGTTTACATGAAAATTCAGATTAAGTTTTTACCTTTTCAAAGATGAAAAGAAATTCTGAAACGAATTTATCTAGGCTATTCGACAGTACCCTAGAAAAATTATTAGTTTTTGTTGTTTTGTGATGAATGTTGTAGCATTCCCGTAACATCACTAGTAAATTGCATGTAATGAGGAAATCAACCATAACCAAAGTTTTTACCATATTTACCTTTTTCATTCATTTCAATTTGAGTTTTTATTAATTTTAAGTAATTTTATTTTATCATTCCTTGCCACTCATCCATTTTCCGTATTCTCAATCTTATTTTTACATAAGTTTTATAGCAAATTAATTTGATTAAAAATATCCTTGTGGGATCGACTTTTACTTACTTTATTACTTCGTTAGTGACACGTGCATTTGCGTTAAGGTGTAGAAAATCAATAATTAAGCAAAAATAGAAAAGAGACAGCCAAACAACGAAAGACAACATCACAGAGGAGTAAAAACAAAGAAGTCACAGAATAGAGAACAACACATAAAACTAATATGACTGACAGCAAAGGCAAAACGTCAAACAGAGGAACAACCCGGAACACAAAAGAAACAATTCAGCAGACTCACTGAAACACAAACCAAAGAAGAAACAAAACAGAAAACATTCTGAATTTTTTTTTTGAAAACAGAACATGCAGCAGAACAGAATCGAAACAATCAATAAATGCATGCTGGCGGAAATGAAACAAGGTGATCATGCAACCATGAGACACAAAACAAATAGCCATGCAGAACGAAAGACACAAGAAAGAAGAACACAACATGCAGCATCGAAAAAACAGAAAACAGGCAAGAACAGAGATATATGACAGAACAGAACAAACACAAGGATCATTCGGCTCTGATACAAAATGTAACGCCCCGAGTTATCTGAACCCGGTTCGTCACACAGAAGCCCGTACATGACTAAAAATTTTGACCATATTTTAAAAACTTGCAGCGGAAAATCATTTAAGTAAAAATAGAGTTAAACAAAACTATTGTACAATGCGTAAATGCTCAGTTGTAGTTTTGAGAAATAATCGGAAAAAAGAATAAAGGTTTAATCGCAGAATACTTCATTAGTTTCAAAAGTCAAACACATCGCCCGCTGAACAAAGTCAACAAAAAGGGGCTGAGACAGAAAATGAAAGACATCATCCGGTGGCTAACGACAAAATATCCCCTACATCTTCCGATGACGTCAGCCGGATGATTCTTTCATCTGATCGACTTTAACTCACATCTACCGATGGACTACGTCTTCCGATAGAATTTAAGACAACATCTACCGATAGAAAACAGAGCACATCTCAACTACTCCTCACTATACATACACAACGCTAATTACAGAAAGGAATCTACTTACTTCTCCAAGACCATTCAAAAACAACTCAAACTACTGCATTAATCAAATCCAGTAAAAACAACATTTAAAACTCAACAGATTACTAGGATCAAAAAATCTCAAAACGTATTCAAAATGATAAAATCTCTACTGTCAAAAAACTCAACATACTCAGACTGAATCTTTAACTACTAGCCTTCCATACTATCAGACATCAGTTAAGCCACCCCATCAGCTGCCAGATCATTGAATAGATGCACTCCTCCAACCCGACTAGTCCTCAGTGAATTCAGTAAACACACCTGCTGTCACTTCTTCACCTACATCACAAAACTCATCTATTAGCCTAATGCTAAGTAAATAAAGCAGTACTGAAATGAAATGCTGAAATATGAATTCCTAAACATGCAAGTTTCTACTTTCTCAACTCAGTTGTTCATTCAACGTTTCTGTTCTGATCCCCCTGTGAAATTGGGAGTTGGATCAACTCTCCCAAAGTATGCTCATCCACTGACTCATTAAGGGGCAGATTAATTCCCTTAACAGTAAATTCTGATTCAAATGTTCAGATCCCCCTGTGAAATTGGAAGTTGGATCAACCCTCCCAAAGTATAGATATCCACTGTCTCATTAAGGGGCGGATTAATTCCCTTAACAGTAAATTCTGTTTCATGAAGCTATTTCATCATATCAATCCTCACCATGCTGTCATGCGCTCAAATACATTTTCGTATACTTTTAAAATATGATGCATAACACACGGACACATTCATGCAAAATATAATCCTAATGTTTTGTGATGTAGGCCCGAAGGCACAAGCAAACTTTACTTACCTGGTCCCCTGGAAATCACTCGGTTTCAACTACTTTGGAAGCCTTGCCCACCTAGTTTCATAAGCAGAATACTGATTAGATTATTACTAACCTTATTCTATATCATTCAGAGACCTAAAGAGCTAGTTTGGGAGTTCTGGTCATCGTACATTCTCAGCTCAATACTAAACCCGAACTCAACTCACTCACAGTATTGACATAATACACACGCATTGCGCTCTCTCTGCTATCTAACCACTAAAATCTCAAGAGAACGAAAGGAAAACTTACCTAGTTTGAGGAATGAGGATCGGAGAGGAGAATTGCCTGGAGTTCTGCTGAGCCTGAGCTGAATACCGAGAAAGGAGAAATGAGGGAGCACTGGCGGCTGAACCTCATTAAACCCTTCCTTAAATACATCATCCACTATACAAATTGCTAATTACTCTTTTGTCCTTGCATAGTTATTAATTAACCTAATCATCATTTTCTACCAAATTCTCACATCATAAATGGTTAATTAAATTTGGTTCAATAGAACCGGGTGCTACACAAAATGATGGGCTACGTGTCTGTAAATGGAGCAAAAATATGTATGCGGAAGACTTAAGATAAAAAAAACCATAATCGGTGCTCTGTGTGTTAGCTTAAATGCGTTTAAATAACTATTTTCGATGATTATGTTTAAAATGGATAATTATGATTAACATGAAATTGGTGAACTAATGCTTAATACGAAATATATAAACTGAATATAAATTGATTTATTATGGTTATTGCATTTATCTAGAAATGCCCTTTGAAAAGGGTATTATGTTTTCTGACAAATTTTGGTTAAGTGTTTATTAGTCCACAGTCAATCGTCCACGTAAAAAGAAAACAGAGAAAGACGTAAATGTCTAAGGTCTCAGTTGTCCACGCGAGAGACAGAATCAATCGTCCACGGTCAAGACAGAATTAATCGTCCACGTGAAAAAAACAGAAATAAACGAAGTAGTCTGTGGAAATAAATCGTCCATAGTATCACGTGAATGTCAGGTGACTTCAGTCAGAATCAATTGTCCACACTCATGCCGAAGTCAATCGATCACACTTAAAAGAAAGATGCTGTCGTTCAGAGTTAAAAGAAAGACGCTGTCGTCCATGCTCAAAAGAAGGATGCAGTCGTCCACGCTCAAATGAAAGACGCAGTCGTCCACGCTCAAAGGAAAGACGCAGTCTTCCACGCTCAAATGAAAGAAGCTGTCGTCCACACTCAAAGGAAAGACGCAATCGTCCACGTTCAAAGGAAACACGCAGTCATCCACGCTCATAACAGACGCAGTCGTCCACGCCAATAGCTGATGCAGTCGTCCACGCTAATGAAAAACGTAGTCGTCCAAAGTTAAAACAGACTCAATCGTCTAGACTTTAAAAGACCGCGAAGCAACAGTGATACCCGTCTAGTGTCTTAACTCCAGATCATTAATGGCCGTGAACGATAGCGATTCCAGACATAAACAGCTAGCTGTCGACGTACGGATGTTTCTCGAACGGCTATATTTTCGAACACAGACGAGGAGCGAGATGCCGAATATAGACAGAGTATAAATAAAAGAACAAAGCTTAGAAGAACAACTTTTTTGCCAAAATCCTCTCTGAACCCTATCACTCAAAAAGCTTTGTAATACTCTGCAATTTCCTACACTCTCTACTCTTAAACTTGAGATTCTGTTTTGAGAGAGTGTAGACGTGTACAAACTGTATTCATCTTGTAAAAGTGTAAAGGCTGTGACTGATTCCCGTGAAGATCAATCAAAGTGTAAGGCAATGGATTGACGCCCGTGAAGTTCAATCCAGAGTTGTAAGGCTGTAGATCGACGCTCGTGAAGTTCGATCTGGAATTCTCGTTGTGGAGAAGTTAAGGATCTTCAAGGGGAAACCTTAAAGCGTGGACGTAGACAGGTTTTGGCCGAACCACGTAAAAATACTGGTGTCAATCTCTCTCTCACTCTTACTTTTATCTGTTTAATATTGTTTTCTGTCATAGTACAATATCACAAAAGAAGTGAGAAGAAAAGATAAACCTAATTTACATTGCATAAAATTAATTAGGGTAAGAAATTTCTAATTCACCCCCCTCTTAAACAATCACGATCCTAAATTGGTATCAGAGCGAGGTCAAATATTGTCTAAGTTGTATTTTAGAAATATTCTGTGATATATTTATATTTACAATGACATTCAACACAAACGCCACTCACATAGAGGGTAAGTCCATTTCTAGGCCACCATTTTTTGATGGCAGTGATTATGTATACTAGAAGGCAAGAATGAGAATATTTGTTCAAGCAATGGACTATGAAATTTGGAATATAATTGAGAATGGCCCTTTCAAGGCCATAAAAAACTGAGAATGAAATTAGTATTCCTAAGGACTCTCATGAATTAACAGAGTCCGATAAGAGAAATCTTAGTTTAAATGCCAAAGCTATAAACACCCTATACTGTGCACTGAACCGAGATGAGTTTAATAAGGTTCAAGGGTGTGATAGTGCACAAGAGATATGACACTTGCTAGAGATCACACACGAGGGAACAAACCAAGTAAAGGAAAGAAAAATGAGTATGTTAGTACACGAGTATGAACTGTTTACCATGTTAAAGAATGAATCAATTAGTTCTATGTTTATTCGTTTCACTAATATTACTTTTGGTTTAAAAAGGCTCGGTAAGATTTATTCAGGTGAAGAACTAGTAAGAAAGATCCGTCGGTGCCTACCAAGAGCTTGGCAACCAAAAGTGACTGCCATACAAGAAGCTCGAGATCTCAAGATTCTCAAGCTTGAAGAGCTCATTGGCTCTCTCATGACGCACGAAATAACAATGAGAGCCAATGAGAAAGAAAATCTCAAGGATAAGAAGATCAGCAAAAAGAAGGACATTGCACTCAAAGCTTCCTCAAGCAAGCAGGAAGAATTAGAAGAGGAAGATGATGATGAGGATATAGCTCTCATCACTAGGAGATTCAACAAATTCCTCCAACGGAAGAGGATGCAAGGAAGAAGATTTCCATAGGGTGAGAAATCTCAAAGAGAAAAGGAAATCACATGTTTTAAGTGTGGGAAGCCTGGTCACATGAATGCCGACTGTCCACAAGCCAAGAAAGGTCCCAAGAAGTTCAAGAAGAGACCTATGAAGGCTATTTGAGATGACAGTGAGTGTGACACCTCTTCAGAAGATGAGGAAGTTGCCAATCTGTGCTTCATGGCACACGATAATAAGGTTAGCATTTCTTCTAGTGATAGTGAAGCTGACGATGATGGTGATATGATTGATGCTTTTAATGACTTAGTTAAGCAATTTGGCATGCTTAAGTCTAAATACAACCTGTTGAAAAAGAAAAATGTGGACTTAAGTGAAAAGCATGCTAAAGAGATTAGTTTACAGGAAATGAAAACTAAGGATCTCATTAGTAAAAATGAGAATCTGAATAATATTGTTCTAAAATTCACTAACGGTAGTAAGAATTTGAACATGCTGTTAGGTAGTCAGAGGGTAACATTTGATAAAGCAAGCCTAGGATATGAAAAGTTTAATAAAAAGAAAGCATATAAGAATTTCTTTGTTAAATCAACTGCATGCCATGCTTGTAATGAGATATGACATAAATCATATGAATGTCCTCTGAAACTTGATAAGAAATCAAGTGGAAGATTACAGTGGGATCTTAAAGAAACCAAAACTAACACTAGGACCCAAAAGATTTGGGTACCTAAGAAGAACACCTGATTTCTATTTTGCAGGTTGATTGCTCTCCCGGAAAAAATCAGTGGTACCTCGACAGTGGATGCTCGAGGCATATGACAGGAGACTCAACCAAATTTGCTGTTGTCAACAAGAAGAAAGGAAATGTCACTTTTGGTGGAAACCAAAAGAGTAAAATCGTTGGCATTGGGAACATAGGTAACAGCTCTAACCCTATTATAGAAAATGTGCTGTTAGTATAAGGGTTAAAGCATAATTTACTTAGTATCAGTCAATTATGTGATAAAGGTTATAAAGTAGTTTTCAAGTCAAATGCATGTATAATAAAGGATGTCTCAAATAGAAAAGTTCTGTTCAAAGGTTATAGAAAAGAAAATGTTTATATTATTGATTTAGATAACTTTGAACAAATTGATGAAAAATGTCTTGCTGTGAATCTGTTGGTTGATAGTTGGACTTGGCATAGGAGATTAGGACATGTAGGTATGAATATCTTAGCTAAGATTACTAAGGATAATCTAGTTAGAGGGATTCCCAAGATATCATTTGAGAAGGATAAGGTCTGTGAAGCTTGCCAAATGGGCAAGCAGATCAAAAGTTCCATTGCATCAAAGAATGCAATTTCTACCTCCAAGCCCCTACAACTTCTTCACATGGATCTCTTCGATCCTTCTAATATAGCCAGTCTAGGTGGAAAATTCTATGCCTATGTCATTGTCGATGACTTCTCTAGATTCACTTGGGTATTTTTTCTTAAGTCAAAGAATGAGACCTTTGATACCTTCTCTAGCTTTTGGAAAAGAGTTCAAAATGAAAAGGAGCTCACCATTGTTGCTATTCGTAGTGATCATGGTGGAGAATTTGAAAATGAGAAATTTGAACTCTTGTGCCTAAAAATATGGAATTGAGCACAATTTCTCCTCCCTAGAACCCCTCAGCAAAATGGTGTTGTTGAGAGGAAAAATAGGTCTCTCCAAGAGCTAGCTCGGACCATGCTCAATGAAAATTCTCTTCCTAAGTATCTCTAGGCAGAAGCTGTTTTCACAGCTTGTTATGTGTTAAACAGGGTCTCCATAAGACTTATTCTTGAGAATACTCCTTATGAGCTTTGGAATGGTAAAACCCCTTCTGTTAAGTACTTTAGAGCCTTCGGTTGTAAATGCTTCATTCTTAACACTAAAGATAACTTAAGAAAATTCGTCTCCAAATCTGATCTAGGAATTTTTCTTGGCTATTCACTTTCCCGTAAAGTCTATAGAGTTTTCAACAAAATGATTCTAGTTGTAGAAGAATCTGTGCATGTCAATTTTGATGAGACCCCTCAACCCACAATCAATGTGGATGATGATGATACTTAAGAAAAACAACTGGATTCTCTTTCCTTAGAAAAATCTACTAAAATCCTTCAAGGAGAAAATTCTCTAGAAATTGTACCCATCAAGGTTAAAGATGCTACTCTGCATAGAGATTGAAAATATGTGAGAAATCATCCCTTAGATGAAGTTTTAGGTGATCCTTCCTTAGGAGTGAAGACTAGATCCTCCCTTAAGAATCTTTGTGCCAATATGTCATTTATTTCACAAGTTGAACCTAAGAAATTCGAGGAAGCAGAGCAGGATGAAAACTGGATTGTGACTATGCAGGAAAAGCTTAACCAATTTGAAAGGAACAATGTTTGGGAACTTGTTCCAAAACCAATTGATCATCCAATCATAGGAACAAAATGGGTGTTTAAAACAAGATGGATGAAAATAACATAGTTATTAGAAACAAAGCTAGGTTAGTTGCCAAAGGTTATAACCAAGAAGAAGGAATAGACTTCGAGGAAACCTTTGCTCTTGTAGCCAGACTATAATCTATTTGGATGCTTTTAGTCTATGCTTGCTACAAAAACTTCACACTCTTTTAAATGGATGTAAAGAGTGCTTTTTTAAATGGGTATATCATGGAAGAAGTTTATGTAGAGCAGCCCTTTGAATTTGAAGACTACGAAAAGCCTGACCATGTTTACAAACTTAGGAAAGCTCTATACGGACTTAAGCAGGCTCCTAGAGCTTGGTATGATAGGTTGAAGAATTTCCTTGAGGAAAGGAAGTTCAAAAAGGGTAATACCGATTCAACCTTGTTTACCATGCAAAAGGGCAAAGACATTCTTTTAATTCAAATCTATGTCGATGACATAATCTTTGGTTCATATAATGTCTCTCTGTGTGATGAATTTTCTTCCTTAATGCAAAATGAATTTAAAATGAGTATGATGAGAGAGTTAAAATTTTTTTTAGGATTTCAAATCAGTCAAAAATTCGATGGTATTTTCTTTTGTTAAGAAAAATACATCAAAGAACTTTTAAAGAAATTTGGATTAGATTCTGCTAAGTCCTCTAGAACTCCCATGAGCACAACTACAAAATTGGACAAAGATGAAAATGGGATAAGTGTGGATATTAAGAAGTATAGAGGTATGATTTGTTCTCTGTTATACCTAACGGCTAGCAGGCCAGATATCCTATTCAGTGTGTGTTTATGTGCTAGGTTTCAAGCTTCCCTTAAGGAATCTCACTTGGCTGCTGTCAAAAGGATTTTCAAATATCTAAGTGGGACTTTTGACTTAGGTTTATGGTACCCAAAGAGTACTTCATTTGATTTAATTGGATATTCAGATTCAGACTATGCAGGAAGTCTGATTGATAGAAAAAGCACTAGTGAAACCTGTCAGTTCCTAAGAGAATCTCGTGTGTCCTGGTATTCTAAGAAACAGACTTCTGTAGCACTTTCAACTGCCGAGAGTGAATATATTGCTGCTGGTAGTTGCTGTGCTCAAATCCTTTGGATGAAGCAAACTCTGGAAGACTATAACATTTTCTATGATAGGATTCCCATTCAGTGTGACAACACTAGTGCAATTAATATTTCCAAAAATCCCATACAACATTCTAGAACCAAGCACATTGAGGTTAGATATCATTTTATTAGAGATCATGTTCAAAAAGGGGATATTTTCTTAGAATTTGTCAATTCTGTAGATCAATTGGCAGATATATTTACCAAGCCTCTGGATGAGAAAACCTTTAATAATATTAGAATAAGATTAGGTCTTATTAGGTTGGATAAAAGTTGAGGTTCACTTCTCTGTTGAAGTAAATTCGCCCATAAGAAGTTTGTTCAATTTAGAAATGGACGATCTTCATGTATTTCTCGTCTCTAAAATGTTTGGTCTTTGACAATGGACATTGTCTCAATGGACTTTGACAATGGACGATCTGCTCAATTTCCTTCTCTGTGAAAACTTACACTATGGACGTTGACAATGGACTTTGACAATGGACGTTGTCAATGGATGAAGATGAGCATCTGTTCTGATTTGCAAGGGATTTCTATTCTAGCCGTTTCTAGGATTTCCACCTCTTTAGGATGATTTCCTTACTCCAGTAGGGATCTTCTAGGATCTTCCTAGCATGTGTAGCAATAGATTAGACTGGTTATAAGAGTTTAATATATACAAGTTTGATGTTATGCTTGAAGTGTAATTGATGAGAAGAGAGAAGAAAAGGATGTTTGACAAGTCAAATTAGAAAGTGTGGTTGAAAAGTCAACAAATCTATTAACCAATAGAAATGTTTGGAAATGAGAATGAGAAGTAATTGCAAAGGGCTTTATTGAGTGATTCACGTTGGAAATACTTTGGAGAGAAGGAAGTGTGGTGATTGGTGGAAAATGTAAGGTTTGAATATGTAAAGTTGAAAATTCAAACCTTGGAAAAGTCAAATTTCCTAACCAATCAAAAATTGGTAAAATTGAATGGAAAAGTGGTGAGTTAAGGTGGTTCACGTGGGTTGCTAAAGAGAGGAAGGGGAGGGTTTAAATGTAATTTTAAAGGGTTATTAAATGAATAAAATAAAAGGGGAAAAGTGGTAAAAAATGTGAAGTTTTTTCATTTTCTTCTTCTCCATGGTCACTCTCTCCCTTTCCACCATAGCCAACGCCTCTCCCTCTCTTTTCTTCAATTTGTTAAGGTATTCTAAGGTAAAACTTTATGGGTTTTTAATTATTTGCAAATTGGTAAAGATTAAGAGTGTTTTTAGTGGATTTTGTGAGAGTTTGAGTATGATTTGGAAACCCTAAAGGGAGCACTCCGAATTTTGAGTTCCTTGCTGGTTTTCTCTTAAATGTTTGATGGTTTAAGCTTAGGATAGGTTAGTTAGGTTGTTGATAAGGTTAGATTAGAGAAATAGGGTGAGTTTGTGAAAAACCGGGTTTTAAATGTTAAGAAGCCGAATCTGTTTTTGTAGTTTTCGAATTGGTCAAATGGTTTGGTTGTTGAATTGAGTCTTTCATGGATATAGACTTGTAAGGTTTCCGAATTGGGTGGTGCGTCGAAATCCATTGAAAACGAGGGAGGTTGTGATCGTTTGAAGTTTGACGGTCAATTTGGGGTAAAAATCGGTTTTGGTGTTTTAAGTATGAAAGTGTTTTAGTTGTTGGTTAGTTTTAGGTTTAAGAATATTTTTAGATTGTATTGATAGTCTATTAAGCTAAGTTTTGTTATTTTAGGTCGTCGGACGAGTGATTTGACCGGTAGAAGTGTGCAAGCGATAGCCGAGCCATCAGGTAAGTAGAGGATTGCATGTTTGTTGCCTTCGGGCCTACACCACGAAACGGTAGGATTTATTTTGGTGTTTGTTGTTTGTTGTTTGGTTGTCTTCTTTGTTGATTAAGCATTGTAGTTTGTTTGTTGTTGGTTGTTTGGTTGTCTTCTTTGTTGGTTAAGAATTGTTGGTTGATTACTTTGCTTTGTTGGGAAATTGTTGATGGCTGATTGCTTTGCTTTGTTTTGGTCTGGTTAAATATTTGTGAGACATGCATGGTTTGAATGGTGAGTAAGAAATGCATGGGTGTCTCGTAAGAGATGTACGCTGGGTCTCGTAAGAGATGTACGCTTTGTGTCTCGTAAGAGATGTACGCTTTGTGTCTCGTAAGAGATGTACGCTTTGTGTCTCGTAAGAGATGTACGCTTTGTGTCTCGTAAGAGATGTACGCTTTGTGTCTCGTAAGAGATGTACGCTTTGTGTCTCGTAAGAGATGTACGCTTTGTGTCTCGTAAGAGATGTACGCTTTGTGTCTCGTAAGAGATGTACGCTTTGTGTCTCGTAAGAGATGTACGCTGGTGTCTCGTAAGAGATGTACGCTGGGTGTCTCGTAAGAGATGTACGCTGGTGTCTCGTAAGAGATGTACGCTGGGTGTCTCGTAAGAGATGTACGCTTTGTGTCTCGTAAGAGATGTACGCTTTGTGTCTCGTAAGAGATGTACGCTTTGGGTGTCTCGTAAGAGATGTACGCTGGGTGTCTCGTAAGAGATGTACGCTTTGTGTCTCGTAAGAGATGTACGCTGGGTGTCTCGTAAGAGATGTACGCTTTGGGTGTCTCGTAAGAGCTGTACGCTGGGTGTCTCGTAAGAGATGTACGCTTTGTGTCTCGTAAGAGATGTACGCTGGGTGTCTCGTAAGAGATGTACACTTTGTGTCTCGTAAGAGATGTACGCTGGGTGTCTCGTAAGAGATGTACGCTTTGTGTCTCGTAACAGATGTACGCTTTGGGTGTCTCGTAAGAGATGTACGTTGTGGTGTTGTGTTGCGTGTCGTGCTGTGTTAAAGAGTAAGGAATCCTTTTGGGTGCAGGCAACTAAGGCACCTCTCGGTGCGGGCAACTAAGGCATCCTTTCGGGTGCGGGCAACTAGCATTGTTTGGTCGTGTTGTCGTGTTGTGTTGGGTCGAGTTGTTGAGTTCCATTGTGGTGTTGTGTTGTTGTGTTGCGTTTTAGTGTTGGGTGGTGTTGAGTTGTTGCGTTGCGTTGTCGTGTTGAGTGGTGTTGTGTTGTTGTGTTAGGGTTGTAAGGAGAGTTGTGCATGTTTATACTTGTTATCCCCTACTTGCTAAGCGTAAGCTTACATGTGTGTGTGTGTTCTGTGGTGTAGGTAACGATGCGGTTACAGGTGAGCTGAGCGAGTGAGCCATGACTTGGGAGCCGTCGGAGAAGCACAGGGCGTGCCGGTGCAGGCAGTTGTCGGGGCGTCTCGACCATGGTCTTCGGAGGATGTGGGATATTTCTATTTTGGTAGTTTGTGGGGCTTTGTGTTTTGATAGTTTATTGTAGGTTTCTGTTTATGGAAATCCTGTTATGGGAGTGTTGTATTTAGTTATAGTTAATGGTGATGTGTCGCCCTATATTGTGGATTTTCTTCTCTTAGGGATGTTAGTATTTTAGCTTCCTCTTTACTGTTATTTGGAGATTTCGTATGCTGGTTGCTGGTTAGTTAAGTAAGAATATTCTGGTTTTGGGTTGAGGATTGAGTTGTTTGCAGATACCTAGCATTTTGGAGGCGCCATTTTCAGGCGTTACCTTGCCGAAATTTTTGGGAAGGACGCCGTGGTGCTTAAAGGTTAGGAGTAAGGGAATTAGTGAGTCTAGGCAACTAGGTATGATTTTAAATTAGTTTTAAACGGCGTTTTCATCGGGGTTAGAGTGAGCCAAGTAGTGCACCGAGCCGGGGTGGGTTCGGGGGCGTTACACGAAGTCGTCCATGCTCAAATGAAAGACGCTGTCGTCCACACTCAAAGGAAAGACGCAGTCGTCCACGCTCAAAGGAAAGACGCAATTGTCCACGCTCATAACAGACGTAGTTATCCACGCTAATAGCAGACGCAGTCGTCCAGGCCAATGAAAGACGCAGTCATCCAAAGTCAAAACAGACTTAATCGTCCAGACTTTAAAAGACCGCGAAGCAACAGTGATACCCGTCCAGTGTCTTAACTCCAGATCATTAATGGCCGCGAACGATAGCGACTCCAGACATCAACGGCTAGCTGTCGATGTCTGGATGTTTCTCCAACGGCTATATTTCCGAACACAGACGAGGAGCAAGATGTCGAATATAGACAGAGTATAAATAGAAGAACAAAGCTTATGAGAACAACTTTTTGCCAAAATCCTCTCTGAACCCTAACACGCAAAAAGCTTTGTAATACTCTGCAATTTCCTACACTCTCTACTCTTAAACTTGAGATTCTATTTTGAGAGAGTGTAACAGTGTGCAAACTGTGTTCATCTTGTAAAAGTGTAAAGGCTGTGATTGACACCCATGAAGATCAATCAAAGTGTAAGGTAGTGGATTGACGCCCGTGAAGTTCAATCCAGAGTTGTAAGGCTGTAGATTGACGTCCGTGAAGTTCGATCTAGAATTCTCATTGAGAAGAAGTTAAGGATCTTCAAGGGGAAAACCTTGAAGCGTAGACGTAGGCAGGTTTTGGCCGAACCACGTAAAAATACTGGTGTCAATCTCTCTCTCTCACTCTTACTTTTATCTGTTTAATATTGTTTTCTGTCATAGTACAATATCACAAAAGAAGTGAGAAGAAAAGATAAACCTAATTTACATTGCATAAAATTAATTAGGGTAAGAAATTTCTAATTCACCCCCCCCTCAGACAATCACGATCCTACACTGTGAACACCCCAAAAACAGACACTGAACAAACAAAAAAATAGAGGAAAAGAAAAAAGAATGGCGAGGAGGAAAAAGAGAGTTACCGAGTGCTTGAGAAGGTGGGTGCTGCTTAGAACTGTAGCACCCAGTTTCATTGAGCCAACTTATTTAGTTAACTAGTAGTGAATGTTTTATAGATGAAATTGGGAGAAATTAGTTATTAGGCTAATGACTGACTAGGCGATGGTATAATGGTAAATTGAGATATAAAGTGGATAACCTATTTAAGGGAAGAGGTTCTGCTTTTAATGCACAGTAGCCGCTACCCTATTTTCATTTCCCTTCTTTTTATTTTCAGCTCAGCTCAGCTAAGCAGACTTCCTTCCGACATTTTCCTCTCCGATTTTCTCTATACTAGGTGAGTTTTGTTTCATTTTACTTGCTGTTTTAGTGATTAGATAACAGAGAGATTGTAAGGGAGTGTTCGTGAATTCTGTGAGTGAGAGTTAGTTTCGAGTTTTGGGGTGAACCAGGAATGCTCAACGAACAGGACTTCCAGCTAGTTTCCCTAAGATTTCTAAATAGTTTAGAATGAAGTTTAGTAATGCGGTGCTCTGTTTACGATTATAGGTGAGCAGACTCCAGAAGTAGCTTTCAACCAAACAATTTTTTTCAGGAGACCAGGTAAGTGAAGTATGCTTGTGCCTTAGGGCCTACTTCACAAAACAGTAGGATTAGGTATGCTTGAATGTGTTTGTATGTCATGCATCATATTTTGAAAGTATGCGAAAATGAATTTACATGAAATTGCATGGCAAGGAATGAACAGATTGTAACAGTTGTTAAGGGAACTAATCTGCCCCTTAATCGAGAGAAAGGATGTATGACTTTGGGAGAAGTGATCCAACTCTCAATTTCACAGGGGGATCTGATCAGTTGTTAAGAGAACTAATCCGCCCCTTAATCGAGAGAGAGGATGTATGAATTTGGGAGAAGTGATCCAACTCCCAACTTCACAGAGGGATCAGATCAGATCAGAAACGAATGCATATGCAACTGAGATGAGAAAGTAGAAACTGCATGTCTAGGAATTTATGTTTCAGCATTCCATTTCATTACTGCTTTACTTACTTAGCATTAGGCTAATAGATGAGTTTTGTGATGTAGGTGAGAAAGTGACAGCAGGTGTGTTCTCTGAGTTTGCTGAGAACTAGGCAGGTTGGAGGGGTGGATTCATGCATCGATCTGGCAACTGATAGGGCGGTTTAACTGGTGGCAGTAGATGAGAAGGTTTAGTGAACCATGACCCAATTTAAGTATGTTGAGAGTTTTTATGAAAGTGGTAGTTTTAATGTTTTTGAATACAATTTGAGAATTTTCTGATAATAGTACTCTGTTGGTTTTAATAGTGGTTTTATCAAACTTTGGAGTAATACACGGTTTTAAGTAGTTTTGAATGATTTCTAGTAAATGCTCAAGTTCTTTTGGTAGTCAGAGTTTTCTTTGTTTAGAGTGAAATTGTTGCTATGTTGTTTTGTTGAGTATTTTGTCTATCGGTGGATGTAGTCCATCGGTAGAAGTCGAGAGTTTTGTCTATCGATGGATGTAGTCCATTGGTAGAAGTCGAGAGTTTTGTCTATCAGTGGATGTTGTCCATCGGTGGATGTGGGTATAAGAATTCGTCGTTTTGTGACCGAATGATGTCGAGTTTTATATTTATCGGATGATGTAGGAAGAAATTTGTCGTTTTGCGATCGGTAGATGTGAATTGAGGATTTTTGTCGTCTAGTGACCCGAAGACGCAGCTTGTTCTATCGTTAGATGTGAGCTGAGAATGTTTGTCGTTTTGTGAGCGGTGGATGCGAGTGTAAAACGTTGTCATTTTGTATGTGGAAGATGTAATTCGTACGGCTTCTACCGCCGAGACTCTTTGTCTCTATTTCTACCAATGGAACTGTTCTATCGGTAGATGTGTTCTATTTTTTTTTTCTTTTTCAACCAACTGTCTTCAATATTTTAACTATTTAATAAATGTTGTTCATACAAATATTTTTCTGCTACAAGTTTTAATGTTTTAAGGGTCAAGTCTTGATCGTTGAATAAAATTTTAGAACTTTCTCAGAAAGTCATAGTCGGTTTAGTATTATGTGTGGCAAACTGGGTTCAGATAACTCGGGACGTTACAAGAACGGTGCGGGAATGGTAGAGAAGGGGAAATGAGGGCCCTGAGGCAACCCAGAAACGACTCGGCGTTTTGGGTGACAGAATTCCTTCGTTGCCAGTGAAGGAGCTCTCAGCGAAGGGAGTAATGGCGTTTGCCATTTCTCCCTGCTTCCATTGCTTTGAAGAAGAAGATAAGGACTAAGAACACCCCATAGTAGCCACAAGATCGGAATGCTATCGGGTGGCTTCATCCAGGCGCTACGTTGCCGATGAAACATCGAGAGAAAAACTCTCTCTGTCGCTCGTGGAGAGCACTCCAAACAGGAAGAAAAACTCTTCTGCGATTTTCCAAAAATACGTAATACTGGCTAACATTTTACAGAGGTGGAAGATGAGCTAAATACAGGAGAAAATGGTGAGGAAGAAGGCGAAGAACACGTCTGGAAAATCGTCGGGCAATGGCTAGAAATGTAGCCATTGGTGCGTTCTGCAGAAACTGCGGTCCGATTCACGGGTGAATGCTCTCCAAGCTGGTTCAGCTTGATTCTCCTTTGCTCCAGCTTGGTTCAGTCGGGTTCAGCCTTGGTTTCTCTTGGTTTGGCCGGTTCAGCCTTGGTTCCACTTGGTTCGGCTGGTTCAGCCCTTGGTTCTCTCTTGATTCAGCATCCTTTTGAAGACTATTACAAAAATATACATTCTAAAATGCTAAAGTTTGTCAATTAATAAGTTTTAAACAAAACTAAAGTATCCTAAATTATACAAATACAAAGCTTGTTTACATAATTTGAATTAAAGGAAAACAAATTCATTCTTCATTAATTCTTTCCAAGCCTTGAGAATCCATTTATCTACAAAATTTCACAAGTCCATTAGATAGATAAAATAAATAAATAATTACATACCTTGGCTTGTGCTCGATGGATCGAGACTGTGGGCATATCACGTTCTGGAGGTCCACCATTTCGCCTAACACCTAATCTCTCAGTCATTTCCTTATAATTTTTGGTAATTATATACCGAATTGAATAACTCCTGCAAATCAAAAAGACAATTGGTTAGCCAATTTGATTACTAATTCTCAAAGATCTTTAAAAGAAACCCAAAAAAGAACAAGAATCATCCAAACTGTAACAAACAATCGAATCAAATAAATCGAATCAAACAAATCGAGCTGAACAAATCGAACAATCGAACCAAACAAATCGAACAATTCATAATCGAACAAATTGAACAATCTGGTTGAACCAAACAAATCGGTTAAAAATCAGATTTCACATATTTTTCGGATAAAAATCATCAATTCTATACAAAACAAATCGGATTTCACATATTTTTCGAATAAAAATCGTCGATTGGATGCAAAACAAATCGGATTTCACATATTTTTTGGATAAAAATTGAAACAAACAATTCGAAATCAAAAAAGTAATAACCTGGAGCAACTTTCAGTCGATTCTCTGCAAAAAAAAATCACGAGTGTTGACAGAAAATAGTTGTTAACAGAGAGGAGAGCGCGGGAATGAGCTTCAGGAAGCTCTCTTTTCTGATATAATCGTGACATCAGACACACTCTGAGAGGGTGGTGACCGTCTGCTCTTGCCCTAATTTTAAACAACAGACGCAGTCTCTATGTAAGAGTGCATCCGATGAATACAACGGACGGACTCGCCAAGAGAGAGTCCGTCCGTTTTATATTTTGTTAATCCAACGTGCGTCCATTTATTAATGCACGTAAAACAAAACGGACGGACGGTGTGGAACGGAGGGTGAACACCCCCCAGAGTGCGTCCGATGTTATGCTCAGTTAGCCATGTCGCTAGAGAAGAACGGACGGATGGTGTTTTTCGAGAATGCGCACAGTCTGCAACAAAAAATATAAACGGACGGACTATGTTTTGAAAGGGTCCGTCCGTTCTCAACAACGGACGGACTCCGTTTTTAAGGGTGCGTCTGTTCGACGGTAAAAATTCGAGAACGAACGCACGCCAGGGTTGGATTTATTATGTTTTTCATACTTTAAGGTTTGGAGCGTTACAATTGAAAGTTTAAGGTTTAAACTAAAAAAAACATATACATTAAGGTTGAAATTGGTAATTTTTCTATTATTTATTTAGGATACAGTGTAATATAATTTTTGTGCTTACGAATAAATAAAAATTGATATCCCATATAATTTATTTTTAGCAAAATTATCTTTATTTTTTGGGTCATTAACTAAACAATCTCTATTGCGATAAAGTTCGGTTGATATTTGTCATTTTTCGTATGTGACGGCAATTTCAACACACCTCATTTATCTTTAATCACTCGATTTCAAGCATATATTTAATTTCAAACACAAATCTCAAGTGAAGTGTCTTATAGTTTTTCGAACGTAAGTCTGATATCAAGTTTGAAAATAAAATCGAGGGAGTCAATAAAATTATAATAAGTTAAAATGGTCGCAAAAATGTGTAAGATATTTGACAATGACCCATCATACGATGATAGTTTTTTTCAAAAAAAAAATTTAGTAGCATATCCTCTGCCCATGAAGTGTGAGGGTTATCGAGTTTTACCATTTTTATCATAAAATTATTGCCGGTTCAAAATATATTATAGTTTTTTTACCTTTATTTTTTGTAATGTCTAAAAAATTAAGTTTTTTGAAATATACAAAATAATAAGTAATAGTTTACAATGATATAATGTGGACATGACTTCCATGACTTCATGTTTGTTAGTGCGACTAGTTCATCATTTTAACAATGTGATAACTTGAAATTTTTGCATTATGTGGACAACCCAATTAGTACATAAAATAGGAATTATGAGAATTAAGTAGGATTTTTCTAATTTTAACAGGATGAAATCCTGAATTGGGTTAATACTATTTTAGATTAATTATTGGACATTTGAAGGATTTTTAATGATTTAGTTATAAAGATAAAGGGTATTTATCAAAGTGGACGGTAAAATAGGGAGTATTTTTGAATTGACACTTCATAATTTAAAGAATTATTAACTGTATAAGCACGTCATTAAGATTATTTAAATTTCGTTAATAAATATGATAATTCTAACTTCTCTTATTCTTCTTCCCTCGGCTCTATTCTCTCTCTTGTGCTCTTCTGGTGACCTCCAGAACTTTATATCTCTTCAAAATCCATCTCCTCCGACGACCTGTCTGACTAGAACTCCTCTTTTCCATCTTTTTCAACTGGTTGAATGATAGATATGAATATAAAGTTGTGGGTTATTGCAATCCATAACATAGAACTGTTAAGTCAGATTCATAAAACATGCTTCTTTCTAACTTCGCAAAAAGTTGAACATACTGATAGCAATTATAAAACATTAAATGTTATTCAATACTTTAATCCCATTATAACGTTGTTAATTCAACCATTCAATTTAAACTAGAAATTATATATAATCTGTACTAACCTTGATCCATTGCTTAATTACGTTTTGCTTTCAATTGTTGCGGAATCTCGGTTTTTCTCCTTAAACCTTTCTCCTTGATTTTCTCTTCGATGATTCAGAGAGTGAGAGAGATAGATTGATTTAGTGTAATTAATTAGACTTTGATTCTCAAGTTAGAATGAAGAAGAAGACAATCATTCAAAAGGTAATCCTCCATACTTACCTTTTCACTTATGTCTCTTCATTTATACCCGTTCAATCATACCTCTTCAACTATAATGTATATTACTTTAATAAGGTTAAGGAGAGGGAATTAAAACCCAATTGACATTATTTCTTTTATACTCAACAATCATCACATTGAGCACTTTAATATAAAGTCAATGTAACTATAATTTACATGAGCCATATATAGATTATTAAAAAATAATCTAACAATCTCCCACTTGGCTCATGTTACGAGATCTCAGCTCCTTTCATTTAATCTACCAGATTAAATTCATCACAACATGTAATTCACAAATAATAGTGTACCATAATATGAATTAACCAAGTCACCTTTCATAACGAATTGAGAAATTGAATCATGGCAGACACAAGTTATTTGGCAACATGATTCTTTCCATGTATCACATATTTCTCAAATCATTATAACTTTAATTGAAGAAACACTATAACCTTTCACTTTAAATTTCATAAAGTATCACATGTTATTTGAAAACAGCAATAACTGTATACACCATAATACAAATAACATCAAACATACAAAAACATATCCATAATGAATTCAAAAGTGTTCACATAATACAAGTTACACTATCACAATGACATTAGTAAGGACTTGTCACCTAAACCCATCCTTTCAACATGTTCCTTAAAGATCTTAGGTGGCAATCCTTTAGTTAATGGATCCGCTATTATTAAACTTGTACTTATGTGTTCAATGCACACCTTTTGTTTTTGTATTTCTTCTTTGACTGCCAAATACTTCAATTCCATATGTTTTGCTCATTTCGAGTATTTGTCATTCTTTGAGAAGAATACACCTGCAGAATTGTCACAATAAATCCTTAGCGATCTATCTATATTTTCGACTATACTTAGACCCAAGGTTAAGTTCCGCAACCACAATGCATGAATAGTGGCCTCAAAGCATGCCACAAATTCTGCCTCCATAGTAGAAGTAGAGATCGAAGATTGTTTTCCACTTCTCCAAGATACGGCTCCTTCTGCTAATAGGAACACGTAACCGAATGTAGATTTCCTCGAGTCTACACATCCGGCATAATCTGAATCTGAGTATCCAATAACCTCAAGTTTATTGGACTTTCTATACATGAGCATGTAGTCCTTTGTTTCTTGCAAGTACCTAAGCACTTTTTTTGCAGCTTTCCAGTGATCCATTCCTGGATTACTTTGATATCGGCCTAACATCCCCTCTGCAAAACTTATGTCGGGCTGAGTACATGTTTGAGCATACATTAAGCTCCCAACAGCTGATGCATATGGAATAGATTCCATTTCCTTTATTTCCAAATCACTTTTCGGACATTGCATTTGACTGAATTTGTCCCATTTCTGAATTGGAACTACACCAGCAGAGCATTTTTCCATTTTGAATCTCTCTAAAATTTTATCGATATATCCTTTCTGAGACAATCCTAGTAATCCTTGTTGTCTATCACGAAATATTTCTATTCCAATTACATAGGATGCTTCACCCATATCTTTCATTTCAAAATTTCTAGAGAGAAACTCTTTTATATCATGTAACATTCCTTTGTTGTTAGAAACTAGAAGAATGTCATCAACATATAGGACTAATATACTAAACTTGCTCCCACTGACCTTCATATAGATACACCGATCAACAGTGTTCTCTATAAACCCGTATGACGTAATGGTATCGTTAAACTTGATATACCATTGTCTAGAAGCTTGTTTTAGTCCATATATTGACTTCTTCAATTTACACACTAACTTTTTATTCCCCGTAAGAGAAAATTCTTCAGGTTGATCCATATACACTTCTTCCTCTAAGTCTCCATTTAGAAAAGCGGTTTTTACATCCATTTGGTAAAGCTCTAAGTCATAATAAGCTACCAGAGCCATAACAATTCTAAAAGAATCCTTCTTAGAAACTGGAGAGAAGGTTTTGTTATAATCAATACCATCTTTCTGAGTGTAACCTTTGGCGACAATTCTAGCCTTATACCTTTCGATGTTATCTTTTGAATCACGTTTGGTTTTGTAAACCCATTTACAACCGATTCGTTTAAACCCTTCAGGTAACTCAACAAGTTCCCAGACTTTATTGTAATCCATCGATTTCAACTCTTCTTTCATGGCATTCAACCACTTTTCAGAATTTGAACATTCCATGGCTTTTATGAATGTGTCTGGATCTTTATCATTGCTCAAGTCACATTCATCTTCAAGTGAATAAATCACATAATCATTAGGAATTGCAGATCTTTTTGACCTTACTGACCTTCGCAGTTCTTGTGATTGTTCACTAGTGACTTGAATATCAACATTATGCTCATCATTGACTTGATCACTCTCTGTGGTTTGAATATTCACTCGTTGTTCCGGTATGTTGTTAGACTGTGATACAATAAGAGGAACAATAACTTGATGAGAATCTTCAGGTGTAATTTCCTCCACCCAATTCTCATGAATATTCACTTTTCGTGATTTATCACTCCCACTGATTTGGCCATTCTCAATGAATCGAGCATTTTCAGACTCAACTATCATCGTACTATGATTATGACAATAAAAGATGTACCCTTTTGACTTTTCTGGATAGCCGATAAAATAACCACTAATGGTTCTTGCATCGAGCTTCTTTTCATGTGGATTGTATATCCTTATTTCTATTGAACAACCCCCAAACATGGAGATGTCTTAAACTAGATTTCCTTCCTGTCCACAGTTCATAAGGGGTCTTAGGAACTGCCTTACTAGGAACCCTATTCAACAGATATGCAGCAGTCTTTAAACTGTGCATCCACAACGATAAAGGTACAATACTTTTATTCACCATACTTCTAACCATTTCTATTATAGTACGATTCTGCCTTTGTAACGCCCCGAGTTATCCGAACCCGGTTCGTTACACACGACTAAGAAATTTCAATCCGTAATTTAAAACTTCGTTCAACACTTAACATTTGACATACGTTAAAACTCAAAACTTTTAAAACTTGCAGCGGAAATAATTCTAAACAACGATGAAGTTAAACGAAACTATAAATCATGGTTTGAAATGTTAAGAGACAATCGGCAATTTTGGAGTTAAAGTTTAAAACTGAGGATTACAAGGAAAATCACGGAAGTCAAACGCTTCTGCCGATGAATAAGTCAACGGAAGAGGCTATAGCATGCTCTTACCGATGACGTCACTCGGCATCTGCCGATAACGTGTACAACAAGAATTTCTCTCGGCATCTGCCGATGACATGCACAACAAAGACTTTTCTCGGCATCTGCCGATGACGTGTACGAACAAAAGACTTCACTCGGCGCCTGTCGATGACGTGTACAAACAAAAGACTTCACTCGGCGCCTGCCGATGACGTGTACAAACAAAAGACTTCTGCCGGTCACTAAACGACAAAATACATTACTCTACATCTTCCGATTCGCTAAACGACAAACCCCCTTAACTCTCTCAGACTGCACCTGCCGATCACTACTCGACAAACTTAATACTCTACACCTTCCGATCGAATAGACTACATTTGCCGACACGTGCTTCTCACGTGACTCCTTAAGGCATCTGCCGATAGACTTTCATCTTCCGACAGACTGACACACCACACCTACCGATAGACTTCCCTCTTCCGATAGACATCAACACAATTTCCTTCAACAGAACGCAATAAACCTCTACACATATCCACTGATACGAAAATTACGCAATTCCTACCAATGGACTAAAAAACCTGTCTATAACCTGAGAAAGCTTCGATTATCTAACAGACTTAAAACATTTTACCAAAAATCCATTCATAACACTCCAAGTCATTGTATTGATCAAAATCAGTAAGAACATGAAAATCAGAAATTCTCGAAAACAAAGTCAAACAGCTGTAATCTCATTTACTAAAACTTCATATACTCAAATTAAATCATTATCCACTAAACCTCCACATCTATAACCATCTGTTAAACCGCCTCATCAGTTGCCATGCCGAAGCCTGAATGCACTCCTTCAACAACCTCTACTCCTCAACGTGATCAAAGGACACACCTGCTAATTCTTCTTCACCTACATCACAAAACTCATCTATTAGCCTAATGCTAAGCAAGTAAAGCATTAATGAAATGTATGCTGAAACATAAACCCTGATCATGCAGTTTCTAATTTTCTCAACTCAGTTGTGCATCGTTCATAAACTGGTCTGATCCCTAAGTTCCCTTGGGAGTGGGATCGGTTCTCCCAATGTAATAAATCCTCTACTCAGTTAAGGGGCGGATTACTTCCCTTAACAGCTAATACAGATCCCTTAATTCCCTTGGGAGTGGGATCGGTTCTCCCAATGTAATAAATCCTCTACTCAGTTAAGGGTCGGATTATTTCCCTTAACAGCTACTCTGTTTCATTCAATTCATACTCATCATAACCTTGCACATAAATTCATTTTCGTAATTCTTCAAAAACTTAATGCATGACATAAAGAAAAGAAACACTCAAACATGCATAAACCTACTGTTTTGTGATGTAGGCCCGAAGGCTCACACGTTACTTTACTTACCTGGCTCCTGGAAATCGCTCGGCTATATGCTACTCCAAAAATCTGCTCACCTAAAACCATTGACAGATTATGGATTAGTTCTCCACTAAACTTTATCTAACTACTGAAGTCTAAGGAAGCCAGTTTGGGGCTCTACTGATTAAGCATTCCCGATACATCACTAAACCCCAAAACCCAAATCTCTCACCCGCAGCTTATCGAAGATACATACATTGCAATCCTTCAGCTACCCTAGCACTAGAACGGCAAGTAGTTGATTCAAAACTCACCTTGGTTGGGGAAAACCGGAGGGGAAATCGCCCAGAGGTAGTCTGCTTGAGCTGAGAGGTAAGAGTAATAAAACAGTGGCGGCTAAACCTCACTAAACCTTTTCTTAAATACCTTATCCACAATATAAATTCGCAATTACCATCTTGCCCCTGCCTAGTCATTTACAACCTAATCAACATTTCACTAAATTTTAACCATAAAAATTATATACCACCGTTTAATAACTTATTTTGATTTATTGAAACTGGGTGCTACAGCCTTTCAACTACACCATTTTGTTTTGGCGTACCAGGCATTGTATACTGTGCACAAATACCTCGACTTTCGAGAAACTTTGCAAATGGACCTTTACATTGTCCACTTTCATCGAATTTTCCATAATATTCACCACCTCTATCAGACCTCACAACCTTTACTTTTCTATTTAATTGCCTTTCCACCTCATTTATGAACACTTCTAAAACGTTCACAGATTGAGACTTTTCATACAGTAGATACAAATAACCATAACGTGAGTAATCATCAATAAATGTGATGAAATACCTTTCGCCGTTCCAAGTCGGAGCATCGAATGGACCACATATGTCAGTGTGTATCAATTCTAACAGTCCACTACTTCTTGAGCCCTTAATTTTAGATATGTGTGTAGTTTGTTTACCTTTGATACAATCTATACACACATCCCAGTCATTAAAATCTAATTTAGGTAAAATATTAGATTTCATTAACCTCATTATCCTTTCTTTAGATATATGACCTAATCTTTGATGCCACAAGAAAGCTGAACTCTCATTAAGTGCACTACGTTTAATACCAACATCATTATCAACATGAAACAGAGATTCTATAAATTTAACATTAAGATTGAATCGATATAAACCATCTAATAAAATACCA
This sequence comes from Begonia masoniana, assembly GCA_022432975.1. Taxonomy (NCBI): domain Eukaryota; kingdom Viridiplantae; phylum Streptophyta; class Magnoliopsida; order Cucurbitales; family Begoniaceae; genus Begonia; species Begonia masoniana. The sequence goes on from CM039506.1 coordinate 7,982,076, forward strand.
GAACCATAATAGTATTTTTGTTTGTACAATGTAAACAAACCATTCTCAATCTCAAAATTAGTAGTGGATAACCCTTATAAAGAAGAATTTATTGAGGTAGCCGCCACTGTTTAATCTCACTCTCGGATTTCAGCTCAACTTAGCAGAGCTTCCCATGCGACTTCCTTCCCGATTACTTTCTCCAATCTAGGTGAGTTCTACCTTGATTTCTTACTGATTTAGTGACTAAGGGTGATTGAGTGGAGATTGTAGATACGTATTTTTGCGATTTGCCATGAATGAGAGTAGATTCGGGTTTAGTGTAAAATTTGAGAATGCTCAGCAAATAGAACTCCTAACTGTCCACTTAGGTTTTCTGAATGCTTTAGAATGAGGATTAGTAAGGATCGACTTAATGTTCTGTTTATGATTCTAGGTGAGCAATTTCGAAGCAACTCCTAACCGAGTACCCACCAGAAATCAAGGTAAGTGAAGTATTGTGTGTGCCTTCGGGCCTACATCACAAAACAGTAGGTTTATGCATGTTTTAGTATTTTATGTATGTCATGCATCATGTTTTTTTTAAAGGACACGAAAATGAGTTTACATGTAATGATATGGAAAGGCAAGTACAGAGTGTAATGCAATGACTGTTAAGGGAACTAATCCACCCCTTAATCGATGAAGAAGATTTATAACATTGGGAGAATTGATCCCACTCCCAAGGGAACTGAGGGATCAGAATAGCTATTAAGGGAATTCATCCACCCCTTAACTGATGAAGAGGATGTATAACATTGGGAGAATTGATCCCACTCCCAAGGGAACCAAGGGATCAGATCAGTAAACAAACGATGTGCAACTGAGATGAGAAAGTAGAAATTGCATATTCAGGATTTACATTCCATCATATCATTTCATTATTGCTTTACTTGCTTAGCCTTAGGCTAATAGATGAGTTTTGTGATGTAGGTGTTGAGGATTCTACAGGTGAATTCCCTGAATTTACTGAAGAATAGTTGGAGTTGGAGGAGCACTTCTCTATCTCGTTCTGGCATACTGATGAGGTGGATTAACTGGTGTCTGAGGAAGTGATGATTTGGTGAACTATGATTTGATTTAAGTATGTTGAGTTCTCTAATGACAGAAGTGATTTTAATGATTGAATACGTTTTCTTTGAGATTTTACTGATATTAGCATTCTGCTGAGTTTTAAATGTTGGTTTTACTGGATTTGAGTAATGCAAAAGTTTGAATTGTTCTAAATGGTTTCAGTGAAGTAAGCTCGTTCTTCTCGTAGTTAGAGTTGTTTTTGTATAGAATTTGAGTAGTTGAAATGTTGTTCTGCTTTCTGTCAGATTTTCTGAGGTTATTTAGGGTCAGGTGGTTTTGAATGTTTTGAGTAAAGTTTGCAAGTTCAATTATCGGTGAATGAAGTTCACCGGATGATGTCGAGTATTTTACTCACCGGATGATGTCGAGTATTTTACTCACCGGATGATGTATAAAGTCTTTTGTCGTTTAGTGACCGGTGAATGTCGTGTGTTAAATCCACCGAATGATGTAGAAAGTCTTTTGTCGTTTAGTGACCGGTGGATGTCGTGTGTTAAATCCACCGGATGATGTAGAAAATCTTTTGTCGTTTACTCACCGGTGGATGTCGTGTGTTAAATCCACCGGATGACGTAGCCGAAGTGTTGTCGTTTTGGTCACCGGAAAAGCCTTCTGTTTCTGCTTCAGCCGCTTCCGTTGACTTTGTCCAGCGGCAGATGCGTTTGACTTATGAGACTTTTAAAGTATTTTGCGATTAAACTTTTATTTCTTTTGGTCGATTATTTCTTAACATTCCAATTGATTATTCAAGCATTGTTCTATAATTTTGTTTAACTCTATTTTTACTTAAATGATTTCCGCTGCAAGTTTTAAAATATTTTGAAATTTTAGTAAATGTTAAATTTTGACTTTCGAGCGAAATTTTAAATTTAGTCCAAAGTTTTCTAAATATGTTCGAGCTATGAGTAACGAACCGGGTTCAGAAAACTCGGGGCGTTACAGTATGGTATCAGAGACATTCAGTTAAACCGTTCAAAGGATTACTCATCAGTGCCAATCGTTGCATGGAAGTACTCCAACAACTGTAAGTGTTTAAATTAACAGTAGCTATTAGATAGTTAAGAGTGTATTTAACCTTGTACAGGAAATTAGTATAATGGCCAGACGCCCAGGGAGACCAAGAGTGTAAAGGGAAATGCCGAATTTGAGGACTGATGAGGATCCCAGTGTAATTAGGCAGCTAACAGAGTTAGTGCGCCAACAATCTGATCATGTAGGTGTGCTGTTGAACCTAGAGGTGCATGGTAGTGCCAACTCGAGTTCCAGCAATGATCAAACAGGAGATAGATTCCGGAGGCTTCAGTCGCCCACATTTGATGGAAAGTCATCCAATCCGGTTGTCGCTGAGGAGTGGCTTAGGAAAATTGAGAGTATGTTTAGGTGTGCCAATGTTGGAGAAGGAGATAAGGTCACGTTGGCCACGTTCCATTTTGCTGGTGATGCTCAACTTTGGTGGGAGACAATCGAGACCACCACCGATGTTTTAGCGATGTCTTGGCCGCAGTTCAAGGACAACTTCTTTGAGAAATATTTTAACAGCACAGTCCAGGCTGCAAAGAAGGTGGAGTTTTTGAACTTGAAGCAGACTGGGTCTGTGGCTGATATGTTAGACAATTCGAGTCCCTGTCCAGGTTCGCTGGACACCTTGTTCACCGAAATGAAGATAAGGTGTTTCAATTCATGCATGGACTGAAACCAAAAATGTACAGAGGGGTCAAGTTTTCGGGTTTTAAAGGTTTGCCTTTCAGTGATGTTGTGTCCACAGCATTGAAGGTGGAGGAAGCTGAATTGAAATGTGCTGGACCAAAGGAAACCCCGAGAAAGTTTGTTCAACCACCGACGCAGAGAGGAGTGAAGAGGCACAATGAAGGTCAGTATAGTCAAGGAATAAGGAAGAAAGTATCAGACACCAAGACGTTTCCTCAGTGCCCGAAATGTTCAAAGAATCACCCGGGGGAGTGTAGATTTGGAACGAATAAGTGTTTTAACTATGAAGAGGTTGGACACTCGTTCACGGATTGCCCAAAGCCTAGAATCACCCGTTGCTTCAACTGTAACAAAGTCGGCCATATCAATAGAGACTGCCCAGCTTTGAAGGGCAGACCTGCCAAGATCAAACCAAGAATATTCTCCATGATGGAATCAGGTGATGAGGACCAGCCTGCTGTAGTGTCAGGTACCATATTGATTAACTCTATACCTGCTTTTACTTTGATAGATTCAGGTGCAACTCATTCTTTTATAGTCTCTACATTTGCTGATAAGTTAGATGTGCGGTTTACTCCTACTGAGCATGTGTTTAACGTAGCATTACCCTCTGGTGAGCGCATGCACTCCAATCAAGTGATGCCTGATAGTGTTGTATTAGTAGGAAATATGAATTTGCCTGCTGACCTCATTGTTATGGACATAATGGGATTTGATGTGATTCTAGGAATGGATTGGTTGTTTAAGCATTATGCCTCAATAGATTGTAGAACTGGTGTTGTTAGTTTTCAACCCCCTGGTGGTTTAAACCATACCTTCCAAGCTCTGAAGAAGAGTAAGGAAATGTCTATTATGACCTCTATAAATTATAAACCTCCCACATGCAGAGGATATTTGTGCTTTTTGGCTAGTGTTTTTGACACACAATTAGTAGAAAAAGCAAACCCCAAAAATACCTTAGTTGTCCAGGATTTTTCGGAAGTGTTTCTAGATGACCTTCCTGGTTTACCACCAGACCGAGAAATTGAATTTGTTGTAGATATTTACCCCGGCGTTGAGCCTGTGTCTAGAAATCCATATAGACTAGCACCAACAGAACTTAAAGAATTAAAGAAACAGTTGGAGGAATTGTTGGAGAAAGGGTTCATACGCCCTAGCTTTTCACCATGGGGTGCACCGGTCCTTTTTGTCAAAAAGAAAGATGGATCTATGCGTATGTGCATTGATTATAGAGAATTGAATAAATTAACTGTCAAGAACAAGTACCCTTTACCGAGGATTGATGACTTGTTTGACCAGCTTAAGGGTGCAAGAGTTTTCTCTAAGATTGACCTTAGATCCGGTTATTACCAGCTGAAGGTTAAATCTGAAGATATCTCAAAGACTGCCTTTCGCACAAGGTATGGACATTATGAGTTTTTGGTTATGTCTTTTGGTTTGACAAATGCACCAGCAGCCTTCATGGATCTTATGAATAGAGTATTTCATGAGTATTTGGATAAGTTTGTCATTGTGTTCATAGATGACATTCTGATCTATTCTAATACTTAGGATGAGCATGCAAGACATTTGAGTTTGGTATTAGGATTACTAAGGCAGCACCAACTTTATGCTAAGTTTTCTAAGTGTGAGTTCTGGTTGGACTAGGTTCACTTTTTAGGACATGTCATCTCTGGGGATGACATATCTGTTGATCCAGCAAAGGTTCAAGCAGTTAAGGAATGACCTCAACCGAAGAATGCCACAGATATCAGAAGTTTTCTTGGACTAGCAGGGTATTACAGAAAGTTCATTGAAGGATTTTCGAAGATTGCTACACCCCTTACTAAGTTAACAAGGAAAAACGTGAAGTATATATGGATCAATGAATGTGAACATAGTTTTCAGACCTTGAAACAGAAATTGACCAATGCTCCAATTCTGACCCTTCCTGTCGATAATGGTAAGTTTAGTATTTATTGTGATGCTTCCAAGATTGGTCTTGGATGTGTGTTGATGCAAGATGGTAAGGTTATAGCTTATGCTTCTAGGCAGTTAAAAGTACATGAAAAGAATTACCCTACACATGACCTAGAATTAGCTGCTGTGGTATTTGCACTAAAGATTTGGAGGCACTACTTGTATGGACAGACTTGTGAGATATTTTCGGATCATAAAAGTCTGAAGTATATCTTCACACAGAAGGAGTTGAACATGAGACAACGTAGGTGGTTAGAGTTTGTCAAAGACTATGATTTCGAGATTAAGTACCACCCTGGCAAGGCGAATGTAGTGGCTGATACCTTGAGTAGAGTGACGACCTCAGTCTCTACATTGATTCTAGACATACCAATAGGATTAGAGACAGAATTCCAAAGATTTAACCTCGAAGCTGTATCTAGTGTGTCAGCCATGATTTCAGCCATATCGTTAAGGCCTACTATTTTGGAGAAGATAAAAGAAGCCCAAATGATTGACACTGAATGCAATACGTATAAGTTGTGTATGAATTCTACAGACAAGTCGGATTTCAACTGTTCTGTCGATGGAATTCTCAAGTTTCGAAATAGATGGTTTGTCCCGGTTGATACTGAACTTAGAAGGGAAGTCCTATCTGGGACACATTCTTCTAGACTCTCTGTTCATCCAGGAAGTATGAAGATGTATAAAGATCTCAAGCAGCATTATTGGTGGCCAGGTATGAAAAGAAGTGTGGCGGAACATGTGGAGTCATGTCTGATCTGCCAACAAGTCAAAGCTGAACACCAGAGGCCTGCAGGAACATTACAACCATTACCAGTTCCCGAATGGAAATGGGAACAAATAACTATGGATTTTGTTATAGGATTACCTAGAACAGCAAAGGGTCACGATGCAATTTGGGTAATAGCCGATCGTTTAACCAAATCTGCTCACTTTCTACCAATGAGGATAACATACTCGATGGATCAATTGACTGAGTTGTATGTGCACGAAGTTGTTAGACTGCATGGAGTTCCAAGCGCCATAGTTTCAGACCGAGACTTCAGGTTTACATCTAAGTTTTGGAAAAGTTTGCACAAGGCTATGGGAACACAGCTTATTTTTAGCACAGCCTTCCACCCTCAGACAGATGGACAATCCGAAAGGACTATTCAAACATTGGAGGATATTCTCCATGCATGTGTGTTAGAATTTCAAGGTTCTTGGAGTAAATATTTATTTTTGGTTGAGTTCTCTTACAATAACAGTTTTCAAGCAACAATAGGCATGGCCCCATACGAGGCATTATATGGACGAAAGTGCAGATCTCCATTGTATTGAGATGAAGTTGGGGAAACACAATTGATTGGTCCTGATATTGTGCAGCAGACAGTGGAGAAGATTGCTCTTATCCGTCAAAGAATCTTGACAGCTCAAAGCCGGCAGAAAAGCTATGCAGACAAAAGACGAAGGGAACTGGAATTTGAGGTAGGTAATGAAGTTTTTCTTAAAGTGTCACCTTTCAAGGGAGTTGAGAGGTTTGGACAGAGAGGTAAGTTGAACCCCAGATATATTGAACCTTTCCCAATTTTGAAGAGGATTGGAAAGTCAGCTTACCAACTACAGTTACCAACTTCTTTAGAAGGAATCCACAATGTGTTTCATGTTTCCATGCTAAAGAAGTGTGTTAGAGGTCTATCTCAATTTGTGGAACCTCAGAGTATCGAAGTTCACCCCACTCTTACTTATGAAGAGAAACCAGTAAGGATCCTAGACTATGCAGTGAAGGTGCTGCGCAACAAAGAAGTTCCACTGGTGAAAGTCTTATGGCGTAACCAGAGCACAGAAGAAACAACTTGGGAACGCCAGCAAGACATGGTGGATCAATATCCAGAATTATTCAGGTATTGAATTTTGAGGACAAAATTCTTTTAAGGAGTGTAGATTGTAACACCCGGTTTCATTGAACTATTTATTTTACTAACTTGTAGTGAATGTTTTATTAATGTTATTGGGAGGAATTACTGATTAGGTCAATGGAGAAATAAGTAAGGGCAGCTTGGTAATTGCAAATTAGTAGTGGATAACCCTTATAAAGAAGAATTTATTGAGGTAGTCGCCACTGTTTAATCTCACTCTCGGATTTCAGCTCAACTTAGCAGAGCTTCCCAGGCGACTTCCCGATTCCTTTCTCCAATCTAGGTGAGTTCTACCTTGATTTCTTACTGATTTAGTGACTAAGGGTGATTGAGTGGAGATTGTAGATACGTATTTTTGCAATTTGCCATGAATGAGAGTAGATTCGGGTTTAGTGTAAAATTTGGGAATGCTCAGCGAATAGAACTCCCAACTGTCCACTTAGGTTTTCTGAATGCTTTAGAATGAGGATTAGTAAGGATCGACTTAATGCTCTGTTTATGATTCTAGGTGAGCAATTTCGAAGCAACTCCTAACCGAGTACCCACCAGAAATCCAGGTAAGTGAAGTATTGTGTGTGCCTTCGGGCCTACATTACAAAACAGTAGGTTTATGCATGTTTTAGTATTTTATATATGTCATGCATCATGTTTTTTTTAAAGGACACGAAAATGAGTTTACATGTAATGATATGGAAAGGCAAGTACAGACTGCAATGCAATGACTGTTAAGGTAGCAATGCGTTTGACTTATGAGACTTTTAAAGTATTTTGCGATTAAACCTTTATTTCTTTTGATCGATTATTTCTTAACATTCCAATTGATTATTCAAGCATTGTTCTATAATTTTGTTTAACTCTATTTTTACTTAAATGATTTCCGCTGCAAGTTTTAAAATATTTTGAAATTTTAGTAAATGTCAAATTTTGACTTTCGAGCGAAGTTTTAAATTTAGTCCAAAGTTTTCTAAATATGTTCGAGCTATGAGTAACGAACCGGGTTCAGAAAACTCGGGGCGTTACACAAACAATTTCAAAGCCAAAGTAGATTAATTCAAAAAGATTGAAGGTGTGTGAACTCTAATCTCAAAAAGTTGTTAAAATAGCAAGTTTTCGCATGTTTGAGTTGAAAATATAGAAAATTCAGACATATGTTGTATATATAAGGTTACCAAACACCGATTCAGCTAAATGTAATTATTGTAAGAAGATTTATGTAGCACACCCGATGAAAAATGGAACTTCTAGTTTAGTAAAGCATATTAAAGTATGCAAAAAGTTTCCACGAAATGTAGACGGTAAGTAAATTTTTCAGACAGTTCTCACATATTATTTTTGTGGAAGAGGAACTCCGATAAGTATCGAGTTTTGAGTACAATTGCGAAAGATATATTGATCATTTCAATTTCTACGGTGGCGTCAGAATCTGCTTTTAGTTGTGGTGGTCATGTTCTTGATGTCTTTCGCAGTTCTCTAATCCCCCAAGGTGTTAAAGCTCTTATATGCTCTCAATGTTGGCTCAAAATATTCAATTCTTTTAAAATTTCTACAAACATTAATGATGATTTCGAAGATAGTACTATCACAACTATAGAAGAAGGTTCGAACATTCTAATTTATTTATTTTACATGTTTATCTCTAGTGTTTAACTAATGCCTTCAACATTTTGCATTTTGCAGATTCCGTTGACCCTACTGATGAAAATTTTATAGACGATGACACATCGATGACTTGATATGGTAGTAATTATTAACTTTATTTTAATGTTTATCTCTAATAGTTTGGAATTGATTGTTTGGAAGTTGGAATGACATTAACAATTTAGTTGGATTTACTATTTAGCTTATATTTTAAAGTAATTGGATTAATTTTGGATGTTGAATTTTGTTTCTTATATTTCATTTTAATATTGAATAAGTAGATTTAGTTTGTATGTTAGATAGTTGGATTTATTTTGAATGTTGAATTTTATTTCTTAGATTTCATTTTAATGGTGAATAATTGGATTTAGTTTGTATGTTAGATAGTTGGATTTATTTTAGATAGTTTGTATGTTAAAAATTTATCGTTTAAAAAAAAATCAGATTTTTGGTGAGAGGAACCTGTACTAAACCGGGACTGGGATAAAAATCCCGAAGGATTCGGTTCGATTTCGGTTCTGGTTCTGGTTCCGGTTCCGGTTTGAAACCGAACCGACCCGGACCGCTCCCACTGCTATTAAATGTTGGTCTATCATGTAGAGGATGAACTATTCAAAACATCATATTGATTACTTTTACGTTTAGTAAATTTTGAATTAAGAAACTCAAACAAACTGTTGAATTTTGAAGAATCGTGAATTGCTTGTTGGCGCCATGCAACCTATATCTTTAAAATAATAAAAAATAAAACTAGCACTAGCATTGCTATCTTAAAAGTTAGAGTCACAGCTCCATATGTCCAAGTTGTAGCTCCAAATCCGTGGTGGACTAAAGGAGCAATCTAGGCAACTCATTGACCATCATATTTTTTATTTTAAAGATTATGAGAAAGAAAGTCTAGGTATGTGACAGTCTGTAAAATAAAGCCCCGTGAGGGAAAGGTAATATCAAACACGAGCCAAAATACCAAGTCAATGAATCATACAACCGACATCACTCATAAGCAAGTTTATGTCATACTTGAGAATTGATATTTGTACACGTATCAATAATTTCATGGAACTGATTTCTATGCATTTTAATAATGATTATTGCTTTTACTCATTCATTTCGCATGATTTATTATCATCATGTAACATGTTGTCATATAATACTAAATGTCCACATTCTATCATCTATCCACGTGTCACACACGCTCATAGCTTTCCAGGCTTTCTCAGATAAATGAGTAGTTATGCATTAAATCCTTGTGAAAATGCATAGAATTGGTACCATCATATGTGTACAGATACAGATTCTTAAGGATGTAAATAAACTTGTGGATGAGTGACGTAGGTTTTAAGGGGCATTGACTTTCTATTAGTTTTCTCTCACTAGGCCTTATAAGCTCAATCTTGTTTAACTATTTTCATATACAAGAATCTACCACAAACATAAGAGAAAATTGACGAAGAGATCTAGCTCAATCTTCATCGTGCTTTTGAGTCAATTGCTTCATTGATTACTAACTAGTATTATCATGAGCGAATTATTGCTAGCTACTGTGATCATTGTTTGACTAAAAATTAGAAAGTCTAGGTATATGAAGGAATACGATTCCAACATTAAAATATGTTGTGATCATTTTTATACTAAAAATGTTGTGGACGTTATAAATGATATCAAAGTTACCGCTCAATTGGAAGTGTGGCTAACAAAATGTCGAGCCGCGAAGGAGGGAGAAGAATTAATTTCAACTTAGAAAACAAGAAACAAAGCGAAATAACAAATTCAACAGCTCCACTGAGATTACATTCGTCGACTTGCCGGCATTCAACCGTCCTGTTAATTTCCGGCCACGATGTAAAGAAACACAGCACCAATTACTTGCCCTAACACCTTACCGATGTCTTCACCACCAATCTGGGAAACCTGTTTTTCTGAGTTTCGACAATCAGACCACCAAATACGTAGAAAATTCTAATCCAAGATCCCCCATTGCCGATGCATTTGTCAGAAAATCCACAGGAAGACCAATTGACATTGCCCGCTCTCCTCTGGAACCTAAATACCGAGCGACATTCTGATTATGGAACGAAGGAAGCCATAATCCATGAATTAAAACCACATTTTCTAACCAAGCATGACCATCTTCAATGGCAGAAACAGAGAATCCGAAAAAAGAAACACAACTGGGTATCACGTTACCGTTAGAAGACTCAACGCGTGGGTAAGAGAAGAAGAGAAGATGTAGTTTCTTGGAGATTATAAGAGGGTATGTTCTTCGCTCTGCTTAAATGTTACCGTTAGAAGCGGGGATTGAACTGGTTAGTTTCTACAAGAATTAGGAAAGTAGCTACTTACCATAATCCGATCACCAAATGCTTATATAAATTAGAGCGCGCTCTGACCGTTTTCTCACTCTCTCGCACTCCGCGCTCTCCCTCCATTCTTCTTCTCCCTCCTTCTACAATGGTATTCGATATAGAGATCAGGTTGCAAGGGTTCATCCCATCACAATACAACATCCACGCCCCGTCCACAAATGTTCTTCATATCAATTGGAACGGCTGGCGTCGTGTTTTCCGGCGCACCCACACTGGGATTCTGCCGCCCGCCGAAGATGAGCTTCTGGGTCCATCCGCTTCTGCGCTGTTCCGCTTTCGTTTCGGCCCAGTCTCAGATTTGCACAGCCAGATATTGCGCTCGCTTGCAACCCTCAACTTCAAACCTTCTGTCTGCAATTTTCTCTGCCCCAAAATCACGGCCTACACCATCGGTTTCGCTGCCGCACGTCCCGGTCCGCCCTACCCCTCCATGGTCATCTTCGCCAATCTGAACTTCATCGAAAAACTTTACGTTGATTTCATTCACAGACCCCCGGTATTCAGTCAGGTCCGTCAATTGGCGGCCGCTCGTTTCCTCGACGAAACCTTCGTTCTCGGAACATCAACAGAGGACTCGGGTGGTGCCGAAGACGAAGAGACCGCTGGAGACGACGACTCAGGCGTTTCTGATTCAGCGATAAAGATGCTTGGAATACGGAAGTTCGAGTGGAGAGGAAGAGCAGAAGAGAACTGCAGCATTTGCCTTGAGACGTTCTCGGATGGGGAAGAAGTAATCCCACTGCGGTGCGACCACAAATACCATGAATCATGCATCGTCACCTGGTTGAAGAAAAGCCAGAGTTGTCCCTTATGCCGTCGTGAAATATAATGATTTCCCGCTTTGGTTGTAAAAGGTCTCGTCACATCCTTCCCTTCCAGTTGCCGCCATCTGCAAATCACGTTCCGTGTCTCTGTGAAAGAAGATGATGCTGCTTCTCCTGCTTGAGTTCTGTTTGGTCAGCCTGCTGTGGCAGCATCAGTTAGGCCCACCATAACCTTTTTTAGGGGACCATTGTAGATATCCAACCTTGTTTGGATTGATAGAAAAGATGAAATTACTTTGAATATACATTGCTTTTTATGCTTCATCGGTTTCCAAGACACATCAATTTATACATCAGTAATGACAACCCAAATGGATTTAGAATCATCTCTACACAAAATAATATACAACCATTTGATTATATCATAGGTGGTTGATGAGCCATTATGTATTGATATTGATAGATATGCAGAATTTTGGTTGGAAGTTATATAATTTAATTTCAATAAAAAATTTCATTTGTTAAGATAATGATTTTGATTAATTAAATGATTGGGCATGACCCATCATTTTGAGATCTTTGGGAGGATCCAATCCTCCCAAGAGCTTTTTCCACCACTCCACTAGGTGACGGCTCATCCAAAGATAACGTTGACTCTCCATAACAATGTAAACCCTATACTTGTGGCTTCTTCTCAATTGTCGGTTGTGTTTGTAAATGGTAGTTTTCTACGATGAATGAGACTCGGAGGTTCTCCAAAACATTCAAAACTCCGAACACAAAGCAAATTTTAAACTTCTGGTACATGTCAATTTATCTGGCAACCATTTTTAGTGTTGCTAAATCCTAGACTACCTCATTTAAGCAAGTATAGTAGGAGTTGTAATAAAACATGGATAAAAAGAGTTTTTGTCATGGGTTATCAAAATCAAACTGAATCGTCTTTTAAATAAGAATAATGACAGATTCATTCTTTAAAACTTGTCACGTGTCACTCGTTAATTGGTGTATTTATTAAGATAAATTATAAATATTTAAAATAAATCATTACGTGCACCAACAAATAATCTCATACAATTATAGCATAACTCATTAAATAAACATTTTTCAGAAACTAAAAAAATTATGTTAAGATTATATAGACACACTTAGATTTATCGAAAAACCTCGAATTTAGATCAATCGAACTTAGCCTCTCTTTGAAGTTCCTCGTCGACAATCGAGGATGGGATCAACAATACGAGTGTTCATAGATCAAACTTGCACCAATAATTTAATGACAACAAAATGTGCACCAGTTATTTCATCATCATTTTAATTAAACATCATTACCACAAATCCCAAAAGTCTAATATTATAAGTTCGAGTTGGAAGATTATTTTGAAACTATATGGATTTTATCAAGAAGAAACAAATTCTCGACCCTTGATTGATGGAGATCGATCATTTGGGTTTGAACATTGATAAGAGTTTTCTCATCCTTTCGCTTTATTTTTCACACTTGGTGGAATGATAATGCATAGCATCATGTTTTTTGTTGTTTATTTCTTATCATAGAGTTACAATTAACCGAATTACTAAATTAATTTATCGTTTTAATTTATTAATCATTTCTTGCTATTGAATATTCATTACTATTATTGCTTAAATTATTTTGCTATTAATTTACTAAATTTAGGAGAGACATTATGAATTAAAATTGTAACGACCCCGTTTTCCAGCAAGATATTGTCCGCTCTGGGGATTGGACCGCAACCCAATATCTTCCCCTCACGGCTTTGTTTGGCGAGAACTTCCCGGAAGGTCACCCAACCTGGAATTGCTCTCGCCGAAGCACTTTTAACTTCGGAGTTCTTATGGGATCCGTTGCCAATCGTGCTCCAAAACGCGTCTTGCTATGTTGGGAGGGTCTCTTTACATATGTTTCATTTCCATATACTTCACCAAGCGATGTGGGATTGTGTACGACCCGAGATTCACCTATACTCGAGTCTGGGATTCGCCTACACTCTGCTTAGGTCCCGAGGTTTGCCCCGCAGTCGTACTCATACGTGCACATTTGGGTCATCACAAAAATATTTTAATGTGTCATAAAAACTGTAACAATGTAGGGTTTCAAAGTGTAAATTTGAATTTAAATTGGAAATTCTCAAATCCATTCAACATTTAATTTCAAAATCAGCCACATCAATAACCTAATTTTGGATAAAAATAAGATAAAATCAAGGTAAATTTGGATGAACCTAGCATGAAAATCAACCATGAACAGAAGAAGTTCAAATTTTCGACTCAACAAATTCGAGCTGAGCCCAGATTTTTAGAGAACCAGTCAGATTCTCCTCTGAAATTCTGACGTCCAATCTGAATGTATGTAGTCTGAAAAGCGTCTAGAAACAAAGGAAGAATCAAATTCAACTTCTCAAAAGATCCGAGCTAATTGGTTACAACTCAAAAAATCTGAGCTGATCTTGGATTTCAAGGAGAGGCGCGGGGGCAAACCCCACCTATAAATTAAGGGGTTCGGGTGGTGGAAAAATCACACCACAGCTCTTCCCGAGTTCTTCAACAGAGAGGAATACTTACCTCGGTCTTTAACGCGGCGAACCTCCTCCGACGAGAAGAAATCCTTCATCGACGCGCAACAACTCCGGAGTGATCAACTACTCAGCCTCTGTCGACAAACCATCGGTGTAAAATCCTTCATCTCTCTCTTTATTTTCAACTCTTCCTCTCGATCCGTCTCCCTTTCATACACACTCTCTCTCTCTTGACAGATCTACACATCGAGAAGGAAAAACGCAGAACAGAGAAAGAAAAAGACAGGGTTTTAATCCCAACCAAAGAACTAGTGAACCAAACCACCTGGTTCAGTAAAGTGTGGTTCATTTGAACCGGTTCACCTTATCTGACCCAAATCGACTATTCACCACCCGACCCGGCACTGTTCACCGACCCGACCCAGTACTGTTCACCCGAATTGGACCCGAACCGAATTTCGACCGAATCAATCTGGACTAATAAAAAATTTAACCAGTAAGAAATTTCTGCCCAAATTCTTTTATAATTGAAATAATTTAAGTAGGATTTTAATATTGATATTCGAATAAGGCAGGAAAAATTTCAAAACTGTCCGATTCAATACAAATCGATCCAACCGATCCGATCTGATCTAAAATTTCAACGTCAGGAATTTCTGCTTAAATTTCTTTGAAATTGAATTTATTAAGTAGGATTTTAATACCAAAAATTTTATTTGAGCAGGTTACAATTTTTGGAATTTTTTGAAATATCCCGATAAACATTAATTGCTCGAAATCCAAGTAAGTGAAAATACAAATTTTTCAACATTTTGGCTGCGGCCCTACATCACAAGAAATTATGTTATTTTCTTATATAACTATTTTATTACACGTTTTCAATATTGAGCACACATGTTAGAACATTGACATATAATTGTTTTAAAAGATAAAATTTATAGGACAATTGCATGTGTATGAAAATAATGAAATTGACAGAATCTACGTGATAGCAAAAGCCTGAACGATAGTGAGATTGTGAGATTGAACGTTTAAAGTAAAAGTAAAAGATGATGAAACCTGAACGACAATTAAATAGCTAAGTCTTAAAAGAAGTTTGAATTTTCAACTAGTATATAACAGTTAACAGGATTTTGTAAAAGTTAATAGGATTCTTTTATCTGTTGTAAGTTAAATTGATGTACATTGTAGTTTATGATGTAAAGCTACGCACGACCATTGTAGTTTATAATTCAAATTGTAGTTTATTTTATGGATATTGTACTTTGATGTATTTTTATTTATCATGTAAAATTCTAGAACTGTTTGGTTATTTGAATATGTAGGAACTGTATGATATTAGCTATAGGGAGTCAGAAAAAAATGAAATTTTGTTAAATTTATGTAAAAAATTTAGTGTATCAAACTTTAATGTATCAGACGTAGTGTAATTTAGTGAAAAAAATTAAAAAATTAGACAGTTTTGACTCCTTCATTGCCAGTATCATCCTGTATATTCAAATAACCAAACAGTTCCAGAATTTTACATCAAAATAAAGTGCATCAAACTAAATTACATAAAATCAAAGTCCATCAAACTAAAGTAAATCTGTAATACCCGATTCTGTCAAACCGTTTCTCTATTCCTTTTTAAACCAATGGCACAATTTATATGGAACTATTAAATGTAGGGTTAGAGAATGACCTGGCAAAGGCATTAGGGTAATTAGAAATTTAAAAGATGGATAACGTATTTAAGGAAACTATTAATGAAGTAGCCGCAACTCTTTCCCTATTTTTCCTCTCTCGGTATTCAGCTCAAGCAGCAGAGCTCTCTAGGTGATTCCTTCATTCGATTTTTCTCCAAACTAGGTGAGTTCTATTTCGATTCTTTGCTGCGTTGGTAGTTATCGATGATTTGGGGAGTGTATAAATGTGAGCTTCGAGAATGTTGTGAGCGATTTAGTTCAGGTTTTTTGGTAATCGGGAATGTACAATGACTAGAGCCTCCAAACTAGTTTAGAATGAAGTTTAACTAATACACTGTCTACGTTTATTACATTGGGAGAATTGATCCCACTCCCAAGGGAATTGAGGGATCAGAACAGCTATTAAGGGAACTAATCCACCCCTTAACTGATGAAGAGGATTTATTACATTGGGAGAATTGATCCCACTCCCAAGGGAATTGAGGGATCAGAACAGCTATTAAGGGAACTAATCCACCCCTTAACTGATGAAGAGGATTTATTACATTGGGAGAATTGATCCCACTCCCAAGGGAATTGAGGGATCAGAACAGCTATTAAGGGAACTAATCCACCCCTTAACTGATGAAGAGGATTTATTACATTGGGAGAATTGATCCCACTCCCAAGGGAATTGAGGGATCAGAACAGCTATTAAGGGAACTAATCCACCCCTTAACTGATGAAGAGGATTTATTACATTGGGAGAATTGATCCCACTCCCAAGGGAATTGAGGGATCAGAACAGCTATTAAGGGAACTAATCCACCCCTTAACTGATGAAGAGGATTTATTACATTGGGAGAATTGATCCCACTCCCAAGGGAATTGAGGGATCAGAACAGCTATTAAGGGAACTAATCCACCCCTTAACTGATGAAGAGGATTTATTACATTGGGAGAATTGATCCCACTCCCAAGGGAATTGAGGGATCAGAACAGCTATTAAGGGAACTAATCCACCCCTTAACTGATGAAGAGGATTTATTACATTGGGAGAATTGATCCCACTCCCAAGGGAATTGAGGGATCAGAACAGCTATTAAGGGAACTAATCCACCCCTTAACTGATGAAGAGGATTTATTACATTGGGAGAATTGATCCCACTCCCAAGGGAATTGAGGGATCAGAACAGCTATTAAGGGAACTAATCCACCCCTTAACTGATGAAGAGGATTTATTACATTGGGAGAATTGATCCCACTCCCAAGGGAATTGAGGGATCAGAACAGCTATTAAGGGAACTAATCCACCCCTTAACTGATGAAGAGGATTTATTACATTGGGAGAATTGATCCCACTCCCAAGGGAATTGAGGGATCAGAACAGCTATTAAGGGAACTAATCCACCCCTTAACTGATGAAGAGGATTTATTACATTGGGAGAATTGATCCCACTCCCAAGGGAATTGAGGGATCAGAACAGCTATTAAGGGAACTAATCCACCCCTTAACTGATGAAGAGGATTTATTACATTGGGAGAATTGATCCCACTCCCAAGGGAATTGAGGGATCAGAACAGCTATTAAGGGAACTAATCCACCCCTTAACTGATGAAGAGGATTTATTACATTGGGAGAATTGATCCCACTCCCAAGGGAATTGAGGGATCAGAACAGCTATTAAGGGAACTAATCCACCCCTTAACTGATGAAGAGGATTTATTACATTGGGAGAATTGATCCCACTCCCAAGGGAATTGAGGGATCAGAACAGCTATTAAGGGAACTAATCCACCCCTTAACTGATGAAGAGGATTTATTACATTGGGAGAATTGATCCCACTCCCAAGGGAATTGAGGGATCAGAACAGCTATTAAGGGAACTAATCCACCCCTTAACTGATGAAGAGGATTTATTACATTGGGAGAATTGATCCCACTCCCAAGGGAATTGAGGGATCAGAACAGCTATTAAGGGAACTAATCCACCCCTTAACTGATGAAGAGGATTTATTACATTGGGAGAATTGATCCCACTCCCAAGGGAATTGAGGGATCAGAACAGCTATTAAGGGAACTAATCCACCCCTTAACTGATGAAGAGGATTTATTACATTGGGAGAATTGATCCCACTCCCAAGGGAATTGAGGGATCAGAACAGCTATTAAGGGAACTAATCCACCCCTTAACTGATGAAGAGGATTTATTACATTGGGAGAATTGATCCCACTCCCAAGGGAATTGAGGGATCAGAACAGCTATTAAGGGAACTAATCCACCCCTTAACTGATGAAGAGGATTTATTACATTGGGAGAATTGATCCCACTCCCAAGGGAATTGAGGGATCAGAACAGCTATTAAGGGAACTAATCCACCCCTTAACTGATGAAGAGGATTTATTACATTGGGAGAATTGATCCCACTCCCAAGGGAATTGAGGGATCAGAACAGCTATTAAGGGAACTAATCCACCCCTTAACTGATGAAGAGGATTTATTACATTGGGAGAATTGATCCCACTCCCAAGGGAATTGAGGGATCAGAACAGCTATTAAGGGAACTAATCCACCCCTTAACTGATGAAGAGGATTTATTACATTGGGAGAATTGATCCCACTCCCAAGGGAATTGAGGGATCAGAACAGCTATTAAGGGAACTAATCCACCCCTTAACTGATGAAGAGGATTTATTACATTGGGAGAATTGATCCCACTCCCAAGGGAATTGAGGGATCAGAACAGCTATTAAGGGAACTAATCCACCCCTTAACTGATGAAGAGGATTTATTACATTGGGAGAATTGATCCCACTCCCAAGGGAATTGAGGGATCAGAACAGCTATTAAGGGAACTAATCCACCCCTTAACTGATGAAGAGGATTTATTACATTGGGAGAATTGATCCCACTCCCAAGGGAATTGAGGGATCAGAACAGCTATTAAAGGAATTCATCCACCCCTTAACTGATGAAGATGATGTATAGCATTGGGAGAATTGATCACACTCCCAAGGGCAATCAAGGGATCTGATCAGTAAACAACGATGTGCAACTGAGATGAGAAAGTAGAAACTGCATATTTAGGTTTCATGTTTCAGCTTGTCATTTCATTATTGCTTTACTTGCTTAGCATTAGGCTAATAGATGAGTTTTGTGATGTAGGTGTTGAGGATACTACAGGTGAATTCCCTGAATTTACCGGTGAATAAAGGGAGTTGGAGGAGCACTTCTCTGTCTCGAGCTGGTAAACTGATGAGGCGGGTTAACTGGTGTTGGCTGTTGTTGAGGTTTAGTTGATAACGATTTAGTCTGAGTATGTTAAGTTTTCATGACAGAATGGTTTTTAATGTTTTGATATTTACTGATACTAGTAGTCTGTTGAGTTTTAAATTTTACTGGATTTGATTTAATGCAATGGTTTAAGTTGTTTCTGAATGGTCTTGGAGAAGCAAACAAGTTCCTTTCTGTAAATAGTGTTGTGTCTGTTTTCTATCGGAAGATGACTTCAGAAAAGTCACCGGATGATGAAATTTTATGTCTATCGGATGATATCGAGTGTTTTAGTCATCCGGTGAAGTCGAGTGTCTTGCTCGTCGGATGATAAGGGTTAAGTCGTTTGTCGTCTAGTGACCGGGCGATGTAGGTATTATTTTGTCGTCTAGTGACCGGGCGATGTAAGTATTATTTTGTCGTCTAGTGACCGGGCGATGTAGGTATTATTTTGTCGTCTAGTGACCAGACGATGTAAGTATTATTTTGTCGTCTAGTGACCGGGCGATGTAAGTATTATTTTGTCGTCTAGTGACCGGATGATGTAAGTATTATTTTGTCGTCTAGTGACCGGGCGATGTGTGTTTATCGCTGGGCTATGTTTAATTGCTCACGTGAGAAGCACATGTTCACCGGATGATGTCCTCTTATTTCATTGGAAGATGTAGGTAGTGTTTTGTCGTTTTGTGACCGGTTGATATGACCGAAGTTAGCCTCCTCCGTTGACTTTTCTCAGCGGATGATTTGCTTGACTCTTATGAATTTTAAGCATTTCACGTCCAGGCCTCCATCTCTTTCGGTCTATTTATTTCATAATATTTTAATTGATTATTCAAACATTGTTTTTCCCAAAGATTTTTCCGCTGCAAGCTTTTGTGTTTTAACAAACGTTCAAATTTGGTTCTCAAATGAAATTTTAAATTTGGTCCGAAATTTCATTAGCAGTTTTTCGGGTTTATGAGTAACAAACCGGGTTCAGACAACTCGGGGCGTTACAAAATCAAAGTAATCAAATTAAAGTAAATCAAACTAAAGTACATTAATTTAAAGTGCATCAAACTAAAGTACATCAGTTCTAGAATTTTACATCATAAACTCAAATACATCAAATTAAATTCTTTCGAACTAATGTACATCAAATTGAATTACAAAATAAACTACGGTTTGTAACGGCCCACGCCCCCGGCCCAGACCTCGCCCGCGACCAGGCCACGTGTCCGTGCAGTCCTCACCCCACAGGCCCAGGAACTGCCACGTGGCAGCCACACAGGCCCACTACGTGTACTCACGATCTTCCCCCACTACCTGGTTTAATGGGGGTTTTTGCCTCCCCTAGGATTAGAACCCTGGCTCCCAGGCTTCATAACTAAGGGTTCACCATCCCAGGTACCACTTGAGCTATGTGAGTACACGTGGTGGGCCTGTGTGGCTACCACGTGGCAGTGCCTGGGCCTGTGGGGTGAGGACTGCATGGACACGTGGCCTGGTCGCGGGCGAGGCCTGGGCCGGGGGCGTGGGCCGTTACATAAAAAGGCGCCTTTTTTTGTAACAACACCCCCCACACCTCTTGGGCCGGCCTCCCGCAACCAGGC
Source organism: Begonia masoniana (assembly GCA_022432975.1). Lineage (NCBI taxonomy): Eukaryota > Viridiplantae > Streptophyta > Magnoliopsida > Cucurbitales > Begoniaceae > Begonia > Begonia masoniana. The sequence goes on from CM039506.1 coordinate 8,002,574, forward strand.
CAGGGCAAGTTGTACTCACGGTCTTCTCGCCCCTGGAAAGGGAGTTTTTGCCTTCCCACTCACTCGAACCCTTGACCTCCAGGACATGATCCAAGGGCTACAAGTGAGGAGTACCACTTGAGCTAGTACACAGGAGGACTTCCCAGTCGGTCACCCAACCTGGTACTACTCTCGCCGAAGTACGCTTAACTTCAGAGTTCTGATAGGATCCGGTGTAGCGCCCCGAGTTATCTGAACCCGGTTCATTACACACGACTAAGAAATTTAAATCCGTAATTTAAAACTTCGTTCAACACTCGACATTTGACATACGTTAAAATTCAAAACTTTTAAAACTTGCAGCGGAAATAATGCTGAACAACAATGGAGTTAAACGAAACTATAAATCCTGGTTTGAAATGTTAAGAGACAATCGGCAATTTTGGAGTTAAAGTTTAAAACTATGAAATTTAAGGAAAATCGCGGAAGTCAAGCATATCTGCCGGTGAATAAAGTCAACGGAGGAAGCAGAGACGAGGCCTCTACCGATGACGTGGACCAGAGGGGTTGGAAACGAAATCCTCACTCGATAGACTGCATCTGCCGATGACATCAGCAGGATAGATCTGCATCTGCCGATGACGTCAGCATGATAGATCTGCATCTGCCGATGACGTCAGCAGGGCAGATCGGCTTTCAACTTTACTAAGGACATCTTCCGATGGCTTTATTGAAGGCATCTTCCGATGGACAACATCTTCCGGTAAGATATATACTCTATATCTGCCGGTCACTAAACGACAAAACTATGACTTCATCTGCCGATGAAGTCAACATAACTTCGTACACCCCTTCATCTGCCGATGAAGTCAACGTAACTTCATCTGTCGATGAAGTCAACATAATTTCGTCTACTGATAGATTTCCATCTTTCGATAGACAAACACGCGAAACTACCGGTAACAACAATACGACTCTTTCCGATAGAATTAAAATATACACTACATCTGCCGATAGACTATATCTACCGATAGATAGCAAAACAGACTCCCTGAACCAGGAACTTCTCTACTTATCAGAAGAACTTGTAAAATCGACTGAAAACATTCAGTCAATCAAATTTTCACGAAAACATTAAGCAAATCCAGTAAAACACAGCTAGACCATCAATTGTCGTTTTCCAATGAAATCATAAGAGAATCATCTCTTTTTTTTTTTTATCAAACTCAAACTACTGTCATTAAAATTCTCGGAAGATTCCTAAACTAAATTAGATATTCTCAGTCTAGCACATACAACCATTTGTTAAACCGTCCCAACAGATTGCCAAACCGATGCCTGGATGTGCTCCCCCAACTAGCCTAGTCTTCAAATTGTTCTGTAAACACACCTGCTGTCACTTCTTCGCCTACATCACAAAACTCATCTATTAGCCTAATGCTAAGTAAATAAAGCAAAACTGAAACAAAATGCCGAAATATGAAATCCTAAACATGCAAGTTTCTACTTTCTCAATTCAGTTGTTCATTCAACGTTTCTGTTCTGATCCCCCCGTGAAATTGGGAGTTGGATCAACTCTCCCAAAGTATGCTCATCCACTGACTCATTAAGGGGCGGATTAATTCCCTTAACAGTAAATTCTGATTCAAATGTTCAGATCCCCCTGTGAAATTGGAAGTTGGATCAACCCTCCCAAAGTATAAATATCCACTGTCTCATTAAGGGGCGGATTAATTCCCTTAACAGTAAATTATGTTTCATGAAGCTGTTTCATCATATCAATCCTCACCATGCTGTCATGCGCTCAAATACATTTTCGTATACTTTTAAAATATGATGCATAACACACGGACACATTCAAGCAAATATAATCCTAATGTTTTGTGATGTAGGCCCGAAGGCACAAGCAAACTTTACTTACCTGGCTCCCTGGAAATTGCTCGGCTAAATGCTACTTTAAAAGCTCGCTCACCTAAAATCATGACAGTACATATATCAAACTTTCACTAAACCTCACAGAATAAATACAGGAGTTCGAGAAACCAAATTTGAAACCCCACAACTCGGGCATTCTCATTAGTCACTCAACCCGAATCTACCCTAAATCGCATCATTCCTCGAAACTATTCACATTGTACTCCCTCTGCTATCTGACTACTAAAATCGCAAGAAAACAAGGAGAGCTTACCTAGGTTGAAGGGGAATCGGGCAGGAGAATCGCCTAGAGAATTCTGTCTTTCGAGCTGAAGACTGAAGGGGAAAGAAAATGAGTAGTGGTGGCGGCTACTCTAAACTTTTTGCCTTAAATACCTTATCCACTTTCAAAATTGCCAATTACCCTTATGCTCTTACTTACTCATTCTTCAACCTAACCTACATTACACTAAAATTTCGTTCATCGATTATACTTTAACAGATTTATCTGTTATTTTAAATTCCTAATTAAAATCGGGTGTTACAATCCGGTGCCGTAGCGCTACTAGCTCAAGTGGTACTCCTCACTTGTAGTCCTTGGATCATGTCCTGGAGGTCAAGGGTTCGAGTGAGGGGGAAGACAAAAACTCCCTTTCCAGGGGGGAGAAGACCGTGAGTACAACTTGCCCTAGCCTGGGTGCGGGAGGCCGGCCCAAGAGGTGTGGGGGGGTTGTTACACGGTTGGACTTCTTCTTCATAGTCTCGTAGTCCATCATCCACTATCTGCATGTAATAAAAGTTATATTAGAAAATAATAATTATAATAAAAATAAAAATGAGGAAAAAGGGTTGAAATGTACATACAATTGGGCATCGTCGTCATTGCCCGCCATCGTTTGGACTTCCTCACCATCTGTTGGGCATCGTCCTTGTCGCCTGACATCTGTTGGCCATCCTCGTCATCACCCTCCCATCCAATATAGGATGATCTGTCTCGTACCTCTCTAGTAGTCCATCATATCTTTCTGATAGTTCATTATCCCTCTAAGGTAGTTCATCACCTCTAGATGAAACTCCGTCTGCCTCATTTCAAGCTGATGGACTTTGTCTGCTAGAGAGTCTATCTCCGCTCTACTAGTACTCACCCCTTGGTGCGTCGGGAGCGCTGTGGTCGTGGGAGACTGTACATGAACATCATCTTGGGAGGCCCTATCATCTCCCATGCACATCCAGATCCCGTTTGTTTGAACGAGACTCATCCGAACCAAATGCATCTTGTCAAATACGTCAATGGCCCACTGAGATATCATATGCTCCCCAGCCGGTATTTCAATTTGAAAATGCTGGACAATCTTCAAAATCAATACACCGTAGGGCAGGTTATTGTTTCGTGTTTGCCCGATCTTACACATGTGACTTACGATCACAAAGTCGGGGTCTAACATCCTACCGTTGTACAATCTCTCCATCACATAGAGATTCATGAAGTTAACTAGATCTCTATATACGTGCCAAGGTAGAATGGTGTGTGACACCATGTTGTAGATCACGCGAGCTTTTAAGTTCATTTCTCTATCTCTTGGCTTAGGTGACCCCCACAATGTCAGAGTTTCAATTAATTTGCCTTAAGAATTCTGTTCCCTCAGCTGTTTCAAAAAAAGAACAGTTCCGGGAGGCGTGGTAGTATCTATCCGCCCCTTCTCCAGCAAACCTGATCAGCTCATTGACTGTCTCTGGGATAACGACAATCTCCCTACCCAATATGTATGTCTTGATAACTCCTGACCTCTTGGAAAAGCTCATGTTCACATAGAATAGGCGAACAATTCGTTCACAGCTATCACCTCTCACACTGTACACTCCTTAGAGGTCGATTCTGTCGAACATCTCTTGTATCTGTAAGGACTCCTAGCTTGTAAAATCAACGGTATTGAAAACCATAACTGATTGATGTAACGAATCCAGCTGGAATTGCTCTTCACAAGCCGCGCTACGAAAATCAGTGGACCAAAACTCTAGCTAGTTCGACCGTGGTGGCCTCACTGGCCGTTTTGACGGTCCGGCTTGAGAAGATATTGAAGGTGCCCGATGTTCTGATGGGCTACAAGTCTATAAATGGAGCAAAAATATGCATGCGGAAGACTTGAGATAAAAAAATCATGATCGGTGCTCTGTGAAGACCCCAAAAACAGACAATGAACAGACGAAAAAACAGAGGAAAAACAGGGAGAATGGTAATGAGGAAAAAGAGCATTACCGAGCGCTTGAGAAGATGGGTGCTGCTCAGAACGGTGCGGGAATGGTGGAGGAGGGAAAATGAGGGCGCTGAGCCAACCCAGAAACGACTCGGCATTTTGGGTGACAGAATTCCTTCGTTGCCAGCGAAGGAGCTCTCGACGAAGGGAGTAATGGAGTTCGCCCTTTCTTCTTGCCTCCATTGCTTGGAAGAAAAAGAGAAGGACTAAGAACACCCCCTAGCAGCCACAAGCTCGGGGTGCAATCGGGTGGCTTCATCCAGGCGCTACGCACCAATGAAGCACCGTGAGAAAAACTCTCTCTATCGCTCACGGAGAGCGCTCCGAACAGGAAGAAAAATTCTTCTGCGATTTTCCAAAAATACATAATACTGGCTAACGTTTTACAGAGGTGGAAGAGGAGCTAAATATAGGAGAAAATGGTGAGGAAGAAGGTGAAGAACACGTCTAGAAAATCGTCGAGCAACGGCTAGAAATGTAGCCGTTGGTGCGTTCTACAGAAGATGCGGTCCGGTTCATGGGTGAATGCTCTCCAGGCTGGTTCAGCTTGATTCTCCTTTGGTCCAGCTTGGTTCAGTCCGATTCAGCCTTGGTTTCTCTTGGTTTGGTCTGTTCAACCTTGGTTCCACTTGGTTCGGCTGGTTCAGCCCTTGGTTCTTTCTTGGTTCAGCATCCTTTTGAAGACTATTATAAAAATATACATTCTAAAAGGTTAAAGTTTGCCAATTAATGAGTTTTAAACAAAACTAAAGTATCCTAAATTATACAAATACAAGGCTTGTTTACATAATTTGAATTAAAAGAAAACAAATTCTTTCTTCATTAATTCCTTCTAAACCTTGAGAATCCATTTACCTACAAAATTCCACAAGTCTATTAGATAGATAAAATAAATAAATAATTACATAACTTGACTTGTGCTCGATAGATCGGAACCGTGGGCATATCATCCCCTCCCGGTTCTTGAGGATTTGACCTCAAATCTAATTGGTGAATTTCATGGAGGATGTTACAACACTTAGGATAAGAATTCTACTAAAAATACTTAAGCACAATCCATGGTAGGCACAAAAACATAGTTATCATAAAGTTGAAAAACCATTTTTACCATCCACAATGATCTCAAATAAATTTCAAGATTAAATTGTTCATTTCAACAATTTAGAAACAAGCATAGATGATAATGGCATAAGATTCATGCAAACATAATTGAACAATTTCAGTTTCTAGCTAAACTATCAAATCAATAGTGAACCATAAATATGAAAATTACCTTTTAAAAAAAAAGAAAACAACACTTGGTTCACCTAATTTTAAATCCATCAAAAGAATAAGAGTTTAAAATCAAATTTAGCATAAGTTAAGTCTAAATCCAAAGCTTAAAGAAACAATTTTTAATTTTTTTTTCCACTAAAATTTTGAGTTAGGATCCAACAATTACAATAGGCAACATATTGCAACAAAAACTCTTTCTTCCTAGTTCTAGCCATCAAGATATGCATAAGCAAAACATATAATCAAGATATTCCAAATAATAATAAGAACTATCAAAGAGAGTTTTTCCACAAGCAATTCAAATCATCCAATGAACCTAATATTCAATCAATCCAAAATAATCAATAGGAGGCATTGAAACATACCTTGTTGCCGAAAGACCTTTCCAACTCCATGGTTTATCCATAGTCAATGCTCAAAATTGGAGTAGAAAGCTAAACAATCATCAAAAGATAAAACAATATTCATATATTTTGATTTAATCTTTAGCTTGGCCAGCAACAATTAAACTAATTGACCAAGCACTAGACTCTAAATTTAAGTCCTAAGAAAAGCAAAACAAACAAACAACACAAACAAATGGTTTGGTTGGGTACCAATCACTAATTAGATCAAAGATTAGTCATGCATACCTCATGCTACTAACCAAAGACTTAATCCACAATTAGCACAACAACTAAGTCACAAGACCCAATCTGAAAATCCTAAACATTTAATCAAACAGCACAACAAATCAAACAAGTTAATCAAAGAAAATAAACTTGCAACTAATATCAATAATAAGCCATAGGCAACCCTTTAAAACTGTAACACCCGAAAAAATTTTCTAGTGCGTGCGTAGCCTAGGTTAGAAATGTATGAGAGTTTATTGTTATGTGAGGAAGGGTGTAGATGTCATTCAAAGAGAAAAGAAATGGTTTGACAAGTCAAACCAAAACACTTTGAAAAGTTGAAGGCATGAATCAATCAAAATTTAGAAAATTTAATGAATGAAATAAGGATGGTTTTGGCGTTGGATTTAAAGAGAGAAAGTGATGGAGAGAGTTTGACAATTCAAACTCTTGTGATTGGTTGAAATGGGTGTTTGAAAAGTCAAGAATGGAATTAACCAATAGGAACTTAGCAATAGCTTTTGGCGCTGGAAGACATAAGGGTAAAGGGGGTTTATTTTGTAATTTTAGAAATTGTGTAGAGGAAAACTTAAAATGAAAGAAAGTTATAGTTTAAATGTGAGTTTTTCATTTGTTTCTCTTCATCTTCATCGACTTTTTCCCTCTCCTCCATAGCTGAGTCCCTCTCTTCCATTTTGATCCAATCTTTGCAAGAGTTTTAAGGTAAGAAGGTATGGGTTTTGGTTTTTATGCAAATAGGTGTTGATTGTTTATGATTTTGAAGGGTATTGAGTGTTTTTGGTTAGGGTTTGGAAAACCCTAACCATGAATTTCGAATTTTTGTTTCCAAAGTCGGTTTCCTTTCTAAATTGGTTGGTTTAGTTGTTGAATGGATAGATTAGGTTGTTTGAGTGGATAAATTGAAGATTTGAGGAGTGTTACACAAAAAAGGTTTAAGAACACTATGGGGGCCGAAACTGTTGGAGCAGTTTCGGATTGGCCAAGTGGTTTAGTTGGTTAATTTGAGTGTTTCAATGGATAGTAGACGTGTAAAGGTTTACGGATTGGGGTGGCACGTCAAAATCTGTTGAAAAATGAGAAAGTTATGGCCGGTTGAAGTTAGACGATAAAATTGTGAAAAAATCGGGTTTTATGTATTGGTTTGTATAATTGGTTAAAAAGGTGTAGTTAGATTGATGCTTAGATAAATTCCTTAGAATTTTCTTAGGTTTATACTAAGTTATTCCTTTGATGTGTTAGGTTATCGAACAAGCTTTTAGCCTAGTCGAAGGCAACAATCACGTGTTGAGCGATCAGGTAAGTAGCGGATGTGTGTGGTTTGTGTAATGCCTCGAGTTATCTGAACCCTGTTCGTTACTCAAAACCCATACATGACTACGAAACTTTTAAAATTTGACATAAGCGGAAAATCTCCAAAACAAAAAAAAATTAAAACTTGTAGCGGAAATCATTTAAGTAAAAATGGAGTTAAGAAAAATTATAGAAACAATGCTTGAATAATCAATTGGAATGTTAAGAAATAATCGACCAAAAGAAATAAAGGTTTAATCGCAAAATACTTTAAAAGTCTCAAAAGTCAAACGCATCTACCACTAGACAAAGTCAACAGAAGTGGCTGAAACAGAAACAGAAGGCTCTTCCGTTGACTAAAACGTTAACACTTCGGCTACGTCATCCGGTGGATTTAACACACGACATCCACCGGTGAGTAAACGACAAAAGATTTTCTATATCATCCGGTGGATTTAACACACGACATCCACCGGTCACTAAACGACAAAATACTTTCTACATCATCCGGTGGATTTAACACATGACATCCACCGGTCACTAAACGACAAAAGATTTTCTACATCATCCTTTGGATTTAACACACGACATCCACCGGTCACTAAACGACAAAAGATTTTCTACATCATCCGGTGGATTTAACACACGACATCCACCGGTCACTAAACGACAAAACTTCTACTTATATCTTCCGATGGCTTTACTGAAGACATCATCCGATGACTTTACTGAAAACATCATCCGATGGCTTCACTGAAGACATCATCCGATGACTTTACTGAAAACATCTTCCGATAGATAATAGAATAATAACTCAACTACTCCTTGCTATACGAGTACAATTCTAACTACAGAGAGGAAATTACTTACTTTACTGAAACCATTTAAAAACAATTCAAATCATGGCATTACTCAAATCCAGTAAGAACCAACATTCGAGACTCAACAGTATACTGTTATCAGAAAATCTCAAAACGTATTCAAAGTATTGAAACCACTACTGTCATGGAAACTTAACATTCCTAAATTTAAACACTGTCAACTAAACCTTCACACCAACAGACATCAGTTAAATCGCCTCATCAGTTTACCAGGCCGAAACATGAGTGTGCTCCTCCAACCAGCCTATTCCTCAATGAACTCAGAGAAATCACCTACTGTATCCTCAACACCTACATCACAAACTCATTTATTAGCCTAATGCTAAGTAAGTAAAGCAGTAATGAAATGAAATGCTGAATCATAAATTCCTAAACATGCAATTTCTACTTTCTCACTCCAGTTGCATTCACATTCGTACATAAACTGATCTGACCCCTCTATTCCGTTGGGAGTGGGATCAACTCTCCCAATGTTATACATCCTCTACTCGATTAAGGGGCGGATGAATTCCCTTAATAGCTGATCTGATCCCTCGGTTCCCTTGGGAGTGGGATCAACTCTCCCAATGTTATAAATCTCTACATAAGTTAAGGGCTGGATTAGTTCCCTTAATAGCTTGTCTGTCACATTCAGTTCATACCTTACCATTCTTTTCATGGAAATTCATTTTCGTAATCTTTCACAAAACATGATGCATGTCATACAAACTCATTCACACAACGCATAATCCTAATGTTTGTGATGTAGGCCCGAAGGCACATGCATACTTTACTTACCTGGATTCCTGGAAATTGCTCGGTTACAACTACTCGGGAAGCTCTGTTCACCTAATGTCATAAGCAGAATACCGATTAGATCATCACTAACCTTATCCTATATATATCATTCAGAAATCTAAGGAGCTAGTTTGGAAACTCTTGTTATTGAACATTCTCGGCTCAAGACTAAACCCGAACTCAACTCACTCACAGCCTTATCAAAATACACGCATTGCACTCTCTCTGCTATCTAGCCACTAAAATCTCAAGATAACGAAAGGAAAACTTACCTAGTTTGAAGGAGAATCGGGCGAGGGAAAATTGCCTAGAGAGCTCGACTTCTTGAGCTGAAAACCCAAAGAGGAAAATGAGGGAACAATGGCGGCTAAACCTCATTAAACCCTCCCTTAAATGCGTTATCCACTATAAATTATAATTTACCCTTTTGTCCTTGCTCAATCACTTGTTAACCTAATCACTAAATCACCCATATTTCAATTATAAAACATTTTTTATAAATAGAAAAAGGTAAATCGGTTAATGAAAACCGGGTGTTACAGTTTTCCTTCGGGCCTACACCATGGAACGGTAGGGAATTGGTTGTTTGCTTTGTTTGGTTGTTTTGTTTAGTTTTGTTTTGATCATTTTGTGTGACATGCATTACGGTTTTTAAACTCCGAAACGAAAGTATTTTGAGCATGGTTTTGAATGGTGAGCGGTGTGAGTTGAAACGTAATGTGGCAATGTGGTTGGTAGTTGAGTTCCCAAGTCACGTTAGGGTAGCACCTGCGAGGAACTCTAGCAGAGTTTCCTAGTCGCGTTAAGGTGGTACCTGCGGGGGGACTAGCAAAGTTGAGTCACCTAGTCGCGTTAGGGTAGCACCTGCGAGGAACTCTAGCAGAGTTTCCCAATCACGTTAAGGTGGTACCTGCGAGGGGGACTAGCAGAGTTGAGTCACCTAGTCGCGTTAAGGTAGCACCTGCGAGGAACTCTAGCGGAGTTTCCCAGTCGCATTAAGGTGGTACCTGTGAGGGACTACTGAATTTGCAGTTTAGCACTTGCGATGAGTTCCGTTCTGGGAATGAGCAAAGAAATACACAGGAAACAAGAGTAATTGAGCGAGTAAAAACTTCATGTGTTAGGGGTTATGTTGCGTTGTGTTTCTCGTATGCATTATTCCCTACTTACTAAGCATTAGGCTTATGTTTTGTGTTTTGTGGTGTAGGTGTTGACAGGAGTACAGGTGAGTGCCTTAAGGAAAGCTAGGACTGGGACGCAGTTGGTGAAGTACGAGGCATGCCGGTGCAGGCAGTTGTCGGGGCGTCTCGACCATGATCTTTGGGGAATTGTGAGTGACGGTTATTTTGGTATTGTTTTGATGTTTTTGGTTGGTGATTGGGAGATTTTGGGTAGATTTTGTTTTGGTTTAAAAATGGTTTGGGGTTTTGATATTTTGTCGTTTGATTTGTTAGATTTGATTGGGTGTATAAAGCAGTGGTCGATTCTGGTGTAGATTTGTTTTGGTGTAAACTGGGTTGAGTCGTGGTTTTAAGTATTTGTTTTTCAGGTTTTCGAGTTTAGAATTATTTAGCCGTTTGATTTAAAAAAAAAAACAAATGACGTCGGGTCACGTTATTTATTTTTGTTAATATTCATTTTAAGTCGATTTTACGGGACTTGAAGGTTTGGGTGTCAGGAAAGTATGGGTGAAATTTTGGAATTTTTGGAAGTGTTTTGCACGTAGAAAAGTGTAGGAAAGTGAGGGAAGGTCAAAATGGGCATTTTTGAGTGTTTTGGGTGAGAAAAAAACCCGAGCCAGCTCGATCGATCGGGCCCGGGGCGCGATCGATCGTGGTCGGGGTGTTTTTGGGCGAAAATAGCCTGAGCGGGCTCGATCGATCGGGCAAAAAGCACGATCGATCGCGGCTGGACACGCTTGGGGCGCGCCCAGCCCGCGCGCGTGCGCGCTGCCCGAGTGCGCGGCGCCTACGCCGCACTGGGCGCCAGCGCCCCTTTGAGCCCGATTTTTGTTTTTTTTCTCAATTTTCCCGATTTCTATGATGTTTTGACCCGACATTTTTCGAGGCATTTTAAACATATTTTGGACACGTTTTACAATAAAAATCGAGGGTTCGAAAAACCCGAAAACGAGTCGTAAAATTTACAAAAATTATTTTAAATGAGGTTTTAAACGCGGGGTTGGCTAGTAAAGTAGCGCACTGAGCCGGGGCGGGTTCGAGGGCGTTACAAAAACTTTTGTCGAAATCGTCACATTATCCCACACCCTTTAAAGGTGACTGCCTCACACGGTGATTTGTCAGGCCCAATGGCCAGCGATAAACCTCGGACAATATAACAGCCCATAGAGGAAAGCTCTTGGCCACAAACATAGATCACTCGACAGTACAAGTGAATTCTAAGGGACTAACAAGATAGTATATGACATACTTTTGTTAAAAGGTGGAACCTAAAGTTAACATATTCCTAAAAAAACAAAATACACTCAACTTGATGCAATCAAACAAGAGTTCAAAACAGTATTATAAAACATGGTGAAATAGAATTTGCCAAACTCTATTTAACATGGAATTTAGTTCATGTTTTTCATTCTAAATTTAACTTAACATCGAAGACTCAAAGACTTGACACTAAACATCAATTAAACACAAGTTAGATGCATCATAATAGGAATCAAAAACAGATCCAAGAAACATAGCAAAGCAAAATTTTAAATCCAATTTTACAAGTAATTTGGCTCAATTTAATCAACCTAGCAATTATAAATTAAGCATCAACTAAAAACAGAATTAAAACAAAGTGTAAAACACAAATCAGCATGGTAAAACATTTACATAATATTTTCGATGATTTAAAGACATAAAACAGAATTTGAAAACTCAAAACAATGCACAAAACACATAAAAACAACAGAATTTTCTAAGCAGAAAAACTAACACAAATCTACTTCCAAATTTCTGAAAATTTAGTATGAATTAGCAAACAAGATGACCAACATGATATCAAATTTTAAAATTCGGATTCATCATGAGCAGAAAGTTATGCAAGCTCAAAGTTCAGGAAATATAAACTAAAAAACCAGAAATTTTTTTTTCTAAACAACCTAAATATACTAAACAGACAATTTACACAATTCTCATCCAATTAACATGAAATTTTAACAGAGGATAGTTAACATTATGAGTGACATGCTATCAAAAATTCAGGTTTAAATTCATTATGAGCAAGGAATTATGCTAGTGTAAAACACATCAAAATTTTGAAATTTTCAAAATAAAATTTTCTAAATAACCTAAAAGTCCCTAAACCGACAATAGCACAATTCAACCCCAAATAACCTGAACTTTTAACAAGAGTTAGTCCCCAATAAGATAAACATGCTGTAAAAATTTCAAATCCAAATTCAAAGCGAGCCGAGAATTATGCAAGTCCTAAGTAAGAACAAAAATTAAAAAAAAAACCAAAAATTCCTAAACCAGAATTTTAACCTAAACATTCTAGAAAAGTCTAAACAAATCAATGCCAATTCGGACAACAAATTAGCACAACAAACTCGCCTAGACACGAGACATCTAAAAGATTAAACAAAACAAAAATACAAGCTAAACACATTTGGAAACACCAAACTAACACAATAATTTCAACAAATAAAACTAACATGAGAATTCAATTTTAGCATTTCATTTTCAAATCCATTCTCTATGTAAATTAATTTTGCCAAAACAACTCAAACAACTAAACATTATTCTAAAACAGAAACAACATCCATAAACAATTACCTAAACAAAATAAGAAAAATAGAACATACTTTTCAAGAATAACATTCTGAAATTTATACTAATACGAGTTATTCTAACACCAGGGATTTTTTTTAAGGAAAATTGGAGAGAAAATAAAAGAATAATAAAATAGGTCATTTTAATTAATTTAAAAGAAAAGTGAATAAATTTGCTTGAAATTAAGCTGGGGATTGGGTTAATTTAATAACGAGATTTAACGAAATTCGTATTCGTCGGAAACACGGGAGGGCAAAACGGTAAATGAGGATTAATTAACGGTTAGTTTTATTATTATTATTATTATTATTATTATTATTATTATTATTATTATAAAAATAAAATAAAAACTAAAATGACAGAATAGCCGAAGCTATTCTGTCGAACACCCGAGCGCCAAAGACCGAACAGGGGAGAAGGGGGAAGGCGACGCGAGGGAGGTTCGGTGCCGATCACCAGCGACTTCCGACGGTCTCCGGCAAGACGAAGACGAGGAGCAGGTTTCCGGCTTTCTCCGCGCGCGAACCGACTGGTAAGGTTTGATTTTTGCCCTGTTTCAGTTCTGTCGTGGCCGAGAGTGATGAGCGAGTCAGAGCTCCGATCACCGGCCTAAATTGGCTGCCTCCGGCGTGGGTTTGCCGACCCCTGGACCGGCTTTCATTGCCTGGTTATAGTGAGCCCGTTTGGGCAAAAAATCAGAAAGCCCTCTTTGAGGCATTTCGGGTTTTGGCTTGTAGTTCGGGATTTTTGGTTAGATTATTCAAATTGAAGGTGTGGGTGGTCGATTGGTGAGGAATTGTTTGAGAATTGATGAAAAATTAGAAAAGGGAAAATTCTGGGTTAAGGGGCAGTTCGGGTTTTTGCCATTTTGACCTAGCTACGGTCGTTTGTTTTAAAATTCCTTTTGGCATGTTAAAATAGAGTATTAGAGGAGTACGTGGCCACTGGAATTGTTTGATTCCGATATTCGACGCAAAAGTTATGCACGTTTGAAGTTTTGGGTCAGTTTTTACCGAACCCAAATTAGTGGCCCGTTTAGATAGGTTTTAGTTGGATTAGGCTAGAAATAGTAGTTTGTGAGTAAATTGGTGAATGTAGGCTTGATTTATTGAAGTTTGAATATTTATCGTAGGTCGATCTGTAGGTGGACAGGTAATCGAGAATTCTCAGCGAGCTAGGACGCCAGGTAAGTAGTGGATGCATGTTTGTTGCCTTCGGGCCTACACCATAGAACGGTAGGGATTGTTTGTTTGATTGCTATGTTTTAAATTCGTGTCATGCATCGTGTGTCTTGTGTCATGCATCGTGTGTCTTGTGTCATGCATCATTGTTTTCTAAACTACGAAACCACGTGTTTTGCATGTTTGAGTGGTGAGGATGACGTAATGAAAGATAAGAATTGATTGCATCTTGGTCTCGAGTAGAATAGCTTCGTCGGGCAAGTGGCTCGTTGAGCACCCCGCGAGGGATTTTACTCGAGATGCCCTGCTAATGTACGTAATGTGTCGTAAGTATGAATGCCTCGACCTGTTCGTGCTTGAAGTGCACAATGAGGATTCTACGATCGATTGGGGGAGATTCGTGTTGGCCGTCCTGGACTGTGTTGGGACGTGTGCCTCTGGTCTAGCTCCGTGGATCAAGGCGTGGCCGTCCTGGACTGTGTGGGGGCGTGTGTCTACTTGATTCACATGAAAGTGAAAGATAATTGCAACCGAAATGAAAAGAAAGCAACAGAGTGTGTAGAAACTGCATGTTAGGGTTGAGTCGAGCATTTAGTGTGTTGTTGTGCATTATTTCCCTACTTGCTAAGCGTTAGGCTTACTTTTGTGTTCTATGGTGTAGGTGACGAGTTTTACTCTGTTGAGGTGGATGAGACAGCACAGGATTAGGCAGCAAATGGTGATGCATGCGGTATGCCGGTGCAGGCTATTGTCGGGGCGTCTCGACCATGGTCGTCGGGAATGTGGGATTTATGATTTAGTAGTGTATTGTAAATGTTCGTTTGTAGAAATGATAGAAATGTGTAGCTTTATTTTTAGTTGATGTTTTGTTAGTTATGGGATGGGATAGCTATTTGGATTTGTTGTATATAGTCATAGTAAAGGGTGATGTGTCGCCCTATATTGTGGACTTTCTTCACTTAGGAATGTTTGTATTTTAGTTTCCCTTTTTACTGCTGTTGGAGATTTCGTAGGTTGGTTAGATGGATAAGAATATTCTGGATTGGTTGGGGTTTATTCGTTTGCAGGTACCTAGCATTTTGGAGGCGCCATTTTCAGGTGTTACTTTGCCGAAATTTTCGGGAAGGACGCCGTGGTGCTTAAAGGTTAGGATTAAGGGAAATTAGTCAGTTTAGGCAGCTAGGTACGACGTAAGAGAGTTTTGAGGGACTTAGCTTTAAATTTTGCTGTGTCAATTTTATTTTAAATTATGTTTTGATGTGGATTGGTTAGCAAAGTAGCGCACCGAGCCAGGGTGGGTTCGGGGGCATTACAGTTATGGTTAATTCATGCTAGCTATTCAGTAACACGAGGTTATGATGGAAAAATCATATTGGATAATATCATAGTAATGGCATCCAAATGAACAATAAATTCAAACACATACACGATACAAACAAAAATCACGAACAAATAGAATATGCTTTCAAGAAAACATTCTGAGAATTAAACGGATACGGGTCATGGTTAATTCATGCTAGCTAATCAGTAACATGAGGTTAAGATGGAAAAAATCATATTAGCTAATTGTCACAGCAATGTATTTTCAAAGAAACAACAAGTTCAAACGCATACAACACAAAACACAAAGTTGTTCTTGGTCAACAATTCCGAAGAGTCTCCCAACAGAAAATAAACACTAAGAATAATTTGCTCTCACTCAACAATTCTGAAGAGTCTCCCAACAGAAAATGAAAATTAAAAGTGGATAAGAAAGTACCTTTTAAGGAAAGCAATTAATAACTCTAAAATTGCCAATTAAGGAGGCCTTTTGCCCTAGGGAGGTGGGTACAAAAACTGCACAACAAATGTTATGAAAAATACACACAAACAAAGTCTAAAATATGCAAAAACAGCAACCTAAAATAATACAAGGTTCAAATGCTAAACCTCTTAGCAATTTGAACAACAACAACAAACACCTAAACGATTCTAACATGCTGGAAATACACAGAACAAACAGCAACAACAAAAGAACAAAACACACACTAAATCAACCTACATTGCAAAGCTAAAACATGCTAGATACAGATTTCTAAATGCCTTAAACATTTAGCAATTGCAACAAAAAAAAAATAGAATCTAAAACACAAACTAAATAGCAAGAATGACTCAAGAAACAACAAAGAAATCATGCTGAAAACAATAATTAAAACTCAAGAACACCTAAGACACATGCTGAAAAACAGCAAAGGAAAATCACAAAGGAAAACCAAAAAAATAGCAAAAGAAAACTGTTTTGTAAACCAGAAAAACTGTCATTTTAGAATCAAAACTTTAGCTCATGCAGTGGTGACAATTTGGACAATTAAATCAAGCATTCAACAATACATTCAGCTAAGGAATTTTACATGGAAAAATCAGCAACAAGTTCTGGTTTTATGACTTTAAAAACCAAACAGAAAACTTAACAAAAATACTCCTAAAACACAGCATCTAATCACCCTAAACTAATGATAAAAACAAAACAGAAGCAAGCTGAAAATTCAGCAAAACAGAAACAAACCAAAAATAACAGACCAGGAAAATCGATTTGGTTTTTCCCACAACAGAAGCAAAAACAAAGACAACCAGAAGCAAACTGATTGCTTCATCAGACAAAGCATTAAACATGCTTGGACAGACCACAATTAAGAAAGAAAATTTAAACTTAATCATATTGCTAATTAACTAAACAAGCTAAATCATTCTGGACTGAAACAAAAAACAACAGCAATACTCAGCATGAAATAGGAACAAAGAAGAAACATGTAGAACAGAAAAATAACAACAAAACATAACATACATGCTAACATTCACGGTAGAAAACAAACAGAACACCAAATACTACAAACAACATGATCAATGACTTTGAAATTTAAACCATATTGCTCTCAGTCAACAGGCCTGAATAGTCTCCCAAACAGTTCAAATAATCATGCTGGTAATTGATAACTCTTAAATTAGAGTTATTTTATACTATTTTTAATTGATAGAACTTATATGATTTGAGTGAATGTAGGAAGAAATTGGTAAAATTTACTATAATTGCCGCAGGATGCTGCAGCAACAAGAGATTAATTGAATTTAACGTATTTCATGCATATTCTCCGAAGAACAAGCAGATTTGTATCACTAATTCGAATTTTATATTTTCTTATTTGAATGCAGATTTATTAGCGGGAAAATACAAAAGGGAAGATCGGTGTTTTAATAGATAAGCAAATTAAAAGGATGAAGAATATGAAGAGAGAGAAGATAAATCATTAAAGGAGATTATTTTTACCATAAATAAAGCACAGAATCAAGGAAAAAGAGGATTTTTGGGGGGCTGATGAAAAAGAAAAAGAAAATAACAATAAAGAGGAGATTTTGGCAGTGGAGAAATAACGAGAATCAAGGGATGAAAAGGATTTTAGGCTGAGAAAGAATTAAAAGAAAAATAAGAAAGGAGGAATCTGGAAGGATTTGGCTGCTAAAAACAAGGAGAAGAAAATAGAATAAAAGCATAAAATCTGGAAGAAGAAAGGGGAGAGACTTCACACGCAGAACAAGAAGGAAAAGGAAGCAAATTAGAGAAAGGAGGATTCTGGGCTGCAGAGACATCAACCAAGCTTCTTCTTCTTCTACTTTTTAACTTTTCTCTGATTGAATATTTTTATTAGTTTTTCTATTATCATGATTTTAGGCTAAGTCTCTTTTTATCTTGGTTAGGAGAGAAAATAATCATTATATACTTTTACTTTGATATATTAATATTATGTATTCTCACCGAACAATTTCTCATGATTTTGATTGCATAATTCGAATTGTGTCGATAGGCAAATTTGATTTTACATGTTTCTATTGTATCGATAGGTAAATAGGAATTGAAGATGCATGAGTAATTAAATAAATTAAAATTGTTGCAAATTAGCTAACATTAATTTATTTGGCGTTAAGAATATGTTTACATGAAAATTCAGATTAAGTTTTTACCTTTTCAAAGATGAAAAGAAATTCTAAAATGAATTTATCTAGGCAATTCGACAGTACCCTAGAAAAATTATTAGTTTTTGTTGTTTTGTGATGAATGTTGTAGCATTCCCGTAACATCGGTAGTAAATTGCATGTAATGAGGAAATTAACCATAACCAAGGTTTTTACCATATTTACCTTTTTCATTCATTTCAATTTGAGTTTTTATTAATTTTAAGTAATTTTATTTTATCATTCCTTGCCACTCATCCATTTTCCGTATTCTCAATCTTATTTTTACATAAGTTTTATAGCAAATTAATTTGATTAAAAATATCCTTGTGGGATCGACTTTTACTTACTTTATTACTTCGTTAGTGACACGTGCACTTGCCTTAAGGTGTAGAAAATCAATAATTAAGCAAAAATAGAAAAGAGACAGCCAAACAACAAAAGACAACATCACAGAGGAGTAAAAACAAAGAAGTCACAGAATAGAGAACAACACATAAAACTAATATGACTGACAGCAAAGACAAAACGTCAAACAGAGGAACAACCCGGAACACAAAAGAAACAATTCAGCAGACTCACTGAAACACAAACCAAAGAAGAAACAAAACAGAAAACATTCTGAATTTTTTTTTTTGAAAACAGAACATGCAGCAGAACAGAATCGAAACAATCAATAAATGCATGCTGGCGGAAATGAAACAAGGTGATCATGCAACCATGAGACACAAAACAAATAGCCATGTAGAACGAAAGACACAAGAAAGAAGAACACAACATGCAGCATCGAAAAACCAGAAAACAGGCAAGAACAAAGATATATGACAAAACAGAACAAACACAAGGATCATTCGGCTCTGATACAAAATGATGGGCTACGTGTCTGTAAATGGAGCAAAAATATGTATGCGGAAGACTTAAGATAAAAAAAAACCATAATCGGTGCTCTGTGTGTTAGCTTAAATGCGTTTAAATAACTATTTTTGATGATTATGTTTAAAATGGATAATTATGATTAACATGAAATTGGTGAACTAATGCTTAATACGAAATATATAAACTGAATATAAATTGATTTATTATGGTTATTGCATTTATCTAGAAATGCCCTTTGAAAATGGTATTATGTTTTCTGACAAATTTTGGTTAAGTGTTTATTAGTCCACAGTCAATCGTCCACGTGAAAAGAAAACAGAGAAAGAAGTAAATGTCTAAGGTCTCAGTTGTCCACGCGAGAGACAGAATCAATCGTCCACGGTCAAGACAGAATCAATCGTCCACGTGAAAAAAACTGAAATAAACGAAGTAGTCTGTGGAAATCAATCGTCCATAGTATCACGTGAATGTCAGGTGACTTCAGTCAGAATCAATTGTCCACACTCATGCCGAAGTCAATCGTCCACACTTAAAAGAAAGATGCTGTCGTTCAGAGTTAAAATAAAGACGTTGTCATCCATGCTCAAAAGAAAGACGCAGTCGTCCACGCTCAAATGAAAGACGCAGTCATCCACGCTCAAAGGAAAGACGCAGTCTTCCACGCTCAAATGAAAGAAGCTGTCGTCCACACTCAAAGGAAAGACGCAATCGTCCACATTCAAAGGAAAGACGCAGTCGTCCACGCTCATAACAGACGCAATCATCCACGCCAATAGCTGATGCAGTCGTCCACGCTAATGAAAAACGCTGTCGTCCAAAGTCAAAACAGATTCAATCGTCCGGACTTTAAAAGACCGCGAAGCAACAGTGATACCCGTCCAGTGTCTTAACTCCAGATCATTAATGGCCACGAACGATAGCGATTCCAGACATCAACGGCTAGCTGTCGACGTACGGATGTTTCTCGAACGGCTATATTTCTGAACACAGACAAGGAGCGAGATGCCGAAAATAGACAGAGTATAAATAGAAGAACAAAGCTTAGAAGAACAACTTTTTTGCCAAAATCCTCTCTGAACCCTATCACACAAAAAGCTTTGTAATACTCTGCAATTTCCTACACTCTCTACTCTTAAACTTGAGATTCTGTTTTGAGAGAGTGTAGCCGTGTGCAAACTTTATTCATCTTGTGAAAGTGTAAAGGCTGTGATTGATGCCCGTAAAGATCAATCAAAGTGTAAGGCAATGGATTGACGCCCGTGAAGTTCAATCCAGAGTTGTAAGGCTGTAGATCGACGCTCGTGAAGTTCGATCTGGAATTCTCGTTGTGGAGAAGTTAAGGATCTTCAAGGGGAAACCTTGAAGCGTGGACGTGGGCAGGTTTTGGCCGAATCACGTAAAAATACTGGTGTCAATCTCTCTCTCACTCTTACTTTTATCTGTTTAATATTGTTTTCTGTCATTGTACAATATCACAAAAGAAGTGAGAAGAAAAGATAAACCTAATTTACATTGCATAAAATTAATTAGGGCAAGAAATTTCTAATTCACCCCCCCTCTTAAACAATCACGATCCTAAATTGGTATTAGAGCGAGGAAAAATATTGTCTAAGTTGTATTTTAGAAATATTCTGTGATATATTTATATTTACAATGGCATTCAACACAAACGCCACTCACATAGAGGGTCAGTCCATTTCTAGGCTACCATTTTTTGATGGCAGTGATTATGTATACTAGAAGGCAAGAATGAGAATATTTGTTCAAGCAATAGACTATGAAATTTGGAATATAATTGAGAATGGCCCTTTCAAGGCCATAAAAACTGAGAATGAAATTAGTATTCTAAAGGACTCTCATGAATTAACAGAGTCCGATAAGAGAAATCTTAGTTTAAATGCCAAAGCTATAAACACCCTATACTGTGCGCTGAACCGAGATGAGTTTAATAGGGTTCAAGGGTGTGATAGTGCACAAGAGATATGACACTTGCTAGAGATCACACACGAGGGAACAAACCAAGTAAAGGAAAGAAAAATGAGTATGTTAGTACACGAGTATGAACTGTTTACCATGTTAAAGAATGAATCAATTAGTTCTATGTTTATTCGTTTCACTAATATTACTAATGGTTTAAAAGGGCTCGGTAAGATTTATTCAGGTGAAGAACTAGTAAGAAAGATCCTTCGGTGTCTACCAAGAGCTTGGCAACTGAAAGTGACTGTCATACAAGAAGCTCGAGATCTCAAGATTCTCAAGTTTGAAGAGCTCATTGGCTCTCTCATGACGCACGAAATAACAATGAGAGCCAATGAGAAGGAAAATCTCAAGGATAAGGAGATCAGCAAAAAGAAGGACATTGCACTCAAAGCTTCCTCAAGCAAGCAGGAAGAATCAGAAGAGGAAGATGATGATGAGGATATAGCTCTCATCACTAGGAGATTCAGTAAATTCCTCCAACGGAAGAGGATGCAAGGAAGAAGATTTCCATAGGGTGAGAAATCTCAAAGAGAAAAGGAAATCACATGTTTTGAGTGTGGGAAGCCTGGTCACATGAAGGCCGACTGTCCACAAGCCAAGAAAGGTCCCAAGAAGTTCAAGAAGAGACCTATGAAGGCTACTTGAGATGACAGTGAGTGTGACACCTCTTCAGAAGATGAGGAAATCGCCAATCTGTGCTTCATGGCACACGATAATAAGGTTAGCATTTCTTCTAGTGATAGTGAAGCTGATGATGATGGTGATATGATTGATGCTTTTAATGACTTAGTTAAGCAATTTGGCATGCTTAAGTCTAAATACAACCTGTTGAAAAAGACAAATGTGGACTTAAGTGAAAAGCATGCTAAAGAGATTAGTTTACAGGAAATGAAAACTAAGGATCTCATTAGTAAAAATGAGAATCTGAATAATATTGTTCTGAAATTCACTAACGGTAGTAAGAATTTGAACATGCTGTTAGGTAGTCAGAGGGTAACATTTGATAAAGCAGGCCTAGGATATGAAAAGTTTAATAAAAAGAAAGCATATAAGAATTTCTTTGTTAAATCAACTGCATGCCATGCTTGTAATGAGATATGACATAAATCATATGAATGTCCTCTGAAACTTGATAAGAAATCAAGTGGAAGATTACAGTGGGTTCCTAAAGGAACCAAAACTAACACTAGGACCCAAAAGATTTGGGTACCTAAGAAGAACACCTGATTTCTATTTTGTAGGTTGATTGCTCTCCCGGGAAAAATCAGTGGTACCTCGACAGTGGATGCTCGAGGCATATGACAAGAGACTCAACCAAATTTGCTGTTGTCAACAAGAAGAAAGGAAATATCACTTTTGATGGAAACCAAAAGAGTAAAATCGTTGGCATTGGGAACATAGGTAACAGCTCTAACCCTATTATAGAAAATGTGCTGTTAGTATAAGGGTTAAAGCATAATTTACTTAGTATCAGTCAATTATGTGATAAAAGTTATAAAGTAGTTTTCAAGTCAAATGCATTTATAATAAAGGATGTCTCAAATAGCAAAGTTATGTTCAAAGGTTATAAAAAAGAAAATGTTTATATTATTGATTTAGATAACTTTGAACAAATTGATGAAAAATGTCTTGCTGTGAATCTGTTGGTTGATAGTTGGACTTGACATAGGAGATTAGGACATGTAGGTATGAATACCTTAGCTAAGATTACTAAGGATAATCTAGTTAGAGGGATTCCCAAGATATCATTTGAGAAGGATAAGGTCTGTGAAGCTTGCCAAATGGGCAAGCAGATCAAAAGTTCCATTGCATCAAAGAATGCAATTTCTACCTCCAAGCCCCTACAACTTCTTCACATGGATCTCTTCGATCCTTCTAATGTAGCCAGTCTAGGTGGAAAATTCTATGCCTATGTCATTGTCGATGACTTCTCTAGATTCACTTGGGTATTCTTTCTTAAGTTAAAGAATGAGACCTTTGATACCTTCTCTAACTTTTGGAAAAGAGTTCAAAATGAAAAGGAGCTAACCATTGTTGCTATTCGTAGTGATCATGGTGGAGAATTTGAAAATGAGAAATTTGAACTCTTGTGCCTAAAAATATGGAATTGAGCACAATTTCTCCTCCCTAGAACCCCTCAGCAAAATGGTGTTGTTGAGAGGAAAAATAGGTCTCTCCAAGAGCTAGCTCGGACCATGCTCAATGAAAATTCTCTTTCTAAGTATCTCTGGGCAGAAGCTGTTTTCACAGCTTGTTATGTGTTAAACAGGGTCTCCATAAGACCTATTCTTGAGAATACTCCTTATGAGCTTTGGAATGGTAAAACCTCTTCTGTTAAGTACTTTAGAGCTTTCGGTTGTAAATGCTTCATTCTTAACACTAAAGATAACTTGGGAAAATTCGTCTCCAAATCTGATCTAGGAATTTTTCTTGGCTATTCACTTTCTAGTAAAGTCTATAGAGTTTTCAACAAAATGACTCTAGTTGTAGAAGAATCTGTGCATGTCAATTTTGATGAGACCCCTCAACCCACAATCAATGTGGATGAGGATGATACTTAAGAAAAGCAACTGGATTCTCTTTCCTTAGAAAAATCTGCTAAAATCCTTCAATGAGAAAATTCTCTAGAAATTGTCCCCATCAAGGTTAAAGATGCTACTCTGCATAGAGATTGAAAATATGTGAGAAATCATCCCTTAGATGAAGTTTTAGGTGATCTTTCCTTAGGAGTGAAGACTAGATCCTCCCTTAAGAATCTCTGTGCCAATATGTCATTTATTTCACAAGTTGAACCTAAGAAATTCGAGGAAGCAGAGCAGGATGAAAACTGGATTGTGACTATGCAAGAAAAGCTAAACCAATTTGAAAGGAACAATGTTTGGGAACTTGTTCCAAAACCAGTTGATCATCCAATTATAGGAACAAAATGGGTGTTTAAAACAAGATGGATGAAAATAACATAGTTATTAGAAACAAAGCTAGGTTAGTTGCCAAAGGTTATAACCAAGAAGAAGGAATAGACTTCGAGAAAACCTTTGCTCTTGTAGCCAGACTAGAATCTATTTGGATGCTTTTAGCCTATGCTTGCTACAAAAACTTCACACTTTTTTAAATGGATGTAAAGAGTGTTTTTTTAAATGGGTATATCATGGAAGAAGTTTATGTAGAGCAGCCCTTAGGATTTGAAGACTACGAAAATCCTGACCATGTATATAAACTTAGGAAAGCTCTACACGGACTTAAGCAGGCTCCTAGAGCTTGGTATGATAGGTTGAAGAATTTCCTTAAGGAAAGGAAGTTCAAAAAGGGTAATACCGATTCAACCATGTTTACCATGCAAAAGGGCAAAGACATTCTTTTAATTCAAATCTATGTCGATGACATAATCTTTGGTTCATATAATGTCTCTCTGTGTGATGAATTTTCTTCCTTAATGCAAAGTGAATTTCAAATGAGTATGATGAGAGAGTTAAAATTCTTTTTAGGATTTCAAATAAGTCAAAAATCCGATGGTATTTTCTTTTGTCAAGAAAAATACATCAAAGAGCTTTTAAAGAAATTTGGATTAGATTCTGCTAAGTCCTCTAGAACTTCCATGAGCACAACTACAAAATTGGACAAAGATGAAAATGGGATAAGTATGGATATTAAGAAGTATAGAGGTATGATTGGTTCTCTGTTATACCTAATGGCTAGCAGGCCAGATATCCTATTCAGTGTGTGTTTATGTGCTAGGTTTCAAGCTTCCCTTAAGGAATCTCACTTGGCTGCTGTCAAAAGGATTTTCAAATATCTAAGTGGGACTTTTGACTTAGGTTTATGGTACCCAAAGAGTACTTCATTTGATTTAATTGGATATTCAGATTCAGACTATGCAGGAAGTCTGATTGATAGAAAAAGCACTAGTGAAACCTGTCAGTTCCTAAGAGAATCTCGTGTGTCCTGGTATTCTAAGAAACAGACTTCTGTAGCACTTTCAACTGCCGAGAGTGAATATATTGCTGCTGGTAGTTGCTGTGCTCAAATGCTTTGGATGAAGCAAACTCTGGAAGACTATAACATTTTCTATGATAGGATTCACATTCAGTGTGACAACACTAGTGCAATTAATATTTCCAGAAATCCCATACAGCATTCTAGAACCAAGCACATTGAGGTTAGATATCATTTTATTAGAGATCATGTTAAAAAAGAGGATATTTCCTTAGAATTTGTCAATTCTGTAGATCAATTGGCAGATATATTTACCAAGCCTCTGGATGAGAAAACCTTTAATAATATTATAATAAGATTAGGTCTTATTAGGTTGGATAAAAGTTGAGGTTCACTTCTCTGTTGAAGTAAATTCGCCCATAAGAAGTTTGTTCAATTTAGAAATGGACGATCTCCATGTATTTCTCGTCTCTAAAATATTTGGTCTTTGACAATGGACATTGTCTCAATGGACTTTGACAATGGACGATCTCCTCAATTTCCTTCTCTGTGAAAACTTAGTCACTATGGACGTTGACAATGGACTTTGACAATGGACGTTGTCAATGGATGAAGATGAGCATCTGTTCCGATTTGCAAGGGATTTCTATTCTAGCCGTTTCTAGGATTTCTACCTCTTTAGGATGATTTCCTTACTCCAGTAGGGATCTTCTAGGCTAGAATACTTCTTCCTCTCCCGAGAACTCAGCATATTTTTTAAACACTGTGACTGATTTCTTTTTATGATATTTCTTTTATTCACACTATGCTTGCTTTTGTAACTGTTATCTCTACTGTGTTGAATGCCATTTCTCCTTGAGTGTTTCTTCTTTCTGTGTTTTTGATAATGTCAAAGGGGGAGATAGATATGGAATGATACCGAGATGTAAAATTATTTATTTGGTTGCATGCATAGAGTATGGGAGAGTTAGAGAAGTTATATATCATTCTGAGATTATTATGGAGGAGAAAATAGTTAATCATTATATATTTTTGTCATCATCAAAAAGGGGGAGATTGTTAGCTTAAATGCGTTTAAGTAACTATTTTTTATGATTATGTTTAAAATGGATAATTAAGATTAACATGAAATTGGTGAACTAATGCTTAATACGAAATATATAAACTGAATATAAATTGATTTATTATGGTTATTGCATTTATCTGGAAATGCCCTTTGAAAAGGGTATTATGTTTTCTGACGAATTTTGGTTAAGTGTTTATTAGTCCACAGTCAATCGTCCACGTGAAAAGAAAACAGAGAAAGACGTAAACGTCCAAGGTCTCAGTTGTCCACGCGAGAGACAGAATCAATCATCCACGGTCAAGAAAGAATAAATCGTCCACGTGAAAAAAACAGAAATAAACGAAGTAGTCTATGGAAATCAATCGTCCATAGTATCACGTGAATGTCAGGTGACTTCAATCAGAATCAATTGTCCACAGTCATGCCGAAGTCAATCATTCACACTTAAAAGAAAGATGCTGTCGTTCAGAGTTAAAAGAAAGACGTTGTCATCCACGCTCAAAAGAAAGACGCAGTCGTCCACGCTCAAATGAAAGACGCAATCGTCCATGCTCAAAAGAAAGACACAGTCCTCCACGCTCAAAGGAAAGACGCAGTCGTCCGCGCTCAAATGAAAGACGCTGTCGTCCACACTCAAAGGAAAGACGCAGTCGTCCACGCTCAAAGGAAAGACGCAGTTGTCCACGCTCATAACAGAGGCAGTTATCCACGCTAATAGCAGACGCAGTCGTCCAGGCCAATGAAAGACGCAGTCATCCAAAGTCAAAACAGACTCAATCATCCGGACTTTAAAAGACCGCGAAGCAACAGTGATACCCGTCCAGTGTCTTAACTCCAGATCATTAATGGCCGCGAATGATAGCGACTCCAGACATCAACGGCTAGCTGTCGACGTATGGATGTTTCTCCAACGGCTATATTTCCGAACACAGACGAGGAGCGAGATGTCGAATATAGACAAAGTATAAATAGAAGAACAAAGCTTATGAGAACAACTTTTTGCCAAAATCCTCTCTGAACCCTAACACGCAAAAAGCTTTGTAATACTCTGCAATTTCCTACACTCTCTACTCTTAAACTTGAGATTCTATTTTGAGAGAGTGTAGCAGTGTGCAAACTGTGTTCATCTTGTAAAAGTGTAAAGGCTGTAATTGACGCCCATGAAGATCAATCAAAGTGTAAGGTAATGGATTGACGCCCGTGAAGTTCAATCCAGAGTTGTAAGGCTGTAGATCGACGCCCGTGAAGTTCGATCTAGAATTCTCATTAAGAAGAAGTTAAGGATCTTCAAGGGAAAAACCTTGAAGCGTAGACGTAGGCAGGTTTTGGCCGAACCACGTAAAAATACTGGTGTCAATCTCTCTCTCTCACTCTTACTTTTATCTGTTTAATATTGTTTTCTGTCATAGTACAATATCACAAAAGAAGTGAGAAGAAAAGATAAACCTAATTTACATTGCATAAAATTAATTAGGGTAAGAAATTTCTAATTCACCCCCCCCCCCTCCCCCAGACAATCACGATCCTACACTGTGAACACCCCAAAAACAGACACTGAACAAACAAAAAAATGGAGGAAAAGCAGAAAGAATGGCGAGGAGGAAAAAGAGCGTTACCGAGTGCTTGAGAAGGTGGGTGCTGCTTAGAACTGTAGCACCCGGTTTCATTGAGCCAACTTATTTAGTTAACTAGTAGTGAATGTTTTATAGATGAAATTGGGAGAAATTAGTTATTAGGCTAATGAGTGACTAGGCGATGGTATAATGGTAAATTGAGATATAAAGTGGATAACCTATTTAAGGGAAGAGGTTCTGCGTTTAATGCACAGTAGCCGCCACCCTATTTCCATTTCCCTTCGTTTTATTTTCAGCTCAGCTCAGCTCAGCAGACTTCTTTCTGACATTTTCCTCTCTGATTTTCTCTATTCTAGGTAAGTTTTGTTTCATTATACTTGATGTTTTAGTGATTAGATAACAGAGAAATTGCAAGGGAGTGTTCGTGAATTCTGTGAGTGAGAGTTAGTTTCAGGTTTTGGGGTGAACCAGGAATGCTCGACGAACAGGACTTCCAGCTAGTTTCCTTAAGATTTCTAAATAGTTTAGAATGAAGTTTAGTAATGCAGTACTCTGTTTACGATTATAGGTGAGCAGACTCCAGAAGTAGCTTTCAACCAAACAATTTTTTTCAAGAGACCAGGTAAGTGAAGTATGCTTGTGCCTTAGGGCCTACATCACAAAACAGTAGAATTAGGTATGCTTGAATGTGTTTGTATGTCATGCATCATATTTTGAAAGTATGCGAAAATGAATTTACATGAAATGGCATGACAAGGAATGAACAGATTGTAACAGTTGTTAAGGGAACTAATCCGCCCCTTAATCGAGAGATAGGATGTATGACTTTGGGAGAAGTGATCCAACTCTCAATTTCACAGGGGGATCTGATCAGTTGTCAAGGGAACTAATCCGCCCCTTAATCGAGAGAGAGGATGTATGACTTTGGGAGAAGTGATCCAACTCCCAACTTCACAGAGGGATCAGACCAGATCAGAAACGAATGCATATGCAACTGAGATGAGAAAGTAGAAACTGCATGTCTAGAAATTTATGTTTTAGCATTCCATTTCATTACTGCTTTACTTATTTAGCATTGGGCTAATAGATGAGTTTTGTGATGTAGGTGAGGAAGTGACAGCAGGTGTGTTCTCTGAGTTTGATGAGAACTAGGCAGGTTGGAGGGGTGCATTCATACATCGATCTGGCAACTGATAGGGTGGTTATAACTGGTGGCAGTAGATGAGAAGGTTTAGTGAACCATGACCCAATTTAAGTATGTTGAGAGTTTTTATGACAGTGGTAGTTTTAATGTTTTTGAATACAATTTGAGACTTTTCTGATAATAGTACTCTGTTGGTTTTAATAGTGGTTTTATCAAACTTTGGAGTAATGCACGGTTTTAAGTAGTTTTGAATGATTTCTAGTAAAATGCTCAAGTTCTTTTGGTAGTCGGAGTTTTCTTTGTTTAGAGTGAAATTGTTGCTATGTTGTTTTGTTGAGTATTTTGTCTATCGGTGGATGTAGTCCATCGGTAGAAGTCGAGAGTTTTGTCTATCGGTGGATGTAGTCCATTGGTAGAAGTCGAGAGTTTTGTCTATCGGTGGATGTAGTCCATCGGTGGATGTGGGTATAAGAATTCGTCGTTTTGTGATCGAGTGATGTCGAGTTTTATATCTATCGGATGATGTAGGAAGAAATTTGTCGTTTTGCGATCGGTAGATGTGAATTGAGGATTTTTGTCGTCTAGTGACCGGAAGACGCAGCTTGTTCTATCGTTAGATGTGAGCTGAGAATGTTTGTCGTTTTGTGAGCGGCGGATGCGAGTGTAAAACATTGTCATTTTGTGTGTGGAAGATGTAATTCGTACGGCTTCTACCGCCGAGACTCTTTGTCTCTATTTCTACCGATGGAACTGTTCTATCGGTAGATGTGTTCTGTTTTCTTTTCTTTTTCAACCAACTGTCTTCAATATTTTAACTATTTAATAAATGTTGTTCATACAAATATTTTTCCGCTACAAGTTTTAATGTTTTAAGGGTCAAGTCTTGATCGTTGAATAAAATTTTAGAACTTTCTCAAAAAATCATAGTCGGTTTAGTATTATGTGTGGCGAACCGGGTTCAGATAACTCGGGGCGTTACAAGAACGGTGCGGGAATGGTAGAGAAGGGGAAATGAGGGCCCTGAGGCAACCCAGAAACGACTCGGCGTTTTGGGTGACAGAATTCCTTCGTTGCCAGCGAAGGAGCTCTCAGCAAAGGGAGTAATGGCGTTCGCCATTTCTCCATGCTTCCATTGCTTTGAAGAAGAAGAGAAGGACTAAGAACACCCCCTAGTAGCCACAAGATCGGAATGCAATCGGGTGGCTTCATCCAGGCGCTACGTTGCCTATGAAACATCGAGAGAAAAACTCTCTCTGTCGCTCGTGGAGAGCACTCCAAACAGGAAGAAAAACTCTTCTGCGATTTTCCAAAAATACGTAATACTGGCTAACATTTTACAGAGGTGGAAGAGGAGCTAAATACAGGAGAAAATGGTGAGGAAGAAGGTGAAGAACAAGTCTGGAAAATCGTCGGGCAATGGCTAGAAATGTAGCCATTGGTGCGTTCTGCAGAAGCTGCGGTCCGATTCACGGGTGAATGCTCTCCAAGCTGGTTCAGCTTGATTCTCCTTTGGTCCAGCTTGGTTCAGTCGGGTTCAGCCTTGGTTTCTCTTGGTTTGGCCGGTTCAGCCTTGGTTCCACTTGGTTCGGCTGGTTCAGCCCTTGGTTCTCTCTTGATTCAGCATCCTTTTGAAGACTATTACAAAAATATATATTCTAAAATGCTAAAGTTTGTCAATTAATAAGTTTTAAACAAAACTAAAGTATCCTAAATTATACAAATACAAAGCTTGTTTACATAATTTGAATTAAAGGAAAACAAATTCATTCTTCATAAATTCTTTCCAAGCCTTGAGAATCCATTTACCTACAAAATTTCATAAGTCCATTAGATAGATAAAATAAATAAATAATTACATACCTTGACTTGTGCTCGATGGATCGAGACTGTGGGCATATCATGTTCTGGAGGTCCACCATTTCGCCTAACACCTAATGTAACGCCCCGAACCCGCCCTGGGCCCGGTGCGTTACGTTGCAAACCGATCCCGCGTTTAAAATATCATTTAAACTCATTTTAGTAAATTTTGACAACTCGTTTTTCGGGTTTTTTGAACCCTCAAAATTTATTGGAAAATGGACCCAAAATACGTTTAAAATACGTCAAAAAATGTCGGGTCAAAACATTGTAGAAATAGGGAAAATTTGAAAAAAAACTGAAAAACGGGCTCTGTGCGCGCGCGCTGGGGCGCGCCTGTGCGCCCCACCGCGACTAGTCGCGGTCCGAGGCCCGACCGATCGGGCCTCCTCGGGTTTTCTCGACCCAAAACACATAAAAACTTTCTATTTTGACCTTTCCCCACTTTTCCTCACATTTCTCCACCCCGAACACCTCCAAAATTCACGAAACTTTAACCATATCTCCCCGACACTTGAACCTTCAAATTCCGTACAAATTTTAGAAAACCGACTTCAACGGAATATAAATAAAAATAGCGAACTTAAACCCGACGTCATTTGTTTTAAATTCAATATGGACGGCATAACGCCTAAATCCTTTAAAACCAAAACCTGCAATATAAAACCCGAGAATATATTGTTTAAATTCTCAAAATACCACCACCATTACTCAACAACCCAACGACTCGGAATCTTTAAAAATTCATTACAAAAACCTTTATAAAAAAAACAACGTGCCAACACATATCATATCTCCCAATCACCAACTATATACATAAAATACCAAAATAATCATCACTCACAACTCCCTGAAGACCATGATCGAGACGCCCCGACAACTGCCCGCACCGGCATGCCCTGTACATCACCAACTGCGCTCCAATCCTAGCTTCCCTTAAGCCCTCACCTGTACTCCCGTCTACACCTACACCACGGAACACAAAACATAAGCTTAATGCTTAGTAAGTAGGGAATAATGCATACGACAAACATAATGCAACACAACCCCTAACAGATGAAGTTTCTACTCGCTCAGTTGCTCTTGTTTCGTTTGCGTTTGCTTTCCGTTGTTCATTCACAGAACCGAGGCTCATCAACCTCATTACCCATGCTAACATCACACCTTAACGCGACTAGGCAACTCACATAGAGTCCCTCGCAGGTGTCAAACTCACACAGAGTCTCTCGCAAGTGCCACCCTAACGCGACTAGGCAACTCACACGGAGTCCCTCGCAGGTGTCCAACTCACACAAAGTCCCCCGCAAGTGCCACCCTAACGCGACTAGGCGACTCCACTGGAGTCCCTCGCAGGTGTCACTCAAACGCGACTGGGTGACTCAACAATAGTCCCTCGCAGGTACCACCTTAACGCGACTGGACAACTCCCATGGAGTTTCCCGCAGGTGCTACCCTAACGCGACTAGGTGACTCAACAATAGTCCCTCGCAGGTACCACCTTAACGCGACTGGACAACTCCCATGGAGTTTCCCACAGGTACTACCCTAACGCGACTAGGCGACTCAACAATAGTCCCTCACAGGTACCACCTTAACGCGACTGGACAACTCCCATGGAGTTTCCCGCAGGTGCTACCCTAACGCGACTAGGCGACTCAACAATAGTCCCTCGCAGGTACCACCTTAACGCGACTTGACAACTCCCATGGAGTTTCCCGCAGGTGCTACCCTAACGCGACTAGGCGACTCCGACACAAACCACCTCCCGATTCAACTCACACCATCCCTTACGGTTCAAGCTCACCATGCAAAACCATGCTTAAAACTCGTTCCTCGTAGTTTGAAAACCGTGATGCATGTCACACAATTACAATACACAACACAAAACTAAACAAAACAATCAAACAAAGCAAACAACCAATTCCCTACCGTTCCATGGTGTAGGCCCAAAGGCAAACCACACACATCCGCTACTTACCTGGCGTCTCGGTATGTGTTTGCTCACTTCGTCCAACCAAATTTCACGCTCGATCACCTAAAATAACAAAAACTCAACTTAGTAAATCACTAATAAAATTCTAAAGGATCCTAAAACCAAAACTAACCAACACTTCAACCTAAAACTACAAAACCCGATTTTTCACCCAAATTTGACCGTCAAACTTCAAACGGTCATAACTCTCTCGTTTTTCAACGGATTTCAACGTGCCACCCCAATCTGTAAACCTCTACACGTCTACTATCCATTGAAATACTCAAATTAACCAAACAAACAACTTGGCTTAACCGAAATAACCAAAACAGATTCGGCCAACTTTCTCCCCAAAACCGGTTTTCACAAACTTTCATCTAATTTCTAATCAAACTCCCTAACCAACCTAAACTAATCTATCTCAAGCTTAAACAACCAATTTTTGGAAGAAAACTCATCCAAGAAACCAAAAATTCGGAGGTTCCCCATTAGGGTTTTCAAACCCTCACCAAAACCACTCTAAACCCCACTAAAACACCAATAATCACTACTTATATGCATACTACATGAAACCCATTCAAAAGCATACCTCAATCTTGGAGAAAATTGAAGAACAAGAGGAGGGATAACTCCCTCCTTGCTGCTGCAAAATTCGTGGAGAAAGGGTGAAGAAGAAGACAACCCTTTTTCCCTTTTTATTTCTTTAATTTTTTTGTAAAATTACCATTAAGCCCACCCTTGTCTTCCTTTGATTTCCAACGTGGAAGACACCAATAAATGACCATCTTTAATCACTTTTCCCCATTTCCACTTATAAGCATTTCTATTGGTTAATGAATTTGACTTTTCTACAAAATTCCTATTGGTTAAATTTGCACACACTTAATTTTTCAAACCCTTTGGTTTGAATGGTCAAACCACTTTTCTTATTTTAATTCATTTAATAACCATTGAAATACCAATTAAGCCCTCACATTTCTCTTCACGTGGCAGCCATCTCTTCTCCCTCAATTTCCATTCAATTGCTTCATGTAATTCTCTCTTTGAATTTTCAACAACTAATTTCTATTGGTTCATTTGTTGTTTAACTTACCAATTTTCTCCACCAATCCCCATTTAGTTTGACTTGTCAAACACTCCACTTCTCCTTTCACTTCTAATACCCTTCAACAATAAATTCTCATACATTTCCAGCCTAGGCTAACTCATTCTATGTCGAACCTAGGCTACGCACGTTAAAGAAATTCTCGGGTGTTACACCTAATCTCTCAGTCATTTCCTTATAATTTTTGGTAATTATATACCGAATTGAATAACTCCTGCAAATCAAAAAGACAATTGGTTAGCCAATTTGATTACTAATTCTCAAAGAACTTTAAAAGACGCCAAAAAAGAACAAGAATCATCCAAACTGTAACAAACAATCGAATCAAATAAATCGAATCAAACAAATCGAGCTGAACAAATTGAACAATCGAACCAAACAAATCAAACAATTCATAATCGAACAAATTGAACAATCTGGTTGAACCAAACAAATCGGTTAAAAATCAGATTTCACATATTTTTCGGATAAAAATCATCAATTCTATACAAACAAATCGGATTTCACATATTTTTTGGATAAAAATTGAAACAAACAATTCGAAATCAAAAAAGTAATAACCTGGAGCAACTTTCAGTCGATTCTCTGCAAAAAAAAATCACGAGTGTTGACAGAAAATAGTTGTTAACAGAGAGGAAAGCGCGGGAATGAGCTTCAGGAAGCTCTCTTTTCTGATATAATCGTGACATCGGACACACTCTGAGAGGGTGGTGACCTTCCGCTCTTGCCCTAATTTTAAACAACAGACGCACTCTCTATGTAAGAGTGCATCCGATGAATACAACGGACGGACTCGCCAAGAGAGAGTCCGTCCGTTTTATATTTTGTTGATCCAACGTGCGTCCATTTATTAATGCACGTAAAACAAAACGGACGGACGGTGTGGAACGGAGGGTGAACACCCCCCAGAGTGTGTCCGATGTTATGCTCAGTTAGCCATGTCGCTAGAGAAGAACGGAGGGACGGTGTTTTTCGAGAATGCGCACAGTCTGCAACAAAAAATATAAACGGACGGACTATGTTTTGAAAGGGTCCGTCTGTTCTCAACAACGGACGGACTCCGTTTTTAAGGGTGCGTCCGTTCGACGGTAAAAATTCGAGAACGAACGCACGCCAGGGTTGGATTTATTATGTTTTTCATACTTTAAGGTTTGGAGCGTTACAATTGAAAGTTTAAGGTTTAAACTAAAAAAAACCTATACATTAAGGTTGAAATTGGTAATTTTTCTATTATTTATTTAGGATACAGTGTAATATAATTTTTGTGCTTACGAATAAATAACCATCGATATCCTATATAATTTATTTTTAGCAAAATTATCTTTATTTTTTGGGTCATTAACTAAACAATCTCTATTGCGATAAAGTCCGGTTGATATTTGTCATTTTTCGTATGTGACGGCAATTTCAACACACCTCATTTATCTTTAATCACTCTGTAACACCCCGAGTTATCCGAACCCGGTTCGTTACACACGACTAAGAAATTTCAATCCGTAATTTAAAACTTCGTTCAACACTCGACATTTGACATACGTTAAAATTCAAAACTTTTAAAACTTGCAGCGGAAATAATTCTAAACAACGATGAAGTTAAACGAAACTATAAATCATGGTTTGAATGTTAAGAGACAATCGGCAATTTTGGAGTTAAAGTTTAAAACTGTGGAATACAAGGAAAAATCGCGGAAGTCAAACGCTTCTGCCGATGGATAAGTCAACGGAAGAGGCTATAGCTTGCTCTTACCGATGACGTCACTCGGCATCTGCCGATAACGTGTACAACAAGGATTTCTCTCGGCATCTGCCGATGACATGTACAACAAAGACTTCTCTCGGCATCTGCCGATGACGTGTACAAACAAAAGACTTCACTCGGCGTCTGCCGGTCACTAAACGACAAAATACATCTAACATCTTCCGGTAAGTTTAAAACACAACTTCTGCCGGTGAGGTCAACACAACTGCATACACCCTTTCATCTGCCGATGAAGTCAACATAACTTCATCTGCCGATGAAGTCAACATAATTTCGTCTACTGATAGATTTCCATCTTTCGATAGACAAACACGCGACAACTACCGGTAACAATAATACGACTCTTTCCGATAGAATTAAAATACACACTACATCTGCCGATAGACTATATCTACCGGTAGATAGCAAAACAAACACCCTGAACCAGGAACTTCCCTACTTATCAGAAGAACTTGTAAAATCGACTGAAAACATTCAGACAATCAAATTTTCACGAAAACATTAAGCAATCCAGTAAAACACAGCTAAACCATCAATTGTCGTTTCCAATAAAATCATAAGAGAATCATTCTTTTATCAAACTCAAACTGCTGTCACTAAAATTCTCAGAAGATTCCTAAACTAAACTAGATATTCTCAGTCTAGCACATACAACCATTTGTTAAACCGCCTCAACAGTTTGCCAAACCGATGCCTGGATGTGCTCCTCCAACCAGCCTAGTCTTCAGATTGTTCTGTAAACACACCTTCTGTAACTTCTTCACCTACATCACAAAACTCATCTATTAGCCTAATGCTAAGCAAGTAAAGCAATGAATGAAATGAATCGATGAAACCATAATTTCCCTAAACATGCAATTTCTACTTTCTCATCTCAGTTGCATTCAAATTTGTTCTCTGATCTGATCCCTCTGTACGATGGGAAAGTGGATCAATCGTCCCCCAAAGCATACATCCTCTGATCTCAATTAAGGGGCGGATTAGTTCCCTTAACAGTTAACTGGTCTGATCCCTCTGTACGATGGGAAAGTGGATCAATCGTCCCCCAAAGCATACATCCTCTGATCTCAATTAAGGGGCAGATTAGTTCCCTTAACAGTTGTTCTGTTCGTTCTGCTCACACATGCCATATAATTTCATGTAAAAATACATTTTCGTAGTCTTTCAAAAACATGATGCATGACAACTGGAAATAAACATTCAAACATGCATAACACCTACTGTTTTGTGATGTAGGCCCGAAGGCACAAACAACTTTACTTACCTGGATTCCTGGCAGGTGCTCGGTTAGGAGCTGCTTCGGGATTTTACTCACCTAGAACATAAACAGGACATTAAGCCAATCTGTATTAAACCTCATTCTAAAGCATTCAGAAAACCTAAGGGGATAGTTGGAAGTTCTGATCGCTAAGCATTCCTGATTCTATGCTAAACCCGAAACTACTCACATTTATGGAAAATCATCAAAATACGTATCTAAAATCTACCATTCAATCATCCTTAGCTACTAAGTCAGAAAATCGAGGTAGAAACTCACCTAGATCGGAGTATGGAAAAATCGGGGAAAGGAATCGCCTGGAGAGTCTGCTAGTTTGAGCTGAAAGCCGAGGGGGAAAAATAAGGAAACAGTGGCGGCTACTCACACTAACCCTTTCCTTAAATACGTTATCCACTCCAAAATTTTAACTTACCAATTACTCTTATGCCCTTACTTACTCACCCTTTAACCTAATCAACATTATACTCAATTCCATTCACTAATTATACTTAATAGATTGATCAGTCATTTAAATTTTAATGAAGGCGGGTGCTATAATCTACTCTCCTTAAAAGAATTTTGTCCTCAAAATTCAGTACCTGAACAGTTCTGGATGCTGGTTCATCATGTCCTGTTGGCGCTCCCATGTCGCCTCCTCTGTGTTTTGATTGTGCCATAAAACTTTCACTAATGGTACTTCTTTGTTGTGTAGTACCTTTACTGCAAAATCCAGAATCTTTACTGGCTTCTCCTCGTAGGTAAGTGTAGGTTGAATTTCAATGTTCCGCTGTTCAACAACATGAGTTGGATCCCGTATACACTTCTTTAACATAGAGACATGGAACACGTCGTGTATCCCTTCCATAGATGCTGGTAGCTGTAACTGGTAGGCTGCCTTCCCAACCCTTTTCAGAATTGAGAAAGGACCAACAAATTGAGGATTCAGTTTGCCTCTCTTTCCGAATCTCACAACTCCCTTAAACGGTGATACCTTAAGGAAAACTTCATCACCAACTTCAAATTCCAAAAATACGTAATACTGGCTAACATTTTACAGAGGTGGAAGAGGAGCTAAATATAGGAGAAAATGGTGAGGAAGAAGGCAAAGAACACGTCTGGAAAATAGTCGGGCAACGGCTAGAAATGTAGCCATTGGTGCGTTCTGCAGAAGCTGCGGTCCGATTCACGGGTGAATGCTCTCCAAGCTGGATCAGCTTGATTCTCCTTTGGTCCAGCTTGGTTTTGTCCGGTTCAGCCTTGGTTTCTCTTGGTTTGGCCGGTTCAGCCTTGGTTCCAGTTGGTTCGGCTAATTCAGCCTTTGGTTCTCTCTTGGTTCAGCATTCTTTTGAAGACTATTACAAAAATATACATTCTAAAATGCTAAAGTTTGTCAATTAATAAGTTTTAAACAAAACTAAAGTATCCTAAATTATACAAATACAAAGCTTGTTTACATAATTTGAATTAAAGGAAAACAAATTCATTCTTCATTAATTCTTTACAAGCCTTGAGAATCTATTTACCTACAAAATTTCACAAGTCCATTAGATAGATAAAATAAATAAATAATTACATACTTTGACTTGTACTCGATGGATCGAGACTGTGGGCATATCACGTTCTGGAGGTCCACCATTTCGCCTAACAACTAATCTCTCAGTCATTTCCTTATTATTTTTGGTAATTATATACCGAACTGAATAACTCCTGCAAATCAAAAAGACAATCGGTTAGCCAATTTGATTACTAATTCTCAAAGATCTTTAAAAGACGCCAAAAAAGAACAAGAATCATCCAAACTGTAACAAACAATCGAATCAAATAAATCGAATCAAACAAATCGAGCTGAACAAATCGAACAATCAAACCAAACAAATCGAACAATTCATAATCGAACAAATTGAACAATCTGGTTGAACCAAACAAATTGAACAATCCAACCAAACAAATCGGTTAAAAATCAGATTTCACATATTTTTCGGATAAAAATCATCAATACTATACAAAACAAATCGGATTTCACATATTTTTCGAATAAAAATCGTCGATTGGATGCAAAACAAATCGGATTTCACATATTTTTTGGATAAAAATTGAAACAAACAATTCGAAATCAAAAAAGTAATAACCTGGAGCAACTTTGAGTCGATTCTCTGCAAAAAAAAATCACGAGTGTTGACAGAAAATAGTTGTTAACAGAGAGGAGAGCGCGGGAATGAGCTTCGGGAAGCTCTCTTTTCTGATATAATCATGACATCGGACACACTCTGAGAGGGTGGTGACCGTCCGCTCTCGCCCTAATTTTAAACAACAGACGCACTCTCTATGTAAGAGTGCATCCGATGAATACAACGGACGGACTCGCCATTTTATATTTTGTTGATCCAACGTGCGTCCATTTATTAATGCACGTAAAACAAAACGGACGGACAGTGTGGAACGGAGGGTGAACACCCCCCAGAGTGCGTCCGATGTTATGCTCAGTTAGCCATGTCGCTAGAGAAGAACGGACGGACGGTGTTTTTCGAGAATGCGCACAGTCTTCAGCAAAAAATATAAACGGACGGACTATGTTTTGAAAGGGTCCATCCGTTCTCAACAACGGACGGACTCCGTTTTTAAGGGTGCGTCCGTTCGACGGTAAAAATTTGAGAACGAACGCACGCCAGGGTTAGATTTATTATGTTTTTCATACTTTAAGGTTTGGAGCGTTACAATTGAAAGTTTAAGGTTTAAACTAAAAAAAACCTATACATTAAGGTTGAAATTGGTAATTTTTCTATTATTTATTTAGGATACAGTGTAATATAATTTTTGTGCTTACGAATAAATAACCATTGATATCCTATATAATTTATTTTAGCAAAATTATCTTTATTTTTTGGGTCATTAACTAAACAATCTCTATTGCGATAAAGTCCGGTTGATAATTGTCATTTTTCGTATGTGACGGCAATTTCAACACACTTCATTTATATTTAATCACTTGATTTCAAGCATATATTTAATTTCAAACACAAATCTCAGGTGAAGTGTCTTATAGTTTTTCGAACGTAAGTCTGATATCAAGTTTGAAAATAAAATCGAGGGAGTCAATAAAATTATAATAAGTTAAAATGATCGCAAAAATGACAATGACCCATCATACGATGATAGTTTTCTTCAAAAAAAAATTTAGTAGCATATCCTCTGCCCATGAAGTGTGAGGGTTATCGAGTTTTACCATTTTTATCATAAAATTATTGCCCGTTCAAAATATATTATAGCTTTTTTACCTTTATTTTTTGTAATGTCTAAAAAATTAAGTTTTTTGAAATATACAAAAATAATAAGTAATAGTTTACAATGATATAATGTGGACATGACTTCCATGACTTCATGTTTGTTAGTACGACTAGTTCATCATTTTAACAATGTGATAACTTGAAATTTTTGCATTATGTGAACAACCCAATTAGTACATAAAATAGGAATTATGAGAATTAAGTAGGATTTTTCTAATTTTAACAGGATGAAATCCTGAATTGGGTTAATACTATTTTAGATTAATTATTGGACATTTGAAGGATTTTTAATGATTTAGTTATAAAGATAAAGGGTATTTATCAAAGTGGACGGTAAAATAGGGAGTATTTTTGAATTGACACTTGACAATTTAAAGAATTATTAACTGTATAAGCACGTCATTAAGATTATTTAAATTTCATTAATAAATATGATAATTCTAACTTCTCTTATTCTTCTTCCCTCGGCTCTATTCTCTCTCTTGTGCTCTTCTGGTGACCTCCAGAACTTTATATCTCTTCAAAATCCATCTCCTCCGATGACCTGTCTGACTAGAACTCCTCTTTTCCATCTTTTTCAACTGGTTGAATGATAGATATGAATATAAAGTTGTGGGTTATTGCAATCCATAACATAGAACTGTTAAGTCAGATTCATAAAACATGCTTCTTTCTAACTTCGCAAAAAGTTGAACATACTGATAGCAATTATAAAACATTAAATGTTATTCAATACTTTAATCCCATTATAACGTTGTTAATTCAACCATTCAATTTAAACTAGAAATTATATATAATCTGTACTAACCTTGATCCATTGCTTAATTACGTTTTGCTTTCAATTGTTGCGGAATCCCGGTTTTTCTCCTTAAACCTTTCTCCTTGATTTTCTCTTTGATGATTCAGAGAGTGAGAGAGATAGATTGATTTAGTGTAATTAATTAGACTTTGATTCTCAAGTTAGAATGAAGAAGAAGACAACCATTCAAAAGGCAATCCTCCATACTTACCTTTTCACTTATGTCTCTTCATTCATACCCGTTCAATCATACCTCTTCAACTATAATGTATATTACTTTAATAAGGTTAAGGAGAGGGAATTAAAACCCAATTGACATTATTTCTTTTATACTCAACAATCATCACATTGAGCACTTTAATATAAAGTCAATGTAACTATAATTTACATGAGCCATATATAGATTATTAAAAAATAATCTAAGTTACGAGATCTCAGCTCCTTTCATTTAATCTACCGGATTAAATTCATCACAACTTGTAATTCACAAATAATAGTGTACCATAATGTGAATTAACCAAGTCACCTTTCATAACGAATTGAGAAATTGAATCATGGCAGACACAAGTTATTTGGCAACATGATTCTTTCCATGTATCACATATTTCTCAAATCATTATAACTTTAATTGACGAAACACTTCAACCTTTCACTTTAAATTTCATAAAGTATCACATGTTATTTGAAAACAACAATAACTGTATACACCATAATACAAATAACATCAAACATACAAAAACATATCCATAATGAATTCAAAAGTGTTTACATAATACAAGTTACACTATCACAATCAGATTAGTAAGGACTTGTCACCTAAACCCATCCTTTCAACATGTTCCTTAAAGGTCTTAGGTGGCAATCCTTTAGTTAATGGATCCGCTATTATTAAACTTGTACTTATATGTTCAATGCACACCTTTTGTTTTTGTATTTCTTCTTTGACTGCCAAATACTTCAATTCCATATGTTTTGCTCCTTTCGAGTATTTGTCATTCTTTGAGAAGAATACAGCTGCGGAATTGTCACAATAAATCTTTAGCGATCTATCTATATTTTCGACTATACTTAGACCCAAGGTTAAGTTCCGCAACCACAATGCATGAATAGTGGCCTCAAAGCATGCCACAAATTCTACCTCCATAGTAGAAGTAGAGATCGAAGATTGTTTTCCACTTCTCCAAGATACGGCTCTTCCTGCTAATAGGAACACGTAACCGAATGTAGATTTCCTCGAGTCTACACATCCGGCATAATCTGAATCTGAGTATCCAATAACCTCAAGTTTATTGGACTTTCTATACATGAGCATGTAGTCCTTTGTTCCTTCCAAGTACCTAAGCACTTTCTTTGCAGCTTTCCAGTGATCCATTCATGGATTACTTTTATATCGGCCTAACATCCCCACTGTAAAACTTATGTCGGGCTGAGTACATGTTTGAGCATACATTAAGCTCCCAACAGCTGATGCATATGGAATAGATTCCATTTCCTTTATTTCCAAATCACTTTTCGGACATTGCATTTGACTGAATTTTTCCCCTTTCTGAATTGGAACTACACCAGCAGAGCATTTTTCCATTTTGAATCTCGCTAAAATTTTATCAATATATCCTTTCTGAGACAATCCTAGTAATTCTTGTTGTCTATCACGGAATATTTCTATTCCAATTACATAGGATGCTTCACCCATATCTTTCATTTCAAAATTTCTTGAGAGAAACTCTTTTATATCATGTAACATTCCTTTGTTGTTAGAAACTAGAAGAATGTCATCAACATATAGAACTAATATACTAAACTTGCTCCCACTGACCTTCATATAGATACACCGATCAACAGTGTTCTCTATAAACCCGTATGACGTAATGGTATCGTTAAACTTGATATACCATTGTCTAGAAGCTTGTTTTAGTCCATATATTGACTTCTTCAATTTACACACTAACTTTTTATTCCCCGTAAGAGAAAATCTTTCAGGTTGATCCATATACACTTCTTCCTCTAAGTCTCCATTCAGAAAAGCAGTTTTTATATCCATTTGGTAAAGCTCTAAGTCATAATAAGCTACCTGAGCCATAACAATTCTAAAAGAATCCTTCCTAGAAACTGGAGAGAAGGTTTCCTTATAGTCAATACCATCTTTCTGAGTGTAACCTTTGGCGACAAGTCTAGCCTTATACCTTTCGATGTTACCTTTTGAATCACGTTTGGTTTTGTAAACCCATTTACAACCGATTCGTTTAAACCCTTCAGGTAACTCAACAAGTTCCCGGACTTTATTGTCATCCATCGATTTCAACTCTTCTTTCATGGCATTCAACCACTTTTCAGAATTTGAACATTCCATAGCTTTTATGAATGTGTCTGGATCTTTATCATTGCTCAAGTCACATTCATCTTCAAGTGAATAAATAACATAATCATTAGGAATTGCAGATCTTTTTGACCTTACTGACCTTCGCAATTCTTGTGATTGTTCACTAGTGACTTGAATATCAACATTATGCTCATCATTGACTTGATCACTTTCTGTGGTTTGAATATTCACTCGTTGTTCCGGTATGTTGTTAGACTGTGATACAACAAGAGGAACAATAACTTGATGAGAATCTTCAGGTGTAATTTCCTCCACCCGATTCTCATGAATATTCACTTTTCGTGATTTATCACTCCCACTGATTTGGCCATTCTCAATGAATCGAGCATTTCCAGACTCAACTATCATCGTACTATGATTAGGACAATAAAAGATGTACCCTTTTGACTTTTCTGGATAGCCGATGAAATAACCACTAATGGTTCTTGCATCGAGCTTTTTTTCATGTAGATTGTATATCCTTACTTCTATTGAACAACCCCAAACATGGAGATGTCTTAAACTAGGTTTCCTTTCCGTCCACAGTTTATAAGGGGTCTTAGGAACTGCCTTACTAGGAACCCTATTCAACAGATATGCAGCAGTCTTTAAACTGTGCATCCACAACGATAAAGGTACAATACTTTTATTCACCATACTTCTAACCATTTCTATTAGAGTACGATTCCACCTTTCAGCTACACCATTTTGTTGTGGCATACCAAGCATTGTATACTGTGCATAAATACCTCGACTTTCGAGAAACTTTGCAAATGGACCTTTACATTGTCCACTTTCATCAAATTTTCAATAATATTCACCACCTCTATCAGACCTCACAACCTTTACTTTTCTATCTAACTGTCTTTCCACCTCATTTATGAACACTTCTAAAACGTTCACAGATTGAGACTTTTCATGCAGTAGATACAAATAACCATAACGTGAGTAATCATCAATAAATGTGATAAAATACCTTTCGCCGTTCCAAGACGGAGCATCGAATGGACCACATATGTCAGTGTGTATCAATTCTAACAGTCCACTACTTCTTGAGCCCTTAATTTTAGATATGTGTGTAGTTTGTTTACCTTTGATACAATCTATACACACATCCTAGTCATTAAAATCTAATTGATGTAAAATATCACATTTCATTAACCTCATTATCATTTCTTTAGATATATGACCTAATCTTTGATGCCACAAGAAAGCTGAACTCTCATTAAGTGCACTACGTTTAATACCAACATCATTATCAACATGAAACAGAGATTCTATAAATTTAACATTAAGATTGAATCGATACAAACCATCTAATAAA
This sequence comes from Begonia masoniana, assembly GCA_022432975.1. NCBI lineage: Eukaryota > Viridiplantae > Streptophyta > Magnoliopsida > Cucurbitales > Begoniaceae > Begonia > Begonia masoniana. Next base: position 8,046,811 of record CM039506.1, read on the forward strand.
ATACCAGAACCATAATAGTATTTTTGTTTGTACAATGTAAACAAACCATTCTCAATCTCAAAATTAAAACCTTTACAATCCAACTTAGAAACAGAAACTAAATTCCTAACACATTCAGGAACATAAAGACACTCTTCAAGATCCAAATGACAACCAGTGTCCAGGATCAATCTATACGTCTCAATCCCTTCAATGAGAGCCTTCATTCTGTTTCCCATATACAAGAACTTTTCAGTTCTGTTTATGGGTTGAATAAAAAAAATCCCTGCGTAACATGAGACACATGAGTAGTAGCACCAGAATCTAACCACCAAGTATTATTTGGTACTTCCATAATATTTGATTCAAAACATACTGAAACAAATAGTGTACCTTTCTTTTCGAACCAGATTTTCCTTTTCGGGCAATCTTTCTTGAAGCGCCCAATCTTGTTACAGAAGTAGTATTTAAGCTCCTTTCGGATATGTCCCTCATTCACATTTAATGGAGCTTTTCCCTTCTTCCGGTTATTCTTACTTGGTCCTTTCTTGCTACCAGTTCCTTCATGCTGAAATGTCATGTTAATGGAGTGATCTTTTATTTTCTTCAACCTCCCTTCTTCTTGAATTAACATGGCCTTTATTTCATAAAAGTTTTATTTCTCTTTTATGGTGTTGTAATTCACCTGGAACTGACCAAATTCAAGAGGAAGAGAGTTGATGATGAATTGAACCAAGAATGATTCATTCACATCCATCCCCAATGACTTCAGCTTGGCAGCTAGATTCGCCATACATGTCACATGATCATGAATGGATTGCGACCAATCAAACTTCTTGGTCGTCAACTCACTCATGAGATTTCCAACAACGGACTTATCTGTAATGTCCGATTGGGAGTATTCCTTAATTCTCAACATGAACTCCTTAGCATTATCAGTCTTTGGTATCGATGACTTAACATTTTCAGCTATCGTCAACTTCATCAAGCTCATACACAGCCGGTTAGACCGCTCCCAAATCTCAATAACGGATTTTTCAGCTTCCGTACTGGTCTCATTAATGGCTGCCAGCTTTTCACAAATTAATGTCGCGTCCAAACCCATTACACCCAATTGAAATTGGATTTGTTCAGACCAATCAGTATAATTTAAGCCGTTGAACTTAACCAAGTTGTTGCCAGAAGGTAATGCATTCATAAATGCTGCAAAACATACATGCTCATACTTTAATACTTTGAGTAAACAACAATAGATTCAAACAAACAGTAATTCATTTCTTAAATCACCTTTGGGCAAAATTTAAGAAACAATCTTAGCTATCAATTATGCTATCAAGATATACTTTAATAAACATATAAACATAATCAAATCAACATGTTCAACATCTTTGGATATATAACCATATCAATCTAATATGCATACATGTTTCTTTCATATTATCAATTACAAACATTGGTCCATCTTTGGATGACATTATAATGTTGTAATCAATAATGTCAAACGTTTTGTTCAATCAATCATTAGCATCCTTTCACACAAAACGAATGATGGTTACACAATCGAATATTGATCCTTTCAAACTAGACCACTTTAGTGACTAATAAGTTTCTTTTATATCAAGTATTCAATTAAATGTAACGTCCTTTAATCACGGTACATGATAAAACAATTGAATATATCATAACAAATCAACATTAATAAACAATATTAATAACCTGTAATTTACAACTGCCGCGATCGGCGGAATGCGCTGATCGATCGGCACATGTTCGGTTATTTGCAGCAAACAACCGCCAATCGATCGGCACATTATTATCATTCAATAGCCGATCGATCGGCTGATTCCGCCGATTGATCGACACTTTCTCTGGTTTTCGAAAAGAAAAAACAGTGCGGTTGCGATCGATCGTCTCTCTATAATTTTTTTTTTAAGAAAAACCAACCGAAACTTTAACGACCGGAAACTATAATTGACCGACGATCGGAAACTATAATCGATCGACGACTAGAAACTATAATCGGCCAAAACTGTAATGCCCTGAACCCACCCCGGCTCGGTGCGCTACTTTGCAACCCAAACCCGGGTTTAAAATGTAATTTAAAATGATTTTTCGTAAATTTTTTGACTCGGTTTTTGGGTTTTTCGAACCCTTGATTTTTGTTGGAAAACGTGCCAAAATACGTTTAAAATATGTCGAAAAAAGTCGGGTTAAAACAAAGTGGAAATTGCATTTTTTTCAAAATTTTTTTTTTTAAAAGGCTGTTGGGCGCGCGCAGGGCGCCGCGCGCGCCCAGACAGCGCGCACTGTGCACGCTGCGCGAGCGCTGGGCACGCCCCGCGCGTGCCCAATCGCGTTCGGTCGCGATTTTGGGCCCGATCGATCGGGTCCTCTCGGGCTATTTTCACCAAAAATCATCCCGACCACGATCGGTCGTGACCCAGGCTCGAGCGATCGGGCCGTCTCGGGTTTTTCCGGCCAAAACGCTCCAAAACACCCCGTTTTGACTTTTCTTGACCTTCCCGACCTTTCTACACTTTTCTATAAGCCCGACACCTCCAAAAATTCCGAAATTTTTACCATACACTCCCGACACATAAATCTTCAAATCCCGTAAATTTTGTAGAAAACCGACTTCAAACGATTAAATAAAAAATAGTGAACACAACCCGACGTTAAATAGTTTAAAACCAAAACGGGCGGCGTAACGCCTAAATTTTCTTTAAACCGAAACCTGAAACCAAACACACAAAAATATATGTTTTCAACTTCCCAAATACTACAACCATTAAACACAATATCCCCAACTCAAAACATTAAAATTCACTACCAAAAACATTTTATAAATATTCGTATTAAACACCCAAAAGTTCGAAGTCGTTTTAAACAAAAAGCCTTACCAAACTCTTACCACACCATCTACCACATTCCCACAAAATACCCGAGGACGATAGTAATCGAGACGCCCCGACAATTAGCCTGCACCGGCGAACCTTGTACTCCTCCGACTGCAGCCTAATCCTCAGCTGTCTCATCAACCTCACCTGAATAGAATTCGTCACCTACACCACAGAACACAAAACGTAAGCCTAATTCTTAGCAAGTAGGGAATAACGAATGAGACTACAACACAATGCAAGCAACCTAATACATGCAGTTTCTATCACTCAGTTGTGTTTATTTGTTATTCGTTGCTGTTCATTACATTATTCGTTTCATAAGCCGTGTGATTTGAGTAGGCACACATCCCATAACCGTCTAGGACGACCAAACTCAGAATCACCAGAGCAAGACCAGATAGCTCACATCCCATAACCGTCTAGGATGGTCATGCATAATCTCCCTCGTCGATCGTAGAATCCTATAACCGTCTAGGAATTCATACTCACGACATTTACGTATTTTAGCCAACCATCCTTCATAGAGTTCCCTTCGGGGTGCTACTGCCAGCACCGTATCCCGACAAGGCACACTATTCCAGATCTCGTATTTTAGCCGGTCTCTCATAGAGTTCCTTTCGGGGTGCTACTGCCAGCACCGTATCCCAACAAGGCACACTATTTGAGATTCATTGCAATTCACTTTATCTGATTACGTTCACACTCACAACCAGCCATGCAAAACAACTTGTATTTTCGTTACTGAAAACCATGATACACGACAACTATTATGCAACCAAACTCAACAAAACACAACACGAAATAAATAACCCTACCGTTCTATGGTGTAGGCCCGAAGGCGAAGGAATAGCTACCACTACTTACCTGGACGCTCGGTTTTCCACTTGTTAACTTAACTCGGCCAATTCACACGCTCGATGACCTAAAACAACGTAAACTTCGTTTGATAAGCTATCAATAAATTCTAAAAGATTTTCTAACTAAAACTTAACAAACCTAAAACACACCTCACACTTCAAATACTAAACCCGATTTTTAGACAAATTACCGACGTCCAACTTTAAACGGCCATAACTTTCACGTTTTTCAACGGATTTCGACGTGCCACCCCAACTCGAAAACCTCTCCACGTCTACTATCCATTGAATCACTCAAATTGTAACGCCCTGAGTTATCTGAACCCGGTTCGACTAAAATTTTGACCATATTTTAAAAACTTGCAGCGAAAAATCATTTAAGTAAAAGTAGAGTTAAACAAATCGTGAAAACAATGTTAGAAATATTCGTTGGAAATGTTAAGAAGAAGTCGGCCAGTGAGAAATAAAGTTTAAAACGTGAGAAACTTGAGAAATTGCAGAAGTCAAATACATCTGCCGGTGAGCAAAGTCAACGGAAGAAACTGAGACAGAAATAGAAGACATCTACCGGTGACTAAACGACAAAACACTTTCTACATCTTCCGGTCACTAAACGATAAAATACATCTAACATCTTCCGGTAAGTTTAAAACACAACTTCTGCCGGTCACTAAACGACAAAATACATCTAACATCTTCTGGTAAGTTTAAAACACAACTTCTGCCGATGAAGTCAACCTAACTTCTTACACCACTTCATCTGCCGATGAAGTCAATATAACTTCATCTGCCGATAGATTTCCATCTTCCGATAGATAAACACGCGACAACTACCGATAACAACAATACGACTCTTTCCGATAGAATTAAAATACACACTACATCTGCCGATAGACTATATCTACCGGTAGATAGCAAAACAAACACCCTGAACCAGGAACTTCCCTACTTATCAGAAGAACTTGTAAAATCGACTGAAGACATTCAGACAATCAAATTTTCACGAAAACATTAAACAATCCAGTAAAACACAGCTAAACCGTCAATTGTCGTTTCCAATAAAATCATAAGAGAATCATTTTTTTTTTGTTTTTATCAAACTCAACTGCTGTCACTAAAATTCTCAGAAGATTCCTAAACTAAACTAGATATTCTCAGTCTAGCACATACAACCATTGGTTAAACCGCCCCAACAGATTGCCAAACCGATGCCTGGATGTGCTCCCCCAACCAGCCTAGTCTTCAAATTGTTCTGTAAACACACCTCCAGTAACTTCTTCACCTACATCACAAAACTCATCTATTAGCCTAATGCTAAGCAAGTAGAGCAATGAATGAAATGAATCAAAGAAGCAATAATTTCCCCTAAACATGAAGTCTCTACTTTCTCATCTCAGTTGTATTCAAATTCGTTCTCTGTTGATCCCTCTGTACGATGGGAAAGTGGATCAGTCATTCCCCAAAGCATACATCCTCTGATCTCAATTAAGGGGCGGATTAATTCCCTTAACAGTTAACTGGTCTGATCCCCCTGTAGGATTGGGAAGTGGATCACTTTTCCCAAAACCTCAATCCTTTGTTCTCAGTTAAGGGGCGGATTAATCCCCCTTAACAGTTGTTCTGATCATCCTGCTCACTCTTACCATGCGTTTCATGTAAATTCATTTTTTGTAATCTTTCAAAAATATGATGCATGACAACTGGAAAAAAAAAATATAAACATACAAACATACATAAATCCTACTGTTTTGTGATGTAGGCCCGAAGGCACAAACAAACTCTACTTACCTGGCTCCCTGGAAATTGCTCGGCTAAATGCTACTCTAGAAGCTCGCTCACCTAAAATCATAATAGTACATACATCAAACTTTCATTAAACTTCGCAGAATCAATATAGGAGTTTGAGGAAACCAAATTTGAAACCCCACCACTCGGGTATTCTCATTAGTCACTCAACCCGAACCTACTCTAAATCACAGCATTCCACGAAACTTCTCACATTGTACTTCCTCAGCTATCTAACTACTAAAATCGCAAGAAAACGAGGAGAGCTTACCTAGGTTGAAGGAGAATCGGGCAGGAGAGTCGCCTAGAGATTTCTGCCGTTCGAGCTGAAGACCGAAGGAAAGAAAATGAGTTGTGGTGGTGGCTACTCTAAACCTTTTGCCCTAAATACATTATCCACTTTCAAATTTGTCAATTACCCTTATGCCCTTACTTACTCATTCTTCAACCTAACCTACATTACACTAAAATTTCGTTCATCGATTATACTTAATAGATTTATCTGTTATTTTAAATTCTTAATTAAAGTCGGGTGTTACAATCTACCCTCCTTAAAAGAATTTTGTCCCCAAAATTTAGTACCTGAACAGCTCTGGATATCGGTTCATCATATCCTGCTGGCGCTCCCAAGTTGCCTCATCTATGTTCTGGTTACGCCATAAAACTTTCACTAGTGGAACTTCTTTGTTGCGCAAAACCTTTACTTCAAAATCTAATATCTTTACTGGTTTCTCTTCATAGGCAAGGGTAGGATGGATCTCAATGTTCCGCTGTTCAACAACATGAGTTGGATCCCGTATACACTTCTTTAACATAGAGACATGGAACACGTCGTGTATCCCTTCCATAGATGCTGGTAGCTGTAACTGGTAGGCTGCCTTCCCAACCCTTTTCAGAATTGAGAAAGGACCAACAAATCGAGGATTTAGTTTGCCTCTCATTCCGAATCTCACAACTCCCTTAAACGGTGATACCTTAAGGAAAACTTCATCACCAACTTCAAATTCCAACTCTCTACGCCTCCTATCAGCATAACACTTCTGTCGGCTTTGAGCTGTCAAAATTCGTTGTCGGATAAGAGCAATCTTTTCCACAGTTTGTTGCACAATATCTGGACCTAACAACTGTGTTTCACCAACCTCATCCCAGTATAAAGGAGATCTGCATTTTCGTCCATACAATGCTTCATATGGTGCCATTCCTATTATTGCTTGGAAGCTGTTGTTATAAGAAAATTCCACCAAAGGTAAATACTTGCTCCAAGAACGTTGAAAATCTAAAACACACGCCCTGAGCATATCCTCTAATGTTTGAATGGTTCTTTCCGATTGTCCATCTGTTTGGGGGTGGAAAGCTGTGCTGAAGTTTAGTTGTGTATCCATGGCTTTATGTAAACTCTTCCAAAACTTGGATGTAAATCTAGAGTCTCGGTCTGAAACTATAGTAGTTGGAACTCCATGTAATCGCACGACCTCATGCACATACAATTCGGCTAGCTGATCCATAGAGTAAGTCATTTTTATAGGCAAGAAATGAGCAGATTTGGTTAATCGGTCAACTATCACCCAAATTGCATCGTGTTCTTTTACAGTTTTAGGAAATCCTACAACAAAATCTATGGTTATCTGCTCCCATTTCCATTCGGGGAGTGGTAATGGCTGCAACATTCCTGCAGGCCTCTGATGCTCAGCCTTTACTTGTTGGCAGATCAAACATGATCCTACATGCTCAGCCACACATCTCTTCATACCAGGCCACCAATAAGTCTACTTAAGATCTCTGTACATCTTTGTATTTTCAGGATGAACGGAGAACCTAGAAGAATGAGCTTCAGAAAGGATTTCATCCCGAAGCTCTTTATTGGCTGGTACAAAATATCTATTCCTGAACTTAAGTATTCCATCATCAGTATAATTGAAGTCCAAATTGTCAGTAGAGTCCATGTCCGACTTGAACTTTTTACACTTTCCATCATTATTCTGGGTTTCTTTTATCTTATCCAGAATGGTAGGTTTCAAAGAGATGGCAGAAAGCATAGCTACTACATTGGTCACAGTTTCTAGGTTAAACTTATGGAATTCTGACTCTAAGGCCACCGGCATGTCCAGAATCAAAGCTGAGGCTGATGGTGTTACTCTACTTAATGCATCAGCCACCACATTGGCCTTGCCGGGATGATATTTTATTTCAAAGTCATAATCTTTGACAAATTCCAACCATCGACGTTGCCTCATGTTTAATTCCTTTTGTGTGAAAATATACTTCAGACTTTTATGATCTGAAAATATTTCACACGTCTGCCCAAACAAGTAATGCCTCCAAATTTTCAATGCAAAAACTACAGCAGCTAACTCTAAGTCATGTGTAGGATAATTCTTCTCGTGCACTTTTAACTGCCTAGATGCATAAGCTATAACTTTTCCGTCTTGCATCAAAACACAGCCAAGTCCAACTTTGGAAGCATCGCAATAAATACTAAACTTACCATTTTCAACGGGAAGGGTTAGTATAGGTGCATTAGTCAATTTCTGCTTTAAGGTTTGGAAACTGAACTCACACTCCTCAGTCCATGCATACTTTATGTTCTTCCTAGTTAAACGAGTGAGGGGTGTTGCAACCTTTGAGAATCCTTCAATAAACTTCCTGTAATACCCTGCTAACCCGAGAAAACTCCTAATTTCAGAAGCATTCTTTGGTTGAGGCCAGTCCTTGACTGCTTGAACCTTTGCTGGATCAACGGATATTCCATCACCCGAGATCACATGGCCTAAAAAGTGGATTCTGTCCAACCAAAATTCACACTTGGAAAACTTGGCAAAAAGCTGATGTCGTTTCAATGTTTCTAGCACTAAGGTTAAATGCCTTGCATGGTCATCCTTATTTCGTGAATAAATCAAGATATCATCAATGAATACAATGACAAACTTATCTAAAAACTCGTGAAACACTCTATTCATAAGATCCATAAAGGCTGCTGGTGCATTTGTCAAACCAAAGGACATAACCAAAAATTCGTAGTGTCCATATCTCGTACGAAAGGCAGTCTTTGGTACATCCTCAGATTTAACCTTCAGTTGGTAGTACCCTGACCTTAAGTCGATCTTAGAGAAGACCCATGCACCTTGTAGTTGGTCAAACAAATCATCGATCCTTGGTAATTGGTACTTATTCTTGATGGTTAACTTATTTAATTCTCGGTAATCAATGCACATGCGCATTGATCCATCCTTTTTCTTAACAAAGAGGACTGGTGCACCCCACGGCCAATAACTCGGTCGTATGAACCCTTTTTCCATCAATTCCTCTAACTGTTTCTTTAACTCCTTGAGTTCTGCTGGTGCTAATCGGTATGGATTCTTAGATACAGGCTCAGCACCAGGATAGACATCTACTACAAATTCAATCTCCCTATCAGGCGATAAACCAGGCAGGTCATCAAGGAAAACTTCAGGAAAATCTTGAGCTACTAGAACATTTTGGAGACTCAATTCTCCTACCAGTTTTGTGTCCAAAACACTGGCCAGATAGCATGGATACTCACTGCATAGGGAAGATCTAGCACTAAAAGCGGCTAAAACCGACATCTTCTTATCTTTCTTCGAGGCTTGGAAAGTGTGTCTTAAACCACCAGGGGGTTGAAAACTAACTATTCCAGTTCTACAATCTATTGTAGCATAGTGCTTAAACAACCAATCCATTCCTAAGATTACATCAAATCCCATGATCTCTAAAATAATGAGATCAGCAGGTAGGTTCTTACCTTCTACTGTCACTACACTATTAAACAACACACGGCTAGAGCGCATGTGCGCACCAGAAGGTAAAGCAACATTAAACATATGCTCAGAAGGTGAAGACTTAACGTCTAATTTATCAGCAAATGCGGACGCTATGAAGGAATGTGTTGCACCTGAATCTATTAAAGTAAAAGCAGGCATAAAATTGACTAGTATGGTACCTGATACAACAGCAGGCTGATCTTCATCACCCGATTCTACCATGGAGAATATCCTTGGCTTAACATTCACCGGGCCATTCCTCAGAGCTGGACAATCCCTACTCATGTGGCCAACTTTATTACAATTATAACAGCGAAGGACTCTGGGCTTTGGGCAATCCTTAAGTAGATGCCTGGTCTCCTCACAGTTGAAACACTTCCCCGCGCCAATTCTACACTCTCCCGGGTGAAATTTTAAACACTTTGGGCATTGAGGGAACTTCCTAGTATCTGGTGTCTTCTTCTCCTTCCCTTGACTGCCCTGACCCTCACCGGGCCTCTTCGTTCCCCTGAGATAGTGTGGCTGGGCGATCTTTTGTGGAGCCGCACTAAACCTAGCACACTTCATCTCCGCCTCTTCCACCTCTAATGCCATGGACACTACTTCACTGTAGGACAATCCTTTTATACCCGAGAACTTGACTCCTCTATAAATCTCAGGTTTCAGCCCATGCACAAATTGGAACACTTTATCCTCATCTCTGCGTGCAAGGTGTCCGGCAAACCTTGATAGGGATTCAAACTGTCTGCTGTATTCAGCTACGGTCCCTGTCTGTTTTAAGTTCATGAATTCCAACTTCTTTATGGTCTGTACAGTACTGTTAAAATACTTCTCATAGAAAATTTCTTTAAATTGCGTCCAAGTCATCGTAAGAACATCATGGGTGGTCTCCATCGTTTCCCACCAAAGTTGAGCATCACCGGCAAAGTGGAAGGTTGCCAAAATGACCTTTTCTCCTTCTCCCACATTTGCACACCTAAACATGCTTTCTATCTTTTTCAACCATTCCTCGGCCACAATTGGATTAGCTGACTTTCCATCAAAAGTGGGTGGTCGCAACCTCCTAAACCTCTCTCCTGCCTGTTCATTGTTGGAACCCGAGTTGGCACTCCCTTGTACCTCTCGGTTCAGTAGCAGTCCCAACTGATCGTACTGCTGGCGCATCACATCAGACTGTTGACGTACCAAGTCTGTCAATTGCCTGATCACACTAGGGTCCCCTGCACTTCCCGGGTTTGGTGTCTCCCTCTGTACTCTAGGTCTCCCTGGTCGTCTAGACATTTTGCTATATTCCTGTACAAAGTTAACTATTCTCGTAAATATCTAATAACTGGAACTAACATAAACACTTACAGTTGTTGGAGTACTTCCACGCAACGATCGGCACTGTTGAGTAATCCTTTGAATGGTTTAACAAAATCTCGGCTCTGATACCATACTGTAACGCCCCGAGTTATCCGAACCCGGTTCGTTACACACGACTAAGAAATTTCAATCCGTAATTTAAAACTTCGTTCAACACTCGACATTTGACATACGTTAAAATTCAAAACTTTTAAAACTTGCAGCGGAAATAATTCTAAACAACAATGGAGTTAAACGAAACTATAAATTATGGTTTGAAATGTTAAGAGACAATCGGCAATTTTGGAATTAAAGTTTAAAACTGGGAAATACAAGGAAAATCGCGGAAGTCAAACGCATCTGCCGATGAATAAAGTCAACACAACTTCATCTGCCGATGAAGTCAACGCAACTTCATCTGCCGATGAAGTCAACGCAACTTCATATGCCGATGAAGTCAACGCAACTGCATCTGCCGATGAAGTCAATATAACTTCATCTGCCGATAGATTTCCATCTTCCGATAGATAAACACGCGACAACTACCGATAACAACAATACAACTCTTTCCGATAGAATTAAATACACACTACATCTGCCGATAGACTATATCTACCGGTAGATAGCAAAACAAACACCCTGAACCAGGAACTTCCCTACTTATCAGAAGAACTTGTAAAATCGACTGAAGACATTCAGACAATCAAATTTTCACGAAAACATTAAACAATCCAGTAAAACACAGCTAAACAGTCAATTGTCGTTTCCAATAAAATCATAAGAGAATCATTTTTTTTTTGTTTTTATCAAACTCAACTGCTGTCACTAAAATTCTCAGAAGATTCCTAAACTAAACTAGATATTCTCAGTCTAGCACATACAACCATTGGTTAAACCGCCCCAACAGATTGCCAAACCGATGCCTGGATGTGCTCCCCCAACCAGCCTAGTCTTCAAATTGTTCTGTAAACACACCTCCAGTAACTTCTTCACCTACATCACAAAACTCATCTATTAGCCTAATGCTAAGCAAGTAGAGCAATGAATGAAATGAATCAAAGAAGCAATAATTTCCCCTAAACATGCAGTCTCTACTTTCTCATCTCAGTTGTATTCAAATTCGTTCTCTGTTGATCCCTCTGTACGATGGGAAAGTGGATCAGTCATTCCCCAAAGCATACATCCTCTGATCTCAATTAAGGGGCGGATTAATTCCCTTAACAGTTAACTGGTCTGATCCCCCTGTAGGATTGGGAAGTGGATCACTTTTCCCAAAACCTCAATCCTTTGTTCTCAGTTAAGGGGCGGATTAATCCCCCTTAACAGTTGTTCTGATCATCCTGCTCACTCTTACCATGCGTTTCATGTAAATTCATTTTTCGTAATCTTTCAAAAATATGATGCATGACAACTGGAAAAAAAAAATATAAACATACAAACATACATAAATCCTACTGTTTTGTGATGTAGGCCCGAAGGCACAAACAAACTCTACTTACCTGGCTCCCTGGAAATTGCTCGGCTAAATACTACTCTAGAAGCTCGCTCACCTAAAATCATAATAGTACATACATCAAACTTTCATTAAACTTCGCAGAATCAATATAGGAGTTTGAGGAAACCAAATTTGAAACCCCACCACTCGGGTATTCTCATTAGTCACTCAGCCCGAACCTACTCTAAATCACAGCATTCCACGAAACTTCTCACATTGTACTTCCTCAGCTATCTAACTACTAAAATCGCAAGAAAACGAGGAGAGCTTACTTAGGTTGAAGGAGAATCGGGCAGGAGAGTCGCCTAGAGATTTCTGCCGTTCGAGCTGAAGACCGAAGGAAAGAAAATGAGTTGTGGTGGCGGCTACTCTAAACCTTTTGCCCTGAATACATTATCCACTTTCAAATTTGTCAATTACCCTTATGCCCTTACTTACTCATTCTTCAACCTAACCTACATTACACTAAAATTTCGTTCATCGATTATACTTAATAGATTTATCTGTTATTTTAAATTCTTAATTAAAGTCGGGTGTTACACAAATTAACCAAACAAACACTTTGGCCAGCCCGAAATTCCCAAAGACAGAATCGGCCCTAAAGTGTTCTTAAACCGTTTTTGTGTAACACTCTTCCAATCTTCCATCTAACCCCTCTAACAACCTAAATCACTCCATTCAACAACTAAACTACCAAAATAGAAAAGAAATCTAACATCTAAACTCAATTTTTCGGAATCCCTAACCTAGGGTTTTCTAAAATTCACCAAACTCAACCAAAATACATAAAACCACTTCTAAACTCCATCTAAATGTACACAAACCAAAACCCAAGAGAAATTACCTTGAAAAGTCTTCAATAGATGAAGAAAGGAGGAAGGGGATCGATGGCTATGGAGGAGAAGGAGAGAAGCTCGATGAAGTGAAGAAAAAAATGGAAACTCATCTTTTTAACCTAACTTTTCTTCCACCTTTTAACTTTCCTCCTCCAAGCTTTTTAAATTTGTAAAACCACCCACACTTTTCTCTCCCAAAATCTCCAACGTGAATGCCATACATCTCTTCACTTTTCATTCATTTTATTTATTAATTTTCATACCATTAATGCATGAAAAATCCTATTGGTTGTTTGACTTTTCAAACCCTTTGGTTTGAATTGTCAAACCACTTTATTTTCTCTTCTCTTACTCCTCAATGTACTCCACTAAACTTGAAAAATGGAACTCTCCTAACACTTCTAACCTAAGGCTACGCATGAAATAGGAAATTCTCGGGTGTTACAAAAACTTTCAAACAAAACAAACATCAAGCAATCCATAACTCAACGGTGAACAACACGTTATAGAACCTGGCTCTGATACCAATTGATAGCAATTATAAAACATTAAATGTTATTCAATATTTTAATCTCATTATAACGTTGTTAATTCAACCATTCAATTTAAACTAGAAATTATATATAATCTGTACTAACCTTGATCCATTGCTTAATTACGTTTTGCTTTCAATTGTTGCGGAATCTCAGTTTTTCTCCTTAAACATTTCTCCTTGATTTTCTCTTCGATGATTCAGAGAATGAGAGAGATAGATTGATTTAGTGTAATTAATTAGACTTTGATTCTCAAGTTAGAATGAAGAAGAAGACAACCATTCAAAAGGCAATCCTTCATACTTACCTTTTCACTTATGTCTCTTCATTCATACACGTTCAATCATACATCTTCAACTATAATGTATATTACTTTAATAAGGTTAAGGAGAGGGAATTAAAACCCAATTGACATTATTTCTTTTATACTCAACAATCATCACATTGAGCACTTTAATATAAAGTCAATGTAACTATAATTTATATGAGCCATATATAGATTATTAAAAAATAATCTAACACATACTACTTACGACAGCTTTAAATCTTGAATTGAAAGAAGATTAAACAACCAATTTAAAAGCCCTAAAAAACAATTATATACAAGAACAAAAATGCAAAGCTTTAGTGAAGAGACTCATACTATTGGGGTATTTTTAATGCTCAGGTGACTTAAATCACACAACTTGCCCATCACTTTGCGCAGCTTTGATTCTAAGTCTGAAAGTGAAATGAACAGGTGAAGGTGAAGAAACAAAGAAAAAGGAGTTTTGGTGGGAAAGGTCGACAGAGGAGGTGGATTTAGAAGGAAGGCAGAGTTCAGTAGATCACCGTAAGAGCATAGGAGAGAGAATGGATAAAAGAAGAAATAGAGAAGTAAGAATTCACATGTTTATTAACGAAGATCAAAGAATCTTAACCACAAAATATTCATTGTTAATGTTTCAAACTTTAATATGTCAATTGATAAAATTAAAAGTTTAAGGCGTCAATTAAAAACTCCTCTCTTACTTTAGAATTTATTTTGATAATTATTCAAAAATAAATTAAATGTGCATGTGACTTAATGGAAATTGAAAAGAGAAAATAATTACTCCAAATTAACTAACGTCATCAATTCGAAAAAGGCACTTAGACACTTAATTGGAGAGGACACCTACCCCTAACTAAAAGTAATAAGTGAGTACAAATAACTCACTTATCGTTTTAGGTCAAAGATATTTTGATTTTTAGGTGAAGCTAGCTAGAGTGTGGCTAAAGGAGAATTCTCGGTGAAAACTCTTGCAAAATTAAAAGGTCAACTCCAAGATCTCAAATGCTAGATCATATTTTTTGAGCGTTTAGAGTGTACAAACAATTTCAAAGCCAAAGTAGATTAGATCAAAAAGATCGAAGGTGTGTGAACTCTAATCTCAAAAAGTTGTTAAAATAGCAGGTTTTCACATGTTTGAGTTGAAAATATAGAAAATTCAGACATATGTTGTATATATAAGGGGTGGGCAGGACCAGACCAGAAACTAAGAAAACGACTGGACCAAACGCTTCGATCTGGTTTCGATCGGTCCTCCAAGGTATTCGGTCCGAGATTGGTCCTCCCACTAAAAATCCCATCGATTCTGGTCCGGTCATCTGGATACCAAAATTTCAAAACCGGACCAAGAACCAAACCTTTAAAGTTCACTAGTTCACTTCACTAACTTTACTTCGGGCTTTTGATTTAGGGCAGACCGGCAAAGAGCTCGTGACGTTCAGCTTCAGTCATTCACTCACTATTAGTCTCAGAAGTCAGAAGAGAAGACTAAGTTCGCCTGCACCGTTCAACTTCGATCACTCTTCAGTGCGCACTCTCGGAGTCAGCCCTCACGCGCTCAGCACTACGTAGCAACTTCAGCTTAGTGTTCACTGCTCAGTGCTCATTCTCAGAACTCAGCAAGAAGCCACGCATGCAAGCACGCAACAATGCTCAATCGTCGCCGCCGTCGCCATCTGAAGCACTGCGACTCTCAATGTCTGCGGCCCGTGTACTCCACCTTCAGCCAACGCTCGACGGTAAGATGCAAGGGGTGCGTTACTGCGTTTATTCATTACTGTTTGACTATTGCCGAAAGACTTCGGCATGTTTATTTATATCTAAGGGTTGATTTTGGTCCTCACTGTCATATGAATTATGATCATTAAATAATTGTTTGTTGATTTGAGTTGTTGATTTGGGTTACTTGAATTTTGATTTTTGATTTGAAATATTAATTTTTATATTGTAGTGTGTTTAGTTTAGGTTGATAAATTTAAGTCGATTAATGTGTTTATCTGTTTATTGTTTTTTTCTCCATGGTAGGATGAATACTCCTAATAATGAAAATTCGTATGTGTAATCGAAAAGAACTAAGTCACTAGCTTGAATTCACTTCAGTAGGGTACCAAACACCGATTCAGCTAAATGTAATTATTGTAAGAAGATTTATGTAGCACACCCAATGAAAAATGGAACTTCTAGTTTAGTAAAGCATATTAAAGTATGCAAAAAGTTTCCACGAAATGTAGACAGTAAGTAAATTTTTCAGACAGTTCTCACATATTATTTTTGTGGAAGAGGAACTCCGATAAGTATCGAGTTTTGAGTACAATTGCGAAAGATATATTGATCATTTCAATTTCTACGGTGGCGTCAGAATCTGCTTTTAGTTGTGGTGGTCATGTTCTTGATGTCTTTCGCAGTTCTCTAATCCCCCAAGGTGTTAAAGCTCTTATATACTCTCAAAGTTGTCTCAAAATATTCAATTCTTTTAAAATTTCTACAAACATTAATGATGATTTCGAAGATAGTACTATCACAACTATAGAAGAAGGTTCGAACATTCTAATTTATTTATTTTACATGTTTATCTCTAGTGTTTAACTAATGCCTTCAACATTTTGCATTTTGCAGATTCCGTTGACCCTACTGATAAAAATTTTATAGACGATGACACATTGATGATTTGATATGGTTGTAATTATTAACTTCATTTTAATGTTTATCTCTAATAGTTGGGAATTGATTGTTTGGAAGTTGGAATGACATTAACAATTTAGTTGGATTTACTATTTAGCTTATATTTTAAAGTAGTTGGATTAATTTTGGATGTTGAATTTTGTTTCTTAGATTTCATTTTAATATTGAATAATTAGATTTAGTTTGTATGTTAGATAGTTGGATTTATTTTGAATGTTGAATTTTATTTCTTAGATTTCATTTTAATGGTGAATAGTTGGATTTAGTTTGTATGTTAGATAGTTGGATTTATTTTAGATAGTTTGTATGTTAAAAATTTATCGTTTAAAAAAAATCAGATTTTTGGTGAGAGGAACCTGTACTAAATCGGGACTGGGATAAAAATCCCGAAGGATTCGGTTCGATTTCGGTTCTAGTTCTGGTTCCGGTTTGAAACCGGACCGACCCAGACCGCTCCCACTCCTATTAAATGTTGGTCTATCATGTAGAGGATGAACTATTCAAAACATCATATTGATTACTTTTAGGTTTAGTAAATTTTGAATTAAGAAACTCAAACAAACTGTTGAATTTTGAAGAATCGTGAATTGCTTGTTGGCGCCATGCAACCTATATCTTTAAAATAATAAAAAATAAAACTAGCACTAGCATTGCTATCTTAAAAGTTAGAGTCACAGCTCCATATGTTCAAGTTGTAGCTCCAAATCCGTGGTGGACTAAAGGAGCAATCTAGGCAACTCATTAACCATCATATTTTTTATTTTAAAGATGATGAGAAAGAGAGTCTAGGTATGTGACAGTCTGTGACAATTTTATACTAAAAATGTTGTGGATGTTATAAATGATATCAAAGTTACCGCTCAATTGAAAGTGTGGCCAACAAAACATCGAGCCGCGAAGGAGGGAGATTGTGACTGTTCGCACATGGTACAAGGTATTGGATTCGGGTAGAGAGAAGGATTAATTTCAACTTAGAAAACAAGAAACAAAGCGAAATAACAAATTCAACAGCTCCGCTGAGATTACATTCGTCGACTTGCCGGCATTCAACCGTCCTGTTAATTTCCGGCCACGATGTAAAGAAACACAGCACCAATTACTTGCCCTAACACCTTACCGATGTCTTCACCACCAATCCAAACTGGCTTCGCCACTTCATCTTTGGAAACCTGTTTTTCTGAGTTTCGACAATCAGACCACCAAATACCTAGAAAATTCTAAGATCCACCCTTTTCGATGCATTTGTCAGAAAATCCACAGGAAGACCAATTGACATTGCCCGCTCTCCTCTGGAACCTAAATACCGAGCGACATTCTGAATATGGAACGAAGGAAGCCATAATCCAAGAATTAAAACCACATTTTCTAACCAAGCATGACCATCTTCAATGGCAGAAACAGAGAATCCGAAAAAAGAAACACAATTGGGTATCACGTTACCGTTAGAAGACTCAACGCGTGGGTAAGAGAAGAAGAGAAGATGTAGTTTCTTGGACATGATAAGAGGGTATGTTTTTCGCTCTGATTAAATGTTACCGTTAGAAGCCGGGTTTGAACTGATTCAGTTCTACAAGGATTAGGAAAGTAGCTACTTACCATAATCTGATCACCAAATGCTTACCTATAAATTAGAGCGCGCTCTGACCGTTTTCTCACTCTCTCGCACTCCGCGCTCTCCCTCCATTCTTCGTCTCCCTCCTTCTACAATGGTATTTGATATAGAGATCAGGTTGCAAGGGTTCTTCCCATCACAATACAACATCCACTCCCCGTCCACAAATGTTCTTCATATCAATTGGACCGGCTGGCGTCGCGTTTTCCGGCGCACCCACACTGGGATTCTGCCGCCCGCCGAAGATGAGCTTCTGGGTCCATCAACTTCTGCGCTGTTCCGCTTTCGTTTCGGGCCAGTCTCAGATTTGCACGGCCAGATATTGCGCTCGCTTGCAACCCTCAACTTCAAACCTTCTGTCTGCAATTTTATCTGCCCCAAAATCACGGCCTACACCATCGGTTTCGCTGCCGCACGTCCCGGTCCGCCCTACCCCTCCATGGTCATCTTCGCCAATCTGAACTTCATCGAAAAACTTTACGTTGATTTCATTCACAGACCCCCGGTATTCAGTCAGGTCCGTCAATTGTCGGCCGCTCGTTTCCTCGACGAAACCTTCGTTCTCGAAACATCAACGGAGGACTCGGGTGGTGCCGAAGACGAAGAGACCGCTGGAGACGACGACTCGGGCGTTTCTGATTCAGCGATAGAGATGCTCAGAAGACGGAAGTTCGAGTGGAGAGGAAGAGCAGAAGAGAACTGCAGCATTTGCCTTGAGACGTTCTCGGATGGGGAAGAAGTAATCCCACTGCGGTGCGACCACATATACCATGAATCATGCATCGTCACCTGGTTGAAGAAAAGCCAGAGTTGTCCCTTATGCCGTCGTGAAATATAATGATTTCCCGCTTTGGTTGTAAAAGGTCTCGTCACATCCTTCCCTTCCAGTTGCCGCCATCTGCAAATCACGTTCCGTGTCTCTGTGAAAGAAGATAATGCTGCTTCTCCTGCTTGAGTTCTGTTTGGTCAGCCTGCTGTGGCTGCATCAGTTAGGCCCACCATAACCTTTTTCAGGGGACAATTGTAGAGATCCAACCTTGTTTGGATTGATAGAAAAGATGAAATTACTTTGAATATACATTGCTTTTTATGCTTCATCGGTTTCCAAGACACATCAATTTATACATCAGTAATGATACCCAAATGGATTTAGAATCATCTCCACTTAAAATATTATGCAACCATTTGATTATTTCATCATAATTTTAATTAAACATCATTACCACAAATCCCAAAAGTCTAATATTATAAGTTCGAGTTAGGAAGATTATTTTGAAACTATATGGATTTTATCGAGAAGAAACCGATTCTCGACCCTTGATTGATGGAGAACGATCCATTGGGTTTGAACGTTGGTAAGAGTTTTCTCATCCTTTCGCATTATTTTTCACACTCGTGGAATGATAATGCATAGCATCACGTTATTTGTTGTTTATTTCTTATTATAGCGTTACAATTAACCGAAATACTAACTTAATTTATCGTTTTAATTTATTAATCATTTCTTGCTATTGAATATTCATTACTATTATTGCTTAAATTATTTTGCTATTAATTTACTAAATTTAGGAGAGACATTATGAATTAAAATATTTTAATGTGTCATAAAAACACTTGTAAAATGAATATATTTACATCATACACATAAAAAAAAAAAAAAAAGGAAAATAAGGTTGGAAATTACCCAAAAAAAAAAAATAATCAACTCCCATTTACTTGTCCAAATTAGATAAACCAATATTCAGTAAATAATCTTCAACATTTGGTAATTAGTTCAAACTAAACAAACACTACCTGAATTGCAACTTCATAGCATTAGTTAAAAAAGGCTCATAATAGTCTACCAGTGACATATACACATCCAACTCTTTCTGCACAACTCAAATTAAACAATATGTTCACTGAAGAAAGAAAATGAAACCAAACCTGGTTTTTAGCAGGCAAACAATAAGTTCAATCCAAATCACCATCCATGGTGACCAAGCCCATATGCATCCATAAAATCTTCTTCATGACCGTGGACTTGATTGCCCAGCTGATCATGATCTCGACCGTGCTGATGATTATTGCCACCCAGTTTAATCTTTTGAACATGCTCAGGGATTGCCTCCTCTGCAACACTCCTAGTGGACGCAGGCAACGAGGACACAAATCGATCAATTACTCTGCCTATCTCATCAACAGCATCCTCCTGAAGTGATTGCAACAAGAACAACAAAGTGAGCAAATATCCTATCCTTACTTTCCATAACATTCAACGACTTTTCAGAATATGAAGAATACCATGACAGACAAAAAAATGGTAGGCTACCCAGAAGAAAGGGGAAAAAAGGAGAAAATTATAGCAGGTCTATTTGTGGTCAACATCGCGAGTCAGAAACGAGGTATTGATTTACATATGTTCCCATCTTCCCCACGGCTATGTGGAAAAGTAAATTTACAGAAGAGTTGCTGGAAAGCAATGCACTCAAAAGCAATAGCTATAACATTGGCCTTCGAACAAGCATCATCAGAACCCATCCCGATTTCCAAGCATTGAGTGCTGTTCTGGAAAACATCTTCAACCCCATGTTTTACAAATTTATTTTGCATTTTTAAGGTGAGTTTAATTGTCGAGGTAACTTTGTCAGTCCCGTTACGTGGGACACATGATATTAATCACTCTTTCCTCTTTGCAAAAATACTGAAGCAGCAACAATAATTTCTTTCTCATTATATTTATTCCCTTAACCTAATTAGTTATATTCCAATTTGTAATCACTTCGATTCAGTTACTGTGACCTCAATTAAGTAAATGCATCCAGAGGGAGTAGGAAAGCAGATAATTTAGGGTGAATCAGACAAACAAGAGGATTAAGCAATATTAGTATTGACTGATCAATATCAAAGTCTATTTCAATTATCTATGTCAAAGCCCTATTTAGAAATCAAATTACATGAATTACAAAATCTCTAAATAAATAAAATAACTACATAAAAAAAAACTAACGAATAAGGATGATGAATATAAGATACAATGTTCCTACAAGATAATGTTCTGTGTTGCTTAAGTATATAATCTTTTCTACTTGCGTACATAGTATTAGACACAATGAACATATCTTTACAAACTACCATATCAGTACAAAGGCCTATAGGTTATATAGAAATACTGTGTAAAGAAAATAATGTTGTTGTGCTTCCCATGGCTTACCTTCCCAAACATATTTTACTTTCTTATCGATAAAGGAAAAACAAAAGTTACATGATGACTTTAGCTAGTGTTTTCAAAGAAATCTGTTATGGTTCCCTGTTGCAGTTTACTCGGTCTTCTTTCCGTTCAGAACTCTTGACCGAAAAGTCATAACATGGTGAATCTCATGCCCCCAACAACGAGATTCAATTACTAATAATTTCACTATCGTATCAGAGATACCATGACACACTTGGTTAAAGGATCTCTCCTAACAAAGAAGAGATGCAGGTTTAAATCTCTCCATGGTGAAATTATTGAAGATTGAAACCTTGTTGCTGAGTTTTAAGACCACCATGTTATGACTTCCCGATCAAAGGTTCTAATCGAAAAGAAGGCCCAATGAAGTGTCACAAAGTCAAATGCGATGGGAAATATTAACAAAATCCATGACATTTTCTCAATTGACAAATGGCATAGTAGGTACACATTAAACTTCCTTCTCATCACTTAAATTTTCCACTCTAATCACAATCCTCCAGGATTAAATTCCTAATTTGATTTTTTTTTTTTGTCATATTCGATAATCCGACCTATAAAGGAGTTTCACCTGAAACTATCCAGGGTTGGATTTCCAATTACACAGAAGAAACAATATCATCATTTCAGTCAGTAAAAACACTGCTAAAAGTAATACAAGAGACAATAAAATCTAACCTGAGGTCTTAGTCCATCAGAGTACGAGATAAAAGATGCCTTCGGAAGAGCATCCGCAAGTCGTTGACCTTCCTCACTCCATTTTTTGGACAAACTATTAGCCCAGAGCACCTGCATTGGCATTCCTTTCAAATAATCTAAACTACCCCATTCAGCAACGTCAAAACTTTGGTTCAACTTCTTTCCCATATTAACTACTGCATTCCTTCCGCCCCTACCCTTCAAAAGTACTCTTTCAGCTTCGACATCCACAACATCAATCCACTTAGGACATAAGTTAATCAGCTTAGCATATGCAAAAGAAGATCCTAAAAAAACCTCTCTAACTATAGGGATTTTAAATACCCATAAAGGTAAAGCTCCTGATGGAGCGGTATCAATGAGAGTTATGCTTCTCACTGACTTTAAGTTCTCTGCAATCCAATTTGAAGCCATTCCTAAAGCTGAATCATGCAAAACTAAATGCACTGGAGACAAACCCATTGCCTCAATTACTTGCCCCAACATCTTACCTATCTCTTCAGGACCCATTCCAACTGGCTTCACAACCTTCCTCTTCGAAAGCTCTTTTAGTATTTCTTCGTAAGGGATTTCCCCAGTTTCAACAATCTGATCAAACGCCCAGAAAATTCCCTTTTCTTGAATGGCACTGTAAACATCCAAAAGCCTCCCTAAAACCCCTTTCGGTCCATCGTCAACTGACAACGTCGTTTTGTCAGAAAATCCATGGCCAGGAAGATCAATCGACAGTACATGGACTCCTTTGGAACCTAAATATTGAGCGAGCTTGCGGAAAGAGAACGAACTAAGCCCTAATCCATGAACGATAACCACATTTTCGGACACATCTGGACCATTTTCAATGGCGAAAATCTCTATGGGAGGTTGATTAGGACTTGTTTGGACCTTTATCATGCGCCCATTGGAGTAGTGTTGGCGAAGGCTGAGAGGCAAGCTTAAGAACCAAGATTTGGGGTCTTGAGATGAGAGCGAAGGGAGAGACGTAAAGAACATTGCAATAAGAGAAATGGAGAGAGTGAAATAGAACCAAAAAGCAAATGGATTAGGAGTCGGAGAAGATGAAGGCGGCATGGAAGTAGAAGCTGTAGTAGTAGCAGTAGTACTACGTGGGTTCACAGTTGAGCTGGATTTTCTGCTTCTTAAGACGGACTGCTCTTGTGCTTCCTGCTCTGGCTCTTCGGTTATGATCGCCATTGATGTAGAAGATGAATTCAACAGTGAAATAGGAAGAAGTAGAGATGGAGAGGTTAGAGGGAGAGAGATCAGTGAAGAGAGGAGAGGGGTGTGATTCTGGTAAAGGTGGGAAGTAGAGCTTGAGTCGCTTAGCTCAGAAGTGCGACATGCTTTTAAGATCACTTTTTCAAGAAAATGAAAACTAGTTGTTGTTTTTTAAGAGAAAATAGCTCTTTTTTTTCAAGAAAATGAAAACTAGTTGTTTGTTTTTTTAAGGGAAAATAGATTTTTAACTATTATAAAAAATTTCAATTTGTTGAACAAGAGATTCAGGAAATGCTTTGTTCTAGAATTTATGTCAAAATGTCTTACACTAGTCACCAACAAATCACACCCTCTCTTAAAATCCCTAGTTTACTCCACCAACACTTAATTTTTACCCTGTGTTCATCACATCATAAAAATATAATCTAAATATTTTCATAATTTTATAATATTTTTACGATATATTGTAATTTTAGTTAATTATTTTATAAAATAATTATAATAAATTATACAATTATTATAAAATAACAAAAAATATCAGATTATCTTCCCATAATGTGGTGAACATGTGGTAAAAATTTCAAATAAATTGAATATCGTATGATATTGTTTAAAATTAATTTATAAAGTGAAGAAGACAATTCAGGTGATATTTACCTCATTTAGAATTGGGGGATTTCGATCGACCTTCAGAGATTTTTTTAGTAAGTTTTTGATAGTTTAATCTTTGTTTTGTTAGGGTTAATACTTTGAGGGTTTTAAAAAAAACATCATACTTTGAGAGTGAAAATGTATTTAACCCTTTATAAAAATGAAAAAAAAAACTAAATATTTGCTACAGGGTACTCCCGCCGGTGAATTTAATTGAGAGATAAAGATTATTGAAGAATGGAGAATTTAGAATTATAATATGATGATAAGGGAGAATACTTCATATATTATTACGTAATGGCTTCGGTTATAAACCACAATTCATGTAGCACTCAACCTCATTTGCTTGATACGTTAAACTCCTTGGAACAAATGGATATGAAGTAGGAGGTTCTTTGCTTAAATCAAATGCGTTTACTAAGTCCTTTTTAAGTACCGTTTATGAAGATTGTTGGTCCTCAATACACGTCGTTCTAATCACTTCAAGTTAAAACCTTGAATGTGAAATGGATAACTTAGGTTCTAACCACAAGTCATGTAGCACTTAACCTCATTTGCTTGATACGTTCAACTCTTTTGGAACAAATCGATTGAAGTGAAGTTTTCTTATGCTTAATCAAATGCATTACTAAGTCTTAATTACTCGTCCATGAAGGTTGTTGGGTCCTCAATACACGTCGTTCTCATCACTTTAAGTTAAAACCTTGAATGTGAAATGGATAACTTTGGTTCTAACCACAAGTCATGTAGCACTTAACCTCATTTGCTTGATACGTTTAACACTTTTGAAACAAATCGATTGAAGTGACGTTTCTTATGCTTAATCAAATGCATTACTAAGTCTTACTTATTCGTCCATGAAGGTTGTTGGGTCTTCAATACACGTCGTTCCCATCACTTCAAGTTAAAACCTTGAATGTGAAATGGATAACTTAGGTTCTAACCACAAGTCATGTAACACTCAACCTCATTTGCTTGATACGTTCAACTCTTTTGGAACAAATCGATGAAGTGAAGTTTCTTATGCTTCATCAAACGCATTTCTAAGTCTTAATTACTCGTCCATGAAGGTTGTTGGGTCCTCAATACACGTCGTTCTCATCACTTCAAGTTAAAACCTTGAATGTGAAATGGATAACTTTTGTTCTAACCACAAAGTCATGTAGCACTAAACCTCATTTGCTTGATACGTTCAACTCTTTTGGAACAAATAGATTGAAGTGAAGTTTCCTTATACTAATCCAACAGCATACTAAGTCTTAATTACTCGTCCATGAAGGTTGTTGGGTCCTCAATACACGTCGTTCTCATCACTTCAAGTTAAAACCTTGAATGTGAAATGGATAACTTTGGTTCTAACCACAAAGTCATGTAGCACTCAACCTCATTTGCTTGATACGTTCAACTCTTTTGGAACAAATCGATTGAAGTGAAGTTTCTTAGCTTCATCAATGCATTACTAAGTCTTAATTACCGTCCATGAAGGTTGTTGGGTCCTCAATACACGTCGTTCTCATCACTTCAAGTTAAAACCTTGAATGTGAAATGGCAACCAACAAAAAAAAACTTTGGTTCTAACCACAAGTCATGTAGCACTTAACCTCATTTGCTTGATACGTTCAACTCTTTTGGAACAAATCGATTGAAGTGAAGTTTCTTATGCTTAATCAAACGCATTACTAAGTCTTAATTACTCGTCCATGAAGGTTGTTGGGTCTTCAATACACGTCGTTCTCATCACTTCAAGTTAAAACCATGAATGTGAAATAGATAACTTTGGTTCTAACCACAAGTCATGTAGCACTCAACCTCATTTGCTTGATACGTTCAACTCTTTTGAAACAAATCGATTGAAGTGAAGTTTCTTATGCTTCATCAAACGCATTACTAAGTCTTAATTACGCGTCCATGAAGATTGTTGGTCCTCAATACACGTCGTTCTCATCACTTCAAGTTAAAACCTTGAATGTGAAATGGATAACTTTGGTTCTAACCACAAGTCATGTAGCACTCAACCTCATTTGCTTGGTACGTTTAACTCTTTTGGAACAAATAGATTGAAGTGAAGTTTCTTATACTTAATCAAACGCATTACTAAGTCTTAATTACTCGTCCATGAAGGTTGTTGGGTCTTCAATACACGTCGTTCTCATCACTACAAGTTAAAACCTTGAATGTGAAATGGATAACATTGGTTCTAACCACAAGTCATGTAGCACTCAACCTCATTTGCTTGATACGTTCAACTCTTTTGGAACAAATCGATTGAAGTGAAGTTTCTTATACTTCATTAAACGCATTACTAAGTCTTAATTACTCGTCCATGAAGGTTGTTGGGGCTTCAATACACGTCGTTCTCATCACTTTATGGTGAGAATCTCAAGACGGATACATTACAAGTGGCTGGACCAATAACGAGAGCAAAGGCAAAACAGATCAAAGAACAAATGAGCAATTTGGTCCGTCAAATCTTACCTCAATAAGGAAATTGCATTCGGAACCAAGAACCAGAGATACCAGAGATTGTTCTCGTAATCCAAGCTATTTTGGGATGATATCGATTGTCGTTTTTAGGGTTTAAAAAGTACTTGTCGTATGTCGAGTCATAAGTTGTCATTATTTTTAATTAAGAGTTACAAGGACAGGATAATAATTTTGTCCTTGAAACCCTAGCATGAAGGGGTGTTTCATGCCTATATATTTATTCTTAGATGAATAAAAAGGGATTCAGGTTTTATCTAATTGTGAGAGAATTTCTCTTAGTTTCTTAAGGAAACTGCGAACTTATCAAGGTTCTCCTTGTGGCGTTCAAAATCTGACTTATCAAACGAACAGGCATATTCGTTTGTGGCGTCCTCCTCATTCCAAGGTTCGGATCTGTATAGATTTCGGGTCAAGGATTTCCTCTTCCAACTTGTAGATTATGGGTTAGCGACGACGCCAATATTTTGATCGTGGGTCACTGTCACATAGTTAACGTGGTTCGCATCATGAAATGGATAACTTTGGTTCTAGCCACAAGTCATGTAGCACTCAACCTCATTTGCTTGATACGTTCAACTCTTTCGGAACAAATCGATTGAAGTGAAGTTTCTTATGCTTCATCAAACGCATTACTAAGTCTTAATTATCCGTCAATTAAGGTTGTTGGGTCCTCAATACACGTCGTTCTCATCACTTGAAGTTAAAACCTTGAATGTGAAATGGATAACTTTGTTTCTAACCACAAGTCATGTAGCACTCAACATCATTTGCTTGAAACGTTCAACTCTTTTGGAACAAATCGGTTGAAGTGAAGTTACTTATGCTTCATCAAACGTTTAACTAAGTCTTAATTATGTGTCCATGAAGGTTGTTCGGTCCTCAATACACGTCGTTCTCATCATTTCAAGTTAAAACCTTGAATGTGAAATGGATAACTTTGGTTCTAACCACAAGTCATGTAGCACTCAACCTCATTTGCTTGATACGTTCAACCCTTTTGGAACAAATCAATTGAAGTGAAGTTTCTTATGCTTAATCAAACGCATTACTAAGTCATAATTACTCGTCCATGAAGGTTGTTGGGTCCTCAATACTCGTCGTTCTCATCACTTCAAGTTAAAACCTTGAATGTGAAATGGATAACTTAGGTTCTAATCACAAGTCATGTCACACTCAATCTCATTTGCTTGATACGTTCAACTCTTTTGGAACATAACGATTGAAGTGAAGTTTCTTATGCTTAATCAAATGCATTACTAAGTTTTAATTACTCATGGACGAGTAATTAAGACTTAGTAATGCGTTTGATGAAGCATAAGAAACTTCACTTCAATCGATTTGTTCCAAAAGAGTTGAACGTATCAAGCAAATGAGGTTGAGTGCTACATGACTTGTGGTTTGAACCTAAGTTATCTATTTCACATTCAAGGTTTTAACTTGAAGTGATGAGAACGACGTGTATTGAGGACCCAACAACCTTCATGGACGAGTAATTTAGACTTAGTAATGCGTTTGATGAAGCATAAGAAACTTTACTTCAATCGATTTGTTCCAAAAGAATTAAACGTATCAAGCAAATGAGGTTGAGTGCTACATGACTTATGGTTGGAACCTAAGTTATCCATTTCACATTCAAGGTTTTAACTTAAAGTGATGAGAACGACGTGTATTGAGGACCCAGCAACCTTCATGGACGAGTAATTAAGAGTTAGTAATGCGTTTGATTAATCATATGAAACTTCACTTCAATCGATTTGTTCCAAAAGAGTTGAATGTATCAAGCAAATGAGGTTGAGTGTTACATGACACGTGGTTAGAACCTAAGTTTTCCATTTCACATTGAAGGTTTTAACTTGAAGTGATGACCACAACGTGTATTGAGGACCCAACAACCTTCATGGATGAGTAATTAAGAATTCATAATGTGTTTGATTAAGCATATGAAACTTCACTTGAATCGATTTGTTCCAAAAGAGTTGAACGTATCAAGCAAATGAGGTTGAGTGCTACATGACTTGTGGTTATAACCTAAGTTATCTATTTCACATTCCAGGTTTCAACTTGAGGTGATGAAAACGATGTGTATTGAGGACCCAACAACCTTCATGGACGAGTAATTAAGACTTAGTAATGCGTTTGATGAAGCATGAGAAACTTCACTTCAATCGATTTGTTCGAAAAGAGTTGAACGTATCAAGCAAATGAGGTTGAGTGTTATATAACTTTTGGTTAGAACCTAAGTTATCCATTTCACATTATAGGTTTTAACTTGAAGTGATGAGAACGACGTGTATTGAGGACCCAACAACCTTCATGGACAAGTAATTAAGACTTTGTAATGCGTTTGATGAAGCATAAGAAACTTCACTTCAATTGATTTGTTCCAAAATAGTTGAACGTATCAAGCAAATTAGGTTGAGTGTTACATGACTTGTGGTTAGAACCTAAATTATCCATTTCACATTCGAGGTTATAACTTTAAGTGTTGGGAACGACATGTATTGAGGACCCAACAACCTTCATGGACGAGTAATTAAGACTTAGTAATTTGTTTGATGAAGCATAAGAAACTTTACTTCAATCGATTTGTTCCAAAAGAGTTGAACGTATCAAGCAAATGAGGTTGAGTGCTACATGATTTGTAGTTTGAACCTAAGTTATCTATTTCACATTCAAAATTTTAACTTGAAATAATCAGATCGACGTGTATTGAGGACCCAACAACCTTCATGGACGAGTAATTAAGACTTAGTAATGTGTTCGATGAAGCATAAGATACTTTACTTCAATCGATTTGTTCCAAAAGAGTTAAACGTATCAAGCAAATGAGGTTGAATGCTACATGACTTGTGGTTAGAACCTAAGTTATCCATTTCACATTCAAGGTTTTAACTTGAAGTGATGAGAACGACGTGTAATGAAGACCCAGATACCTTCATGGACGTGTAATTAAGACTTAGTAATGCGTTTGATTAAGCATAAGAGACTTTACTTCAATCGATTTGTTCGAAAAGAGTTGAACGTATCAAGCAAATGAGGTTAAGTGCTACAGGACTTGTGGTTAGAATCTAAGTTATCTATTTCACATTCCAGGTTTTAACTTGAAGTGATGAGAATGACGTGTATTGAGGATCCAACAACCTTCATGGACTAGTTATTAAGACTTAGTAATGAGTTTGATGAAGCATGAGAAACTTCACTTCAATCGATTTGTTCAAAAAGAGTTAAAAGTATCAAGCAAATCAGGTTGAGTGTTATATAACTTGTGGTTAGAACCTAAGTTATCCATTTGAAATTATAGGTTTTAACTTGAAGTGATGAGAACGACGTGTATTGAGAACCCAACAACCTTCATGGACGAGTAATTAAGACTTTGTAATGCGTTTGATGAAGCATAAGAAACTTCACATCAATTGATTTGTTCCAAAAGAGTTGAACGTATCAAGCAAATTAGGTTGAGTGTTACATGACTTGTGGTTAGAACCTAAATTATCCATTTCACATTCGAGGTTATAACTTGAAGTGATGGGAACGACGTGTATTGAGGACCCAACAACCTTCATGGACGAGTAATTAAGATTTAGTAATGCGTTTGATGAAGCATAAGAAACTTTACTTCAATCGATTTGTTCCAAAAGAGTTGAACGTATCAAGCAAATGAGGTTGAGTGCTACATGATTTGTAGTTTGAACCTAAGTTATCTATTTCACATTCAAAATTTTAACTTGAAGTAATGAGATCGACGTGTATTGAGGACCCAACAACTTTCATGGACGAGTAATTAAGACTTAGTAATGCGTTTGATGAAGCATAAGATACTTTACTTCAATCGATTTGTTCCAAAAGAGTTGAACGTATCAAGCAAATGAGGTTGAGTGCTACATGACTTGTGGTTAGAACCTAAGTTATCCATTTCACATTCAAGGTTTTAACTTGAAGTGATGAGAACGACGTGTATTGAGGACCCAACAACCTTCATGGACGTGTAATTAAGACTTAGTAATGCGTTTGATGAAGCATAAGATACTTTACTTCAATCGATTTGTTCCAAAAGAGTTGAACGTATCAAGCTAATGAGGTTGAGTTCGATATGACTTGTGGTTAGAACCTAAGTTATCTATTTCACATTCAAGGTTTTAACTTGAAGTGACGAGAACGACATGTATTGAGTTCGCAACAACCTTCACGGACGCGTAATTAAGACTTAGTAATGCGTTTGATGAAGCAAGAGAAACTTCACTTCAAACGATTTGTTCGAAAAGAGTTGAATGCATCAAGCAAATGAGGTTGAGTGTTATATGACTTGTGGTTAGAACATAATTTATCCAATTCACACTATAGGTTTCAACTTGAAGTGATGAGAACGACGTGTATTGAGGACCCGACAACCTTCATGGACGAGTAATTAAGACTTTGTAATGCTTTTGATTAAGTATAAGAAACTTCACTTCAATTTATTTGTTCCAAAAGAGTTGAACGTATCAAGCAAATTAGGTTGAGTGTTACATGACTTGTGGTTAGAACCTAAGTTATCCATTTCATATTCGAGGTTTTAACTTGAAGTGATGAGAACGACGTGTATTGAGGACCCAACAACCTTCATGGACGAGTAATTAAGACTTAGTAATGTGTTTGAAGAAGCATAAGAAACTTCACTTCAATCGATTTGTTCCAAAAGAGTTGAACGTATCAAGCAAATGAGGTTGAGTGCTACATGACTTGCGGTTTGAACCTAAGTTATCTATTTCACATTCAAGGTTTTAACTTAAAGTGATGAGAACGAGTGTATTGAGTACCCAAAACCTTCATGGAAGGGGAATTAAGACTTAGTAATGCGTTTGATGAAGCATAAGAAACTTTACTTCAATTGATTTGTTCCAAAATAGTTGAACGTATCAAGCAAATGAGGTTAAGTGCTACATGACTTGTGGTTAGAACCTAAGTTATCAATTCACCATTATTGGTTTTAACTTCAAGTGATGAGAACGACGGTATTGATTACCCAACAACCTTCATGGACGCGTAATTAAGACTTAGTAAAGCATTTGATGAAGCATACGAAACGTCACTTTAATCGATTTGTTCAAAAGTTGAAGTATCAATCAAATGAGGTTGAGTGCTATGACTTGTGGTTAGAACCTAAGTTATCCTTTTCACATTCAGGTTTTAACGTGAAGGGATGAGAATGACGTGTATTGAGGACCCAACAACCTTCATGGACGAGTAATTAAGACTTAGTAATGCGTTTGATGAAGCATAAGAAACTTCACTTCAATCGATTTGTTCCAAAAGAGTTGAACGTATCAAGCAAATGAGGTTGAGTGCTACATGACTTGTGGTTAGAACCTAAGTTATCTATTTCACATTCAAGGTTTTAACTTGAAGTGATGAGAACGACGTGTATTGAGGACCCAACAACCTTCATGGACGAGTAATTTAGACTTAGTAATGCGTTTGATAAAGCATAAGAAACTTCACTTCAATCGATTTGTTCCAAAAGAGTTGAACGTATCAAGCAAATGAGGTTGAGTATTATATAACTTGTGGTTAGAACCTAAGTTATCTATTTCACATTCAAGGTTTTAACTTGAAGTGATGAGAACGACGTGTATTGAGGACCCAACAACCTTCATGGACGAGTAATTAAGACTTAGTAATGCGTTTGATGAAGCATAAGAAACTTCACTTCAATCGACGTTGTTCCAAAGAAGAGTTGAAACGTATTCAAGACAAACTAGGTTGAGTGTTAATCTACTTGGTGGTTAGAACCCTACGTATCCATTTGCACATCTATAGGTTATAACTTGAAGTGATGGGAACGACGGTATTGAGAACCCCAACAACCTTCATGGACGAGTAATTAAGACTTGTAATGCGTTGATGAAGCATAAGAAACTTCACATCAATTGATTTGTTCCAAAAGAGTTGAACGTATCAAGCAATTAGGTCTGAGTTGTACATGACTTGTGGTTAGAACCTAAAGTATCCATTTCACATTCGAAGGTTTATAACTTGAAGTGATGACGAACGACGTGTATTGAGGACCCAACAACCTTCATGGACGAGTAATTAAGCTTAGTAATGCGTTTGATGAAGCATAAGAAACTTTACTTCAATCGATTTGTTCCAAAAGAGTTGAACGTATCAAGCAAATGAGGTTGAGTGCTACATGATTTGTAGTTTGAACCTAAGTTATCTATTTCACATTCAAAATTTTAACTTGAAGTAATGAGATCGACGTGTATTGAGGACCCAACAACTTTCATGGACGAGTAATTAAGACTTAGTAATGCGTTTGATGAAGCATAAGATACTTTACTTCAATCTATTTGTTCCAAAAGAGTTGAACGTATCAAGCAAATGAGGTTGAGTGTTACATGACATGTGGTTAGAACCTAAGTTATCGATTTCACATTCAAGGTTTTAACTTGAAGTGATGACAACAACGTGTATTGAGGACCCAACAACCTTCATGGATGAGTAATTAAGACTTAATAATGTGTTTGATTAAGCATATGAAACTTCACTTGAATCGATTTGTTCCAAAAGAGTTGAACGTATCAAGCAAATGAGGTTGAGTGCTACATGACTTGTGGTTAGAACCTGAGTTATCTATTTCACATTCCAGGTTTTAACTTGAGGTGATGAGAACGACGTGAATTGAGGACCCAACAACCTTCATGGACGAGTAATTAAGACTTAGTAATGCGTTTGATGAAGCATGAGAAACTTCACTTCAATCGATTTGTTCGAAAAGAGTTGAACGTATCAAGCAAATGAGGTTGAGTGTTATATAACTTGTGGTTAGAACCTAAGTTATCCATTTGACATTATAGGTTTTAACTTGAAGTGATGAGAACGACGTGTATTGAGGACCCAACAACCTTCATGGACGAGTAATTAAGACTTTGTAATGCGTTTGATGAAGCATAAGAAACTTCACTTCAATTGATTTGTTCCAAAAGAGTTGAACGTATCAAGCAAATTAGGTTGAGTGTTACATGACTTGTGGTTAGAACCTAAGTTATTTATTTCACATTCCAAGTTTTAACTTGAAGTGATAAGAACGACGTGTATTGAGGACCCAACAACCTTCATGGACGAGTAATTAAGACTTAGTAATGCGTTTGATGAAGCATAAGAAACTTCACTTCAATCGATTTGTTCCAAAAGAGTTGAACGTATCAAGCAAATGAGGTTGAGTGCTACATGACTTGTGGTTTGAACCTAAGTTATCTATTTCACATTCAAGGTTTTAACTTGAAGTGATGAGAACGACATGTATTGAGGACCCAACAACCTTCATGGACGAGTAATTTAGACTTAGTAATGCGTTTGATGAAGCATAAGAAACTTTACTTCAATAGATTTGTTCCAAAAGAATTGAACGTATCAAGCAAATGAGGTTGAGTGCTACATGACTTATGGTTAGAACCTAAGTTATCCATTTCACATTCATAATATCTGGCTGTACGGATTATTATTATTTTAATGTAAATGGCATTTTTGGCAAATATGTCAAATCAATCCATTTTACGAAAAGAAAGGGTTATTAGAATCCTAACGATTTATAGGAATTTTAAGAAATTTTCGGGATTTTTCGGAGTAATAACGCTATATTTCGAGTAATTACGTTTCTCGTAATATAAAAGACGTTTTAGTAAAAATAGTAAACAAGGTCCGATTTGTGAAAGAACAGTTTTAATAAATCTCAAATAATAAGTTGGACTTATTGGTGAAATAAGGAGATTGGGTTAAACCGAATAGCTAGTTAATTAACGAAACAAACGACGAAACTAACATAAAAACAATGCAAGGGCAAAACGATCTTTTGCCAAGTCAAATTTTAATTTAAAAAAAAAAACCTCTCCTCTCTCCATAACACTCTGCGATTTTCATTTCCTCCATTTTCCAGAGGCGATTTCTTCTCTCGGCCGTCGGCGATTCTTCAACATCCGGCGACCGATTCGTGCTCCGATCGTCTCGTTTCCTCCGTGTTTTCTTCTCCTCTTGCAACCCTAGATACGAATCTATGATTTTGGAACGTTAGTTTTCAGTTTCCATGAAGTTTAGCGTTAGGGTTTTCGTTAGGGTTTATGTTAGAAATCTGATTTAGGGTTCGAAATCGATAGGTTTGCCGTAATTAAGGATATAGTGAACATATTGTACGTTATTGGACGAATTTAATTGATTTAGGACGAATGTTAGATTTTGTGAAAATTCAAGATTTAGGAAAAAAAAAACTCGTAATTTGGGATTTAAGGTGCCGAGCGTGTATTGCTCGATGAAATAGCTCAATAAATTGGATTAAAGCTTTAGGAAATTTCTTTAGTTAAGGTTTTGTCAATTTGGACGTTTAGAAGCTTAAACTCGTTTTAACGTCGATCGTTTTGAATTGCCTTAGGTGA
Organism: Begonia masoniana; assembly: GCA_022432975.1. Taxonomy (NCBI): domain Eukaryota; kingdom Viridiplantae; phylum Streptophyta; class Magnoliopsida; order Cucurbitales; family Begoniaceae; genus Begonia; species Begonia masoniana. The sequence goes on from CM039506.1 coordinate 8,081,594, forward strand.
ACGACGCTCGTTGACGAAGCTCGAAGTTCAGCGCGCACGAGGTAAGTTCTCGTGATTTTCTCTGGCCGATTGGCCTACACCGTACGTCGAAGTCGTCTCGAGGAGTTTTGGTGACGTGCCTGTTTAATTGTTTTGGTTGGATAGTTAGGTTGATTTGTTTTATAGTTTATGCATTTATAGTCTTGATGGTACACATGCTGCTTGTTTATGTTTATATTGAACTGTTCACGCATCACGTGTTTTAAAAGAGCATGAAAATGAATTTCCGCACGATGTTTTAAAGAAAATGGCGATGTGGCCTGGAGAGGGGCTATTGATCTATTGTGAAGATCGACTACGGGTCTGTCACAATACCACATTTATTATGTACTCATACAGTTATAGGTTATGCGAGATGGGGCTCAGGCACGGCTGTACGTGTACCCCCCTCCTCTAGCTGGAAAGAGTAGTCCGACCGCTGGATGTGCTCTCTCCGGTTAGGGGGAAGAGATCTCGATGACACCCAGAGTAAAGATAAAGAAAATGTTGCATGATTTACGAACTCATATGCACAACATGCATTTACATTTACGAGAGCTTGCTGAGATTTTTATCTCATAGGTGTCTGTATGGTGTAGGTGACTTCGACATAGGTGAGGACGAGATCCCTCTACCTGAGGAGTGATACAGTTGACGGAGGATGGTCGCGGGAGTGTGTTGGCGCAGTCAAGTCGCATTTTGACCCATGGGACTCATGGTTTGATATTTTGAGGGTTGAGAATTGTCGGGCTGATGGTTGTATAGTTAGAACATTTTAAGATGCTTGATTCTGATTAGTTGATAGGTTGATATGTTTGATGTTTTGAACGTTTTTGATAAACCTGTTTATAAAACGTTTTCGTTAAGCTTTTGTAAGGATTTTTATGAAATTGTTTAGAATCGCTTTAGGTTACGCACGGATATGCTCGAGTTTTAGAGCTATCCACACGGTTCGTTTTGAGGAAAACCGGCTGTGTTTAAAGTGAGTTTGAAGGTGTCGAAGTGTTAAAGAAAATGTTAATTTGTGAAGTGTGTGGTGTGCAGGGGAAACTTGGTGTTTTGCTCTCTGGAATTTTCGGATTCCAGAGAGCATTTGTAAAAAAAAAAAAAATAGAAGAGAAAGAAGAAGGTGGAGTGAGGCGATCGGGCGCGGGTGTGAGGGGCGACTGATCGCCCCTCCCTGCTTTTGATGCAGCGATCGATCGCTGGCACACAAGGGCGACTCATCGCCCCTGCTGTTTGGTGCATCAGCGATCGATCTCCTGCATTTGGAGATCGATCGCCCCTCCCTTTTGGTTGACTGTTTTTACAGTTTTGTCCTCCCTTTAATTTTAATTGTTTTAATTGATTTTAAGTTTTATTTAATTAGTTTTGTGTTTTTTTTTAAATGGTTTTAAAACATAGACATTATCGATTTCAATTCTGATTTCGGTTTAAATTTCGCCTAGAGTTTATTTAAAGTATAGGGATAAAAAAATATGTACGGGAAATTGGGTACAGTATTAGGGTCGTCACAACAGGACTTGATATAACCTTCAAAAATACATCTCACAGGTATAACATTTGTCTGACAGCAACAACCAATCCCCACGAGCTCGATCTGCCAACTACATCAACTCATCAGCTTGAGGTACAAAGTCTTTATCTGGAGGATCCATACCTACAACAGAGAGTTCAACTAGTTTGTAGATTTTGTTTTCTTGATTTGAATAAAGATACTGGGACATATCAGACTGATAAAATATCCATCAAATACTTCTAGTGTTGGAGTCAATCAAAAAGTTGAAACAAATTCGTAAATATATTTTCCATAACAGAAATCAAAAAGATCCAATTCAAGCAAGTTTAAATTCAAAAAATCATATCAGTCTCTTGACATAGTTTATGTGGGTGTAAATAATAAAAAATTGAAAGAATTACCATAAACCATGGATTATCAAGGCCAAGTAAGGCTAGAACTTTGTAAAGCAAAGCAAACAAAAGAGGGTGTAAGTAGCTCCGGATCCCCTTCTTCCACTCCCATGTCAAATGGCCATACCTGCCGTTTTCATGAATCAAAACAAAATAGCCTTTAACAAAATCACCTAAAAGTGTTTCAACTGGTATGAAAGCAAATATAGAGATCCAATAAAGGCAACATTTTGAATTCATGAAGCATTCACCCAAATGTGATGTAGTGGGCGACTTCAAGGGCTTGCCAATGTTCATCCGGATTGAAATAGGCCTGCAGCATCAAAGCATTCGTGATGCGGAAAATCAAGGAGAAAGCAAAAACTCTGTGTGGCGTAGAAAAAACATAAGATTTTGACAATTTGGCTTGCTTCGATCCGGAAAACTTAGGTGGGTACTGGACATTGTCTGATTTCGAAGCTGCAGTTGAATTGCCAAATCTCTTCTTCATAGTCTTAAGCAAATATCGTCAAGAATTTGTGGGAAACGGGTTCCCCTCGCACGCAATTCTCGTCAATCCTTAGACAGTAACCAGAAGAGAAAATCCACACTCATGAATTCCCAGAGGCTATTATGGTTTTCTATAACCCGTAACAAATATCAAAACAACAACAAATACCCAGCTTAAATCCTTTCTATTATTAATCCACAGAAAAATACAAGAGAAGGATTACATCTACGAGAAAAATAGAAAAATAAAGGAAAGAGAACAGAGACGTAGAGTTGAGGGAAGGAAAGAAGAAAATAGAGAGGGGAATGCAGAAAAGGGTTACAGAGGAAAGGGAATAAGAGAGACGAGAAAAGTGGCACAGAAGAAGAAGAAGAAGAAGAAGAAGAAGAAGAAGAGGAAGGAGATTACAAGAAAGGGTTACCCGGTAGAAGAAAGAAGTCTCCGTCTCCAGCGACGAAGAAGAAAGAGAAACTAAATGTCTTCACGCCAAAACTTTCCTTCTTGCGGCAGTATGTTATGATATTGATCGGAAAATAGGGGAGAAGAAGGAAGTTGGAATTGATATTGAGAATAAAAATGAAAATTACAGAAGAAGAAGAGAAGCAAATTAACAAAGAACGGAGAGATAACAAACCTGTTCACTCCAATGACGTTTTCTCCCTTCACCTCCTCTCCTAAGATAGCCCCTCTTAGAGCCCATAATAGCATCGACCAGCCCACTCCCAACTAAATAGCCATCACTGTTCAAAACAAATACCGAAACAAGAGCCCATGGCACACCACTCCTAGATATCACCCTTGTCCTCGAGGTTCTTGAAAAAAAGTAGGATGCTCTTCATTCTTCAAAAATAAAAGAATGCAGCAAAATCATCCGTCTTTCTATGTCTTCTGTGCAAGTTCTTAAAGCACCAAAAAATTTTAATTGCTTCATGCTCTGTCATTCCCCATGGACTTCACAGAACGCAACAACATTTCCACCTGGAAACACAACCTCTCATCATCAACACAAGCTATCAAAGCGGGTGGTCCTTGCTTACGAAGGAAACTACACCAGTACTTGGTTCTTTTTCATCAACATCAAGAACAACAAATGCAAGTCCAAAATCATAAAAAACAGGACCAAAAAAACCTTTTATTTCTGTTTTTACGACACCAAATGAAGGCATTTCCTTCGCAGAGCCTGGCTTGTGGCTTGCTTAGGCTTTAGCTTCTCAACAGCGTGTTGGGCAACAAGCTTTTGCTTCTCCGCGATCCTTTTGAGTCAGATACAGTCGTCACATGTCATACTTATGACTATTACGTATTTTAGCTGGTTATCCTTCATAGAGGTCCCCTCGGGGTGCTACACTCCAGCACTTATTCCCGACAAGACAGCTCTAATCAAGACTATGTATTTTTGCCGGTCATCTTTCATAGAGGTCCCCTTGGGGTACTACACTCCAGCACTTATTCCCGATAAGGCACTCTAATCAAGATTAATTTTGTAATTCCATTTATCTGATTACATTTCACGCTCGCAAATCAAACCATGCAAGAAAACTCGTATTTTGCTTAATTGAAAACCATGATGCATGTTAAAGAATATGCAACACCACACAACGCGAAACAAACAACCAGTAACCCTACCGTTCCATGGTGTAGGCCCGAAGGCGAAACGATTTCAAACAACTACTTACTTGACTGCTCGGAATATGATTGCTCACTTCATCCAATCAAATTACTCTCTCGACAACATAACAAATAGGGAAAATAACTTAGCAAGTATTCTAGAAACTTCTAAGAAATTCTTAAACCCAAAACTAACTAAAATTGAATCAACTATACAATTCAATACCTAAACCCGATTTTTCTAACTATTTTTAGCGTCCAACTTCAAACGGTCATAACTTACTCATTTTTCAACGGATTTCGACGTGCCACCCCAATCCGTAAACCTCTGCACGTCTACTATCCATTGAAACACTCAAATTAACCGACCAAATAACTTGGCCAAACAGAAATGCCAAAAACAGAATCGGTGCTCTTACTCAAAAATTCAATTTTTGTATAATTTTTACCAAAACTCAAATCTATCTCTAAAATAACCTAAACTAATCAATCTAACCTTTAACCCATGAAATTTGGGAAGGAAATCCACTAACTAACCACAAAATTCGGACCATTCTTCTTAGGGTTCCCAAACCCTAAGTAAAACTCAATAAACCACCACCAAAACTACAAAAATCAACATTTAATTGCATTTCCTACAAAACCCACTTAAAATCTTACCTTTAACCTTGAGAAATCTTGAAGAAAAGATGATGGAGAACCCTAGAAGAATGCTGAAAATTTCGTGGGTAGAAAGGAGGAAGAAGATGAGTTTTTTTTTTTTCCTTTAACATTAAACCCTTCCATTTTATAAAATCACATCACTTTTTACTTTTAATTTCTTTCCCACCAAATTTTCAATTTATAAAAAATCTCCACCCTCATTTGTTAAGTAGTTCAACGTGAATACATCTCCTCCAAATCTCCTTCTATTTTTTCTTACATTAATTAAATCATAATAATCACTAATCATTTACACTTTAGTGTTTCCTTTCAAAATTTCTCTTCCAACTTTACTTTCCATACTAAAAGCTTAGGAAAACTCTAGGAATAATATTAAACTCTCACCACATATTCCAACTAGGCTACGTTCATAAATAAAATTTTCCGGATGTTACAATCCACCCTCCTTATAAAAATTTTGTCCTCAAAATTTACGTACCTGAAAAGTTCAGGATAACGTTCCATCATATCCTGTTGGTGCCCCACGTTGCCTCTTCAACATTGTGGTTACACCATAACACCTTCACTAGTGGAATATTCTTATTGTGCAACTTCTTCATTGCATAATCCAAAATATCAACTGGTTTCTCCTCGTAGGATAGCGTAGGCTGCACTTCAATATCCTGCTGCACTACAACATGTGATGGATCTCTTCAACACTTTCGCAACAACAAATACCCAGCTTAAATCCTTTCTATTATTAATCCACAGAAAAATACAAGAGAAGGATTACATCTACGAGAAAAATAGAAAAATAAAGGAAAGAGAACAGAGACGTAGAGTTGAGGGAAGGAAAGAAGAAAATAGAGAGGGGAATGCAGAAAAGGGTTACAGAGGAGAGGGAATAAGAGAGACGAGAAAAGTGGCACAGAAGAAGAAGAAGAAGAAGAAGAAGAGGAAGGAGATTACAAGAAAGGGTTACCGGTAGAAGAAAGAAGTCTCCGTCTCCAGCGAAGAAGAAAGAGAAACTAAATGTCTTCACGCCAAAACTTTCCTTCTTGCGGCATTATGTTATGATATTGATCGGAAAATAGGGGAGAAGGAAGTTGGAATTGATATTGAGAATAAAAATGAAAATTACAGAAGAAGAAGAGAAGAAAATTAACGAAGAACGGAGAGATAACAAACCTGTTCACTCCAATGACGTTTTCTCCCTTCACCTCCTCTCCTAAGATAGCCCCTCTTAGAGCCCATAGTATCGACCAACCCACTCCCAACTAAATAGCCATCACTGTTCAAAATAAATACCGAAACAAGAGCCCATGGCACACCACTCCTAGATATCACCCTTGTCCTCGAGGTTCTTGAAAAAAAGTAAGATGCTCTTCATTCTTCAAAAATAAAAGAATGCAGCAAAATCATCCGTCTTTCTATGTCTTCTGTGCAAGTTCTTAAAGCACCAAGAAATTTTAATTGCTTCATGCTCTGTCATTCCCCATGGACTTCACAGAACGCAACAATATTTCCACCTAGAAACACAACCTCTCATCATCAACACAAGCTATCAAAGCGGGTGGTCCTTGCTTACGAAGGAAACTACACCAGTACTTGGTTCTTTTTCATCAACATCAAGAACAACAAATGCAAGTCCAAAATCATAAAAAACAGGACCAAAAAAACCTTTTATTTCTGTTTTTACGACACCAAATGAAGGCATTTCCTTCGTAGAGCCTGGCTTGTGGCTTGCTTAGGCTTTAGCTTCTCAACAGCGTGTTGGGCAACAAGCTTTTGCTTCTCCGCGATCCTTTTGAGTCGGATACAGTCGTCACATGTCACGCCCCAAAGGGGACTCGCGACATAACGGGAAGCGACCCGGCTCTAAAAGGCTAGATCGTCTTACCCATAACACCAAATTTCACCAATCGCAGCAGAATGTTTACAAATTACTATGAAGTCAGCCCGAAATACAGTGGATTAAACAGATCCGACAAATGACACCAGATAATGTGATGATATATGTCCAAAAAATATAATACATGTGAATTAAATACAATAAAGCTTACACATCTTCAGTAGTGTCTAACATTAAAAATTCAAGATAAGTCCTCAAGAAGAAAATTATTAAAATAGAAAATTCCTACAAAGTGATTGTTCTCATGCCAATAATTAGAATTCTTCTTAATTTGACCCTGAAAAAAATAGTAGTCGTTTGGGGTGAGTAGACTAAACTCAATAGGGGTAGAGTTTATTTCCAGCAGTCATAAAATATTATGCATAAATTTAATAAAAATGTAGTTATGTAATTTCAATAGATGTTCGGTGAAAATGGAGCATCTCATGAACTCCGAGCACACTAGGCCATGGGCCAAAACATCAACATTAGGCGGTCGCACGCCATAATTACCCTGATCAGGTTTAGGATTTCGCGTCCAAGGACACGGCTCTTCAGCTGTCCGATTACTTCTAGTTAAAACCACACAATTTTTATCAATGATAAAATATGCAGTTGATAAATGTGTGAATGAAATAATAGCACAAAAATAAATAAACAATTTATGCTAAATAAATGAATTAAAAATAATACTTAACCGAAAATAAAATAAACCCCTACCTTGATTGCACTTACAACAAGTCAAAATCCAAAAATTTTCAATAGCTCAATAATCCGAGATTCATGGGTCCAAAGTGTTAATTCAGTAAGTTGGTTTCTAAGAAAAAATAAAAACCAAATTTTGGGTTACAAAATTTATCCACCAAGCTCATTTTACCACTCGAGTAATCCATACATGAATGGTTAGGAATATATATATATATATAATTTTCTCCAACAGAACAAAACAATTAAATAGTACCTCTGGAATGAATATGGGTACGATACTTGTGGCTTTCTACTTCATTTCTAAAAAGAAATAGATAGGAAATGTAACACTCGAGTATTTTCTATTGCATGCATAGCCTATGTTGTATTAGGATAGGTTAATTATGAAAGTGTAAGGTGTGCATTGAAGTGTATTAGAATTGGAAGGTTTGACAAGTCAAAATACCTTGTGATTGGTGGAGGAGGGTTGTTTGAAAAGTCAAACTAGTAATAAACCAATAGAAATTTACCATTTGTTGTAATGTAGGAGGTTGTAAGGTAGGAGGTTCACGTGAAGGTTAAAAAGAAGGAGAAAAGTGAGGGGTGAATTAATAATTTGAAATAGTTTAGTGGAGGAAAAGAAAAGTGAAAACAATATTTAGGTTAAAAAGAGAGATTTGTCATTATTCTTCTTCTCCATCGATTTCTCTTCTTCTCCTCCATAGCTGCACCCTTTCTTCCTTCAAGCTTCAATTTCTCAAGGTTTAAAGGTAAGCAATTAAGTGGGTTTTAGTTTGTTGTTTGTTAGGGGTTGTTTCTAAGAGTTTTTAGTGAGTTCTAGGTGAAATTGCTTAAGGTTTGGAAAACCCTAAGGGTGACCTCCGAAAATTAGGTTTAAATGTTAGATCTCTTCCCTATTTTGAGGATTTGGTTGTTGAATGACTTAGTTTAGGTTGTTGGAGTGGTTGGATTGAGGATTGGAAGTGAAAGTGTGAAAATCGGTTTTTACCCTAAAGTGCAACGATTCTGTTGGCTGGATTTTGAGTTGGTTAATGTGTTTGGTTGGTTGATTTGAGTGATTCAATGGATAGTAGACGTGAAGAGGTTTCCGAGTTGGGGTGGCACGTCAAAATCCGTTGAAAAACGAGTGAGTTACGACCGTTTGAAGTTAGACGGTCAAATTTGGGTTTAAGTGTTTAAGTGTGAGGTTGTGTGAGTATGGGTTAGTTTTGTTTAAGTTAGTTGATTTCTTAGAACCCTTTTAGTTTATATTAAGTAAACTTTCCTTATTTGTTAGGTAATTGAGCGAGTAACTCGGTCAGACGAAGTGGACGAAGTGAACGGATCGAGCAATAAGGTAAGTAGAGGAATTCTTTTGATGCCTTAGGCCTACACCATGGAACGGTAGGGTTAACAGTTGTTTATCTCTTTCGTGTTGTGTGGTGTTATTTGTTCGTGTGATGTTGTGTTGCTTTGATTCATGTTGAGTTTTATATGCATTGTTGGTTCGTGTTGAGTTTTACATGCATTGTGAGTGTGAAACGGTAAACAGATAAATTGAACGCAAACTTTTCTTGATTAGAGCGCCCTGAGGGGATCTCTATGAGAGATGACCGGCTGACCGGGCTGACCGGCTAAAATACGTGACCGGCTAAAATACGTGATGGTGGTGTTTGAAAGGCCGGTCTGTAACGACTATCGGTGCGTGACGCTTATGGCCTCTTGTACCGTAAGGATGTGAGCTTCCCTACCCACGGCTTATGAATGTTTAAAATAACGAACGGCAAATAATAACACTATGTTTAGAAACAACATGCCATTAGGATTGTTTGGGTCGAAGTGTTTTCTTTCTGTAGTATTTGTTATTCCCTACTTGCTAAGCATTAGGCTTCGTTGTGTTTCTTGGTGTAGTGGACGAGGATTTATACAGGTGAGGTTGATGCGACAGCTCAGGATTAGGGGCCGCATCCGGAGGAGTACGGATTCCGTCGGTGCGGGTCTTGTCGGGGCTTCTTGACCACTTTTTTTCCTGCTCTGTGTGTGGGAGTGAAAGTTTGATAAATGGTTGTTAAACTTTTGTATGTGTTGGTTTGGATGTTGGAGTAAGATAGACCCAAGTGTGAACGGGATTATATAACTGTTTTTTCGTACCGTTTGTAACGTTTTCGATGTACATGCATTTTAATTTTGTTGTCCGTTTGGTTGAAACTATGTTCGTAATGGTTGTTAGTGTTTGGGGATTGAAATGGTATATTTTGGGTTAAATTTTCAGGTTTCGGGTAGTTAAAGTTTTAGCGTAACGCCGCCCGTTTTGGTTTAAAATGAACTACGTCGTGATTGTGTTCGCTATTTTCTTGTATTTTATTCGTCTTCTTTCCCATGATGTCTCTTCTTCTTCCTCCATAGCTGCACCCTTTTCTTCCTTCAAGCTTCAATTCTCAAGGTTTAAAGGTAAGCAATTAAGTTGGGTTTTAGTTGTGTTTTGTTAGGGGGTGTTTTCTAAGAGTTTTTAGTGAGTCTGGGAAAATTGCTGCAGGTTTGGAAAACCCTCAAAAAAAAAAAAAACAAAAAAAAAAAAAAAAAAAAAAAAAAAAAAAAAAAAAACAAAAAAAAAAAAAAAAAAAAAAAAAAAAAAAAAACAAAAAAAAAAAAAAAAAAAAAAAAAAAAAAAAAACAAAAAAAAAAAAACAAAAAAAAAAAAAAAAAACAAAAAAAAAAAAAAAATTAAAAAAAAAAAAAAAAAAAAAAAAACAAAAAAAAAAAAAAAAAAAAAAAAAAAAAAAAAAAAAAAAAAACAAAAAAAAAAAAAAAAAAAAAAAAAAAAAAAAAAATAAAAATGGGTGGACCTCACGAAAATTAGGTTTAAATGTTAGATATCTTCCATATTTTGAGGACTTTGGTTGTTGAAGGACTTAGTTTAGGTGTGGAGTGGTGGATTGAGGATTGGAAGTGAAAGTGTGAAAATCGGTTTTTACCCTAAAGGCAACGATCTGTTGGCTGGATTTGCGTGGGGTTAATGTGTTGGTTGGTTTGATTTGCGGATCATGGATAGTAGACGTGAAGAGGTTTAGAGTTGGGGGTGGCAAGTCAAAATCCGTGAAAACCGAGTGAGTTCGACGTTTGAAGTTAGCGGTCAAATTTGGGTTTAAGTGTTTAAGTGGGAGGTTGTGTGAGTATGGGTTAGTTTTGTTTTAAGTTAGTTGATTTCTTAGAACCCTTTTAGTTTATATTAAGTAAACTTTCCTTATTTGTTAGGTAATTGAGCGAGTAACTCGGTCAGACGAAGTGGACGAAGTGAACGGATCGAGCAATAAGGTAAGTAGAGGAATTCTTTTGATGCCTTAGGCCTACACCATGGAACGGTAGGGTTAACAGTTGTTTATCTCTTTCGTGTTGTGTGGTGTTATTTGTTTCGTGTGATGTTGTGTTGCTTTGATTCATGTTGAGTTTTATATGCATTGTTGGTTCGTGTTGAGTTTTACATGCATTGTGAGTGTGAACGGTAAACAGAATAAATGTGAACGGCAAACTTTTCTGATTAGAGCGCCCTGAGGGGATCTCTATGAGAGATGACCGGCTGACCGGCTGACCGGCTAAAATACGTGACCGGCTAAAATACGTGATGGTGGTGTTGGAAAGGCCGTTCTGTACGACTATAGGGCGTGAGCTTATGGCCGTCTTGTACCGTATAGGATGTGAGCTTACCTGACCCACACGGCTTATGAAATGTTTAAAATAACGAACGGCAAATAAGAACAACTGAGGGTTAGAAACAACATGCATTAGGATTGTTTGTCGAGTGTTTCTTTCTGTAGTATTTGTTATTCCCTACTTGCTAAGCATTAGGCTTACGTTGTGTTCTATGGTGTAGGTGACGAGATTTATACAGGTGAGGTTGATGAGACAGCTCAGGATTAGGCCGCAGCCGGAGGAGTACGTAGTCCGTCGGTGCGGGTCATTGTCGGGGCGTCTGGACCACTTTTCCTCGGGTAGTGTGGGAGGTGAATATTTTGATAAATGGTTGTTAAACGTTTGTAATGTTTTGTTTTGGATGTTGGGAGTAAGATAGAACCAAGGGTGAACGGGATTATTATAACTGTTTTCGTACCGGTTGTACGGTTTCGATGTAAATGATTTTATTTTGTGTGTCGTTTTGGTTGAAACTATTTTCGTAATGGTTGTTAGTGTTTGGGGATTGAAATGGTATATTTTGGGTTAAATTTTCAGGTTTCGGGTATTTAAAGTTTTAGGCGTTACGCCGCCCGTTTTGGTTTTAAAATAACTAACGTCGGGTTGTGTTCGCTATTTTTGTATTTATTCGTTTTAAGTCGGTTTTTCGAGATTTTTACGGGACTCGAAGATTTAGGTGTCGGAAAGGTATGTTTAAATTTTCAGAATTTTTGGAGGTGTCGGGAGTGGAGAAAAGTGTAGAAATGTGAAGGGAAGTCGAAAGAGTCGGAAAAAGGGGTATTGTGGTCTTTTTGGGGCCGAAAACCAGAGGAGGTGGCGAGTCATCGCCACCCCAACGCCACCAAATCGCCTCGGGGGCGTTTTTGGGCGAGCAGGGTAGAGAGGGTGGCGAGTAATCGCCACCCGGAGGCGAGTAATCGCCACCCGGAGGCGAGTAATCGCCACAAGACGCGGGAGGCACGCGGGAAGAAAAGAAGGGGGCGCGCTGAAGTGCCCCAGCGCGCGCGCACGCGCCAGCGCGCACGGCGCGCGCGGCCTGGGCGCGCCTGATGCCCAGCGCGCGCCCAGCGCCCCTTCCTCACCCATTTTTGATTTTTTTCGTTTTTCGCCCGATTTCCAACATGTTTTGACCCGACATTTTTCCAACGTATTTTAACGTATTTTAGACACGTGTTCCAAGAAAATTTGAGGGTTCGAAAAACCCGAACATCGAGCCGGGAATTTTACAAAACCGAGCCGAATATTTTACGAAAATTATTTTAAACGTCGATTTGGTTCTACTTCTTTGGAGATGTGAGAATATGTAAATAGATTTAAAAGAAACCAAAGGCTTTTGCTAAAAAGTCTACCGTGATCATGGAGGAAAAAAGACTCACCTAAGATCAATTTTTCTCTCTCGGTTTCTCTCTCTCCTTCCCTCTTTCTCCTCCTCATGAGTGGCGGCCTCAGCAGACAAACATGGTTTGTACGAGAAATTCTTAACAAAAAATGAGAGTTTTATGGAAGGAGAGAGAAGATTGTACAGGTGGCATGTGAGAAGAAAGAAAATTACATTTTTCTCCTCCAAAACAAATGCTGGGTTTCACATTCTCCCCCACTTAATGAAATTTCGTCCTCAAAATTTGGATCAACTATTGAATCATCATTAAACAGTTGAAGATACTTTATTTTCATCTCCGATTAAGTTCTCAAGTGGCTTCTCTTTATGTATGCTATTGAATTTGAACTAATAAATTCTTTTGATGCCTAAAATTTTGATCTCACTACTCCAAAATCATTTAGCATGCTATACATACTAATAATCCTCTTAAATAAGAATCTCTATCTAGGTTATGACACGTACCAGATTTGAATTATATATCCTCAATATTAATACATGAGCATATTAAACATATTGAGCTGCATGAGCAATTCCACCCTGTTTGCTATTTAACAAATCCATTCAAAATTTCCAATATTATAATGCACTCATAACCAACTTATCTTCACACCAAAACAACATCCTGACTTTCAGAAGCACAAAACCATGGGTTTCAAACAACACATCTCACCTTTAAAAGTTTGCATAGTTCTTTTAGCATCTCGAAACTATCCTCCTTCTATCTCTATAGCAACACAAACTTTGTATCCTGTAAATGAGTCAAAAATTATAATAAAGACTCAAATCACAAGTTCTCAATATATCTTCAAGAGTGAAGTGTCCTTCGATCAATTGATCTTAAGGTGATGTATTAAACTCAATTTAATTTCATTGCTCAAAACCCTCGGCATGGTTTTCCAAAACTTAGACAAAAACTTTGAGTTTCAATAAAATATAACACTAAGTGAAATACGAATAAAGATGGCATTTTCCACATAAAGTTTACTCAAATTGAGCAAAAAGCAAATCTTCCTTGCCTAGATAAAATGTGTAAGTTTGAAAATCAACCCATCAAAATTTTAACTGTAACACCGCCGAACCCGCCCCGACTCGGTGCGTTACTTTGCTAACCCATACCGCGTTTAAAACGAATTTTAAAATAATTTTCAATAAAATTTTGACTCGGTTTTTGGGTTTTTCGAACCCTCGAAAACAGTTAGAAAACGTGCCTAAAATACGTTTAAAATATGTCAAAAAATGTCGGGTTAAAACAATTTAGAAAACTGAAAATTTAAAAAAAAAAAACCGGGCTGAACCGGTTTGGGCGGCGCGCGAGTTGCAGCGCTCGCTGCGCACCGCGCGCTGCGTTAGGCGCGCAGGTGCTGATCAATCGGCGCTTGGCGCCGATCGATCGGCACCCTTTCGGGTGAGCGATCGGTCTACTGGAGCCTCTACCGATCGATCGGCGCTCCTGGACGCTGCGCGCTCCCAGCGGTGCACTGTGCACCATTTTCGACCACTTCCACTTTTCTTCCACTTTTTCCCAAGCCAAACACTTCCAATTCACCCAAAATTTTACCATACCTCCCCGACATCCCCGACTCTGTATCCCATAAAAATTTCAGAAAACCGACTTAAAACAGTTAGCGAAAACGTAGAGACAACAGAACCCGACGTTGTTTGTTAAAAAAAAAAACGGGCAGAATAACGACTGAAATTCTATAAACCAAAACCTGAAATCAAATAGTTTTAAAATCACCATTATTTACATACCAACTATCTAACAAAACAACCAATACTCACAACAATCCAAAATAGTTAAAAGAAAACTATCCACAAGGCAAAATACAAAATCCCCACCAAACTACTCAAGGAACGTGGCCGAGACGCCCTGACAAGTGCCCGCACCGGCATACTCCATGCACCATCGACTGCTGCCTAGTCTTTGGCTCCCTCATCTAGCTCACCTGAATAAAGATCGTCACCTATACCACAGAACACAAAACATAAGCCTAATACTTAGCAAGTAGGGAATAACAATGCAACAAAACACAATGCAACCAATCCTATCACATGCAGTTTCTAACACTCAGTTGTGCTCATTTACCGTTTGTTACTGTAATCATTTCATAAGCCGTGTGGGTCGAGTAGGCACACATCCTATAACCGTCTAGGACGGCCACACTCAGAACCACCAGAACAAGACCAGATAACAATCATCCCATAACCGTCTAGGATGGCTATACAAAATCTCCCTCGTCGATCGTAGAATCCTATAACCGTCTAGGAATTCATACTCACGACCATTACGTATTTTAGCCAATGTTCATCCGGATTGAAATAGGTCTGCAGCATCAAAGCATTCGTGATGCGGAAAATCAAGGAGAAAGCAAAAAAACTATGTGGCGTAGAAAAAACATAAGATTTTGACAATTTGGCTTGCTTCGATCTGGAAAACTTAGGTGGGTACTGGACATTGTCTGATTTCTAAGCTGCAGTTGAATTGCCCAATCTCTTCTTCATAGTCTTAAGCAAATATTGTCAAGAATTTGTGGGAAACGGGTTCCCCTCGCACGCAATTCTTGTCAATCCTTAGACAGTAACCAGAAGAGAAAATCCACACATGAATTCCCAGAGGCTATTATGGTTTTCTATAACCCGTAACAAATATCAACACAACACAAATATCCAGCATAAATCCTTTCTATTATTAATCCACAGCAAAATACAAGAGAAGGATTACATCTACGAGAAAAATAGAAAAATAAAGGAAAGAGAACAAAGACGTAGAGTTGAGGGAAGGAAAGAAGAAAATGGAGAGGGGAATGCAGAAAAGGGTTACAGAGGAGAGGGAATAAGAGAGACGAGAACAGTGGCAGAGGAGAAGAAGAAGAAGAAGAAGAAGAGGAAGGAGATTACAAGAAAGGGTTACTCAGAAGAAAAAGAAGTCTCCGTCTCCAGCGACGAAGAAGAAAGAGAGACTAAATTTCTTCACGCCAAAAATTTCCTTCTTGCGGCAGTATGTTATGATATGTTGTGAGAATGCTAATAAGGGTGGAAGATACTCGAATATAGTCTCACAAAGATGTTTACAGAAAGAAAGATGAAAGAGAAAACTACAGAAGGAAAAACGAGAAGGAAAAACTAATAAGAAAACAGACAATCAACCACAACTCTCACTCCATAAACAAGATACATTTCCATTAAAAATCATTTCATACATTGAAACAATTTTCATGGTATCATCATTCTACATCATCATTACATATCACAGAGTATTCTATCTGAAGTGAATAAAATATAAAATACATATAAGTCATTACTTGTGACTATCCAAACCAAAATACCATTAACTGTTATGATCTGTCACCTATGCCTCATTGGATACTTTACCTTGTTTTGTTTTGTTTTTTTCCGTCTCGGTGAATGTTCTACGCTATTTGAAAAATAGAGATATTCCACCTAATTTGTCATTGGTCTAGCAAATAAATCTAGCAACTAGAATAGCTAGTCAAAACTCTATCCACACTATTCAGGCTCATACACCATCCTCCACCTATCATTGATTATTTTGAAATCAACTTAAATCAATTATGTTTTGATTTGAAAACCATGTCATTTATATAAAAATACATGCAAGTTCGTAATTCAAACCATTAAAAATTCATCAACCATGGTTTAAAACTCATTTTAATGATTAAATCAATATAATGTAATTTCAAGAAAATCTGGTCACACTATCAAGGCCCATACATCATCCTCCACCTATCATTGATTATTTTGAAATCAACTTAAATCAATTGTGTTTTGATTCGAAATTCATGTCATTTATATAAAAATGCATGCAGATTCGTAATTCAAACCATTTAAAATCCAACAACCACGGTTTAAAACTCATTTCAATGATTAAATCAATATAATGCAATTTCAAGAAAATTTGGCTACACTATCTAGGCTCATACACCATCCTCCACCTATCATTAATTATTTTAAAATCAACTTAAATCAATTATGTTTTGATTTGAAATTTATGTCATTTATATGAAAATGCATACAGGTTCGTAATTCGAACCATTTAAAATCCATCAACCACAGTTTAAAACTCATTTCAATGATTAAATCAATATAATGCAATTTCAAGAAAATCTGGCCACACTATCCAGGTCCATATATCATCCTCTACCTATCATTGATTATTTTGAAATCAATTTAAATCAATTATGTTTTGATTTGAAATCAATGTCATGTATATAAAAATACATGTAGGTTCGTAATTCGAATAGTTTAAAATCCATCGACCACGATTTAAAACTCATTTCAATGATTAAATCAATATAATGCAATTTCAAGAAAATCTGGCCACACTATCCAGGCCCATACATTATCCTCCACCTATCATTCATTATTTTGAAATCAACTTAAATAAATTATGTTTTGATTTGAAATCCATGTCATTTATATAAAAATGCATGCAGGTTCGTAATTCGAATCATTTAAAATCCATCAACCACGGTTTAAAACTCATTTCAATGATTATCAATTTCAAGAAAATCTGGCAACACTATCCAGACCCATACATCATCCTCCACCTATCATTGATTATTTTGAAATCAACTTAAATCAATTATGTTTTGATTTGAAATCTATGTCATTTATATAAAAATGTATGTAGGTTCGTAATTTGAACAGTTTAAAATCCATCAGCCACGGTTTAAAACTCATTTCAATGATTAAATCAATATAATGCAATTTCAAGAAAATCTGGCCACACTATCCAGGATTATACATCATCCTCCACCTATCATTAATTATTTTGAAATCAACTTAAATAAATTATGTTTTGATTTGAAATATATGTCATTTATATAAAGATGCATGTAGGTTCGTAATTCGAACCGTTTAAAATTCATCAACCACGGTTTAAAACTGATTTCAATGATTAAATCAATATAATGCAATTTCAAATAAAATCTGCATTATTTAAATACACGGTTTAAAATCATTCTCCACAAATAGATAAATCTAATGCATTATAGTAAATATGCACGATTTAAAACCAGCTTTTCTCAAAACATCCAATGTCATTTTTAACATTCAAATTTAAATGAAAAAAATACAATCTACTCTAAACTGACTCATATGACCGTAATCCACCACTACAGTTCTTGGGCTTTCTCCAGTAGGGCTGTAGAACTCCTTTTGTCTTATTCTTCTCGAGGATTTAGGAATTTTCAATCCAAGGAGGACGCTTCGCGTAAGACTCTCAATCATTTTTATAGTCATATTTATTACACATGAAGAGACAAGTCCAACCCAATGGGTTCTTATGTTACCACGGCTTTCAACTTCCTTCATCGTGAAGAGGCAAGCCCAGTCCAATGGGTTATTATGTTACCACGGCTTCCAACTTCCTCCTACCTAAATGCATGCTTTAAAACAGTTATAAAACAATGATATCCATGTTTAAAACGATGCAAATCAACTCACTTATGCAATTGATAATTAAAATCAATATGCTCAATTTAATGAAAATTGTCGTTTTCAAATTTCTTCATTTCCATATTTCTTAAAAATAAGAAATATACAATTCAATTACTTCACAAAACTGAAATTAAACCATTCAATAAAAATTGAATTTAAACAAACTTAATAATTCAATATAAACAATCGGTTTTGAAATTCTTCGTTTTAGCGTTTCAATAAAACTGGAAATAAATAATTTTCACAATTCATTATTCGCTTTTCATAAAAACGATATCAAATCTTCACTTCAACATATCCAATCTCAATCAAATATATCCTATCCAGATCCAAGACAGTAATTAAAATTATCTCCACCTATCAATGCAAGAAATTCTAATCTAACTATTATAATCGTTAGAGACATTTACCATATGTCGGTTCCTCCATTTACCATATGTCAATGCAAGAAAGTCTAATCTCCACTAAATCTATCGATTTTTTCACCAAAATGTTCCTCTCACTGAGCTGAACAACTTTCCCTAAAGGACGGATCGACGAATCTCACTTTTTCTTTTCTTTTTCTCCTTCTTTTCCCCGCGGGTTTCTCCTCACCCTCGGCTCTCTCTCTTTCTCTGTATTTTCCTCCCTCTCTCCTCCGCTTTTTCTTTCTTTTTACGTGAAATCCCCAGAACAGGCCACCTTTCACCTTTTCAAATAGTGCATTAAGGTTAATTTACATAAAAACCAATTTTATCCTTTAAACTTTACCATTTTGCCCCTTAATTTCTTGGTTAATTACCATAAAACCAAATTTAATTAATTCTTAACCCTCATTAATTTTAATTTAATCCAAATTAGATTAGTTTTTAATCTTATCCTATTTAGATTAGTTTTAATCTAATTTTTTTAATTTATAAAAATTTGAAATCGTATTAATTTTTATCCTTAAAATTTCAAACCATTACATTTTCCCCCCTTAAGAAAATTTCCTTCCGAATTTTATTTCTAACCCATTTTTCCAAAAGGATGATCTTACTCTTCTCTAATCTCTCTTTCTAATTCACATTCATCTTCACTCGCCCCAAGTGCTAGCAGAGCTCTTTCAACCATATCCGAATATGACTCGAGTTTCAAAGCTACAAGTATGCTAGAAATACCTCATCTAAGACATTGCTCAAATCTTAACAATTTCTCAACTTTGGTTTGATAATCCAAAACACTCATCTTTTGGGTCAATTCCAAGAACTCTTTGGCTTTGGCTTGCCTAACATATTTGGAAAGAATCTCTTCAAGAAAACATCATCGAATCGCTCACAGTCACATTGGCCACCTAGGGATACCTTAGTCTTATCCCACCACTCATCCGCCTTATCATCTAGTTGACATACGGCGAACTTGACTTTGAACTCTTTCGAAACTCCCATTATTTCGAACTTCTTCTTAATTAGGTAAATGTTCACCACCAATGCAATACAAGAGACATTCTAAACATAGTTACTAACCCTCTCAACTAGTTAGAACTATGATATATAGCTCTGATACCAAACTGGCTAACTGTTCTCTGTGTAAATTTTAAAACGAAAGGTCATCGGTTAAAAGCTAGAGGTTTTTTTGATATGTTTTTGATAGTTTAAGGTTTATTTTTAGCATAAATATACTTTGAAGGTTTTTTTTAATACAACCCCAATCTTTGAGGGTTAAAATGATTTTAACCATTTTCAAATACTTTCATCTATTATAGCCAAAGTATAATGATCAATTAAAGTAATATCTCTACCCAAAATTTGGACATTGATAATAGCTATTCAATTGTTATTATCTCTATTTTAGTTTTATAAAATTAATAAAACAAATAAAAAATGTGTCCAAAGTTTTATAAATGAATTTAAGAACAATTCTTAAAAGAAAATATTCAGATAAATATGTGACAACCCCCGCCAACCCGATCGGGTTGGCGAGTCATCACTACGGACATTTTAAAACGTGGTACTTTTTTTTTAACAGTGAACCTTTAAAACTTTACACAGAGCTTACAGAGAGGAAACTTTCTCTGGTGTTGAAGACTGGAAGACATATTTAAAGTGGATGACAATTAAAATCGGACTACATAAACAAATGACAGAAGAAAATAGGAAGACAGAAGGAAGGGAGCAATGAAAACAGTTCCCGAGATTTTCACTAGGACTTGACTTCGACTTTTTAAAACTCTTAAATCTGAAGACGTGAAAACAGAAAATCATGAAACAAAAATGGACGACTGAAACTGGAAGGCAGAATGGACGACAGACATGCAGTGGAAGACTTAATAAAATAGGAAACAGAAACTAGAAGTCATGCCGTGGAAGACTTACTGCGGATGACAGAAGCCGTGGACGTTTGAAATAAAAGGCAAAATCTGTGGACAACAGAAGCCGTGGACATTTGAAATAAAAGGCAAAATCTGTGGACAACAGAAGCCGTGGACGTTTGAAATAAAAGGGCAGAATCTGTGGACGACAGAAACTGATGACAGAAGCCGTGGACGACAGAAGACGACAGAGGCTGTGGACGACGGAAACTGATGACAGAAGCCGTGGACGACAGAAGACAACAAAGGCTGTGGTCGACAGAAACTGATGACAGAAGCCGTGGACGACAGAAGTCGTGGACGACAGAAGACAACAGAGGCTGTGGACGACAGAAACTGATGACAGAAGCCGTGGACGACAGAAGTCGTGGACGACAGAAATGGATGACGTTATCGCCCACAACTTTGGACGACTAACACTTAGCCGAATACTTTAAACAATTACTCGTCGAACGAGTACTGTGGACAATTGCACTTTGGACGACGTTATCGCCCACAATTTTGGACGATAACTTTAAAGAACAGAATGGACGACATTTAACAGAAAGACATAAAATGGAAGGCATTCAAAATTTCCAATATTATAATGCACTCTAACCAACTATCTTCACACCAAAACAACCTACTGATTTAGAGCACAAACCCATGGGTTTCACACAACCACATCTCATTAAAAGTTGCATAGTTCTTTTAGCATCTCGAAAACATCCTCCTCTATCTCATAGCACACAAAAACTTTGTATCCTGTAAATGAGTCAAAAATATAAGAAAGACCAAATCACAAGTTTCAATAACCTTCAGCGTGAAGTGTTCCTTTGATCACAAGATCTGAAGGTGAAGTATACTAATTTAATTTTCCATTGCTCCCCAAAACCCTCGGCATGTTTCCAAACTTAGACAAAAAACTGGAGTTTCTATAAAATATAAACACGTAAGTGAAAATACGAATAAAATTGTGATGCCATTTCCACAGAAAGTTTACTCAAATTGAGAAAAAGCAAATCTTCTTGCCTAGATAAAATGTGTACGTTGAAAATAACCATCAAAATTTCAAATGTCACACCCCGAACCAGCCGGCTCGGTGCGTACTTTGCTAACCATACCGCGTTTAAAACGAATTTAAAATAATTTCAAAAAATTTTGACCGGTATTGGGTTTTCGAACCTCGAAAAACTGTTAGAAAACAGTGCTAAAATACGTTAAATATGTCAAAAAATGCGGGTTAAACATTTGAAAACTGAAAATTAAAAAAAAAACAAACGGGCTGAACCAATGGAGCGGCGCGCGAGTTGAGTGCAGCGCGCGCTGCGCACCGGCGATGCGTTTAGCCGCGCAGGTGGCTGATCAAACGGCGCTTGGCGCCGATTGCGATCAGGCCCCTTAGGTGTGCGCGATACTGATCGGTCTACGGAGACTCTACGACAGATCGGCGCGCTGGACGCTTGCGCGCTCCCAGCGGTGCACTGGCACCATTTCGACCACTTCCATTTTTCTTACACTTTTCACAAGCCAAAACACTGTCAAATTCACCCAAAATTTTACCATACCCCCCCCGACATCCCCGACTCTGTATCCCAAAAAATTTCAGCAAAACCGACTTAAAACAGTTAGCAAAAACGTAGCGACAACAGAACCCGACGTTGTTGTTTAAACAAAAAAAAAAAACTGGCAGGAATAACACTGAATTCTATAAACAAACCTGAAATCAAAGAGTTTTAAAAATCACATTATCTAACATACCAACTATCTAACAACAACAATACTCACAACAATCCAAAATAGTTAAAGAAAACTATCCACAAAGGCAAAATACAAAACCACCAAAACTATCAAGGAACAGTGGCCGAGAGCCCCGACAGTGCCGCCACGGCATACTCCATGCACATCGACTGCTGCCTAGTCTTTGGCTCCCTCATCTTTAGCACCTGAATAAAGATCGTACCTATACGACAGAACACAAAACATAAGCCTAATACTTAGCAAGTAGGAATAACAGCAACAAAACAAAATGCAACAATACTATCACATGCCAGTTCTAACACTCAGTTGGCTTATTTACTGTAACACCCCGAGTTATCTGAACCGGTTTGCTACTCATAACGCTGAACCGAAACCTGACGTCTTGATGCTAAATTTAAAAAATTTCACTCACAGCCAAATTTGACTTTTTCTAAAATAATCTATTTTAAAACTTGCAGCGGAAAATCAAGTGGAC